>VWZX01001133.1:926324-1582657 GCA_013399015.1 Galbula dea | reverse complement strand
TATAAATATATATACACGTTTTATACATATAAAAGTTATATATAAGTTTAATTTTTATATATATATCTCACCTATAACTGCACAGGAATATTATTCACTTAGTATTAGGTGATCAGTTATAGGTGAAACATAAATACATAAATCATATATATATGTCACCTATAGCTCCACAGGAGTATTACTCACTTATTAGGTGGCAAGTTATAGGTGATATATTCATAAATATATCTAAATGTGTAAATCTATAAAATGATCTATATAAAAATATAATCCCCTATAGCTTTGCAGGAATAGTACTATTTAGTAGGGGATCAGTTAGTTACATCTGGAAGTTAATTAAATTCTTCTAGAGGACACAGAATCTGTTCTGTAGAAATAACAGGGTTAAATTTTTGCTAAGCCTTCAGAAAGTTAAGGAAAAAAGCACTTTAGGAACAGAAAAAAAAAAATCCATCATGAATTACTTAAGACTATTTCAGTCAGGAAAACTGGCAGGGTTAATTCAGCCTCTCAGCCCCAGCAAAATGCTGACCAGTTCACTCCTTTCTTCTCAGCTTGAGAAGTTCAGCTGCAAAGACACAGATGACAAAGGACACCCTGAGATGCCAGCAGCATCACAGAGATTCCTGTGGAATTCCTAGTGGTCACCCAGCAAGCACTTGCCAAGCTCTTGGACTTGCACAAGCTCTCAGCAGGGCCTCAGACACCTGCCTGGGCAACCTGTTCCAATGTTCCACCACCCTCATGGTAAGGAACTTTTTCCTAATATCCAATCTAAACCTGCTCTTCCCTAATTTAAACCCATTACCCCTTGTCCTATCACTACAGGCCTTTGTAAAATACCTCTTCAAATACCTCTTCCCAGATCCTGCTGGCACTTCTCACTTTACCTCTTACTCTTCCTCCTCCCTTGACACCCACCTCATCCTGCTGCCTGAGGATGACCTGTCTCATGATACTGTTCATTCTGTGTATGCTGTAACCCTTTTTCTGATGGCCTTGGCCCCCCCAACTTTGACATTTAAATCTCAAACTAAATGAAAAGTAAAGCATGTGTTAGAATTAATTCCCTTCCTGAGGCAAGAAAATAAACTGGTTTCCTAATCCCTGAAGCCTCCAGGTGAAACTCTCCTCCTTTCCCAAATGTCTCATGAAGAAATTATTGGAAGCCCAAAAGGATTGGCTGTAACCAAATGCTAACATGCCCTTAATGGAGTGCAGCCTTTGCAGGATGTTTAAAGTTTTCTCCTCTGATCTCTCTGAACTTTGCCCTTCATTTGTTTATACAGGCAGAGGCCAACAGGTCACCCCACTAAAATCAGCAAATTGTTTACACATATGGCAAGCAAGCATGGAGTGGTGATGGAGTCATGGCTAAAGCCAGACCCAGCACATTAAAGCAGCTGCTTCACTTAAAATAACAAAGATACAGGGAGTCCACACAGGGGGTAAGGAGACCTTCCAGGGCCATCAAACTCAGTAGGAGCTAAGAAGCTGACTGGTATGTATATCTTCAGAAGGTACAGGTTCCAGCCCAGTCTAACCCACATCACTCATCACCACAGGGCTTGGGTCTTCCAAGTGGCAAACTCTGGCATCAGCAGTGCCAAAAGTTTACACGTTTTTAAGCACAAGTGCTTAATTCAGCACTGTGGCAGTTAAGAGTGCTTAAAGGGGTATATAAGAACCTCTCTGCTGTAAGAACGGGCTGAGAGGGTTGGGGTTGTTCAGCCTGGAGAAGAGGAGGCTCCAGGGAGACCTCCTTGTGACCTTTCAGTGCTTAAAGAGACTGATAAGAAAGATGGGGACAGACTTTTCAGCAGGGCCTGTTGGGACAGGACAAGGGTTGATGCTTTGAAACTAAAAGAGGGAGATTCAGATGAGATACAAGGATGAATTTCTTTTTCCACTGAGGGTGGTGAGACACTGTCCACCCAGAGAAGTGGGAGATGTCCCATCCCTGGAACTATTCCAGGTCAGGTTGGCTGGGGCTCTGAGCAACCTGCTCTAATTGCAGATGTCCCTGCTGACTGCAGAGTGGTTGGACTAGATGACCTTAAAAGGTCCCTTCCAATCCAAACTACTCCATGATTCCATGACACTGCAGAGAGAGAAGAGTTTCCAAAGTGAAGCTGAAGAGCAGCTGTTCCTGAAGGTACCTGAACCTCAAAGCATTCTGCTGAGCTGCCTTTGTTGGCACTCCAGGGTTGGACACAGTGCCTGTGGCTGGATGATGCATTTCACCAAGGACAACTCACTTGGGAGAGGTTCTTCGTTCAACAAGAACACATCATTTTCATAATACTGATGCTAGCTTTAAAATTTGCTATTTAAAAACCTCATTAAGTGCTTCAACACACTAATTCCTACAGCTTCCAACATTCTTTTACCCTTTTAGAGAAAGATCTTTGGAAAAGCCTCTCCAAACAGTGCACTTTCTGGAATATGAAATAGTTGGAAATGAGATATTTTCAGAAGCATAAAGTGTTTCAATTCTGAAAGTGTGACTGGGCTACTAACACAACCCCACACTCCCTTTTCTTCTGATGGACAGAGGAATGCATTTTTCAGAGCAATGACAGGCTCTCTGCTTAAGAAACTACCAAAAACTAAAAGGTAAAGACTACAAGAAATGAGGAAAACCACCAGGATCTAAATAAAACTAATAATTTTGGCTTGGTTAAATACACTGGAGCTGTCAAGATTGCTGAAACAAAAAGGAATTGATTCTTTTAACTTCCAGGTGCTGTCCCAAGGATCTGTGGCATACTGACCAGGCATACAGATATGTGGCAGGCACAAGGAGAGGATTATTAAACATCTAGTGTTACTTTCTGTTAAATAACAGAAGCATGTCCTTCAAATTTCATGTCCAAAGAATACCTGCAGACAGGAATTCCCATTTGCAATGGGAGGCAGCATGCTGGAGACATGGAAAGTGTCTGTTGTGAGAAAATGCAACTGTGAAGCTCAAAAAAAATGATCCTTTTTTTAATACTTACCTATTGCCTTGCTCAAAATACATTTTGGGCTCATACAAACCACTTTTCTGCAATAAGATCAGGGATAAGAAATTAGAAGAAACAGAGCTAATAATTAGTAACCTTCTCTTTTCAAAATAAACCAGCCCAAAGATAGGCCAGGTCTGGAAGTTTCTTGCAGAAAGAACTGTTCCCCATAAGGCAGGGATATACTCTTCTGTTGTTATTCATGATGTGTGTTTGACACAGCTACAAAATGTAGGCTTTCTTAGGCACATCCTTGGATCTGAGGTAGGAAATCCTAGTCAAAAATGGACAAAGCACATACATTTTGGGCAATAAAGTAAAAAATATCTCCCTAGATAATGTACTGCAGAAGCATCCCTGTTTGCACTGAAGCTTGGATTTATGCTCCACGATGCCCAACAGCAACAGACATAAAGCAAGCCCCAAAATAAACACCCCTCACAACTTTCCACTCCTGAAGAGTGAAGTCAGTTCAGGAATCAGCTAGCTGCTTGTTGGGGATTTTGTCCTCCTCCACATGCACTCCTATCCCTGGGTTAAGTGCATTTCTTTTCCTTTAATCCTAATTTGTTCCTGCTTTCTAATGAATTCTCAGCAAATTGTCACTTCTCATAGAGAAAGGTGAGAATGAGCTCACAGCACTGAGCAATTCCAGCAAATTCATTAAAGGGATTAAGCAAGGCTAGCAAATGTCTAATTGCTATCTGAGAGGAATAAAGCTGATATTCTAAGGGTAACTTCAGATCACATCATTCACTTCCATCCTGAGACCAGAGGTGTCCTCACTGCTCTTCAAGGTTCTTCTTTCTCCCAAACAGGATACATGGGAAACAGGATCAGAAGATATTAACATGTGTTGTCTCCTTAAAACTGTCAGATTTGGCAGTTGCCATGGCACCTTTACGAGCCAGAGCAGGAGGAAAAAGCCCAAAGCATGTCAGGATGTGACTAAACCATAACACAGCTGTGGACTGCTGACGCTTGTTCTTTGCCTGAGGAGCTACTGAACTTACAATGAAGTCTGCCAGCACTGGCTTAGGTCAATGGGAACTGGACTCCCTGCCAAATAAACAAACTAGATGGGAAGGGAGGAAAAAAACTCTCTTATCTGCAGAGCTAATGAGTGCCTCAGATTGCCTGAGGAGCCTCTATCACTGGAGGTCTTGATAGGTCAAAGCTGTATAGAATGACTGCCTTGGTTTATAACCTACAAGTGTACGGGCTTGAGAGGGTCTTTCTAGCTGCATACCTTCAGCAGCAACTGCTTGCTATCAACCTGAGCTGATAAGATCATTCTCTGCATCATTAAAATCAATTTATACAGTGAAAAAAACCACAAATTTTGAACATTCACCAAAAAAGACCATTCACCACTACAGCTAAAGTCACACCTTTTAAATCTGAACTGTCCTTCCCTCTGGAAAAGTGGCACCGCACCTGATGTTCTACAGAACATGACTAGAGGAACTGCTCTACTTGAAGGGGAAAACAAACAGTTAAGAATTTATTATGAGTAAGAGTGTGGCAACATAAAAGAAGAGAAACTCAGCTGGGGGAGGGAGGAAAGAAGCTGGAGGGTTGGAAAGAAGAATAGTATCTTGGAGAGAGATGCAATGCAGAGACCACCAGGAAGGGGCAGGACGGCTGGGGCAAAAAGCCAACTAACCAAGTGGCATACTCTAGTGACAATGTGGTGGTTCCTGAGAAAAGGCTGAGAATTAATTAGAAAGTGTCAAACAAATTAGGATTAAAGGACAAAACATCGACTCACCCCAGGGGAAGGGGACAAAACCAAAAAACCCCAGCAATGACCTATCTGATTCCTGAAGCAGGAACTGAAAATAAGTGTTTCTTGTTAAAACATCTCAAAAGCCAAAGATTGTTTCTTCTTCATTAGCTGCTTAATTACTCCTGCTTCCTCCTCTCATTGCCATGTCTGTAGGGACAATTCCTCCTAAAGTTTGGCAGTACTGGATTTTCAGAGGACATTGTTTCCATTGCAGCCTCCAGAGTAAAGTATTCTATAACTATCAGATCAAACAAAAAACCACATCCATTGAAAACTTTTCATGGCAAACCATTTAGGGGAAAACCCAAAGAATCTGAGGAGAGGTTCCTCCTGGTAGTTAACAAATCTGCAATTTCAACTTCAAATTTTTGTATGGTAAAACGGCCAACAAGGGGAAGAGTCCAGATCTCTAATTAGCAGCTGTGGTATAGTAGAGACAGACCAATGCAAATGAAAATAAACAGAGAACAGCAGGAAAGAGATTGTGCTGCTGGACACAGGACTCAGGTGATATTATAGACAGAATACACATCATCTGCTTTGCTCTTCCACATTGATTCAGAACAGGACAGAGCTGGACCTGCAAGGCACAACTCTAGAAGTCAAAATACACTGACTGCTCTGTGAGGTATTTGTAAGGATCAAAATAAATCCCTGTGTCCAACTCACCTATTCAATGACCAAGTTTTCCACCATGGCACTGTTCTATTGTCCTCCCACTGCTCTGGTCAGAGACACAAGTACTAATGTATCAGTCATGATCTGCAAAGGACATCTATACAGATGTGTTTCTCTGTTCCACTCTGTAAATAGTCTCCAGGATTTCTCATCAGACAAGAGATATAAATAGCTTAGCTTTATTTGAACACGCCCCCCNCCCCCCCCCCCCCCCCCCCGATGAAAAGAGGATCTGAAAAGCAGCATCTACTGCATTTCTGTTGTTTGGGCTTTGTCATTACTGCACTAGACAATGAGACAGAAATCTGCTGGAAAATTCTGCAAAACTAGGCAAACATTACTGTGGTAAATACTGATAGCATTTGACCCAAGGAGTTTGTCCTGGGAAGAACTCAATGTGCTTGTGATCAGCACTTTCCAGCCTGCTCTCCTCTCCCTGACAAGTATTTGCAACTCCTAAGCCTCTCAAGAGCCAGTGAAAAACTATCTTGTGAAAGTCACAGCACATCACCACCTGATGCTCCAAGCAGCTTCTGGAGCAGAATGCTCTGGGTATCAGATGCAGCTGGAGGAACTACAATTGATTTTAACTCCAGCATTATTCTAGGAGCAATATCCAGAGTCCAGAGGGCACACAGGTTCTTGATCTTTGACCTGCAGCCTTAATTCTTCTCCCATTCTGCTATCCACGCAGTAATTAATACACTTCAAAGCCTGCACCGTCTCTATACCACCACCACCACCACATATGTTTGAGTTCACTGCAGCTGCACAAGCTCAGCATTTGATCCTTTCACTCTTCCACTCCTGCAAGCCTTTCACTCTTTGCCAGGCAACAGAAACACAGGAGCCTTTAAAGCATTCAGAGATCTTTTGAACCAGGAATCCTAGAAATCCCTGCAGTTGGGGACTCCATTTGCTCTGTAAGACACCACATGAACAACCACTGCAAGCTCGGAAATGCATTCCAAGCACTAACCATCAATCACTAAATAGCAAGTTAGAAGTCACTGTTTGACAGCACTGTCAAGAACAGCTATTGCCAAAGCCCCTAAAAGCTGCAATCAGCAGCGTGAGGCACTTCTGAGGAAGAACACAAAACAGAACCCAAACCAAAACAACACAAAGAGAGAATGGGTAAGGTTAGAAAGCGAGAAAGCAATGACAAAAACCCCACACACACGCATGTATGCTGAAATGCACTTAAATTTGTGAATGCAACATAAGCATCTTGCTGTCCTTCAAGGTCTACTCTGATTTGCACAAGAATGATGAACTGTAATATTAAGTGCTATCAGAATGAACATGAAGATGTTCAAACTTGCACTGCTGCACAATGGCTGGACAGAAACACTTTAAGCAGAGAAGAGAAGGTGTTTGCTTCAGAGCAGCAGAGCTAACAAGCTACTTTTGGCTTCCTGAATGCTGCTTTTGTTGCAGGATAGTAATGGATCAGTGAACATGTAATAACAAATGATGTGATTCCAGGATGTCAAACTGCCCCACGGCAAAGTAGCTTTCCACTTCCTCTTCACATGATCAGACCAACCCTCAGGCCTACATGAAAGTTCAGTTTGCAAGTTTACTTTCAGCCATGGATTCATGGGTTAAAAAGAAAACAAAAAAGACAGACTACTTCGACTTTCTCAGGGATGGTTTAGGAAGCTATCCTGCCTCTTCCAGCAAAATTATCCCACGAGAAACATGATGGGAATTTCCCTCTCTGCCATCTCACAGACCACAGCTATCCTTCTCTACTTAGCCCCTTTTATTGCAGAAGTTCTCCCAAATTCATTCACATCCTCCTCCAGTGTTTTCATCTTTCCAGAGCTCCCTGGAGCAGCTCTGTGAAGGCTCCAAAAGGAATGCAGAACGATTCCTTGTGTGGATGTGGAGGACCAAGCTGAGCTGCTCTTTATTTACTTTGGCAGATATTCCCAATATTACAAAAACTGCTTTTGCACACAGATCTTCAGCTTGCAAAAGTATCTCTCCCCTACCACCCTCCCAAAAAAACCCAACCAAAACAAGCTGTCAGCACAGCACTCTTTGCAGTGTCAGAGTAATTGCAAAACACTTAAAATCCTCTGATACTCTCCTGTAAGAAAGCACTCAGGAAGCTGCTATTTAGCATCTGGCTGCAATAACCTGCAGGGCTTCTGTGGATAAAGATCCTTTCCCCCAGTGCTTCTGACAGATGTTTAGGAAAAGATACACCCTAACCAGGGTCAAATTACTTAATTATGTTTCTACTTTGTATGTAATGAGCAGAGACTTAATTTTTGACAGAAAAAAGGAATTAGACCACCCCATCCTAACTGAAAAGCAAGTGGAATTCCCCCAGCAATCCGTCTCTGGAAGGCAGGTGTTGTACATGTGCTATTACTCTTTTTTACAAGTCCAAATTCTATCTCCCAAAGCCCAAAATGCAAGAAAATTTTCTTCACTCATCTCTTTCTGTTAAATGTCTATATTTCTATTCCTGATTCCTCCCATGGCTCAGATACTAGAGTCTTAAACAAGACCCAAGCTCCACTTAGGACCCTGTGCAGCTTTCCATTCCCCAGGTCCCAGCAGCTGACCGTAGGTATTGGGTATGATCCAATGTAGGTAGGGTGCTGTGGGGGACCTGCCAGAGTGCCACACAGCATCTTCTTGAGTGCTGGACAAGACCCAGCTCTGCAACTCATCTTCTGCAGGGCTCCCACTTCAAGGTCACAGTAGCAATGTGCTACTCCTTACTACCTAGTGATTTCATGTGGTATTACTCCTTTAGGTCAAAACCAGCAAATGCTTATCCAAACCTCTCTATTTCTGGAGAAGGAAACACCCTGAGAGCACCTTCTGGAGTAAGGAACAGAGCTCTCTTTCAGAGAAGCTGCTGAAAGCAGTATTTGACCTGAGCTTCCAGATTCTTGGAGATCCACAACTGCTCCTGAGGGTCCTGGAAAGACAACTATAGCAAGAAAGTCTACTGGCCTGGACTCAAGTATGTTTATGCACACCATCTAAGAGTTCCCACTGCTCTAGGAAATTTTTACAGGATCCACAAATCCTAGTTGAAAACCACAGATTTAAAACACATCCTCCAGTAAACAAGAGGTTTTCTGTTAAATATACCCAGGAAGTTTCTCAAGATCTTTCTTTTCCCAGCCCATTCACCTTCCCTGGGCACAGATTCCTTGCCACTGCTTGCAGAAAGAGAAGATACTTTGATACAATCTGTACCACCTTTGCAAGATACAGCTGAGAGATAACTCCTTGTGAGCAGGAGCTCCAGGACGCAACCTACTCACAGCAGACAGTCCACTCCTCCCCACTCCCAGCCCCTTCTGTTCCCAACAAAAGGACAAAGAACTCCTGCAAAGTTGGAAGCAACATGAAGAAATGTGGCAACACTTACGGTCGAGTCCGTTGATGTATCTCATCGTGATTTCACAGTGCCCCCAAACCGCACTGACTATGGGGTAAAGCTTTTTCCCTTTTAGTCCCCTGAAGGCCACTCCAAGATATTGTCCATCCACCATGAAGCTAAGCGTCCCTTCATCCATATCCAAAACCACCAGTAAGGAGTCTGGGAGTACAAAAGACTCATCAGGTTCCAAAAAGACGGGATACGTGAGCCCAGGCTGGTTCTTACAGTTGTGGTAGAGTTTGTTGCGTCCCAGATCCCAACCCCAGGACTCGCTGTTGCTCCCGACCAAGGACGTGTAGCCCACCGAGTGCAGGGGAGCTTCGGCCGTGGACACCCCCACCACCGCGTGAGTCCCTCGCTGCCTGGTGGGCCAATGAATCTGCCAGACGTGGAGCCCTCTGGTGTAACCCACTTTGCCCCTGATGCAATCTGTGCTTTGGGCAACTGGGTGCCTGTGGAAAGTCAGTTTGTCATCTTCCTTGACAAAGATATTTAAGGAGCGATCTTCATTGTTCCATGCGTGTTTATACTGGACCTCCAGCTTGGCAGGTGGCATATCCAACAGCATGTCCAGTCTTGCTGGCTTGCAGAAATCTGGTCCTCTCAGCTCTCGTTTGACAGGTCTATAAGGAGGCTCCCTCACATCTACAGACTTTATGCTCCCTGAGATTTTCTGGCCCATTTCTTGGCTGCAGATTTACAAAGGAGAATAAAAAGTTGACTTTGGCCCAACGTCACCTCATGAAAGCGCTTTTCCAGGGAGCCGGTGGCCTGACAAGCTGACTGGATTTACTTCTCCTCTTTGGAGCTCCTTAGCAGCAATGTTTGCAGAGGGAGAAACGCTCCTGCAAGAAGGCAGAAAGTTTCCAGTTAAAGAAAGCCAACAGAAACCCCCCAGCAGATGTTTAAAGAACAACTTCTCAGCCCCAGCAGCTATTTTCAACACCAAAGCTGACAGGACAACAGTTTTTCTCCAGTATCGTCCAGTGCTGACCAGTCTGCCAGCAGGATACAGAGCTCACAGCCCCTGGAGTGCAGACAAGTCATTTCCTCCAATTCAGACATTCCCACCTTCTGCCCTTCCACCTATTCTGTCTGGCCAAGTTCAGAGCCGTCCTGAAGAAGCCCTATGTTACTCCCTGTTCCATTAACACTGATAAACTTGCTGTTCAGCAGTGGCTTCACTTTCACTTACAGCCTTCCAAACACACAGACTATGTCAGAACCTCCTGTTCCTTACAGCTGGTCTCTCCCCTGGGCCCTGATGGCAGAGAGCTTCAGCTTTTTGTGGTGTTATTAAAAGAAATGCAGCCAACAGCAAGTGGCTGCAAAATTGAAATGGTAACTTTTAACACACCCTGTCCTTAAATGAAAGAAAAAATTCATAGAATCACAAAATCATAAGGTTGGAAGAGACCTCTAAGATCATCAAGTCCAGCAGCCAACCTATCATCCCCATGCCACTAAACCATGCCCATCAGTACCACATCTATATGCTTTTTAAAGCCCTCCAGGGATGGTGACTCCACCACTGCCCTGGGCAGCCTGGGCCAATGCCTAACAACTCTTTCATCGAGGTTTAGTTTTTTTATAAAGAAGCTTAAAAAGAAAAAAAGAAAGATAGAGAAGAAGAGGAGACATGGAAGAACAAGTGAAAAATGGCAGTTTCAGTCCTTTGGTAGACTTTTCTGATGGGCAGCTACTACAACTGGGTTATGGTGCTTGGGGCCATGGTTTTGTGGTGAGCATTGAAGTCTTGGGTGGGTGCCTGGACTCAGTGATTATCTCCGAGGTCTTTTCCAACCATAATGATTCTGTGACTCTGTGTTCTTCATGCTACTGAACACTGCAACCTAATCCACGTTTCCTACCTTTCAGTATCAGGCTGGTAAGAACTGGGACACAGTAGACACATGGAGGAGAATTCATGATTTTGGAATTTATTATTTCTGTGTTTCCATAGAAAATGTGGTACTTCAGCTGGTGGCCAAAAAGCAGCCAGTAGAGATTGTTGCAACCTGGATAACTCAGATTCATTCAGGTTGTAAAGCTGAGGCAGAGCACCAAGAGAAGCCAAGAATGTCTAAAAGTACTAAAGAAATAACAATGAAGACAGAAGTCCTAGGAACTCAGGTAGATGACTGACATGGGACCAACTCAAGTCTCTGCACCAGCAGAGGTACTTCTGTCTTCTAGCAAAATAAGTGCCAAGTCCAGGAATGCTCAAAGATAGCTG
Organism: Galbula dea; assembly: GCA_013399015.1. Lineage (NCBI taxonomy): Eukaryota > Metazoa > Chordata > Aves > Piciformes > Galbulidae > Galbula > Galbula dea. The sequence continues at coordinate 1,571,531 of VWZX01001133.1, read as the reverse complement.
AGCAAACCCAGTTTATCTACTGACAGAGTGATGAAGTGTTTCAAGAAGAGGCAACAATCACCAATCTAGGTGACAGCTGGTTTTCAAAAAGCACCAAGCAGCAGACAGGGGCAAAAATGTCTCACAGTCTTGCAAGACTTCACTTGATACATCACAAGTCCACCTTCATCCTGGGAAACAACTTCCACCCCAGATCTACTGTTCCATTTATGAAAGATGTGCAAGAGACATTTAGCCACAATAGAAAGAAAGAAAAAGAGAAGTCTAGGGAAAGAACACCTGCATCATTTACCATCCAACCATGTTTTAGAAGTGAATGAAGTCCTTGTATTGTTTTAAATGGCTAATACTCAAGTGTTTTCTGCAGGTATTAAATACAGAAATGAAACCAAATCTGGTTTGTGCTATCTGAAACTTTTCTTTCCAAAACAAAAAAGCATGAAGCTGATTTTCAAGTCCCTGTGACAGTTGAACTACTCTATAAAACCATTATTTTCTGGTGGCTTTTCCTCCACAGGTATATGTGCACACCTCTCATGAGCATGAACATACCACCTCTCTGCCCCTGAATTTAATCTTTACAAATTAAAACTTAAACATAAGCCCCAAAGCCTCTTGTATCTGCAGGAGATTCAGGATGTTTCCCAGGAGCTCCTCAAGTGATCTGGACCTCAGTCATCTCCCCTCCTTCCTTTCAAACCACATGAAAGGAATCTGAAAGTTGAAACATGATCCCATTCAAGTTGGCACTTGCCACTTGCAGTATTGCAGCACTCATAGCTTGTTCCAACTGCCATTGAAGGAAGTTCAGTAAAAAATGGGAAGAAAAAGAAACATTTGGCCACTGAAGGAAATTCAGTACTTTACTCCAGAGTAACAATCCTGGGGGAAATGAAATAGTGATGCTAATATACACAGGGAATAAATGTCAGGAAGCTTTCCTAGGAGGCCACGTGCTCAGGGACTGGGTAGCTCCCTTTAAACCACTGCTTGACTATTTGAACTTGAGAGAAGAATATGAAAAGGGAAAATGTCAGATGGTCAAAGGCAACCTCAGGGCTTTCTACATGAGCTTTAGCTCTCCATGCCTTGGAAATTTCCTCTTTAAAGCACAAGAGGACTGCCAGATCCCTGTCAGGTGCTGAGGAGAGAGAGGCTGGGGAAGTGTTTAGTGCCTCCTCCTGTATCAGTTCCTGATCACAGGAGAAACTCAGCTTGGCACAGACATTTACCTGGCACATCACCAGGAGATTATCAACACTGAAGTGACTCCTTGGCAAGCCACACAGATTCCTCCTAATGTGCCCCAAACTGCAACAGAGATAGGCTGCTAATAGATAGACTGGTTACTCAGAGGAGTAAACCACATCATTATCAGTCCCTTGGTACAGGCACAACGGTGCCTTCAGTCTGGGGTGTGCTCTCTAAGTGCTTCCCTTTGAAACTCTATCTTACAACATTAGGTCCTTCTCCATACACAGACATTGCCACAAAGTTTAATCATGTACCATTTTGCCCAAGAGCTTTGTATGGACAAAGGACTGAACAACAGTGTAAAAATCTTCCAGTTACTGATGCAGCAGTTCCTAAGGAGCAGCATAGCTCAAAGTTACCCTCCACCAAATACCTTCTCTCTCACTCACCCTACTACATACACTCTCTTGTATCCTAATTCTGTGTAGCTAATAGTTGTTCTCAGCTTCTACTAGAAGGCCAACCATAGCCACATTAATCTCATTCAAGTATCAGTAGACTTGAACAGGTAAATGGCTAAATAAAATAAAAATTTATACCAGTACAGCAATAAGTTAGAGCCAAGGAACTACTGGAGAGAGTCCAGCAGAGGCTAGGAAGATGCTGAGGGCACTGGAGCATCTCTGGCAGGAGGAAAGGCTGAGAGCCCTGGGGCTGCTTAGCCTGGAGAAGAACAGCCCCAGAGGGGAGCTGCTCAATGCTGAGCAAGAGCTAAATGACACAGGGCAAGAGGCTGGGGCCAGACTCTGCTCAGTGGTGCCCACGGACAGGCCAAGGGGCAATGGGCACAAACTAGAACCCAGGAGGTTCCATCTAAATGGGAGGAGAATCTTCCTTCCTGTGAGGGTGCCAGAGCCCTGGCCCAGGCTGCCCGGAGAGGTTGTGGAGTCTCCTTTTCTGGAGAGATTCCAACCCCACCTGGAAGCAATCCTGGGCAACCTGCTGTGGGTGCCCCTGCTTTAGCAGGAGGATTGGGCTGGATGATCCTCACAGATCCCTTCCAACCCCTACCACGCTGGGATTCTATGTAACCCTATGCTGGCTGTGATTAACAGCTCTGATTGCTGGTGCTTAGTAGGAGCTGACACACAGGCTTGATCTGAGGAGGCAGTGAGGGGTTGCAGCACATGTCCCCTGCTCACAACCCATGCAACGTTAATGTGAACTCCACAGGAGGTGACTCATGCAGAAAGTCCTCCTGGCAGCTGACAACTATCCCATGGCTGCTTGCAGGAGCAACCTCCTTGTCTGCATCCTGTCCATTAACATCAAGCAGATGGCAGAGACCCACACCGAGGCAAGGAGCAGCAAGAGGCATCAACCTGTCCTTCACCCTGCCAAAAGCTGCTGTTGGAGGAGCACAGCTCACCAGGGCCCAGCTTGTCTCCACTGCCATACATCCCCTGCCTACATCCACAGGTAGCACCACTCCTCTAATGCAGAAGCCCTGAAACTGTCACACTCACAATGTTAATGTCAGGATCCCCAGGCAACTTCTCCTCCCCAAGCTACACCATTATCACTCACCAGAGGCTGTTAGGAAGCAAAGCACAATGCTCCAAGGGGGAGTGGAGTAACCACAAGTTCATGTGGCAAAGGTATCTCAGTGTGGCTTCCCATCTGCAGGACTGGATGGCTACAACACACAGGCCTAGTGGAAGCTGTGGGTTGCCCCAAAAGGATGGAAGATTATTCCTTGCAGATTATGTACTATTCAACCCACACAGAGAAATATTTGGTTGTAAAAACTTCTCCCCATCTGCTGTGTTAATCTAAACCTGCCAAAGCACAGCACTGTCATTCAACTGCTGGGGCTTTCTGGAACCTTATACTGCTGAGAGAAACTTAAGATTTCCTTGCCTCTATCTTCTCACTAGACACATAAACATGCTGAAATCAAAGAACATGAGTACTCACTGTACACTTTTGCTTTGAAGGTTTTCCCCAAGCTTTGCTCTTCCAGTAATTTCAAACCATGACAGGAGTTAGGAAATCAGTAAATATTTCAGTCTGGCTTAATATATGGCCTCTGACCTCTCCATTATAGCTGGTCAGTGACTGTAACTGAAATGCTAAGTTTCATCTGTTTACCCTCTGTACTTGGCACTGGTGAGGCCACACCTCAAATTCTGCATTCAGGTTTGAGTCCCTTACTCCAAGAAGGACACTGAGGTGCTAAAGTGAGTCCAGAGAAGGGCAATGAAGCTGGTGCAGAGTCCAGAGCACAAGTGTTGCGAGAAGAAGCTGAAGGAACTGGGGTTGGTTAGTCTGGAGAAAAGGACTCACAGTACAGTACAGTCCTTCAACAACTGGAAATCCCTGGGTGAGGAGACTGTTAGCTTTTGTAAGCTAAATTCTCTCTGTCTCCCAGTTTGACATTCATGCCATGCTCTGTCAGGAGAGGATGATTGGCTTAAACATACTGCCAACTCTAAAGAGGAAAAGTGTGTCAGCGTTGCTGAGCAGTGTCCTCATGCAGACTGCCAAAGTATTGAGGGAAATTAGTCAGAAGACAAACCCATCATCTTCTACTTACCAGAGAAAGGCTTGCTGGGACATGGCTCTGCTGTAATTAAATAGGTGCATTTTGTAACAATTCAGTAAGTTGGCATCCGAAGAACATAACTGCTGACAAAAGAAGCATGCTTTGTGCAAAGTCAGCTCTCAGCATTCAGAGTTATGTTTCCCTCTGGATTATGAACTAGACATGCAGGAAGCTTGAAAAACATGCAGAAGAAGTGACACCACGTACACACAATCCAAAAGTACAGGAGGAATGTGCTAAGGCTACAGTTAATTCTGTTACGAGCACAAAAAGGAGAAGCAGCTAGGTGGATCCCAACTAACAATACCAGTCTGTGAAAGCATCTGTCAGAAGAAGCAGGGAAGGTGATGCCTCTCTCTACCAGCATCTCAAGACTTCTACACAGCAGTTCCCACTCTTTCTGCTGTTGACCCTCATTGGGTTTTTCCCTTCCTGCAGCCAGACCTTGCTGCCACCTTCCCCTGCTGACCTGGGCTTTGTCACCAGCAAGGAAGGACTTGAATGAGGCTCTGATTCAAGGCTGCTGCTTCTCTGTGGGCACCAAGATTGTTTGTTCCCTACATGCCTGACGAGAACTGATACCCTAAGGGTTTGAGTACTCTGAATCTAATCCTGGTCCTAACATCTCTACAGAAGGAACAGGAAAAAGGAAACCCATCAGCTCTGCTGTGCTGGGCAAGTTGAAGAAGTGTTTCTAAGTTCAAGAACAAGGACTTACCTCCACCCAGACAATGTAAAGGCATTAGGCCTAGTGTCTATGATAAACTATGTTCACGGGGTACAAACAGCTACATAACCATGACAACACTGTTTTGAGGGAGAGGACAATGAATCATGTACATTTTTGGCACCCTAGAAAGAACGGCCACCTTGGATTCAACTCTAGATCCTGGTAGCCAACACTGCTGATTTACTGCCCATTATGAACAATGTTGGCTTCCTTTGTCCAACTGGGAATATACAGTAACAATGCAACCAGCCAAAAACGTTAGATGCTCTGAACTGCCCATGTGCTCCAGACAACATTTTATGTTGCAGGCACACTTAGCACATGACATTTACCATGTGGGATGAACAATGCAGCAGTTAAGGGATGACTTCTTCAGTCCCTGAAAGGAATGCAAATCCTGACAATCCCAAGGACATTCCTCCAGAAAGAGTAACTTGTTTTGTCATGTTACAAAAACCTAAGTGTTTCAAAAGTCAAGATAAGCTTGTTATTAAAATAGAGTGTGCATTTAGCTGCTTGGAATTAGAATCATCTGAAATACCACACCATCTGTACCACCAGAGTTAGAAGCAGTTTACTCATAGGATGAAGAATTCAGAAAGAATCTTGAGTAGCTCTGAATACAGCAGAATGTGTATTTTTAAATACTTCCATTTATTGCACTTTGGAACCCAGCTGGATTTGAGGGTTTGGGTTGGTTTTACACCTCCTGTCTCTCTGCACGTGTTTCTGGAATTTGTCTTTCTGGCACTGAAAGTTGGCTTGAGATGCAAACATTTATATTCTGAAGAGATGACAAAAATCACAGACTCAGAGAATGTCCTGAGTTAGAAGGGACCCACTCCTTCAAGTTAACTCCTGCCTCTGCACAGGACAACCCCAAAGTCACCCCGTGTGTCTAAAAGAGCATTGTCCAAATACTTCTTCAACTCCATGAGAGTTGGTGTCATGAGTGCATCCCTGGGGAGCCTATGCCAGTGAACCACTTCCATTCTCTTAACAGCTTTTTTGCATAATGACTTCTCAGTTAGAAAACAGCAATGTAATTTGAGAAACAAATATAGTAACACAATGCAATAAAAAGGACTTTTTTCTTTACTCTGAAAGTAGTTTTTAAAACAGCAACATTCCAGTTTTGAAGCTGCTGAAAGGAAACAGTTCCTTTCTTTCCAGAGTATTTCACAGGAATACCCATGTGACTCCACCATTACCATAAGCTTACAGATGCTCAGGCTGTGACAGCCCTTCTGCCACCCCCTCCTAGTCATTCCTCCCTTTTGTCTGGCAGCCACCTGCATTCACATGGCCCCGAGATGAGGCTGCCTCAAAAAACTTCACTAGGACAACATCTAGTATATTATCTTGCCAGGTTATTTCCAGGTGGATAAACCTTTTGATCTGACACACCAGACAGCCATGGAAATGATTCCTCTGGCATAATGAAAGAGAGGAAAAAATAGGAAGGCAGAACAATCTATTCTGGCAGAAGCCCAAACATGGAGTGAATGTCCACAACCACTCCAAGCTGCCCCAAGAGGCACAGCTGAACTTCATGTCCAAATCCAGCACAGCCACGAACTGCTGATTACATCTTTCTCAGCCTTCCAGAGCCAGCAGTGTGCCCAGGTGGCCAAGAAGGCTAAGAGCACCCTGGCTTGGATCAGCACTAGTGTGGCCAGCAGGACTAGGGAGGCGACTGTCTCCCTGTCTCCCTGGGCTCGGCACTGGTGAGGCCACACCTCACCCTCACTACAAGAAGGACTTTGAGTGCAACAGGAAAAGCAAGAAAGCTTAAAGGTCTAAAGCACAAGTGTTGTGAGGAGCAGCTGAGGGAACTGGGGTTGCTTAGACTGGAGAAGAGGAGGCTCAGGGGAGACACCTTTTCGCTACAACTTCCTACAAGTACCTGACAGGAGGTGGTAGTAAAGTGGGGCTTGGTCTCTTCTCCCAGGTTACCAGAGATAGGATAAGAGGAAGTGGTTTCAGGTTGTGCCAGGGCAGGTTCAGATTGGATATTAGGAAGAATTTCTTCCCTCAGAGGGTTATCAGGTGTTGCTGCAGGCTGCCCAGGGAAGTGCTGGAATCACCATCCCTTTAAGAGCTGCAAAACCATGCGGATGTGGTCTTGGGGCCACCATGGTTTAGTGGTGAGCACGGCAGAGTTGGGTGGATGGTTGGACTTGATGACCTCAGAGGTCTTTTCCAACCATAATGATTCTATGAATTCTATGATCTTTCATCCTTGGGTCACCCTTCTGGTACAGTGAGCACCTTCCTGTCTTTCCCAAATGGCTGACATAGCCATTTCAAATATTCAAGTGTCAGGGTTATATTAAAACCAGCAAACTAACACATCAGAAATTAACACTAAATTGAGAATGATATTTCCAGCTTCACTTTGCATTTTGCATCTCTACTCAGCCACACTTCCCCAAGTCAGTAATGCCCAGAGGTGTCAGACCACACGAGATTTAAGCCCAAGAAATAATTAAGTTTTAATACAGCAATGTCTCTCCAGTCATTACTGGCTTTTCACCAGCCTAACACTTTTTAGACCATTTATTTATTTTACATTTTACCACTAAAGCTTTGTAGAGGATCAATACCTCTACAGTTCCTATTTCAAACCCAGAACATTCCTTAAATGATGACCTCAGATGTGGCTCAACACCTTCCCTCTGCCTTTCTTCTGCTGAAATTCCTTTTGCTGTAAGGTACAGCTGAGCCACTTGGCCTTTCAAGTGAAAGAAAACTGAAAGTCAGGGATGAGAAAAAGGCTCCTGAAAAGCATCATTCCTCAATCTAGCTAGCAGCAAATGCCAGGGGATGTGCCAGAGATGATGCCTGAGCTGACTTAGGGAAGGTCCAAAGATGATGGAAAGGGAGAATCAGACAGATGAGACCTACTCTAGCTTGACACAACTGTTCACCAGAACTTTACTGCAAGTGCAGAAACTGTAGTAAAATGTTCTAGTGGAAATCTGGCCCTCAGCTCAAGCACCAGCCTCAGTATATTATGTGTGTCAACAAATTCCAAGCCTTCTGAGTCTCTGTAAAAATCATGATGCATCCTAGGTTTACAACTGCTTTTCTAGAGGCAGTATCACAATGAGATTGGGGCCAAGGAGGAACACCCACTCATAGCAGCTCTCTAGGTATCTACAGCATCACCTGGCTGTTGTAGACCTACCGGACTCTACAAGGGATGGCTCCTAGCCAGACATTTTGCAGTAGATGATTCTAGCACTCGGCCTCTGTGCCACTTCTAAAAAGACATTCACTAACAGCTAAGAATTTGCAATGCTGCTGGAATGACCAGGATACTTCTGTTGGCTTCTTTTGCTTCTAAGCCTTACTTTGTTTAGTTCTCATTTGAAGTGAGGCAGCAGCAGCCAGACCACACCTGTCAGATACTCTCACTCTTGGTGGGCCAGAAAGAAACTCATGATGCTCCACCTGGAGCAGCCCATTAGTGGCAGTTCCTGATCTGACCTGGATGACTTTTAACACTTCCAACAGTGCTTCCAGCTCCAGTGACAAAAGAACAGCCGAGAGTTGAAGGTATTCTTCCCCAGACTGATGCAGAAGAGATGTCCCAAAAGGCCATCCTTGGACAAACTGGGGGTGATTTGTTGCAGAGAAGCTGCAAATGGGCTGAGGCCCATTCCCTCCACACAGGACTGTGGTGGGAGAAGGGGAGGGCAGGGCTGGAGGGAACCCAGCCATTGTACTTGCACAAACACGTAGAAGATGAACACACCAGAACAAGTTTGATCCTGAACAAAAGGGTTTTCTTTTGTTTAGCAGGAAAATAGGCTTACACAATCACACCATCTGCAGCCCTCATAACCCTTCCCCCTTAACTCATTCAGTCAATAGCCACCATCAGCCAAATCTGACAGGACAGCAGCAGGCTCGAAGGTAACTATGTTCCTACAGCAGAAGCAGCTGGGGAGGGGACAGACAGCTTGGAAGTGACCACAGGGAAGGGCAGGCTGGGCTGGGAGCTCACATCTTGCCAAAGAACCAGAGGAGAATGAGCTCACTTCAAAGCTGTAACTGCAGGCAAAGTGTCCGAAGGATTTCACGTCCAGTCAGTCACAAGACAAATCCAGGAAGCAGTGGCTCATCCGTCCTGCACTTTCTGAAGTGGCTTCTTTTAAAGAACAGAAATTAGGTAAACACGCTTTACATATGTTAAGGAAGCATCATCACAAATTCAGAGCCTGCAGAGGATTTGGTATTTCCCAGGCGAGGTGACAAATGAAGTTACAGGCAGCTCTGGAGCACTAACAAACAGACAAACCAACTTCCTCCTAAACAAATAAATGTTTTCTCAAAACAAAACAAACAAAAACCAAAGCCCTCAACACTTTTTTTTTAAGCAAGAGCAAAGAATTTCATCTGCCTTAAACACGGGCCTCTGCTAAAGCCCATCTGTCAGCAGAGAACAACTGCACAGACAAAAGGGGATGATGGAGAAAGTAATATCCTAGAAACAAACTGCCTGAGCTCTAAGCAACAAAATTGCTTCTCCTTATGCACATAAAAGCTTTCCCGTTTTGCAGAGCACTATTTCCGTTTGTGTTTGCTGCTAATTTAGGAAAGAAAGCAGTTGGGAGTGCAGGAGAGGCTGGGAAAGGCCACAGGGCTTTCAGGAGTGAAGATTTACAGCCAGTTCTGTCCCCAAGACAAGAGTCTGTGGCTCCTCCTGAAGACAGCAGGGATTGATGCCTTGGTCAGGACCCAGGATGGCTCTCCCAGGGGTGAAGGCTATGTGGAATGGTATTTTCTTGCTGGATCTTTCACTGTCCTAGAGCCAGAGTAAAGTGGTAAGGCTGCCTTTCAAAAAATACCCAGACGGTTCTACAGGGAAGAATCATCCCAGGCTGGTTCCAGCGTTAAAAACAGAGAATGCCTCCAATGAGGAAAAGCCACGGTGAAAGAAGCTGCAGTTCCACCTCTTTCCTACTAACCCAACACTTTACAAGCTAGAAGAATTTCATCTTACAAATGCCAACAATTCCAGGTATTTCTGACCACAGGAAAGTACTTTACAAAGCCCCACACTAGGCTTCCTAATATAGGTGTGGATAAAAATAAATCAGCTTTGTGCCTACCTACAGGAGTCTCCCCACAGACTGATCTATAAGCTCAAAGGCAAGGTCTGTACTCCTCAAAATAACTCCACACTAACTTCCACTGCTAAATTCCACAGAGAATTCCCTTGCAAACTGCAATTAATTACTAATAGTATTTCATTCTTTAATGCATTGGGGGGCAAGGGGAAGAAAAAATACCAAACTGTTTGGAAGAAAATTGTACCAGGATGCAAGTTTTAATGGGGATAAAAAGATATTAATACTCAATCTCTAGGTGTCCTGTCACTGAAATAAAATCACTAGCATCACAGCCTTGCCAACACTACAGAAAATGAGCATGCTCCAATTAATCTTTGCACAAAAAACCTCCCCACATTTGATACTATTGCAAAGAATCTTCAAGACATTCTCTACATTTGCCAGCTTTCAATTCTTCAATAGCTCAGGCAGGTCCCTGCTTTGCCCTGGAGAAAAAAACAGGCTCAGTCTAAATTGGGCTCAGCAGCACTGTACACAAGGAGAAAGCTCAACAGTAAATAGAAGCTGAGCTCCACCAACAGCTATAATAGATATATAAAGCCCCCCCAGGTGTTACATATAGATTATACACATATTTTATGTGTGTGAGATATATATATATTTATTTATAAAAACCTGTTCAGAGTGTCATTCAGGATACTGCACAAACACTATCAATTGTTTCAAGTAGAGGAAAGCAAAACCTTGGGGCAACAGGTTAGAGAAGAACAAAATATCTACAGAAACTAGAAATCTGATGGGGTTTAAGTTCCAGCCATTCCTTCCAAAGACAAACTGACATACACTTTTCTCAGCAGTGTTGTGCAGACATGGAAAGTGCTACTAGAATCACGGGATCAAGAGAAGTTGTGGATTTTTATGTTCATCACTAACTCTGTTACAATTTCCAGTAAAGACAGATCAAAAATAGAGGCAAGATTGAAGGATGGATTTTACCCAGTATGGGAGTTAAATGGAGCGTTAATATCTTACTGCTTCTACCTACCCACAGAGTCTCTCTTGGACACAAATCTTCCTCCACAGTGAGGAAAAGGAATGAAAACCAATTTTCAATTGCCCTGCACATCATCATCATCACAGATTTATGGCAAAGGGCTTCCTGTTACAATCCCAGTCTTTGCAGCCTCATTCTCCTTTCCACCCCTTCCCCTCCTCCTTTCCCTCTACATCTCAGTGTCAGCTTCTTTAAGATCACATGTGGCTTCCTTCATCCTGCAGCCTTCCCTGATGGACTTAAATCTGCCCTTGTATTAGGACTATCCACAAGAAGCTGAAACATCCCCAAAATAATCCCAATGAGGCAAGACTGCTTTATAAACCTAACCAGTTTCCATTACTCATTGAGACAAGGTTCCACACCAAACTCATTAGTACAAAGAATCTTCAAGACATCATCAAAATTTGCTTGCCTTTGAAGGAAAGGCCTTATTTGTGTGTCCCTGTTGGGTCTTCCCTTCTCCTCAAGAATTCAGGCTTTCACTCTCCTCCACCTTCACAGCTCTTCTCCACAGGAGTCTTCTTGACTCACTCCAGAGGCTTCATCATGGTAACTAATCACCAGTGACTGCTGCCACAGGCACTGTCCCTCTTTGACTCCCAAATGAGCTGCAAATATTAACCACTCCCCACTAGCAGGATTTGTCTGACTAGATGGAGATTCCATCATGCAGATGAGCTCATCCCTAGCATAAAATTAAGGCCAGTAAATGCCCATTTTTGCACTGGAGATAAGTGAATCTTGTCCAAATTAAGACAAGAAGGAAGAGGAAGGAATTAATCTCACACACTTTCAGGACCAACAGAGCACAGAGCATTTGGAGCACCGCAAACCTCAGCTCCAAGGCACAGTAAAAGGCAGAGGGAGCAGAGGATATGCTGTTGATGAAGGATTCACAGTGATCTAAGCAGGGGGAACCTTTCAATGCTGGTAAAAAAAAAAATAAGGTAGTCAGCCTCCATTTGATTGCACTGTGCAGAAATCACTGTGATTTAGGACTTCTGTCTAAATGCAGTTGCAGGGAGGAAAAACCCCACCCCAGAATGTGCCTCTCATATTAAACATCCAGAACCTCATGTCTGTGCAAGACACAGGAGCACCCAAGCCTGCTGCCTGCTTCACACAGCCAAATTATTAAAAGGAATTAATTCCTAAGGCAGTGGGAAAATACTACATGGGAGAACTTCCAAGTCACAAATTCTACTTATTTAAGCTAAGCTGCTTAATCAAGTTAATTGAAGGAATTAAAAAAGCAGCTGGAGAAGAACACATTCACCAAGCAGTCTCTAGCCATTCCTGTTCTTGTGCTGCTGCTCCTGGGCACATGTTCCCTGCTGGCACTGCACAATCCATCATCAGCCATTACACTGATCACCAGCCATTAGTTTTCCTAAGTACAGGCATGAGATTTACACCTATTTTAGTTATTTATTTACAAGCCACTCACCCAGTGGATATGAAACAACAATATAATGCTTCTTGTTAACAACAGTGTAGCTGACTATCAGAGCTACATTAAAAATGGAAGGAATAATTCTCTTCATAAAAAAATTGTTTACTGAATTTCTTTGGTAGGACAAGGACAGGAGCTTGCACTCCTTAAAAATACAACTGAATAATATCCAGTGAGAGAACCTAAACCTTGTCATTCTCGTGGGTTCTTAAGCATCAATCCCATAAATATAAAAGTCAATTAAAATGTTATTCTAGAAAACACAGAGAACAAGTTGGGACTCTCACAAAACAATGAGTCTTCTTCCCTGCTATTAAGGCAGAGTGATTAAAATGAAAGATAATCCTCTTCATTTCAAAAGCTAATTATTATATGTAATAAAAAACTTTTCCTTGCACCATAAGAGACCTAGATGCAAGAACTGAATTCTACCAAGACCATCAACCCACACATCTTTGCTGCATCCCAGTAATTGCCTTGCAGTTATATCAATACAACAGACTATCAGGCTCAGCTCTGCTTTCAGCACATCACATTTCTTACCACCTGGGACACCAAAGGCAGGAGAGCCATGGATGCAAAACCCACTCTTATGCTAATACAAGCACAAGCAGAAAATCTCTCATGAAGGCCACTGCAGTGGGAACTCTGTGATGAAAGCTGTATGAAAACACCAGTTATACCTTGGTGTAAGGATATCCAGAGGAAGCATCTCAGGGGCTGTCAGGAAATGCCTGCTCTGCAGAATTCAGGTGCCTGCGTGAGTTAACTGACCAGGTTGTCTACACTGCCAGCAGCTCTAGAGGAATTGCTATGCTCACTACTGTGTTTCCTGCACTGTTAATTCAGGCATCTCAGTTCAGATGCCAGATTTAGGCAGTGGTTTTCCCACTCCTTCCAACACCCAAAATGAAAACACTTCTGCATCAACTCCCCATCCTCATCCATTTGCAGAAGCACACCAGCCCTCTACGCACTGCATTTACGTTACACCAACATTCACCCAATGTATGGCAGCAACCTCTAGCTGCAGGGAGAGAGGAACACCCTCCCTTCACCTCCCAAATAACTGCACACCAGGCAGTGTACACCACAAAGTCACATTTCTGCCCAGCCTTGGGCATAGTTCCCCCAGGTGCCAAACTATCTGATGACAGGGAAAAGATCAAATCTAAAAATAAAGGGAGAGGGTTGGCTTCTGTATTCATTCAGCCTTTCTGCTCCAGCATCCTCAATGAGCAGGCTGGGGATAGAGTACAGCAGCAAGAGCTGGCTCCTCAGACAATCTCATGTCCCTGGAGGGTTGATACATTTCAGCTTGAATTTCCCTTTGGTGTCTTCTTCCAACAGTCAAACTGTGATGGCTTGGCATGTATGGATTTTTTCCTCTTTTACACCACCCTTCAACGTTGCTAGAAAGAGGTGTCTGGGAGTAAAAATAAACCATTGATCCTTGTCACAGGGTCCAAGAGTGGCAAAAGCAAACCAGTTATCACTGCTGCAAGTGGCTCACTGGAAAAAAAAAGGAGCTGTAATCTGAACACTGCATCCCTAGACACAAGTTGAAGGCAGCAGCTCCATGGACTTCTCCCCCCCACTGCAGCGTTACCACCTCAGTGGGTCTGAGCATCACAGAAGTATCTCAGAGCAGCTCTGACAGTCTCCTTTGTGCATCCTACCTATGGAGTCTACTTTCACTTCCCATTTCAGTTTTAAATCCTGAAGAACACTTAGGCTTAGCCCCTTGGACAACTTAACCACCTTTTCTCCAGCTGAGCCTCCAAGAACTTGTGCTGCTGAACGATCCTCACCTTCCCTCCTCCTGCTACCTCCTTGCTTCAGCGCAGGGCTACTGGAAGAGATCCTGCACAGCAAAAGTCTCTTTCTTTTCTCCACCCACACATTTTGCTTCTAACACTGTTAGTATGAACGCTAAGAACAAGCAGTACATATTCCGGGGCTCATGCTCATGCTTGTTTAATCTATCTGCTTGTATTTAAACCTCAAAGGATGAGATCCGATCCCTGTTGTAACAAATCCTTCCTGAGCACATTCACTCATCTTTGTTAGACGATCATTGCCCTTAAAATGCTGCATCTCAGTCTAAACAAGCCATCAATGAACTACGTGGAAGACTTGCTAGACTGCTGGAAACAGTTACATCAGCAGTGACCAAAGTTCAAAGGCACTTCTTTATTTTATGCTTTAATCATTTTAAATAGGCAGCAGCCTCAGCACATGATTTGCCTTTGAATAGGAAAGATGAGAGAAAACACACCTTCCTTCTCTTGCAACATCAAAACCAAAGGGCTACAGAAATATTAAGGGAAAGATTAGAGGTGAGAACACCCCAGTAAGTATTGCCCAGCATCAGAGCTGGACAGTACCGAAATGCAGTGCCATGGTCAATTGCTGACACAAACCTGCTGAAATACTCATGTGTAACAACACAGTCAAAAATGAGTTTGGGATGGCAACGTTTGCTGCCTTTGATACACCCTCTGATGTCTCAGCATCTGTGGTTCAAACAACTTCTGGCCATCTCTGACATGCCTGACAACAGTTTCCAGCAACAATAGTGAAAACAGGATTTTGGCTTCTTTATGCTGCATCCTAATACATTAAAGCAAGACACCAGAATGCTCCTAATCCTCCTTGCAGGGTCACCCCCCAAGAAGAACCACCTGTCTGCTGTGCTCCACAGGCAGGGACTCCACTAAAGCATGGATGAAACCAGCAAAGCTCAGAATTTAACTGACCAACAGTCTCAGGGGTATGGTGCACTGCTGCTGCTTCTTGTCAATACAAAGGATAAAATAATAGCCCTGCCCAAGGGAACTAGCTGGAGCCCCAAAACGCTCCCAGGGCCTTCAAAAAGTTCAGCACTTGCTAGTATCACACACTGAGATCCTCAATTTAAGTCCAAGTAGTCCAGTGATAAACCATGGGGAACAGAGGCTCAATTCCCCATCAAAATATGTTAACACAGGTCTGAAAAAATATCTGCAACTACATCTTTTTACAGGGTAAAAGAGGATAAACTTCTAAGGTAACCAACCAAGTGTAGTAGTTAAAATTTAATTTTAATTAGGTTTTTTTTTAACCCCAACTAAGTGTCTCAGGTTGAAAAGTAAATAACACAAGCCAAACAATGCCACAAAGACCAGGTCTCCATTTTAACTCTTAAATCCCCAGATTAGCTAGACTGAATTTTGGGATCACTTCTACCTTGAGCCAACAATTCACCTAAATGAAGTCAAACACAGGAGGCACTACAAAATTCTACATAATGACCTCTCTGAGAAAGGAATACCTTGAATGAAGACTATGTTCATACCTTGGATGAAGGTATTCCTGGGTATGAAGGCATATATATATATATGTATATATTAGGTATGAAGAAATACCTAAGTATGAACATCTTAATATTTGAACTTAATTTTAAAGCAGTCATTCACTTCAGAAACACTACAAGGATTCTGCTGCCAAAAGCACATGACAGCCTTTGGTGAGGAACACAGCAGAGCTTATTCTGGAAATGGAGATGGAAATACTTAGCTTGGAAAACAGAGCTTCAAAAGTATCAATACTGGCCCCCTGATTATTCTCTATGTCCAAGCTACCCTTCAAATTAACTCTCAAAACCAGAAACCTTTTCTAATTTAGCTAGTACCTTACAAAAGAGTGAAAGCTCTGAATTCAAAACTCCCTTTGCCCAACACTTAATCAAACTATCTCCTTGGCTATACATAAGTTTACCTGTCACACCAGTTGTTCACCTGTGAAGAGTCCTCGATGACAATATCATGCATTCTGTGACTTCTGTCATAAACCATTTTATTTAATTAGGAAATGAGCTCAAGATTTGGGGAAGTTAATTTTGTTTTCAAAGACAAGAAGTCTTCATCTTTCATCCAAGCTATTTTTGTCATGCCTCAATAAAACTACTTTTGTTCAGAATATTGTTAAAGAAAAGCAAAAACCCAAGCACACAGATCATGACTATGCCAGGATCACCACTTAGCACATTCTCACTAGGAAATGTACCACTGAGGGACAGGCTTTGTGCCCCAAGGCTTTCTTTAAAACCCTGACCTCCACCATCTCCTGAAAACAATGTGCCCTCCCACTGGAGGTTATTTGGTTTTGCATGCTCGAAGAAGAGACGGAAGAGCAGGAGTTAAAATTAAATGACAATGGAATACCTAAACCTTTCAGCCGTTTTGGAAAGTCCCACCTTTTCCCAAGCCTGAGGCAATGCCAAGTGTTCTCACATGATCAACACCCTCTGGAAAGGGCAATTCAAGACAGATTGACTTGTAACTACTCAAAAAACGTTTTTAACGAAGGGTATTGAATCAAAGAGAAAAACCCTGAAAGTCTAAAGGAAGATCCGACCCGAATCCCTGTTCCCGTCCTGGGGTCCCTATTCGGGTCGGATCTTCCTACAAAAGTCACCTGAGGTAGCTGCTGCTGCTTGGGTGCAGGTACCTGCTTCACTTCCCCTCACACAGAGCTCTGCTATATCGAGGTACCAAGAGGAAAATCTGCAGAAATGCAATAGGAAAGTTCAAGTGAGCAGTGCTTACTGCAGCCCCAGGACAGGGCAGCTTGAGCCAGCCAGAGGATGCCCAGCAGCTAACCCACCAAGGGACGGTTCTGGAGTCAGAGCTCCTGCAGCTTGCACCCTGCTTAGGTCCCAAGGCCATGGAGGTGTTTCTGCAGGAAGGAAATCCTCATTCTTCAGATAAGACAAAGACAGGCAATATTTTCTCCCTCTCAAAATCCCTTGGCAAATTTGAGGGCTGGAACACACCTCTGCTCTGAGGACAGGCTGAGAGTTGGGGTTGTTCAGCCTGGAGAAGGCTCCAGAGAGACCTTATTGTGGCCTTTTAGCACTTAAAGGGCTCAGAAGAAAGATGGGGACAGGCATTTTAGCAGGGCCTGCCGGGACAGGACAAGGGCTGATAGTTTGAATCTGAGAGAAATTTAGACTAGATTTAAAGAAGAAATTGTTTATTCTCCAGATGCTGAGACCCTGGCCTAGGTTGCCCAGAGAGCTGAGAGATGTCCCATCCCTGGAACCATTCCAGGTCAGGTTGTCTGGGGCTCTGAGCAACCTGATCTAGTTGGAGATGTCCCTGCTCACTGCAGGGGGATTGGACTAGATGACCTTGAAAGGTCCCTTCCAACCCAAACCATTCAGAGACTCTATGATCTTTGGGAATTGCTAACACAGAAAGGGACAACACAGTCTAAGAGCAGAGAAGTGCACCCCAGGCTCTGGCAATCAGGCAAAGGAGAAAGGCATATTGGAACAAGCTTTTGGAAATGCACATATTTAAATCAAGAAAGCAAACTCGACTAAAGAGTCTGCTGTGTTGCTCTGAAAGAATTAGTTTCCCATTAGCTCCAAGCCAGATTTCATCCATTGCTGTGCTTGGTGCTGCACACCAAAGCTTGCCTGTCACTTCAGCCTCTGACAAATCCTCAGAGATAAAGTTGCCAAGTCACCCTGCTCTGCAGTGCAACACAATAAAACTTGTCATCTGACACCAGTCATGAGCAGGATTACTCCATGATATTCAATGCAAAGATTCACAAAGAAAGTAGGGAGAAGCAAAGAAGAAAATGATACAAAATACTGCTCAGCATTGGCCTAAGTTCAAGTGACTGCAGTATGAACAGATTTAGGTCACAGCCCAGCACCCACATTTAGCCTAGGGACCTCATCTCCTACTAGGGAAGAAAACAGCCAGACTCTCCCTCATGTGTTTCTTTACTATGGTCAGACCACAGCAAATGATGGTAAAACTGCTGCATCTCAATTGCTACACGGAGGAGGAGCTGCACTGGCATCCATTTAAAACAGACACCTCCCAAAAAAAATGTAAATATACACACAGGTAGATTTAAATAGGCTAATACCTGTCACTGCTCCATTTTTGGTGGAAAAGGAGCCAAAGGAAGGGAAGTAGCGTGCTCTAGCCGACACCCTTGACAAGCAGGTCCAGTCTTCAACAGAGAAGAGGCAGCCAAAATCAAGCCATCAGGTTTTAATTAAATCTTGCCAGTTAAATTGTAACTGCAGTTTAAAGTCATGGCACCCCATGAGCGCTGCTTCCAAAACACAACTCATCCTTCTGTGCTCTCCTCCTCCAGCCATTTTGCCATGCTGCCACCAAGGCTCTGGGGCTCCCTGCTTTCTTTAACTTTGTTTTCAAATTAAATCTCTTCAGGGCAAGGATCTTCCCTTGATAGGTTGTGAATGCTGCTGTCAGCTTTCCAAACACAAGAAAAACCCCAGCCCAAACCCAATTTTATCACTAGGCAATCGAAAGGACTGGGAGCTGTAGAGCAGCTGAGGCAAAGGAAAGGCATTTCCTGACATGACAGCACACCAGGCATCACCTTCCAGCAGGATTTTGACCATTTCAGATGCTTCCACCCTGGAGAGAGCACAAGTTCAAGATGTCTTCAGAGCAACAGTAGCTTGGACAGTGGAACAAACAGAAAACTAATTGTACAGCTTTCTCAAGGGACAACTGCTGATTGTTAGTCATCAGTAAAGTCTCGATTCATCCCTTATGGAGCAGCAGACTCTAGTGTTTTTGAAGGCTATGATCTACCAACCCTGTCAGTGATCCACATGTTCCTTTTCAAAGCAAAAAGCAAACAAGCAAAATACCAACTCCCACAAATGACCTGAGTAGAAGCTGAGTAAAGTTAAAGGGGTCCAAACCCAGAAACTACTCTTCCAAGAAGATGCATTGATATCTTACCCAACAGCACACTCACCCATCAGCTCAGTTGCCTAAATTGCCTGTTACAAAGCCAGCTTAAAGCCACCCCTGCAGGATGTGTGTGCTGCAGGGAGTGACATGGACTCACTACCATGTACACAACCCCACCAAAAAATACATGATGGGGAGGTACCTATCTGGTCTGGCAACTTCCATCCCCCAGCACATGTTTCTTTTCAAGCAGTAAACCCAACACCACTAACTTCCAGAAATATTAGCAAATATTTAGGTATGCAGAGCACCCTTACAGTGAGTTTTCACATCAAATAATGGGTTAACTGTTTACCAGGCAGCCTTAAGCTTGCCTTCATCACAGAAAATCCTTTCAGTTCCCAGAAGAACATGCATGGCCTGCATCTCCTCCAGCCTCTCAAGCTGTAGAGCTCAGATAGAACACTCCAAGCTAGTTCAAGAGTTTTGCCAGCATAGAGCCCTTCACTGCTCCAGGCATGAGCCCAGGTTTGCTTCCTGGATGGCATCAGGAAGGTAAACACCAGCCTCCTGCTCCTCTCTACCATCAGTCTTGCCTTGGCCTTAAGCCAGGATTTATTAAGTCCAGCAACATTTACGTCAAACCTCTATCCTGGAGAACCTGCTAAGAGGAAAACACAGCTACATTTCCTTTCTACAGAGATTCTATTAAGAAGAAGAGTGCATTTATCCTCACTAAGTGAGGAGATGAAAAGGACTACCAAGGCTGCTCTGCCTTACCATCACTCAAGCTGGGATTTACTCTGCCTGGAAGCACTCTGAAAGCCTCAAATTTGTAGTGAAGTGATGTTACCCCACCACAAAAAGAATGGACTAAAGGATGTCTGCACATCAGGCTGAAGAGAGAAGGCAGATAAAACACAGCATGGCTTACAGAACTTGAGCCTGGGAACAGTTTACCCTCCTCTTTTTGGCCAAGAAGGATCAGGAAGATGGGACAACTGCCTATCTAACATGTTGCTAATGACTTTAACCAAGTATTTATAACAATTAACATCTCAGTGCTGCTCTCCTCGACTGCTGTCACTAGGGGAAAACAGCTCCTGAAAGGAACACTTTCCACCTGTCTGGATTGGAAAAAGCCAACTCAAAGTGACCATCACATGGATCCCTGTGACACAGCACCAAATGCCACTGTGAAAATTATTCTCCTTCCTCACAGAAAGAGGACAGTGACCTACAGAAGGTCAAGAAGAGGGGCAAACAGGGATTGTGAAGAAAACAAGACAAACATTGTTTTCTTGATTTTTCTTGGTACATGGAAAATCCATTACAGAAGTTTACGTGGCAACAATGAAGCCTGACAAGTTAATGAGCTGCTGCTGGTGGAGACACAAGAGACATGTCCCATCATTCAGAAATTCCTATGCTGCACAAACACCAGTCATCAAGATGACTGTAATTCAGTGTCCTGGTTTCAGTTAGAACTAATTCTGTGCAGGGATTTGACTTCTCAGCTCAGTCTCTGCTCAGGGATGCACTGTCTGCAGGTCACAGCACGTTCTCCCAGACAGTGTCTGCTGCTAGTAGAGAGAACAACACTCCATGGGGAGAGTTAGTCCCAAGGCTTGGGCTGCAGAAAGGCTCTGCCATAGACTTGCTCCTCTGCAGACCAAGGGCACTGCTACAGCTTGTGTCCCACCTTGGGGTGCAGGAAGTCAGAGGTGGCACCAGCAGGGAGGAGGGGACAGAAGAGGTGACCCTGAACTGACTAACAAGGGATTCCATCCCATGGATGTCACAGTCAGAATATAGCTGAGGGATCAGCAGGGTCAAGCCTCTTCTTCCATGGCCAGTGTCTGAGGAGGACTCTGCCCATTCTGCCTTTGATCCCAATCCATGTGTTCCTGAATTTGGTTCCCATCTGCCACTGAGTCCAGTCTGGGACTTCCCTGATGCCACAGCATCAGTAGCAACAGTGATTTATTTGCCATCAGGGAGTTGGGTTTGATATTGGGTTTGTGTCTACTTGTATCTATTTCATTTTATTGTTACTATTTTCATTACAGTACTTAGAGTTTTCTTTTCCAACCCATCAGTCTCTCTTCCTTATTCCCTTCGGGAAGACAGAGGAGTTCAGAGAAAGCATCTGTCCCTGGTCTAATGACCAGCCTAGTCCTAAGCCTTGACATTAGGTCAAACCAAAAGTCACAAGGTCTGGTAGTTTCAGAAGAAAGCTGTTTTGATTAGTACTTCACTAGGATTTTTTATGCTTCTATAGGAAAAAAAAAAAAAGTCTCCCAACTCTGAAAAGCTCCTTGCAAGAAGGTGGCACTGCTTTATTACTCCCAAGCCCCAGAGCCTGTGGAACAGGAAATCTGGTGTTTCCAAGCTGGCTGAAGTGACATTGGCAAAGACAAATCGAAGCCCAAAATGCACCTTGGCAGGATGGTATCGATGTGAACACAAGGCTCCCTGAGCCAACAGCTCCAGTCTGCACTTCCAGAGCAATACCGACACGAGAGCCTCAGCAAGACACCGAGGGGGAACTTCTACCATCCTTGTGACGCAGGGAAGCACCGGAACTGCCTTCAGCCCTGGCAGGGACACTGAGGCACAGGCAGCCATCCAAGGACAGCCAGCGTCAGCAGCAAGACGCTGAGGTGTAGCAGCTCCCAGGAAAACCAGACTTCCATTACCAAGGCAGGTTATAAAACTTCTGCCTGCTGTCAGGAGGACGTGTGGTATCTGGCATTGCTCTGTCAGCAGCACCAAATAATCCAACGGCAATTCAATAGTCACGCCCCTGACAGACTGCTTCAGTTACCAAACCAGCATTAAAAATGTACCATCCATTGGGATACAAGCACAAGCCAGGCAAGCTTCAGCCACGAGCACCAGGAGTTAGTAACTCTTTGGGGTTGCTTTTTCCCCGGAGGATAAGCTCTTTCACAACGTGGAGACACCTTAGCAGGGATGGCTTCTGTCACCGAGGGCAAACAGAGCACTGTGAAAACACCAGGGATGACTTAAGCACAGAAAGGCTGCAGCCAGCATCAACCCAGAGGCTGAGGCAGCAGCTGGTCATCTCTAGGCAGGACTCTCCTCCCCTGTAACAGCTCAGTCCTAGACACAAAGAAATAAAAGCGATGTGCTGCCAGGATGGACACTGCCACACCAACCTCCTGGGCTGCCCTGACACCGAAGCCTCTCTTCTCCAAGAACAGAATCATGTAGCTTGGAAGAGACCTTTAGGATCATCAAGTCCAACCGTTAACCAGCACTACCAGGTCACCACTAAACCATATCCCTCAGCATCACGTCTGTATGTCCTGACAACCCCTCCAGTGACGGTGACTCCACCACCGCCCTGAGCAGCCTTGGCCAGGGCTTGACAACCGTTTCGGGGAAAAACGGTTCCTCGTGTCCAAGCTAAACCTCCCCTGGCACAACGAGTGAGTACAGCTCAGCCCCAGCCCCAGGTCGCTCTGCGGGATCCAGCCCAGCCCAGCCCGGCTGGGAGCTCAGAGGAGGAACCGGAGGGCAGAGCTAGTCAATACCTTTCTTTGTTGAAATCCAAGTCTCGCGTACGAATTCAGGCTTGGCTTGACAAAAGGTTCAGCCCCTTGCCCTGGCTAAGAAGATAGTTTAGTAGTTCAAAGGAGAGCAGTCGAGCTAAGGTCTGGCTTTTGCTGCCCGAGAAAGTGCCAAGTAACCACTGTGAAATACTCGCCTGTGGCCATCATCAGGCAAGAGGCTTTGCTTCCACCAGCGCAAAGTCAAATCAACTTCGTTTTTCGGAAAGGCCGGTCTCTAGCTCTCTCACATCTAGAAACAGTTCTCTCTCGGAGCTCAGGAAACTAATTTCTATTGTAAAACATCTCGCCACCAACCCAAAACCGTCTCGGAAACGCGTTTCTTCCAAACCCAGCTGGAAAATCAGCGCCGTTCAAAGCAACCCAACTCCTCTCCTCACCCCGTGCCACCAAACCGCCGCATCCCCACGACCGGAGAAACCCACCCAGGGCAAACAAACTCACCGGGAAAGCCCATCCGAACCGATCCGTTAGGCGAGAGGAACGAGAAACCGGGAGGCAGAGAGAGCAAGCGAGAGACGTGGATAACAAGTAAACAAACTCCAATCTCCTTCTTCAAGCTCGGCGGGGACCTCGCCAGAGAGGTTCCCCCCTCCTTCCACAGCGCGGGGCAGGCGGAGGAGCAGCCGCAGCCCGGCCCCACTCCCGGGAGGGCGTGGGGGGGAAGGTTGCTGCGGGCGGCTCCGGGGCTCGGCTCACCCCCGCCACCCGGGAGCCCCGCCCGGTACCCGGTGCCCGGAGGCGGTGGGAGGGCCGGGCCGGGTTCCCCCCTCCCTCCCCGCCCCGACTACGAGAGGGCTACCGGGCTTTGTGCTCGCTGCCTGTCTCCCCCCGGGCCGCCCGCCGGCGCCGTGCCCCCTCACGAAAGCCGATCCCGCTGATCTCATCACCGCGGGTTACTAATCCAATGACCGGGGAATTAACAACAGATGGCGACGCCCCTTCCCCCCGGGCCCGGCCTGGTCTCCGCCCGTTCCCCTCCCGCTTCCCGGGAGCCCCCAGCCCGGCCCCGACAAGCGTGGAACTCGCCCTTAGGTGCCTACAAACTTTTCTTAACAGACCCCACACAGCCCCGGCACCCCTCTTCCTCCTCCCGCCACCTTAGCACCTTCAGGAGAAGGTACTGACCAAAGCTGCCTTCCAGCTTGCCTGGCTTGAAAAGGAAACATCAGGAAAACGCTCCAAATCCTGCCAGTGGCATCCTGCTGGCACCTCGTGGTCTGTAAGGGAGAGCAGGAGCTGACTGCACAGAGGCTCAGTCCTGAGCACGTGGCACTGCCAAGGAAACCCAAGGCTGAATGGTCCTGGGGTTGCAGTGCTTGATCTCTCGAGGCTGCAGAGGTGCAGGCAAAACTCTAGTTAACGCTTTTGGATGCTAAAACTAAACCCACGCTTCTGGCTTACCCAGCTTTGAGTCTTCTACGGGCCAGAGGCAAAGCCAGTCCTGTCAAACCAGTGCAGATTACAAAACAAAGCAAATCATAAAATCATAGAATCACTATGGTTGGAAAAGATCTCTGAGATCACTGAGTCCAGCTACCCATCTACCCAACACTACCAGGGTCACCACTAAGCCATGGCCCCAAGCACCACATCTACACTTTTCTGGAACTCTTCCAGGGATGGTGATGTCACCACCTCCCTGGGCAGCCTGGGCCAATGCCTGACAACCCTCTCAGGGAAGAAATTCTAATATCCAACCTGAACCTCCCTTGGTGCAACTTGAGGCAATGTCCTCTTCTCCTCTCTCTGGTAACCTACCAAAAGAGACTGAGCCCCACATCACTCCAACCTCCTTTCAGGCAATTGTAGAGAGCAAGGTGGTCTCCCCTGAGCCTCCCCTTCTCCAGACTGAACAACCACAATTCTCTAAGTCACTCACTCACTAATACCAGTAAATACCAACCTGAAAACCACTGCTTTCCAATCTTAATAATCTCTGGCTCCAAATCACCTAGATGCTCCAGAACCCCATCAAAATATTTGAGAAGGCAGCAGTAAAGTTCCCCTCCGGGCCCTGGAGAAAACAAAGACTAAGAGGGAGTTTTCCATCTGCTCCACAGCTCTTTAAGCCTAGAGAAAGCTTTCTCCTGCTTCCCATTCCCCTGGCAGTCTTTGTCTGCTTTATATATGCACACGTGGAAGCCTTGAAGTGAGTCTGTGCTCTTCAGTGGCAGACAAGTTCCTGAATTTACATCCTTCTCTTGGATATAGGCACCACATCCAAGAGGCTAAGATCTGTTCCACAGCACTCATTTGGGAGAGGAGCCCTAGAACAGGCAATGTTTGAGCACAGGAAGCTGGGCAAGCCTGGGCCTTGGAGGATGTTCTGCTTTCTTCTGCTCAGTTTCTAACAGGCTCCTTTCTCTGACACACCTTCCCCAGGCAGCAGTGTCTACTTGGGCTTTGTTTTGGCACTAAGTGGGATGTTTTCCAGCATAAGGATGTGGTCCCTTCATGCCTCTGCCAAGCTTGCTGCAAAAAGCAAACTTGGAAAGACTTTTTACATGGTCTGTAAAGCTAATTCTACACAAGATTAAAGAAATCACGTTAGAAGTCGACTTTTGTTATCTTTTCAAGCAGCTTTAGACACCTAGGTCTGAAAATTGAACAATGCAGAGATCAATTAGGCAGCACAGAGTTTTGGGAACACATTTCATGTGCAGATGGGAAAACACTTGAGGGTATAGAAAGTGTCATTTTGATTAATGAGAACTAGAACTTGCTATCTGTATATAGATGAGGATGTATACACCTCTCCATAGGGCTCATTAAACAAGGAGGAAACAATCACGGTATAAAATATTACCATGATTTTAAAGCAGATTTGGAACACAGTACAGACACTGCTGGCTCTTCTGAGCTGATCTCAACAGTACCTGGGTAGGTGAGAGGGAAGCACCCATTTGTGTAACAACACTATGAACCTTTCAAGATAAACTCAGTGACACCTGTACTCAGCAACACCAAGGGCACAATCCAGCACACAAATACACACCTGAGCTTTATGGAGTGTAAGGAAAATGTTTCATGGCATTGTCTTTTCCACTTGAAGCACTTCAACAACCCTGATATTTCTACCACCCCTCTCAGGTCCAGCAGGACTACAGTCCTGATTCTCAGACAGGAACCAGAGTTGAGAATGATGATGACAATCTTTGTTTTCACAAAGTTTAGATACCCACATAAAAAGACAAGACCTCATCTCTGTCTCAAGTTCACAGAATTCCCATGTAAGATGTTTAAATCCTAAAAGCACTCCAGTCCCAAAGCTCAACTTCCACAACTGCTGAACATTTGTCCCAAAGGACCCAAGGAATCACCAAAGCACACACCTTCCTCTAACCATCCAAAGGTGCCATCTGGTCACACAGCTTCTCCACACCAGGGTTTTAATTCTGATCCAGCCATCTGCTTGTAACAGGGAATTCAAACTTAACCACTGCTGCTTGGAGTCTGCCCAAGCTGCTAACCAGGAAGGTAGGACATGCACATCTCTTCATAAACTAAGAAACTGCTCCCCAGACTGAAATCCTCTCCCTCTCAGGCCACTGGGCAGAAGTTAGAATTTACCTTCTGAGAGTCCAGTTCAGGGGGAACCTTAACAAGGAAAACCTAGAGAGATGAGGAAATCAGTACTTGCATATCTCATTAATTGAAAGATCCTAAGGAAAGGATCAAGGTTGTGTCCCCCATTTTAGATGGGGGTGACATTCAGAAATGTTTAACACTGCAAAAGGAGCTGATTTTAAAATGTCAAAAGTCCATCTGCCCAAAAGCAGAGCTACTCAGACTCTCAGAGGTGTTTCTAAACCTTACCACATACTTCAGAACCTATAACATAGGCAAGTCTCTTCCTCAAACATACTAGATAAGGAAAAAATTACTCAGACTATCCACACACAATACTCTCTGGTAAGAAGAAAGCAACTCAAGTCCCCTTTTATTTGCTCATGTATTATCTTCATCAGAGCTCATGGTCTCAAGGACTGTCTGAAGTAACTGATTGCTCTATGGAGTTGTCCTTCCTCCCTGCAACATCTAGCTGGACTTAAGCAGCCCTAAGTTTCCACCAACACAGAAACAATACATTGTTTCCACTGAGGGTGGTGGCCCAGGTTGCCCAGAGAGGTGGGAGATGTCCCATCCCTGGAACCATTCCAGGTCAGGTTGTCTGGGGCTCTGAGCAACCTGATCTAGTTGCAGATATCCCTGCACACTGCAGCGGGGTTGGACTAGATGACCCTGAAAGGTCCCTTCCAATGCAAAACACGTTATGAGTCTACGGTGATTATTACAATACTGATAACAATCCAAAACTCTGAAAAAAGCCTGGTGAAAACTGCTACTTCCAAAAAGATTTTTTTAAACTGTGTATTTGTTAGAAAAACATGGTTGAACCACATGCCTCAGAGAGCTAAAAACCCTTTATATTAATACATTTTTCCTCATGTTAAAAAAAACAAACAAAACCCCCAAACAAACAAAAACCCCACAAGTTTCTTTTCCCAGCCCAGGAATCCTTACTTAAAGATACCACTTCTTCCTGATTAATTATCTGTATGGACTCTCTTTGCTCAGGCCAATTACCAACATCTGAAACTCTCAGGATGTGTCAGATTTTCTGTTGCCTCCTTTGAAGGGCAAAGGGGAGAGAGCCTCAAAGGTTTACAGTTATTACCACTGTAAGTTTTTGGGAATACTCTAGAAACTGTGAAGTTTTCTTGAAACTACTGAGGAGAGTCCAGAGGAGGCTACAAAGATGCTGAGGAGGAAAGGCTGAGAGCCCTAGGGCTGCTTAGCCTGGAGAAGAGCAGCCCCAGAGGGGAGCTGCTCAATGCTGAGCAAGAGCTAAATGACACAGGGCAAGAGGCTGGGGCCAGACTCTGCTCAGTGGTGCCCACGGACAGGCCAAGGGGCAATGGACACAAACTGGAACCCAGGAACTTCCATCTAAATGGGAGGAAAATCTTCTTTGCTGTGAAGATGCCAGAGCCCTGGCTCAGGCTGCCCGGAGAGGTTGTGGAGTCTCCTTCTCTGGAGAGATTCCAAATGTGCCTGGAGATGATCCTGGGAAATCTGCTGTGGGTCACCCTTCTGGAGCAGGGGGGTTGGACTGGATGATTTCCAGAGGTCCCTTCCAACCCCCACCATGCTGGGATTCTGTGAAAGCATTTTGTTTCAGTAACCTGCTAAGTATTCCAGGTATCAAACATGGCCTGGAGGAATTCAGAACATCCAAAAAAAGTCTGTGTTAGCTCACAATAACCTAGATGACAGGATTTAGAAGCTATTCTACTAATTATACCATATTTTCTAGGTTTTAATCTTCAACTTCTGTGGTGCTTGTTTCCTCAGCAAACCTAATAAGTAACTGTAATTTAGTCAGCTTGCTCTCCACCTCCCCCTTCAAGACTTACAGCGATACATATCTTCAGCAATTTTCCCCAGGAGATCTTTTGTTGCTTCAACTTGCAAACATCCCCATTCACATCAAAAGCCAAGTCAGTACACTTTATTATCCATTAGCCAATTTGAATATGATTCTTCTGCTAAAGGCTGTGACTGCAGGCAACCATCTGGGGTCTGGACACACAAAAGGCTGTTAGTAAAGGGTGGACACACAAAGGCACCATGGGGATATGGAAGTGTGTACCATACAAAGCCATCCCATTGATTGTTTTGGGGGTTTTTGGGGGGGGTTGAGGATGCCATCAGCATCTCATCAGAGAATTAAGCATCAGGGAGGCAGCCCTGGGCTGGCAGCCGTCAGCTCCAGGGAGGACAGATGGTGAACAAAGGTGGGAAGCACACAATACACGTGTCAAGAAAGCTGACCCCTCCCCAGCTCCAATGTGCCACAGCTCATGTGACATCCTAGCTTGGGAAGAGAGGATGGATTGTTTTCTTGATGGGACTGTCAAACCTACAGGGCCACTTTCCAGCAGCTTAACAGAATCACAGAATGTTAGGAGTTGGAAGGGACCTTAAAAGATCATCTAGTCCCTGAAGTATTGCCTGCCCTACCTGGGACAATGCACAGCAGAGAGATGCTAGCTGGGAAGGAACATGATGGTGACTGCAGCTGAGACACTGGTCTGGCAGAATTGCTTGGCAAGGGGAATGCATCTCACTGACTGTCTGCTAAAACAGAGACTCAAGGTATGAGAGACAAAGAAAACCGTATTATCATTTAACTCACCCAAAAAGTAGACCTGAAAACCACTGTTACCTTATTTTTAAAGGTGTTATGACTGATTTAAAACCAGGACTTGTAAAGTAATAAGTTGTCCTCCAGCAGAGGTTTTTCTGGTGGTAATGTATGTGCAGTTTACCTGGTGTCAGATCCACTACACATCCCACTGTTAACTACACTCTGAAAGACTACATAGACATCTAGCCCATTTTGTACTACTTCAGAAGTTCCAAAACCAGAGAATGAATAGTTTTACATCACAGCAAGGATACAGTGACTCTCCAGGCACCAAAGCTCAAATATTTGAATCATTAGCAGAATGCCAGCAGAAAAACTGAAAAATGTGAGCTCACAGCTCAATACAAACCAGCATTAGCCTTCTGATATGGCACAACCCTTGCTGAAGTTGTAGAATACTTAAACTGGCAAAATTGCTGTGGTCTAGAAGAAGAGAATAAGTCCTTCCTTCTTCCTTTTGTAGGATTTTTCTCTCTTAAAAAAATAGAATGAAAAAAGAATGTAATAGAAAAAAACCAGCATGAAAAATAGAATGAAATAAAACAAATGCAGAGGCACTTGCCTAAGGGGGTGCACAAAACACTCTCCTAATCTAAAAAGTATTACCATGGTCTGTCTTTCTTCCTATTCCTGGAAATATAGAGGAATATCTTAAAGTCTTGAGAGGCTTTTCTTGTTTTGTGGAACATTGCCCAGGCATGGACATGTTCAGCATCTTTGGGAAGGTTGTCAGTTGTTCACTTTACACTCTCTGAAAATTGATCCATGAACAACTAGTGGCTCTTTGTGGGTTAGTCCATCTGCCTTCCAGATGGGGGAAAAGGTAGGATGGTAGGAACAGCTGCTCCAACATGTACAGCAGGTCACAGAAGAATAAGGATGATGAGGAGGAAAGTCAGCAGAGTTAATATTCAGGAAAAATGTGACTGTGGAATGAGATGGAGATGAGCAAATAAGGAACTGTGTCATTGCCATATCAGTCCAGAGAAGACAGGATGCCAGTCTAAAGGTGCAAAGAAGAAATCAATTGAGACTATGCTCATTTATTTAGGGGGAGAAGGAGAAGCTACTCAAGACTAAGACAGTCCTCTCTGTTATCTGCACTTCTGGTGTAAAAGCCCCCAAACCTTGAGACCCAGGATTTCTTTTGTCTCTCACAGCAGAGCTCCAAGCCTCACCAATGAAAATGAAGTGTGTGTGCAGTGTTTTTGCACCTTTGGTGTTGTACACAAAGTCATAAATCAAATGGTCCTGTTCATATTGACATAGCTAAGAGCTAGGCAGAATTTCCATTACATCAACCTATTTTTCTTAGGAGTTTAACATTCCTTTGTATTTTGTCTCTGAGGTGAGTCTGCTTCCCAAATGTTAGCCTGAATTTAGCTTGAGACAAAATCCAACAGCTACAAACATCATCCTCCAAGCTAGGTAACAGCTTGAGTTTCCTTGAATTCTCTGGGAGAAAAGGACATTTAATGGAAACTGTGGAGAGCAACAGGAAAAATTAACATTTTTCTGTGCTGGATGTTGAACAAGGATTTCAAAACCTCAATCCTTCTGCTTTGATTTTCTTCTTTCCCCCACCCCCCAGTTAATGGAATCAGCACATTGCCTGCAACACACCATTCCTGCCTACAAGCTAGTCACCTCTAATGGTTTTCTTCTTGGATGCTATGATCCAAATATTTTTGAAGAGGAGAACTGCTTGTTTGGAAGAAGTGCTGTCACACATCTCACTTGGTGATACCAGGAAGCACAGCCAGGACCTGAAATTGGACATGCCAAGAACTCCTTTCCTCAGAAAGGACAACTTGGTTTGTATCCAAAATAAGAGCTTCATGGTATTGTGCATTTCATAATGCTGAAGTAGGTGCACTGCAGCTGTTTTCACTTTTTTAGAGAAAGCTACTTTTTCTTCTTTCCTTTAATCAGAAACTTATCAAAAGGCATCTTTTAATGGAGACTAATTAGTCATTGGTTAGCTCCATTAATAAACTATAGCCTATAGGGATACTCCAAAATATAAAATCTCTTGTGCATTCTACATATCTGTTATGAGATAGAACATTTAATACCTACATTTGCAGATTGTTCTGTCAGGAAAAATGGATATTTCTGAAGAGTAACTTCTTCCCAAATCTGTCATATGACAAAGGAACAGTTTGGCCAAGAAAGAAAAAGAAAATGTAACAGCAAACTTGTGTGGTTCAGTGCCTGAGTTCAGAAAGTTAACTGATGATAATAGCATGTTCAAGCAGTCAGACATGCTGGTAGTTTGCCAGAACAATAAAACCTGTCTTGAATACATGCAGAATATTAAAACTCATCAGAATCACTTTCCAAAAAGGCAAACTCACTCACTCTGCAACATATTTGGGGATAACTGATACTATTTACAGATACTATTTACTGACACTATTTATTGTATTAGAAACCTGTGAAGTACTATCTAGAAAAAAACCCCAAACCCTCAGCACCAAAAATGCTAATTCACTCCCAGACATTTGGTTGCTGGATTTTGATCTCAACAGAGTGAGTTACAGGTGAGTGCCCTACCTAGCTCTGCCCTGTCCTGCCATCACCCAGCAGCCTCTCAGCCAGCAAGGCCACGCTCGTCTCTCACAACAGGTTAGAGAGTAGGAAAAAGTTCTTCAACCCAAGAGTGGTGGAGCACTGGAACAGGCTCCCCAGGGGTACACTCATGGCACCCACTGCCATGGAATTTAAGAAGCACCTGGACAAGCTCTTAGACAATTGGGGTGACTTTGGGAAAGTCCTGTGCAGAGACAGGAGTTGAACTTGATGATGACCCTTGTGGCTCCCTTCCAACTCAGGACGTTCTGTGAGTCTGTGATCCATGACCCACTTGCAAAACACACCAGCAGACCTTCCAAAGCATACCTAAACTGAGGATACCTAAATATATATATATATATATACACAGACATACAAAACTGCAATATCCTGGTTTAAGCCCAGTTTCCAAGACATTTTTGCCAGAAGGATGTTTTCTTACTCCTTCTGTACAGTCAGCTGCATTCCTTACAAATGGAAGATGCAGTCTAGTGCAGGTGTACAGAAACAATCAGGACTGAGTAGTTGGTGGGAAAAGACATAGGAGCTAAAATGTTTAGCATGAAACATATGGGAGAAGTATCCTCTTTGTTCAGAAAAAAGGAAGGAAAGATTGTCACATTGTCTAGTTCTCCCCCAGTAGATACACCACCACCAGCATGAGGCAGATGACAATTACTCATCCTGTGCTCTCCTGGAGATCACATGCTTCACTGCCTTTGCCAAGGATTTTTCACATGAAGAGACCATGAAGTACAACTGTTTCCATAATGGGTAAGGAAACTAAAGTTTCCCATGAAGCCCTCTAGAAGGAGGGTTCCTTCTCCTTCTCTGGGCCCTCTCATATCCTGCAGCAGTAAGTCCAACCCCAAATCACAGGATAAGGCAATTTCTGCAACTTCTAAAGTTGAGATGATGTTCAGAGGTCTCCTGCATAGGTACTTCATCACAAAATCAGCTCATCTTTCAACAGAATAGGAAATAACCACATTCAGCAGGTGACTCCACCACCAGCCTGTGCCAATGCCTGATAACCCTCTCATGGAAGAAATTCTTCCTAATATTCAATCTGAATGTGGAAAACCTGAACCAAGCCACAAATCTACTTCCAGGAAGACTGCTTCATCTACAGCCCACCTCTTCACACCTTGCAAATGGCCTCAGCAGCATTAGTTCAAACAGTCTTTGCCACTTGATTTGTTCATCTCCACCCTACTCACATGGCCCTGTGTGGAGGTAGAGATTGTCTCTTACCATCTGATGGAGCTCACGGTCTACTGAACCTTTCTGGAACCAAAAACTGAGGTAGAGATTGTCCTAGCAGCACATCCTCAACATTTTGGTACTGTCTGGGCATAAGCTCTCTGGAATATCCAGCTGCCTCCAAGCAGGGCCAGGCACAACTGGATATCTGCTTTTGATGAGACACTAACCTTCAGTGAGCTTCAGCAAGTCAATGCAGCTCCTCCATTCCACCAGCCCAGAGAAAACAAAGCAGGACAGAAAACCAACCCTGGCATTCTCACTACAAACACCTCATTGCATGGTTGGTGCTCCAGAACCTTCTGAGGCAGGTCAGAGGAGCATGAAACCAGATTCACTGTCCACCTAGTCCTAGATGGGGAATGATCTGACATGGATACTCTTTCCCTAAGCTACACAGGAGGAAAGCACAGCAAAGCTTGAGCACATGTTCACAGGAGGCAACAGTGGAAGGTGTGAAGGGAGATTTCACCACTGCCTGTTAGTTTTAGAGCTTCAATGTTCCCTGTTAAAACCTGATATGATAGAGCTGGGGTGGGATAGTCAACCCTTCCCTCCAGAAATAATTCAGGAACACAGGCCTCTCACCCACAGTCTTTTGCTATGGGATGATGAAGTGAATAGTGACCACAGAGTCCAGGGAAGGCTCTAACAGCAGAGCTGAGGACAAGAAAAGGCTGTTCAAGAAGCTCTCTAACTGCAACTGAATTCAACTGTAAGTCAGCATCTCTATCATTAAACTGCAACAGCATTCCACGATGCAGAAAGCTGGATTCAGAGATGGGAGTTAAATAGTATGTTGCCAAACTGTGTTCACACTGGCAAATAAATTGAGTTCAAATGAAACTGCCTTTAATCACACCACAATATTACCACATGGTCAATTAGAGGCGTTTTTTTAGTTTAAGAAACAAAACCAAAGTTATTTAATGGACAAGATAGCAGCTTTTAGAAGTGATATATAAATATGCAGCTAGCTATTTATTATATAGCTCTTGATCTCCCATCCATATAAATTGCTGCTGCAGTTGCTACACACTTCAAAAAGCTTTTACCTTAAGTTCTTCAGCTCCACACAAAAAGATCAACTCTGACATGATCCTTTACAATTTTCTTAGGCTAAAAGAGTAAGTCCCACATCCAAGATGTACAAAGCTTTGCTTTTTTTTTTCTCCACACTTTGTCAAAAATGCTTTCAAATTCCAGAGGATGAAAGGAAGAGGATGCTAGAGAAAACCTAAAAGCAGCAAAAAGCATGTGCAGTGAAAGAGGCACTCACTAAAGAACAGTTCCTTCAAGGGAAAGCTCTAAACATGAGGAGATTGTTCAGCTGGAGAGCTTGGAATCATCTCTCACGTCAGCAGTGACTCACTCTCTTCCATGGAGTCTGGATTGGGGGAATTGCGGGGGGCGGTGGGTGGATTTTCTTTCCTTCTGGCTCTTAAGGAGCAGGTGGTTGGTTTATTATTGAAAGAATTGCCTGTTTGCTTTTGAACCCTTGGAAATGTTGCTATTGAGATGTGGTTCTGTGTGAATGGGTTTCTCCCTCCAGACTGCTGGAGTTTTACACTCCACTTTGAAGAAGGAACTTCTGACAATGTTAGCAGTTTTCTGCCTCAAACTAGATCCAGAGCATTGAAAAATAAATAAATATCGTTCAACCAACCTTTCAAAATGGTAGTTCAGCCACATACATTTACAGGTTTTTACAACAGAATAAAGGCTTGTTCACTAGGAAAAGTGTTGCTATTTCTCCTCATTACATCCTAAGAGGGAAAAATGACACCCTCCAAAATTCCAGTGATGAAAAAGCCCAATTCAAATCTACAGACTTCAATTAACAAGATAACAGAAACAGTTTTTGATTCCTCAGTTAAAGATAACTTCTCCCTGAGATTAGCAAAATGAAGATGTTAAACACATCTATTAAAATTGAATTAAATTATTTTATCTGTTATTAAGAACTGATTTAATTACAGAACACTGAGTCCACCAGACACATAGCTGAAAATGTTGATGGGGAAGCCTGTAAAAAATATGAAATGTAGGATCCATTCTAACCAATTTGAGCCACAAGAAATAGACAAAGAGCAAAACATATATAACATACATAATAAAATCTCAGCCATCATCTAGCCAAATAAGGCATCAGCTTTATTTTCATTACAACACAGCAAAATGCAGGCTCTAGAAAATTACTATCTGGAGGAAGGAAGATTGATTGATAACATTAATTCATGCTGCTGACAACTGAAGCTGTAATTTGAAGTAGTGTTGCCTGGAGAATATTTAAGTAAAATAAAATAAAATGAGAGGGGGAAAAAAAAAAAAAAATCAGTATTTGGTACCTGAAATATGTTAAGAAGCTGACTGTAACTCAGATGCATTTTAAAAGCCCTCTAAGCCATTTCAGATTAAATGGTGAACTTCTCAAACCCAGCAGAACTGCAGAGAGCTACATTTAGTACTAGCTTGCCAGAAAGGTACAGCTCAGGAAAGATGCCTGCAAGAAAAGAGCTGATATGGAAATTCCATTCTTGTTCATGTCTTAAAAAGCTGAGGGATTAATACCTGGTAATTGTATCAGTAAGCAGCACTGAAACAAAGAGAGGATTAGCTAGTCTTCAAGACAATGTACCAAAGTCTTAATTACTGTGAAACTCTAGTGGAATTACAGTCAGCAAATACCAAAGAGCAGCTTTAACAGTTGTGTGGGTCAGGCTTGGATCTCCTTCTCTTCCATCCCTGTGTGTCAGCCACAGAATCATTGTGGTTGGGAAAGATCTCTGAGATCACTGAGTCCAACCATCCATCCAATACTACCACACTCACCACTAAACCATGGCCCCAAGCACCACATCTCCATGTTTTCTGAACTCTTCCAGGGATGGTGATGCCACCACCCCCCTGGGCAGCCTGGGCCAATGCTTGAGAACTTTCTTAGTGAAGTCATTCTTCCTAATATCCAATCTGAACCTTCCATGGCACAACATGAAGCCATTTCCTCGTCCTATTCTTTGTTAACTGGGAGAAGAGAGCAATCCTCATCTTATTACAACCTCCTTTCAGGGAGCTGTAGAGAGCGAGGCGGCCTCCTCCCCTAAGCCTCCTCTTCTCCAGTCTAAGCAATCCCAGTTCCCTCAGCTGCTCCTCACATCACTTGTGCTCTAGACCCCTCACTAGCTTTGTTGTCCTCCTTTGGACACACTCCAGCACCTCAATGTACCTTGGAGTAAGGAGCCCAAAACTGAACCTAGGATTTCAAATGTGGCCTCACCAGTGCCAGGTCCCGGGGGACAATCACCTTTCCTAGCCCTGCTGGCCACACTAGTCATGATCCAAGCCACATGCTCTTGGCCTTCTTGAGCACCTGGGGCACCAGCACCCCTAGGTCCTTTTCCACCAGGCAGCTATCCAGCCACTCTGCCCCAAGCCTGGAGCATTCATGGTGTTGGTGTGGCCAAAGTGGAGGCAGAACCTGGCACGTAGCCTTGTTGAACCTCATCCTGCTGACCCCAGCCCATCAATTCAGCCTGTCTAGATCCCTCTGCAGAGCCTTCCCACTTCCACCTAACTTGGTGCCATCTGCAAACTTACTGAGGATGCACTCCATCACCTCATCCAAATCCTCCATAAAGATAGCATACAGGACAGGCCCCAAAACTAAGACCTGGGGAACACCACCTGTGATGGGTCACCAACTGGAGTTAACTCCTTTCACCACCACTCTTTGGGCTCAGACATCCAGCCAGCTTTTTATACAGCAGCACTGCTCCAGCCAAATCCCTCTACAAGGTCACCAAGGGAGGGGAGAGAGAAGGAAGGACTGTTCAGGGAGCACAAGTTGACATGGGCAGTATCCCATTCTACAGGCTATGAATTAATAAAAAAGTAATTTAGCTAAGGCTGAGTGTTGCTCCTCCACATTTTTAAGGACAAAACCCTTTTTAAGGACTAGTTCCAAGGGCAACAGACAACAAAGACATTTCCAGAAGTGTGTTCTCATTACTGCTGTGCTCCAAGCGAGCCAGGAAAGACACTGCTGACCTTGAGCCAACAGAGAGCAGAAAGTCTTGTAAGGGAAAAACCATCTTAACAAAACAACCTGGAGGAAGAGCTCCCTGTTTCCTTTGCAGTCTGTTCCTCCAGGCTTCCTCTGCAAAATTCAAGTTCTGCTCTAAAGAGGGAAACTGTCTTGAACCTGGCTAACTGCACAAGTAGGTTCTCTCCAGAAGAAAGTCATTCTCAATGCATCAGTTAACTCAATTCTTTAAGCAATTTGCCACGTCGATTTTTCTCAGAGCACAGCAAAAAGGATCAATTTCCTAGAACGGTTCAGTGTCCTCCTCAACCTACTCTGAAATAGATTCATTTTAATGATGTGCAGGAAAATCTCCCTCTTAGATTAGGATCTGTTCTTTTAAGTTTCCTTTCTTATTTTGAAAAGAAACAAGATCAACCTGTGCTTTCACACATCCATCACACACCCACATTAAATGTTCTACTGATGACCTGCTCAAGTGTTGCCCAAAACCCGGCAAGTTTGGGGGCAAGTTTACAAAACTATTATGAAGGAACTGTCAGGAGAGGTCTTTTTAACAGTATTTCCTTAATCACACCTCGACTTGTTCCCTCAGTAGGCTCACTGTGAAACCATAGGCAGATTTGCCAGGAATAGAAGGCACATTTGCTTGCACAAGAACTGTTCTTTAAATGTTATGTAGTGAAAATGTGGCTATGCAGAAGACAAAAGTTCCTCATAACTCATTACACATAGGGCAACTGACAGCCACTGAATAAACAGAATTGACATTAAGGCATCTCAGTGAGATTAAAATCTTGTATGGAGCAACCCTCCCATGTCAGCAGGTTCGCAGAGTGCCGTGATTCAGAGGTGTTAACAGGTATCTTCATAAAATGAGGACACCAAAAGCTCTGAAAGCCTGAAGAAGGGTGAGTGAGAGGTGTGGTGGAAAGCCCAGAGCCTGCAATGTTTGAGTTCAAGCCCAGCACAGTCAGTGCTCCTCTCCTTCTGCCAAGTGCTTGCCCATGGACAACAGCTCATGACAGGAATGGGGTGAATTTCCAAGGTGATCTGTGTGCCACCGGACACAAGGTCTGAGGTTTCACTTCACCTACCCAAGTGAGGAGTCTCCTCTCCTCACAACCCCATACCAGGACATGTGTAGTTTATCTCCTATATGAAGCTGTGCCAGGGGAGGGTTAGATATTTTTTCCCCCAGAGGGTGGTGGAGCACTGGAACAGCTCCCCAGGGAGGCAGTCACAGCAACAAGCCTCACAGAACTCCAGAAGCATTTGGACAACACCCTCAGGCACATAGTGTGATTTTGGGGATCCTGTGCATAAACAGGAGTTGGAGTCAATGATCCTTTTGGGTCCTTTCAACTCAGGACATCCTAGGGTTCTATATGTGTACTCCACTAGACAGCAATTAGAGTTACGTTACAATTATGTTATAAATCAACTGCTGGGGGGATCTCTATCTTGCTTTTAGTGATACAGGAATTCTCTGAGGTTCAATGAGAAGTCAAAAGATAGAAGTAAGGAACAGAAATCCCTACCCCAAAGAACTGGTTGCTTTCAAAATCCCTAATGCTTTTCACAGCCACTGAATAAACTCAACTACTCAAAACCAGAACTATTTCCTGAGAGACCAAAAGACTGAAGTCACTACATGAAAGCTTTCAAGTACTTACATAGCCTCCCAAAATATGGTAAAATCATCCAGCTACTGTGTTACATGACATTGCAGAATGGAGAAAACTGCCAAATGGCCCTGATCCATGCTGAACAATTTGGGAAGTTCTTGTCTGAATTGCTGCCACTTTTGAGATTATTTACACACCATCAGGAATTTGGTTTGCTTTCTACTCCTTCCTAGTTTAGAAACATGAAAAAGTTGCATTTCTTATTTTCAAACCATCACTACAGCAGCCACAAAGCTGCCACCTTATGTTGTTTAATTAACCACCAAGAAGAGCAGAAACCTGGGACTCCAAAAGGCAACTATGACAATGGTTCATGAAACACTTTGAAGTTTCATTAAAGAAAGCAAAAAGAAAGCAACCTACATAAGTGTAATGCTCTTAGCTAATACATTTGTGGTTTATTCTTGTAAAAATAGCCAGCTATAAAGACATAAGAAAGATATACTGGTCTTCAACATAACTTGGTGCTAAAGAGACACTGATGGCAAAGACTCCTGTTTCTAAACATGCTTTCCCAGAATTTGTTTCATCTCAGTGGAACTACCAGAGCAATGTCAAACAAGTACCTTATCTGCATCAAAATAAGGGACACAACTCTGTCATGGTCCCTCTTACTTCAAACAGATGGTACCTTGATCTCTTATCACTTCACCATGAAGCCTTAGAACACTCACTGTACTGGCAAGCTACCAAATTGCAAGGTCTGCCCTTAGCTTGGTGCCCAGGAGCAGTGCAAGGACTGTCCATCTGCACAGGTCTTTAAACAATGAATATATGGAGACTTCATTATTCTTTACCACAACAAGTTCAACATTTAAACAAAAAATTTACCTCATTTTTGAATGAACTGCACCTTACTGTATGGCAAAGAACTGCACTACCAGAAAGTACTTCAGTCATGCAGTAACATGGAACCTGCAAATTCAGGCTGAGGATCTGAACATTTTACTGCTAAAAAGTTTTTACTGATTTCTGATCTTGTGCTGAAATCCTCAAGAGCCAACAGCCATGACTGTTAACCAACCACAGCCAAGTCACCACTAAACCATGTCCCTCAGCTGCTCCTCCCAACACTTGTGCTCTAGACCCTTCACCAGCTTCACTGCCCCTCTTTGGATACTCCAGCACCTCAATGTCCTTCTTTGAGTTAGGGGCTCAAAACTGAACCCAGGATTTGAGGTGTGACCTCATCAGTGCCAAGTACAGGAGGATGATCACTGCCCTAGTCCTGCTGGCCACACTAGTGCTGATCCAAGCCAGGATGCTGTTGGTCTTCTTGGCCACCTGGCCATACTATTGGCTCATCTTCAGCCACTGTTAACCAGCACCTGTCTACACCAATTATTTCCCTGGTATGAGGCAGTAACAGAGTGAGAAGCAGCAGGTTCATCTCTTGAAGCAAGTCCAAAGGTCCTAGTATCCAACCCTAAGTATGAGTGTCCAGCAGACACTGGACTCTGCTTAGCCATGTACTCTTACCACACAAGCCTCTGAAATATTCTCTGCTATGGTTTCATTCTGGACACAAAGGGAAGGTAAAAATTCTGAAACCAGCTTAGCAATTTGCACCCAAAAATCCATTTGATTTTACACAGCCTCTCCAATCTGTGTTTCTTTTTTACTACCAAAAGAGTTTTTCATGTTTATTTATGTTAGGAGGAGCACTCAATTTGCTTAGAACAAAAGCATCTGTGTTACTGTGCTTCCAAAACAAAGCTTGACTTATAAAATGTGATTAAAATTTCTTAGTGCTAAGAACTACCCTTTGACTTTAGACTTTCTCATGCCTTTTTTTTTTTTTTTAAGATAGTCTGACACAAAGAGTAGATTGTTAGAAAGTTTTCTTTGGAAACTCTCTTATGGGTAAAGCACCACAGAGATCTGTTTCCAGAGAGGTGACAAGAAGTGAAATTGTAAAAGAAAGAGAAAGGACTTCAAGAAAAAAAGCAAACTATCTCAAAATTTTTTGGTTTGGAGGTTTGGGAGGATGGGGGTGGGGTTTGGTTTTGTTTTGTATTGACTAAGTGAAAATGGAGATCAGGCTCAGCAAGTCTACAGCTTTATCAGAGAGATTTCAACACCTAAACCAACTTAAAACCATGCAATTGTTTGGGGGTAAACCATTATTGAGGTTCATACACCCAGTGATGGCCAAATCCCAAACACTCTGAGCACCAGCATATACTAACACGCACACAAACAACACTGTTATCTCAGGAAAAATAACAAAACACAACAAAAGCCAGAAACAGAAAAACCCTCAGAATTCTTAAGTGGCCTCCAAACATTCCCAGCCTGGAAGTGACACTGTTCTGCCACAGCATTTGTAGTGCAAGGCTGAAGGAAATTCAGAGTTCTCAGGTTTGGGTTTGCCTTTTCCCCCAACCCCCACTCCTCTCCTTTCTGCTTTTGCATGTGAAAGACTCCTCTATGCTTGAGAATGCTTCAATGCCTGAATGTAGAGACTTATGGTACAGGTCAAAACAAGACTGTGTTCATAGCTGTCCTTTCTGACTAACAGGATCACAGAAGCAATTATTCAGTCTTATATTTAGGCTTTCACTGGAAAACAAGACTGGGGACAATCAATATCATTTAAAAATGGAAAATAAGTTAGCTATATGTTGCTCAGGCTAGTCCTGATCTACAGTGGTCATTTCTACTTTTATACTTGAGTATATTCCAACCATACACCTTTCCTACCTCATAGCCACACAGTGCCAGGTAATGCTTCCTACCTTCTCCATTGTTGTTGCAAATCAGTTTTTGTACCAGTAAATTGCTGTAATCAAAGATCTCCCCATATATAACTGGCAAAAAATTCCCACATACACACACTCCAAACCCACTAATCTTTCAGCATGTTGTTTTCTCTTCTCCTGCATCCCTTCTCACTTACCCCAATCCTACTCTCTTGATGGCTTTGCAAATCCAACACTGACTTTGCAGAAAGCATCCCAGAGGTGTGAAGCTGCTAAGTTTTTGTCCATCCCATACAGTTTGACATATGTCAGTGAAAAAGTATAGCAGTGCAAATTTTAACTCGCCTGCTCTAGACAGAATTGGCCTTGGGCAAATGTGCCCTCAGCTGTGCTCAACATTCTTTTTTCCCTCCTCTTCCCATACTAACCCCAAAATAAACTCACCAACATATTCCTACTGAAACCATCTTACACCTCAGAGCAGCCCAAGCTCGAGTACCTCACTGCTGTTCTTTTCAAGCCTGGATTTTCCTCTGCAAAAATCATCTAAGGATGGGAGAATTCTCCCCTGAACTTATCTCAGATCAGCAATTTCTCCCCTTCCCCTTTCTCGGAGCGAGGTGGTTCAATACAAGCCCCACCCTGGCAGCCAGACAATGAAGCTGCAAATAACTTATTCTGATCAAAGCCCCATCTGCTTGGCAGCAGTGATTCAACTGCACTTGTGGTTTTTGTATGGCTGCAGCTTCTGAATTGAATGATCCTTTCATTTAGATGGAAGTTTAAACAAAATATGGTAATTAGCAGCAACCACTGTGGCTTTCATGGCTACTGTCTACAAAGACATCTCTAATAAAAGGACTTTCCTGCTTTCCCATCTAATTACACAACATTGCTGAACAATGCAATTTAAATTTAAATCAGGCAGCTTTTTTCCTTCAAGTCACTTACCAGACTTCCTGCCTTACACTACCTATCAGATGGAAGAGGCCACGAATAAAAAGAATTCCACCCCAAAACCATCTCACTAAAATTTGTTTTGTCTTCACCCTGAGGAATATGGCAGAGATTGGTAACATTTAGCACTAATCTTGCTGCTATGAAACCACCTTATTCACCTTCTGAAAGGAAAGCAGGGATCGGTTTATACCATGGGAGGGTAAAAAAATCAGACATTATGCAGCACTGCA
This sequence comes from Galbula dea, assembly GCA_013399015.1. Classification (NCBI taxonomy): domain Eukaryota; kingdom Metazoa; phylum Chordata; class Aves; order Piciformes; family Galbulidae; genus Galbula; species Galbula dea. The sequence continues at coordinate 1,529,408 of VWZX01001133.1, read as the reverse complement.
GTTTTATGACATCATAAAAGATGCCAGCATGTAATGATCAATGTTTTTAATGACACATCCACAAAGCTGTAAAAATAAAAAGCCTGATGGGCAAACCCTCAGAGATATGAACAAGATGAAAATGAGGTTATTTTAGCCACCACCAGTTTTAGTTTAGGTATTCTAATGCCTCATTACAATAAAAATCAAGAGTGGAAAATTCAGTCTTACAGCATCAAAAAGAGTGGTTTTGGCAACTGTTATTTTACAGACATCCAATCACATACTGGGCTGGACATACCCGACCTTACAGGGAAGCCAACGTGGACCTGGACCAGCACTTGGGTTGAAAGAGGAACCCCTGGGATGTAACAGCAGGTGCTGCAGAAAGAAGCCAGAGGCTGAGTGTCAAACACTTAGTAAACATTAGCCCACAAAACCCGATTGAATGGAAAGGCTTAATCTGGCTCCAGCACTGCCGATGAGCAGGAATAAAATACTGGTTTAAAGCCTCTGGCTGGGCCAGGGATTTGGACACCTGAATTCCCTTAGGCTGCTCTGACAACTCCAATCTGAAGATTTCTCCTACAGACTGTTCCTACCACCTTCTATCTGCCAAGTGAAACAAACAGGGCAGGCAGGCAGACAAAACGCATCTGAGGGAGCCACTATTTGAGCAGGAGGAGTTATAATTTGAGGGAACAGTTTTCCTGTGTATATAAGAAGTCTGACATGTTTGTGAAACTCATTTTTAGAACTGTAATTGTAAGAGAAAGTTCCAGACAGGGAAGCAGCATCCTCCATTAGTTCCAAAACGATGAGAGCAACACAAAAACTTTTGGATTTAAATAACATCATCTACTGTATGTTCCCCAAACAGACTGGGAACTGGAACACAGACAACCAGCATTCCTCACTCACATCCTGTTACAGAGCTGAACAGCAAAGCAGAGCAAGTTAAAATAGAAACTCTGTGTTAAACCCAACTGGACAGTCCCAGCTTTTAGTAACAGTTCCAAGAAGTGGTCTCCCACCCAGACCCCTTGGGCAGCCCAACCTGGAAGCCCCTCTTGTCCCAACTCACAGTACAGCTACTCTTATCAAGCAATTATTTCCTTCTCTTTTTGGCCTGAGCTATTATTATACCCCTGACCCCAAAGCTGGAAGCTCCTCCTCCAGGTTTGTGGCCCAGGAAGACAATATGTGGACTTTCCTCACCTGACACCTAATAAGGAATTTATTTACCAACCCAGCTAACCTAGCACTGAAATGCAGTGGATCACAAGCACTCTCCTTCTTTCCACTGGGAAAAAATAAAAAAAAGAAAGTCAAAATAATAACTTCATATATTGAGAATTTTGGAGAGAAGTGGCAAAAGGAGTAGAAACTGAAAATGCTGCTTGTCAGGAAACAGAGACATTCAGCTGTCCCAAAGCAAGGAGAGGACACAGCAATCTTAAACGCTGCAGCAGGCCAAAATAGGAATTCTCACCATGAATTACTGCCTTCCCTGGAATTATTTTGCCTGTGTCTTCTTGATAATATAAGGTACACTTAGAAATAGTCAATACAAGATTCATGAATGATTAATAAGCTTTCCTATTGTCGGGATACTGATGGTTATCTCCACGTGAGGGGAAAACATTTTACATAAGATACAATGTGACATTCAATACCCATGAGGCTCCCAAACTGCAGAGAATTTTCAATTCCCCTTTAACCATCTGTGAGAATTCTGTCATCTCTTTGTATCTGTATCCCTCACCTAGCAGAACCTCTTGCATGGCACCTTTGGGTTTGACAGGGAGATGCTAGAAGCTCCTGGCTGGGTATATAGTTTCCAAAGGGATGACAGAAAAACATCATCTTGTTTAACATCCAAATACAGCTTTGAATTAAAAACAAAACAAAACCATTATAAAGCAATCTTCTAAGGTTGCATTTCTCAGCAGGAATGTTGCCAAATATTCTCCCTTTAGTTTTTGGAAGAAGAAAACTGCATTAACTTGACAGTGGTGTGTCATGCACGTTCCTGAAAGATGACCTTCTGCCCAGAGGAGGGCATTTGTCACTCGTGCACCTACTGTTCTGCCAGGATAAAGCACATGGGATCCCACTATGATACAGCAATTTTGTCTGGAATTTAATTGGAGCCTTTCAGCAAAGAGTATTTTGCTTAACTGAAAGTATTACTACTGAGCAAAACTGAAACTCTGCCCTCGTGAGACCCTACCTGGAGTACTGCATCCAGTGCTGGGGTCCCCAACATAAGAAAGATGTGCACCTTTTAGAGTGGGTCCAGAGGAAGCCATGAAGATGCTCTGAAGGCTGAAGCACCTCCCCTATGAGGACAGGCTGGGAGAGTTGGGACTGTTAAGCCTGGAGAAAAGGCAGCTTTGGAGGGACCTTCTAGCAGCTTTTCAATACCTACAGGGGACTTACAGAAGGGGGAGAGAGAGACTTTTTACCTGAACAGAAAGCAATAGGATAAGGGAGAATGGCTTCAAATGGAAGAAAGAAAGATTTAGATTGGATCCTAGGAAGAAATTCTTTACCTAGAGGGTGGTGAGACACTGGAACAGGCTGCCCAGAGAGGCTGTGGCTGCCCCATCCCTGGCCAGTTGGATGCGGCCCTGGGTAACCTGGTCTAGTGTGTGGGGATCCTGCCCATGGCATGGATGGACCTAGATGATCTTTAAAGTCCCTTCCAACCCTGGCCTTTCTATGATTCTATGAAGTGTCTCCCAATGCCTCTCAGCTTCCACACTGACAGAGAAGATTCAGGGGAGGTTTAGATTAGGTATCAGGATACTAGATATGTGGATATTATTATTTGATATTAGGTTATTAGATATTAGAATTAGGAAGAATTTCTTCCCTGAGAGGGTTATCAGCCATTGTCCTAGGATGCCCAAGGAGGTGGTGAAATCACTATTCTTGAAAGAGTTCAAAAAACATGGAGATGTGGTGCTTGGGGCCATGGTTTAGTGGTGAGCATGGCAGTGTTGGGTGGATGGTTGGACTTGGATCATCTCAAAGGTCTTTTCCAACCATAATGATTCTGTGATATGAAAAGTGACCCACAAAATCAAAATGCATATTAAGCTCACATTAGCAGGTAATCATTTTGTAGTATTCATCCTCTTGAAGAAGACTTCTGGAACCAAATGAGCATCCAGCTGCTTACAAACATCTCAGTTACCAGGTCTCTGTCTTCAAATCATCAGGAAAAGAAGGTTTTGATCCTTAGGAAAGGAGATTCTCATGAAATCAAGTTTCTGCTGACAAGCAGCCAGGTCAGATTCGTAGCCACCATAGGCAGATGTAGGTATTCAAGATTCTTTCAAACAGAGAAAGCTTTACTTCACAATTTCTGGTTTTAAAACATGTTTCCCCACCTCAGATTAAGGTAACATCCTACCTAATGCCAGTCTCCTACTGTCAGACCAACTACTACCAGCCATTAATCCACTCCCACCTACAGCACTCTGTGAGGTGACCCAACAGAAACTGTAGGAGGAAGAGACCCTGTGCCAAGACTGCACAGAAGGTATTTGTCCAGGGTACTGTGTTTACATGAAATGGAGTTGCTATTACAGCCAAAAATAATCTTAATAATGGCTTTGCAATAAGTGTCATTAACTGACAGAACTGTAGAACTCCTTCCAGCACATACAGGCAGTATCTTGCTTTTAAAACCAAGCACAGAAACCTTTCAATAGAATGTAAACTTAATTTTATAAACTGGTGAATAGATTTTTACAGTGGAAAGCTGAAACCCTGAAACCCTTCCCTCCCATTTTCCATCAGTGCCATTCATTTACCAGTGCAGCTACTGATCAAGCTGCCCCTCAAAGGACTTGTCAAAACTCACCACTCCTTGTCAATAGACAGATAATTGCCTCCATCAGCTCAGAGGCAGTGACTGGACCTATTTGGATTAGGACTGCACACTTTCTGTATTTCTATTGATTATTCCAGCCCTGTCTCCCATCTGTCTCCTTTGTTATACCTCATCTTAGGAAGCTAGCCCAAATGAGCTGCAGAAGTTCCTTCCAACATTAATTTTTTGGTGATACTATGAACTTTTGTACTGCAGGTTCTCTAGGGAAAAAGCACTTTGTACAGAGATCAAACCAAACAACTAGAAAAATAATCATTCTGGATATGGCTATGAATATACAGAATTATCAGTGGAAATATTCCATTTTCTGAACAGGTAGGTACACACAAAAAGCCTTCTGTGCAGAAAAGCACTTTCAGACTCAGTTTGCCTTCATTTGCATTAACAAATACATGGTTACAGTCCCACCAGGTCTCCTGTGCTGCTTCTAACAATTGCATTGAGCTTGATAGACCAAAATGGATGAGCACAGGTAGCAGGAACAGGCAGCATTTCAATTTGATCAAGGGATAAGAAATTAGTTTCTTGTAAAATGCCATTAAAACATCTCCCAGGAAGATCTACTGTGTATCCTAAACCAGACACATCACATTCAAAGCCATACCCAACCACACCACTCCTCTGAAAGTGCATCACTGTGTGGTCTTCCCACCTTGGAAATGCCTGCTTAACTTTGGCAGAAAGTGATTCCAGCAGTGAATTTAAAGGATTACTACTGCTTTTCTGCAACTGAAATCACTTGCCTTTGGCCTGATGTCTTACAGCCCAGCACAGGAATACTCTAATTCCTCAGCAAAGAACTGCCTGTCAGGTCTTATTATTTAAATATTGAAAAGCAGATAAGTATCCCACTTAGAAGAGACAGAGCTTAATCTGTAAACTCTTCAAAGGGATCCCTAATGACTTCACTTTAACTCATCTGTCTTCATTTTAACTGCAGCTTTGATGTCCTCCCTAATCTTCATCTAACCCTCTGCTCCAGAACACACAATCAAACAGGAGTTTGGGGGAACATAACAAGTTCAACTGACACATCAAGTAAGTGTCACAAGTAGGTTAGACCTGGCAATCTATCTTACTTGAGAATTGAATGAGGCCTTTGTGTGCCACACTTACTGCTGACAGATACTTCTTACACATGGGATTCATACCATATCAACACCAGAAGAGAGAACAAAGAAGTTTCATGGTATCTGACCACACCTGGTGACGGTAACAGAACCTACAGGCATGGGAAGCATTTGCAGATCCTTATTGACTAATGTCTCACCTTCACCACCATGACTTTGTGAACTTGTCACAGGTACTTGTGTTCCTCAAGAAGCTACCCCTGTTATTCTACAGAGAGATTTTACATCAATAGCCTATGCAAATAACAAGTATTTCCAGCAGGCTAAACGTTTTGGATTTTTTTATTGCAAAGTAAGCCCTGAGCAAGCTTATTTCCCTAATATCAAGGCTGACACTGAAACAGGATTACTTTTACTCCAGAGCTGTTATAACCTGATGCTACTGCTGTTCTGTGTGGAATGGAAAATTGGTGACTGCTTGTTACATTCCAGACAAGCTACTCAGCAGCATAAATACATTTAATTAATGCTATTTCTGCATCATGTATTAAATGTCCACACTATAAAAACCAGCACACATACACTCAGACTGTAAGACTACATATCGATAAGTAATACTACTACTGGTTAACTACTGATCAATAAGACTCTACATAACAAGATGACATTCTAAAATATCACCATGGTGTTTTAACTTAAGGAAATAAATTTGATCTCTGATACTTGCTTACAGAGATGAAGGATTCAATGGCTGCTCCTTCCAAACAGATGAGTCTAAAGGCAGAACAACAGATGAGCTGAACAACTAAGTTTCTGCTTTGCCACCGACAGTGATCTTCCAGGGAACCACGGATGGTATTTAACATCTGGCATTGGCCCAGGAGGATGCCCAGGGAGGTGCTGGAATCACCATCCCTGGAAGAGTCCAAAAAATGTGTAGATGTGGTGCTTGGGGCCATGGTTTAGTGGTGAGCATGGCAGAGTTGGGTGGGTGGTTGGACTCGATGATCTCAGAGGTCTTTTTCAACCATAATGATTCTATGATCTGTGTGAGCACTGACACTCCTGATTTCTCCAATGTTTAGAGAGTGTGGGACTCTTTGCAGAGGCATTAAACAGTTTATTTTTCCACCATATCCTCCTAAGCAGTTTTCTTCAGCCCTCAGAAATGTAAACATGTTCACAGTTCACATGCAAACTGCTACCAGTTACACCCCTGATAAGAGTGTGAAACCTAGAGTAGCTATGCAAGAGAAGATACCAAGCCAAGGCTGTTTTACTCCTGGGTAGTTCAGGAAAGCAAACATGGGCCTGAGCTCTGTGACAGCTCAGGCAGTAAAACAAATAGCACTGTCAGCTCTGCAGAGCATAACCAGAGAACAATTTAAAGCAAGTTACACAGCCACCTACACACTGAAACATACCATCAATAAAGTGCTCTGTATCCACCAGTCTCCAAGGACTCCTTCTCTGGAGATATTCAAAACCTGTCTGGATGTGTTCCTGTCTGACCTGCTCTAGGGAACCCTGCTCTGGCAGAGGGGTTGGACTAGATGATCTTTCAAGGTCCCTTCCAATCCCTAACATTCTGTGATTTTGTGACAGGATGGAAAAGTCCCGAAATAGTTTGAAAGCATTGAGATGGTCTAAGGTACTCTAAGCACACAGCTAGACTGGTGGCATAACCTTCCTGAATTAGAAAGAGATCTCAAACTGGGCAGCAGGGTTATTACCTTACCTCCCTCTGTTCTGCTCTGGTGAGACCTCACCTCTGTGCTGTGTTCACCTCTGGAGTCCTCAGCATAGGAGAGACAAGGACCTCTTGGAGCAGGTCCAGAGGAGGCCCTAAAAGTGCTCCAAGAGCTGGAACACCTCTGCTGTGAGGAGAGGCTGAGAGAGATGAGGTTGTTCAGCCTGAAGAACAGAAGGCTCCGAGGAGACCTTATTGTGACCTTTCATTACTTAAAGGGACCTAGAAAAAAGATGGGAACAGGCTTTTTATCAGATCCTGTTGGGACAGGGCAAAGGATGATGCTTTGAAACTAAAAGAGATTTAGACTAGGTAGAAGAAAGAAATAATTTACACTAATGGTGGTGGGACCCTGGCCCAGGTTGCCCAAAGAGGTAGTGATGTCCCATCCCTGGAACCATTCCAGGTTTGTCTGGGGGCTCTGAACAACCTGAGCTAGTTGCAGATGTCCCTGATCACTGCAAGGCAGTTGGACTAGATGATCTTTAAAGGTCCTTTCCAGCTCACAGAATGGTTATTCTATGATTCTACAACAGTGATGGCAGCAGCTCCCTTTTCCATGCAGAGCTGCAGGGACACATTGCAGGAGCAGCACCTCTAGCCAGTTCATAAGGGCCAGCGTGGCCCAGCAAGGTCCAGCTCTGCACCACGCTCCTCCAGGCCTGGAAGTGAGGTTCAGTGAGTCCAGGAGCACCTCCTGCTTCCCTATGTCATTGGAGGGGACACTGTTAAGCTAGAGTCAGGAGACACTGCTGACACCATGCTGATGGCACAGCATGGCCTGACAGACACCAGCTATTTTGATGGATGAAACACCTGCTCCTACAGCATCTTTAACAGCGCAGGCACCGTGGAAATAAAGATCATCCAGCTACCTGGGCATGCCAAAAAGAAATCTTCTCACTTCTGGCATACTAAGAAACCCAAATTCCAGGGAACAGTATCTCTAACTGTTCCCAAGCTAAAAAACAAAAAAAAGGTTTGAACATTTACTTACTGCCTTGCTTATTCTTTACACCCAAGAAAATCCATGGATTGTTCAAATCAGGATGGTGGTAACATGAATCACAAGGGCCTGCTATAAGATTAGGAACAAGATTTAGGTAGTTCTTTTGGACGAAGGAAGAGGAAGCCAGGGGAAAACTGAGTTCAGCTAAGACTAAACAAAACCTGACAGAATTTCTTAATACTCATTTGTTCTATCTTACTTTGTGGACTCTGAACAGAAGACCTTTGGATTGCAAAACTTAATTTCTTCATGTTTGACTAAGTATGAATATCCACAAATTTTGGGTGAAAAAAACCAAACCACATTTCTTTTACATTATAACTTAAGATTCTGCTTGGAAATTTTTAATTCACCCATTTTACATGCCACTGAATGTGGCTGTGGAGATCCGAGTCCCCTTGTGCAAGTTCTGAAGGTGAAAAAGCCACAAAGGGAAGAAAAACAGTTCTGTCAGCATCAGGGTACAATCAATAGCATCCCAGATTAGACAGTCAGTGCCACAGTATATCATTCCCAATTTTTTAAAGAAACATTTTAAATTGAATCCTTAAATAATTTAAAGTTAGCTACTTCATATAAAAGAGGCCATTAAGGAAGGGCTTTACAAGAGACCCACAGCTTTCATCACCTTCAGCTGAACTGAGTTGAACTGAGCCTAAACTTTCAACATTTGTATGAACAAATTAAAAAGTCCACAGCATAAACCCAAAGACTTACAGGATTCCTTTAAAATAATCTATTTAAATAAAGAAATTGTGTCATGTAACTATATATCCACAATTTTTAGGTTTACCATGCACTGGTAAAAAAAAAACAACTAAAAATGAGCAGTTGCTGGCATAGTTGCTTACTGGAGTCAATTTGTTTTCCCCTTCCATTGAATTTTTCATAGACTAACATTACCTGATTAATTCTAAAGAAATTAATTTCCAGTGGGATTCAAGTGCATAGATATTTACAGAATCCTTCCTTTCCCTTAGCATTACTTAAAATAAAGACTGAAGGAACATGCTCTTGTGCTGCTCCTTTCACTACAAGACAAGAAATAGCCTAGGCACTACACTGAATTCCAGACACAAGCAGACCATCAATCACACACATGGGTAATTGTGCATTTTCCTGATTTTTTTCACTAGAGAACTCACAGCTCAGTTCTGCAGCTCTGCCTGGTTCTGCAGAGCTGCACTGTGTTGCAGTGCTTACCAACATCTTGAGGATCTCAATTCCTGCACCTCATGGCACTGAGAAGCTTCTTATAGAACTGCCTATCACAAAAATGAGCAGCAATCAAACAAAACAAAGAGTTTGTACACACACACACACATATAACTTTCCTCTTATTTTAAGAATTCCTGCCTTCCCCTCATCTATTTCATTTTCTTTCTTTGGTTTATATATGTCCTGACTTGAACTGCAACTACACCTTTCTGGGAATTAAAAGTTGCAAACAGAGAATCACAGAACATTAGGGGTTGGAAGGGACCTCTAGAGATCATCTAGTCTAACCCCAACCAAACTCTGTGAGGGATTCAACATCTCCTTACATATCATTAAGGCAAAATTCTGTCAGTCTGAAAACTTTTTGTTAAGCATCTGTCTTTTCCTGTAACACATGAGCAGCCCGTGGCAGCATTCCTTCAGTGCCCAGCTTGCAGCCAAACCTAACAGCATATGGAGAGCCAATTTGCTAACTAATCACCCTGCAGCCACCACCAGCATCAATCTGGAGGTGAATCATGGTGAAACAGGGATGAGTGATTAAGATGATTTGGTCACATTTTTGCTACTTTATCACCATCAAATGTTAGAACCACTGAAAGAACATTAAGAAATACCAACAAGCTCTGCCTCAGGACCCCATGAGTACTGCCATGAACCACACTCTTCTGACATGACTCAAAGCACCTTATTCTGCTCCACATGCTTCACCTAAACAAACCCAGCCTTAGCTCCTGCTTAGATTTCTTCCAGCTTGCCCAGTCGAGGTCTGCAGGTTGCCTCTCCTCTGGATTTCCTTGGCTCAGCCACCTTTGAAGCCTGTCAACAAGAGCGTGGGAGGATTGTGTGGTTTAACCCCGGCAAGAGGCTGACACCTCTCCCTGTCTCTCCACTATCTGGATCAGACTAACGAGGAGGTGTGAATGCCTACAGCTTGTGTGTGGCCTGCTTAAAGCTTAGCTCTTAACCCTGTCCTTCCCTGCTTCCTCTGCCTCTACACTCTGCTAAATACACAGAGTAGAGAGAGAGAGGGCGCTGATGAGGAGCATCACTGTTGTTTCCAGCCACAGGAAAAAAGGACTTCCAACAGAACATGAAGATAGCCACGGACATAACTGTCTGTAGGACAGGACTGCAAATCCTCAGGGGCTCTCAAACTAGAGCAATCAGTAAGAATTAATCTCTAGTTTACAGGAATTTAGTTGTTCCTCCTGACTGGATCCAAGTCCAGTGCAAGTTCACATAAAGGGTAGTGAGTCTGGTTCAACCTACAGTAAACTGCTCATCAAAATGTTTAGGGTAGAAATCTGGGGGAGGCAAAATGTATTTGCTCTCCTTTTAAGAAAAAACTGACAGAAGCTCGAGAGGAAAAACCATACATGAAAGAACAGCACATGAAAAAGCAGTTGCAATCTTTTTTTTAGCTGGTCCATCAGTTTGCATGAATTTAAAATTCCCAAATACTTGCTATCAGTAACACAGAACATCAGTAACATTTCTACTGCTAACACATTGCCTTCCAGGGAGAGCTCAGCCCTGATTAAACTCTTCAGTGATGTGCATATTGCTGGAGGATTTCCATGGACTGGCAACACATACTCTGATAATAAATGTTGTAGAGAGAGCAAGAACATTGCTTGTAACCTAAAACTGCCTGCCTTGGGTTTAGCCTTTTGGGGATCAATGTCTATTAGAAGAGAAAACCAAGACCCACCATGCTCTAAAAAACTTCCTGACCACTTTCTTTACCACTACAAAAGAGAATGTTAAAATGTAAAGCTGGAGTGCAAATTAAATGAACAGTTTATGAGGTTTTGTTTGTTTGCTTTCTACTTGACATGTTCTGGGTGATGCAGTCCTACCAAATCCAAGTGTTCAATGATGATGAGTCAGGCCACAAACTCCATGAGATATTAGAGAGAAAGAGCCAAGCTGGACTCACTATTTTGCTTTTGTTAATTAATGATAAAGGTCCACAAACTACTAGCCTGGAGCTGTTCTGTTTGTTTTCCAGAATATTATGTAAATTCTCAAGGCTTGCAAGCAAACAAATCCCACATGAATCACTAACACTGAGTTAAGGGGAAATAACTGAAGAAACTATCAATGTTGTGCCAATTTATCAAATAAAGATATTATGAGAAGAGAAAAAAAGCAAACTTCTGTCTATTACAAACCAGTCTTGAAGTGTCACTCATCAATTAATGAAGAAAAAAAACAGGTTTCATGTTTTACATCTCACTGAGAGCTAGGATTTGCACACTGCTCTCTGAGGGTCTCCCCTAACTCCTAGGGAGTAATGGCAATGAGTAAAATCACTGGAAATTCTGCCTCTGATTTCAAGTTTCAAGATTTGCCTTGGGTGTATAGTTAAGTGCTGCCAGCAACGCATTTTTTAGATTCATAAACAACAACAAAACCAAACCTCTCCTCCAGAATCCTCCGTGCCTACCTTTTGTAGGCTTACAAAATACCTTGACACTCCATTTGTTTGCTGTTTTCTGGTGGTGTTTTGTTGTTGTTGTGTGTTGGTTTGGGGTTTTTGCTGAGGTTTTTTTGTGGGGACTGGAGGCATATTAAAAAATATCTAAATGTGTTACAAGTCATGAATTCTATCTAAAAAAAAGTCAAACAATACTCATTGTTGATGAATATCTTATTAAAAACCAGGGGAGGACATTAATTACTGCTGCAAGACATAATCCTTGTCTGCCCACTGCAAAATCTGTTCTCTCACAGGGAGTTGTAAATAGGATCAGAATCTAAGTCACTTCAAATGAACCTACTAAATATTACTGCCAGTACCAGTCTATACCAAGCTGAGGAGGTGCCTCCTGCATGAACCACACTCTGCTGACATGAGTCTATCAGAATGAGATGCCTAATTTAGCAGAGGTACAGAACAGTCTTTTCTGAAGGGGATTAAAATCAATCAATTCACCACTGAGCTTTTAGGGGACCCACAGAACTGCCCTGTGCTCATTAAGGATGGAAGTGGGCAAGTGAGCCAGTCACTAATGTAACCTAAAATGCCTGTTTAGAAGGGATGAAAGGAAAGAAGGCACAAGACCCTAGCTAAATTCAGCCTGCGAGAAAAGCTTCAGCACTAGTGAGTAACAGGAAGAGTTTCTGCAGTGTACTGGCCAGGCTGGAATGCTCTGATGTAATTAGAATGAGGAATAACTGCAGCAAACTGCTGGCATATGCTGAATTTCCTGGTGTCCATGATGTTTAATGGACCATCACTAAGACCAGTGGGGCTTTTCTGTTTGTTTCTCAAGGGACAAGCACACTGGTAAAAATATACGACACATGTAGGTATCTGTGGGTTCTAAGCACCTACAAGACAAAGATGTAGTTGTGCATGTAGGTGCCTCTATGTAAGATCCTTTATAAACCTTGTCCTCCTGAGCTTCCTGACAGTGCATACCTGCATCATGTAGTAAAGAACAGTAAAAGGACACTTGAGCTACAAGTACAAGGTAAAACAACACAGCACAGTGACAGCAGCAGAGCTCAGTAAGTCACACACATTGCTACTGGGGGTATGTTCTCTTCAAATAATGAAATCTGGTATCTTTATACGGTCCCATCCATCTGTGAGAATCTAAGAGGTGCTGGTGGCTAGCTCAGCCCTTTTTATAATGCTGTGTGAAGTACCAGAGTGAAAGAAGGACGAGAAGTGTGTGATGGATCCCAGAATCAGGTTTGCAGGTATCAAATCCCAGACTCTGAGCAGAGGTTACTCCATCCCTTCAGGCTACACTCACCAGCAAGTTCACTAATCTGGATGAACTGAAAGTCTGCCTGGCAGTGTAAATGAACATTTTACACCCCATTTTGTCTGAAACTTCACAAGATTAAATTAATCCTGACCTTGGGGCAGGGAAGTCGATTAGATGACCTCACAAATCCTGTACAGCTCTGTTTCCCATCATTCTGCTAAGGCTGGGGATTGCTGCCTGCTCTGTTCCCAGCCTGCCTCAGCAGGAGTCAGATGACATCTTCATATTTGGGTATTAACCACTGTAAAATCTTTTAAGATGTTCAGGTTTTTTGTTTGTTGGTTTGTGGGGTGTTTTGGTTTGGACTGGGTTTTATTTTTTGTTTGGGGTTGGTTGGTTGTGGTTTTTTTCAGTTACCAATATGGTCTACACCAGTCACTGACATAAACAATAGCATTGTTTTGACAGGAACAATGTCAATGACATTGACACTGCTGATAAAATACCTGTGTTTATGTTAAAAAAAAATATTATAATTGAATTTCATCCACACTACCCCTGGCAAAATTTTCTAGGAAGGAAAGAGGTGGAAGTGGAACCCCTGTCCCTGTTTAGTCTGCAGCCTTTGCCTATCTTGGCTTAGGTAAGAGGGACCAGCTCCCAGAAATCAACCTCACAGCCTCAGCTGGATGTTGCTCAGCAGAGGAGCAGATGCTTTAAAAGGATACTGGAATAGAAGCCCAAGGCAGACATATCTGACTCAGATTTGAGAGACTGGGCCTTACAGCAGATCCTTCTCATTTGTTCTGCTCTTTCCTGAATCAGCCATTGGAAAGCATTGAGTCATCCTCTGCTCTGGAAATTCATTATCCACAACTTGGTGCTAACAGGACTCATAGATAATTCATCTCTTGACTGTGAAATAGACATTGCAAGGGAACAAAGCTACCCCAAGGTCAAACACTGCTCGGTGTTGGTGACTCACACAGCTCCATGCTGGGATATTGCTGCTTTCTGCTTTCCTTGGGTAAAATCAAGAGATGTGACTAAAGCAAGGAGAAAAAAATTCAGATGAATGGGACAATATAGCTCCTAAATTATCTGAGAACTGTGCAGGTGGGGAATTGACATTTTAAAAGGTTACTGATTGTATAATTAAGATAAATAATCAATAAAATTTAGTTAACATTTATGTAGACATTAATTGGGTATGGAACCTGACTGTGACGATCTGACAAATACTTCCAGTAGGAATCTGCTGGCACATTTGAAGGGAGATGCTTTCCTGCAATCCTAAAAAGTGCAAGCAATCAGAGGAAAAGCCTCTGCTAAACCCATTTAGTAAAGTGATCCTTCTGTTAACTCTCTGAATTCCTTTGACACCACCCAAAGCAGGGACCAAGGCAGCATCCCAGCACAGATCTGTCACTAACCCCATCCATAAGTCTCTCCAAAGGCCAGTTCCTAGATTGCTCAGAGCCATTCACTCCTCAGCAGTGCAGCCAAAGCAGCAAGAAAAGTACTCAGCAGCAGATCTATAGATATAGATAGATGTAGGATTACTTATAGGTGCCAGGGAGACTCCCCAAAAATGCCTTTTAGTCAGAATATGCTCATTTGAGGGCTGGGGGGAGCAGAAAGGGGAAAAAGAACCTTTTTCTTGGAACATAACCACCTCAAAGAGGTTCTGTGGGAGAGGTTTGTCATGACTGGACTTTTTATTCCTCATCAAAGTAGCCAGGAGGTGAGTGGTTAGAGCTTGCAGATGTGAATGGAGCAGAACATCTATTCAGTTGTTACCAGCTAGTTTGGACTCTGTCATTCCTCTGCTGGTTTTCAAGTGCTTGGAAGGTCTGTTCCACTTCTGTGGCAGCAAACTGCCCATTTTGCAGAAGAGAATCTGGCTTTCTAATTAGGCTGTAATTGCATTCTTTCCTCTCCTACCTCACCCCAGCCCTAGGTGGGCTGGTTTGCAGACCACCCAACTGTGGAACCTGGCAGACTCTGAGGCTTTCTAACACCTCTCCAGAGGCTCTCTATGAAAGAGCTGAGTTAATGCTCCAAGTACCAAAGCGCTCATACCCTCAGCTTCCTCTCCTTCTGAAGGAAGGTAAACGTATTTGGCTCTTCCCCGTAAGGAATGAGCTGGAGCACAAGATGAAAGGTGGAAAATGAGTCTGGGAAGAACAGCAAGTGGCAACTCAAACATTCCAAGAACTAAGGAATCATGAGCTAATCAGAAAAAGATTCTTTTTGGGGGTATGTTATCTGTAGATATAATTAAACAAAGCAATAGCGGAATCTAAGTGCCACATGAGTGGGAACAGGGAACATTTGATTTCAGCACAGCCCCAAAATTTTCCCCCAAACACATTAAACTCTGCAAACTTGTTCTGTGTTATGTATTAATCATTCATTCAAATAAGGCAATCTCAGCAGAACCAAAATAGCCACATGAAAGAGCAGGGACAATTCTCAGTGAGATGCAGATGGGTAGAGAATGTGCACTGCCAAGATAGCAGAAGAAAGGAGCATAGCTGTGTTTTTTTCAAAGGGGACACATTGTTCCTCTAACAAAACCAAAACTTCAAAGACATAAAACCTCTTTCAGCCAGAACAAGCACATAGGTAAATGCATACATATACAGAAGTAAAACACAAGAAAACACTAACCTTCAGGTAATTACTTTGCCACAGCATGTCTACACTGCCCAAAATTGCTTTAAACAACTGTCCTAAAAACTACAGATTTATTTTTTTTAAAGTGGCAGTTTTCCATATGAGTTCTCCATATATATGTCACAATTTTCCTTTGGACAAAGCAGTTTGTGAAGGCTTTACTGCTATCCTGGCACCAAACTATTCAAGCACAAATCAAATTCAATCTCCTGGTTAAAAAGCTCTCACCCAGACTGGAATAAATGAAATATAACCTTGAGATGAACGAAGGCAGGAAGATGAAACAGATCTTGTCAGCAGTGAAGTGATCCTTCACAGCTCCTAAGGCTCTGTTCTCTCTTCTGGCATTTCTACCACTGGCAGCTTACTGCTAGAAGGGGAAACAGAGTTTGAAGAAAGTTTCTCCTAAGTTAACAATCCTAATAACATAAAATTTTGGTAACAGGTACTAACAACAGGGACCATGCCCGAAGAGGTTTTCTTAAGCTAACACTCCAACTAAATTGCTCTTAATAAATGATTTGCCTGCTTCCAGTGACTGCGTTATGGTAATTCTATCACAGAACATAGCATCAATGAGCAACAAACATTGAAGGTCTGCAGCAGAGACACTGATTGATCTGAATGAAACATCTGTGTGTAAAAGCACCAGAAGAAACAACAGAGGAGGAGTCAGAACACTGACATATTGCTGATGAGCTGACTGACAGCAATCAAAGTGCTAAGCACCAGAGCATGCTGTTTCCAGCAAGATCAGGCAGACTATGTAATTTCTCTTCTTCTTGCCCCAAAAGAAGGTTACGTTACAGCCATAAAGATTCCACAAACCAGAGAAAGGAGGAAAATGAGCAGCTTAAGATGCATGCAGGATAAAGTAAGCAAGACTGAGACAAGTCTCATACCATAACTTCTGAAACCTAAAGGACCTGTCCAAAACTCAGCTCATCACCACAATCCAAATGCAACCCAAAAGATACAGTGAGGATCCAGCACTTGTGGGCTGCACACAGGGATGCTGGCCAGACCCCTGGGGCATGTGTGCTTTGGTGCTGCTGTTTTCTCAGTATCCTAAAAGGCTGAAGACAGACCACAGTTCTCCCATGCAACATGAGAAATATTGCACAGTTGTTTCCAAAGCTCATGAACTAGCTTTTCTCTGGGTATACATCAGCACAAGAGCTGAACTTCCTTTACCCCATCCTCCTCAAAAAGTCCATCTAAAAGTACCAGTAGACCATCACAAAAAGGTATTTGGTTTCCTGAAGTGTGTTTATCTTCTCCTGGTTCAAGCCCTGTGCTTGATTCCCAGCACACAACACTGGGTTCTATGAAGAAAGTAAATGCTGCTCAGTTTGTCTGTAGCTCCACTTCTGCATGCCTTCCAACAAGAGAGGCACAAAGAGCTTTTGATCTCCTAGCCATTCAGATCACAGAGACAAATTACTGTCAGTCATACATATCATTTTGATATTTCCTTGTCAGCAGTTAAAAACCAAATAAAACAAAAAAACCTTCCCTATAGAGGAAGAAAATGGAGGAAAATAACAAGAATCAACAATCATGCTACAAAATTAAAATGCACCTTAACACTCAGTTAACAGTTTCTTTGCTCTTCTGGCTCACTCAGTCACAGTTGCTTGGTCACCATTCCCACCAAAAAGAACCAGCATAAGTCACAATCCAATGCAAGTAGGTGACATCATTCACTTATCTAGAGCCAGAGCAAAAATATTTCTCTAATCTCTATTAATACTGGGGTTTTTTTGGTGCTATACCAATTAAAGATAGTTTGGGGACATTTTCTCTCATTACTTTGCAAAAGTGGTCCTTTATATTTCAGTCAGGATTAGCCAGAGAATAATACACTTTTATCTCCTTCCTCAAAACACACTTGTGCCCCAGGAAATTTAACTGCC
Organism: Galbula dea; assembly: GCA_013399015.1. Taxonomy (NCBI): domain Eukaryota; kingdom Metazoa; phylum Chordata; class Aves; order Piciformes; family Galbulidae; genus Galbula; species Galbula dea. The sequence goes on along the minus strand of VWZX01001133.1, from coordinate 1,512,158 downwards.
TCTATCTAATCCCATGAAAGTCCTTTCTGAATCACTTGGGGATTGACCTCATGAATTTTTCTTGTTATTTCTTGGTGGGACTGTCAATCAGAGATGAAAAAGGGGAAAACAAAACACAGAATGAAGTGATTTGCTAGAAACATCACCTCAGCCAGTGCCCAAACTACATCAGATGGCAGAAAGAAGAATCACTTTGAAGAAGCAGTGTGTGGGGGAAAAAGTGTCAATTTTGTGTCTTTTTCTCTCTGTTTTCTAGGATTAATAGCTTATTTCCTTTCTGTGTTTTTTTTTCCAGACACACTCAGCATCCCATTCTGTTTCCTAAATAACCTTGTGGTCACTTGACTGAAGTTAACAACTAAACTCAGCACCAGTTGTGTTTTAATCAGTTTTCCTGAGTCATCCTGAAACAAAACACCAAAGGAAAGATTTTTGCTTCACACTCCTCTGTAGCAACACTCACAGCAGTGACAGAAATCTGGAAGGTGTGGCTCAGGTCCCCCATGACATCTGATCACAACTGGCAAGTTGAACATGAGCACAAAGAATGTTCTCCCACAAGTAGTCAAAGCACAAACACTCTCCATCCTTCCTTGCACTAGGCACAAAAGCTTGGTCTAAGCAACCCAGACCCAGGATTATTTAGGAGTCCCAGTCCCACATTAATACCCCATAGGTACTTTGCAAATGCTGATCTTTCCCTCAAAGCCAACAAGGAATCATCTATAAAGAAAGGCAGAAGCCATGCAGCAGTCAAATGACTTCTGTAGATCTTTTCAGCTGTCCTTGAAGTAACTTATTCTCTGTGAACTGTGTTCTTCTCAGTTCACAGATTGCTAGAATGTTCTAAATTGGAAGGGACCCACAAGGATCATCAAGTCCAACTTCTGTCTATGCACAGGACAACCCCAAAGTCACCCCACGTGTCTAGGAGCATTGTCCAAATGCTTCTTGAATTCCATGAGAGTTGGTGCCATGAGTGCATCCCTGGGGAGCCTGTGCCAGTGCTTCACCACTCTCTGGGTGAAGAACCTTTTCCTAATAGCTAACCTAAACCTACCCTGGCACAGCTTCATACCGAAGTTAAAGACTTTTAAAAAAATAAATCTTTTAGCATAAGAAAGGCAAAAAAGAAAGGTCATAAGAGTCAAAAGAAGTGCTCAGGTGAGAAACAGAAGGCACAGAGTGATTCTCACCCTTAAAGCTCCAGCTTAGCACAAGGCAGAGGATCTGCCACACTCAGGTAAACAGAGGCTGCAAAGTTACTTGGAAGAACTGGATCTATTCTTCCCAGCCACAGGGAGACAGTTAGGATTTAGCTGCCCTCTGTATTTCTATTCATACAGTTCTCAAGTAGTGAGACCTTCACATCTCTGCAATGTAAGAGGCAATCCCATCCAAGCTCAAAGAGGCAAAGATGTCAAATATGGTTGTCCATGAGTAATAACCTGGGTATTTTTAGAAATACAGGGCTCTGAATTCTGTTCTGTCCAATGTCTCCTTCCATACTTTTGATAATGCACTATTTTAAACTCATTTACAGTGTGTTATGGTTTATGTTTTCAAGACAGCTCCAAGACTTTTCAGTCCCTGCTTTCTGATACTGAAGCTGGCTCCTTAAAGCCCCCAGCTTAGAGTTCTTTATGCACAGCATTACTTATCTGCTGTAGCTACAGAACCACCATACAGGAGGGACCTACAGACACTGGAGATGGTCAGTTCCAACACAGTTCAACAATCAGGGGACAGCCTCCCTCCCCCAACCATTTATATGAGCCCTTGGTTCTGGGCAAACAAAAGTAAAATTTCCTTTGGGAATAATTACTCTGTTGTGAGAGCAGATCAATTAGTCCAGAATAAAGGGTCAACATGGGAATGGGCCAAAGCAATTTGTGTCACAACAGTTGTGCCAATCTTACTCCATGACAAAAAGAAATACAAAATAAAAGAAAAAAGCCTAGAAAAAGACAAAACCAAACCAAAATCAAACTGCACATACAGGTTTCAGAATTGCTTTTGCTGGCTAACAAGGTTTTTTCTACACTGTATTTGAGCAATATGACTGACCCTGAGCCATGTGTACCTGGAGTCTGCTCAGCCTTTACAGAGAATTCAGAATATCCTTATACATGTCCATGTGAGGAGGGGTAGGGTTTTCTTAAATGTAAATTATTCAGATTGATTTATATTGATAAATACAAATAAAGAGTTGTTTCATGTAAGAATAAATAGCTTAAAGCATGTACAACTCATGCAAGGGACCTCTACCTAGGAATCCCAACACTGTTTGGGGGTATTCATAGAGCAACATGAAAGTAGATGTCTTTTTTAGGGATGAACTTTACACTTGAAATTATATAGATCTAAGTCTAGCATGAAGCTGAGAGATTTCTGAGCACAGGTCTCTACCCACATTCCTCCCTCTGAGTGTGACATTCATGCAAGTCAGAGGCCAAGCCTCCACGGAGCCTTCCCATTACCACTGCAGCTGCTCCGGGTCAAACAGCAGTTAAGAACTGCGAGTTTGTTTCCAATTGGTCATTGTTTTCTTTGGCTACTTGGTTTTGTGTCGGCTGCTGGAGAATTCAGTGTTCTCAGGCTTTTTTGTTTGTTTTTAAAGGACTAGTAAGTTGTCAAGCCACTGCAAACAACCAAACTGGAGCTGTGAACATCACTCTGTTTCTCCTTTTCTCTAGCAAATGCACTGGTTTTCCCTACAGGAAAGTTTAAAACAGGATTTCTCAACTCTCCTTACCTTAGGTCTCCCAGTATCAGCAGAATCAGAGACTAACCAGGGGGTTGGTAGGAACTTAATGTTAAACAATGAACAGAGACATTTAATGCCTAAAGTAACATCAGCCACCTGAAGCCCTTCAAGCAAACCTTACTGATAAATAAACCATCATTTTAGTTCTTTCCTTTGATAAATAAAAGCAATAGCAATAAGCTAGGTGAAGTAAAATCTGTTCATAACATCAATTTCATTTTGATGCTGTTCTTTCAGAAAAATAAATTGAAAAAAAAGGTGTCTGTATATGTATGGATGTTTAAGACTCTGTAGCCTTGTACCCAAGAGTGAGAGCTGAGAAAGCTCCAGATTAAGTTTAGTCTCTTCAAACATAATTATCACACTTTTCCAAAAGGTTCTAGAAAGAAAATAAGGAATAGGTGGGTTAGGGTTTTTTTGAAATGCCATTTTAAAAAGAAGGTAAGAATCCACTTATTTAAAAGTTTATGCCACTTGATTGCATCATGAGGGAAGAAATGGTATGCCTGTGCCTGTTTTTGTTCTTGCCAGCTGAAGTTTAAAGCTCAGTGAAATCTCTCTGAACTTTCTTTGTGCAATTTAAATCACAAGCCAGACTTCAAAAAGAAGTAATACAGAGATTATGTTTAGAAGCAAAAACAACTTTGGAGAAGAGAAAGTCATCAGACCAACAGACAAAGGACTAAACAGAGCTCTAGTTAAGAAGGGAAAAAAAGATAGAAGTCTGTATGATGAGAACAGGATTTGTTTCCAAGCAAGCCAAGAACTGCTAAGCTGTGAGAGTTAGAAATAAACCTTTCTAGGCTGGTAAGACCACATCCCTCTTAGTAAAGAGATGCCCCTTCTTCAGTTTCACTTTGCTTCCTTTCCTGTTCTGTAATCAGCCTAGCAGGCAATTCTAGCTTTCACCCTTCCCTCTGAGTTTGGTAATCCTTTCCTTACTGGTTGCACAGTTCACTAGTGGAGGCAAATAGAGCACTGCTTTGCTATCAGCTGGCCTGGGTAGAAAAATATGTGGCCAAAATAGAAACTCTTCAGATACTGTTTCTGTCTGCATTTGTAATGCCAAGAGATGATGTGCAGCTATGGAAATAATAGGACTTTTCACCAGGACCAGTTCCCCTCTCCTCCCCTTTTAAGATTTTGGTGTCTGCTCAGTTAATGTATGAAATTTGTTAGCTCTCACACTTTCCGACTCTCTTTTTTGGTCCCCAGTTCACACTCCCATGTGTTGGTGTCCTCGCTGCAGGACACTGCTGCCTCTCTACTGCTCTAGACCCTCCACATCAGAAGCAGCAGCTTAGCAGATCTGCACCAGAGATCTGCACTGGCTGAAGGACAGAAGAAATAAGAAAGCAAAGGGAGAAAACTGCTGCCCTGGAGGACACCACTCAACACACCAGATAATTCTGGCTTGTACTTCCACCAATTGATATTAACAGAAGTCCCAGAGCGTTTAGTGGTTCTATAGAATCACAGAATCATTTTAGTTGGAAGAGAACTTTAAGATCATCTCTTCCAATGCTAACCCAACACTGCCAGGTCACCACTAAACCATTTCCCTCAGCACCACATCTCCACATCTTTTCAACCCCTCCATGGCTGCTGACTCCACCACTGCCCTGGGCAGCCTGTTCCAGGGCTGGACAACCCTTTTGGGGAAGAAATGCAAGATATGTATGCTATAGCCATTGTATGGCAGGATAAGAGGTCTGTACACACTTAAATCCACCCTCACTCATGCTTAACCCTCAATGAGGCTGAAGAACACTCTCAGAGAGAGATTCATGCCTCAGTAGGTCCTATATCAGTAAATGTTGCAGTTCATCCTACAAACAACTGTCAAATCTCCCTTCTATTAAAATTCTGCATTCTTTTACCTTGCACAGGCCTTTATAGACATTCACAGAAAAAATATAATTTCTCAGGCATGTCCCAGAATACATATTTTAACATATTCATACAATGGAAAAGGAGTCTCAAGTTGTAATGTGCTGTCAAACAGCAACCAATTCTGAGACAGGTGCTCCTACACCCCAGTAAGCAAGCAGGAAAGGATAAAGACAACCAATCTTTAAGGCAGGAGAAAAGCAGAAAAACTCCTAAGAATGGACAGTGACAGAGGGAAGAAAGTGCCTGCTAGATGTATTTTTAAAATAGGTACAATTTTAACTGCTCATTCTTCTGAAGTGTCTCAGGCACAGCTTTTTTTCAGGCCAAGTGTTTCACGGCCAACATATATACATATTCCTTGCATATAAAAAGCCTGGGTTTGCATATGTGTCAGAGCAGTTGGTTGACTTGTCATAAACATCACCCTGGAAGAGACCTGAGGGACCTCAGGAAGTCTCTAGTCCAAACTCCTACTCAAAGCAGGGTTGCTCTGAGGTCAGATCAGGTTGTTCAAGGTTTATACAGTCAGGTCTTGAAATCCTCTAAGGATGGAGAGTGCATAATCTCTCTAAGCAACCAGTTCACTGCCTCACTGACCCCAGATATTACAAAAAAGAAAAAAAACCAACTAGCCAACCTGAGCCTGTTATGTCCTTTGTCTCTCATCCTTTCACAGCAAAAAAGACCTGGTGCCTCATAAGGAATGACATGCTGTTTTTCCCAGAAGTTTGTGACTGCTGGGTAAAATACATGAGAGATTCTTTAGTCAAGAAGAGTAATCGTGAATAAAACCTACAGGATTTGTAAAAATGCCTCAGAGTTCACTGGAAACTCTATTTGCCTTACAGAAAGGCCAATTCCTCATTACTTCATGGTGAGTACAAACATTTTGGAAGAGTAGAAAGTATTAATTAGCTAAAAAGCAGGCAAAGAGGTTTCAGTTTCAAGGACAAAACAAAGCAAAATATGTTTATCATGGAAATATCAAGATCAAAATTAGGCAGCTTAGCTGGTTGGTTGTGACACAAACCACAATTTTCCAATCACTGCCTAAGGGAAAAATGTCAGAGCTGAACTAAATTGCCTAGATTAGGATGTTTAAACTTGACATGTTTATTCTAGCTGAAAGCTAAACAAATCTCTCCAGCTTTCTAGAGTTTTCTTCATCCATTTTCTTTCTCAAAAAGCTAAACAACTATTTTTCTAGCAATTCTACAATAAGAAAGAAGCCAAAGTGCAAATGTATACATGCAAATGCAGTTACACAAGTGTCCATATGATTATATATTACTTTCATACATATATATTTCAATATATATATCTCAGTATTTGCAATGGCAGCCTGAGTTGGCAAAAGCTTTCACATTTCTCTGTAGATAATTTATACTGGTCACCTTCAATAGTCACAGGTAAAAATGTACTTTGGGTAGTGAGAGATGATCCTGACCTCCTCATAGAGCTCAGCAATTGTCAATCCACCATGGTAAATATCAGAGTATCACAGTATGTTAGGAGTTGGAAGGGACCTCAAAAGATCATCTAGTCCAAACCCCCTGCCAGAGCAGGATTCCCTAAGACTAGGTCACAACAAAACTTCCCTGACCAGGATATGAACCCAGGTCCCAGAGGTGAGAGCACTGAGTCCTAACCACTAGACCACCTCCTCTTCAAAGCAGCAAACTTCGTTTCTGGGGACCAAGAGCCTTCTGTGCTGCTGCCACTCCTAGAGAAGGATCAGACTAGCAAAGGAAGAGACCAGACTGAGACAGACTTTCAGAAAGCTGGAGCTGAACAAATGCTGGGAAGTCAACCTGTTCACACAAGGACATGCAGCCACTGTACGTGTCCAAACACCTCAGAGGAGGAAGAGCAAATACTCGTGCAAATGCAGTTAGGCTCCATCCAGTACCTACACAGCCAAGTGCAGGGCTGCTGTGATCATCCCTGATTTACACTGCAACACTGATCTATCTTAAAAACAGCTACTATCCTGTCTCATACCCACAGCAGAAGAAACTGGTTTTTGCCTTCAAAATCTGCCTAATTTCAGTATTAGAAAAGAGTCAGCAGGTACCTGGAAGAAAATTGGGGGAAAAACAAAAAGGAGCCACTATAAACCATCCCATGTGCTTTACAAACTGTGCTTACACAAGGACATGAGGCATTCTAAAATACACTCATCAGTGCAATGAAAGTGAGGTGACTTCTAAGAGTAAAGATAGTTAAGTCTTCTCAGGCACAGCAACTCCAGCTCAGTCGTGGAGGGTGTGCAGGTCACATGAGGCTCAATTTTTCTAGCTGTCTAGCAGTAAATGCCCCATCCAGGCCACAAGAATGCACCTCTGTAAGGAGGACAGAAGAGGGACTGAATGAGAAGAGCTCTCCTGGTGTGTAAATGAGCAAAACAAGGAGTCTTCTCCATCCCTTCTCATGGGTTTGAGTGATAAGTCACTGGATCCAAGCACTATGTTCTCTACTGTCCCCTCTACAAAGGGGTCCCTTCAGCAGAAGCAGGCAGTCACTGCTGAGAAAACAGCTGAGAATGGAGCAGAGCAGCCAGAATCTGACAAAGGCCTAGAGGAGTCACACAAAGATGCTTTGTTTTAGAAGAACATGTCCCACCCTGCCACTAGGATTTATGATTTCAGGATGAGAAAGCATTCTGGGGAAAACTGTAATTAGAAATCAGGATTCTGCTTCTCTTGACCTCATCCTAAAGGTGTTCTAACTGAGAGGGACAATCTTTTTCTACATCTATCTTTGGACTCAAAACCAAACATTTTTTTATGCTGCAAGTAAAGCTTAACATCATTTAGCCTCTTTACCAAACTGCATCCTTTACATTAAACAATGAATTCTGTTATTAAACTCTTCTTTCTAGTAATATATAAAATACTAACCACTAAATGCCCATTGCTCAATGTCCTAGACCTGCAAGAGTAAAAGACAAAGTGCATCCAATTGGACTGTAAATTACATGAGTTCTATTTTGAGCTTGACATTACTCATCCTGTTGTTTTAATTTAATTATATTTAGCCTTCAATCCATCCCCAGCAGACCTAATATTTCACATTTTGTTAGTCTGTCTGCTGTACTCTGACCAGTGACTTACAAAAATAACTACACTTCAAAACAGGACTTCAGAAAATGAACCCTAGAGCCACATTCACAACTCATTAACACTTCTGTGCAAAAGGGAAGCTATCAGGAGTGCCCAGATGACAACAGTAACTGCTGAAAGCAGGAACAGAAAAAATAAAAATGTGAAAAGTCAGAAAAACACACATACAGATTTCGGTTCTGAACTCTTTAATAGCCTAGAATTCCAATTTTTCAGCAAATATTGTTAATTACTGTATTATCATCAAGGTTCATATGCATAAAGCTTTCTACATGAAAAAAACCCCTCTTTTCAGATGCTATTTCTTCTGCTAGAGCTTAAGTAAAAAGTGATCCTTCAGTATTTCCAGCAAAACCAGTTGCAAGCAGACTTTTAATTGTAAATGTAACTTACAGATATTTTTTATTCTTAAGAAAATGTTTTAAAGACTTGTAGATTATCCTCACTGCACAATAATCTTCTTTCTACTTGAGACTCTTAAATTACAAAAAGTCCAAAAATTACTCCAATTTGCAGGGGAAAACTTAGAGTTGAAAGTTTAAATTCTAAAACTGCATCAATTTTCCTTGGTTCAGGGAATAATGCATCAAGCTTGTGTATGTATTTTGTGCAGGTAGCTTACATATGACTGCATCTCTATGGTACAAGCAATTCATTTGATAGCTATACTTCTGCTACCTCTAGTTTCTGCAAACATTCTCCAACCTAAATTACTTCCCATGTAAGAAACCTTTCAATGGGTACTCCCAGTTCTTCTAAATAGCATTGCCTACAATGTTTGATACTATTCATATACATGCAAGCAATCATCCCAGAATTGGCCATCATATTATCACAAGGTCCCATGTCTCCTAAATGCCATCTTCTTAATGCTGATGAATATCTAAAGGGTGGGGGCAAAAGGCTGGGGCCAGACTGTGCTCAGTGGTGCCCAGGGGCAGGCCAAGGGGCAATGGGCACAAACTGGAACCCAGACTTCCATCTGAACAGAACAAAAACCTTTTTTCTCTCAGGGTGCCAGAGCCCTGGCCCAAGCTGCCCAGAGAGGTTGTGGAGTCTCCTCTGGAAAGATTCCAATCCCACCTGGAGGTGATCCTAGGCAACCTGCTCTGGGTGACCCTGCTTTAGCAGGGGTTTAGACTAGATGATCCCCAGAGGTCTCTTCCTACTCCCACCACGCTGGGATTCTGTCCCTTCCCTAAAGTGAGGCTTTAGCTTGGGTCCCAGTTGTATCACACCCCCTTGGATAGGAGTTGCAACACATTTTGGGAACAAATGATGCTTCAACATTCCTTGCTGGAATGCAGTATTCATCTAGCAAATAAGGATCCTACAGCTTAGGAGAGAGCCTAAATCTGTGTTCCTTCCCAAAGTAAAACAATCAGCCCAAACAGAAAACACAAAGTTTAACAACCCAACTAGCAAAAAAATTATTGCTGCTTTGTTGTTGTTGCTGTTTTTAAACAAGCCAGAAGTTTCCTATTCTTTCCCAAACCTATCAACAAATACAAAAGGATGCCATTCTAAATTGCAAAGGGCTCAACATCACACTAGTGGAGGTGACACCTCTAGTTTCAGTCTAACAGGAAACTCCTTTTCAGCCAGTCCTCCAACGATGATGCTTAGCAGCATTAGGGTCAGAGGACAGCATGTCTCACTTCAAGTCCCAACATCTTCCAACACAGATTTTTCTGGTGTTCATTATTTCTTCAAAGTATTTCTGTTGAAGTGACAAAGTTGTCTTTGATGTAGGGCAAGCAGAAAACACACAAGTTAGTCCAGCTCAAAGCACCAACAGAAGTGGCTTTGTGTGAATAAACATATGTTGAAGGTAATCAGTAGGAAATAGCATCGTGTTTTGGATGTAGAAAAAGTGGAACTTACAAATTAAGGAGTGTCACTGAGCTCTACCCTGCTGTACTTCCCTCAAAGCCAGATGTATCCTTGCCTCCTGTTGCTGAGTTCAGCTCAGCAGTCTTGCCCCAAGGTGTTGAATGACACCCTCAGGGTCCTGCTGGAAAAGAATAAAAGCTTTTTCTCTCAGCTAACCAAGAAAGAGCAAGTCAACAGCACTCCAGGAACACCTATTAAAGCCTACCAGAGCCTAATAAAAACAGTTCCTTAAATACTAAAGCCATTTCATAGCTAATGGGTGAAACATGAGAAAACAGGCATTTCAACCAGTTCAAGCCTTTCTCAAAGGCTTAAAAAGAAAATCTGTGCTATTTATAGGCACAAGCATAGAAGCACTGTGCTTGCCAGCCCATTTTATTGATAACTTAAAAGAAAATTCCTCTTTAAATCAATTATCTCTTAAAATCTGCAACTGAGACTGATGCCTCAGCCCTCAAAACTACTGCAGCTAACCCCTGAAAGGACAGACAGCCCAAAACAAACCATGGTCAGTCAAAACTATTAGTATCAACTGTGGGGTCAGAGTTTAGAAAGTTTTTCCAGCTGTTAAAAACATCAGAAACACCATTTGTGTTTAGACAGATGTAAAGGCACAACAAACTCCCAAGGCTTAACAGAAACAAAGGGTGTAAAGGGAAACAAAAGGAAACAGGTACAAACAAGAGACCTCAAATTTCTCACCATGGAATTCAAGATAAAAATAAAACCATCCCTAAAATAAACTTGCCCCAAGTCCATAATTACACCAAAACTTTATGATGTTTACTTTCCTTTAAACTGAATTCTAACACTGATGACTCAAGTCAAGGTTGATTTAATCCTTTCCTCCCCTTCTGCTGCACACCACATCCATCCTAAAACCAAGCAGCACATATTGTTTCAGTTCAGGTTTTGTCGTGAAAGGTTGAGCTTCACTGGAACAGCTGTGGGCTGCAGAAGAATAAACACTCACTACACTGGGAATTCTGGCAGCCCCCAGCTAGAAACCTGCCAGGCAGAACTTCATTATACACTGCCTCTAGGTGCCCTCACTTCCTGCTGTCTGCTCACCTGGATCAGAAATGTTCCACACACAATCAAGGTTTGCAAGTTGATCTTCTAATTATCCATATGAGTGGGCAGTGAAAAGAATTAAAGTGTAGATTCTACTTCATTTCAATCCGATCTGGGAGATTTTTGCTTTTTAATTCAAAGATGATGACACCTCTTATATTTTACACTTGTTCATCTAGTTCTTGAAGCCATTTAGGGATGTGCTTAAGCATACTCTTATTCAGGATGTCACTTAACCATGGTTTGCCTTTCACTGCCTGGGGAAGCAGCACTAATAAACAGCTTTGTATCTCCTCTGATGACAACCTTTTCTTGACATCACATTAAGGAAATTATTCATACCAATGATTATACATCTGGGTTATTTTTCATAAGAAACTTAAGGTAACATAAATTAAGTAACTTAAGTTTCCTAAACAAATTAAAGGTCTAAGGTGTGCATGTGTGATCTAAGTACCATAAAGTGATGGTGCAGTGCTCCCTGTCTCTCCTCAGCTAACCTCCTCTTGCAGCCACATCAGCAACGTTTATCACATCTAATGTTTACATTCACCACACTTCCATGGCAGATTCCTCCTTTTCTGTTCAACATACAGTGGACTTCTGCAGTGACACTGGCTGTAAACAATAAGCTTTTTATGTTAAAAAAAAAAGTTAAAGACAGAGAGATAAGTGCAAGTTATGACACTGTGCAGGACAGCATCAAGCTGCCATCAGAATTCCTCAGAGCAGCCCCAGAGAGCACATACCACTGACAGCATAAACAGTGTGAGAGTCCACAGGACAAGAACACTGATAGCAGTGGAGTTATACACACTCTCAAGAGGTAGATACTGGTCTTGACACTACTCAGAGCAAGTCACATCATGCAGCATGAGTAGCCAACAGGAATTTTTTCACACAGATGGGAATGCTCCATCCTTTTCCCAATCACCAGGTAAAGGCATACACCACTGAGAAGCAATGCTGACTGGAATACAGTGTTTGTTAAAAGAGAAGGTTCAAATCCTGTTCCAGTACACACCACATACTGGGCTAATCTCAGTTAAAAAACAGCTAAGTGTTGACCAAATGGAAAATAAATCTTGAGTATATCTTTAAAATAATTTGCTAAGTAAAAAATCATTGCAACTTTCACATATTCCAAGACACTTCCTCTGAAAACACAGAGAGAGATGTAAGGAACATGTAAATGAAAGCCCAGGAGTATGACAGCAATGCCCATCTGCCAGAGGCACAGCACTCATGGATCAGGCAGTTCCCTTGTGCAGGCAAACCATCATTAGGTAGCTGAACAAAGAGAACAGAACAAAATGAGCTATGAGACAGCACCGAGGAACAGCAGCTTTGCCCTTTCAGCATCCTGAGCAGCAGCTTGCTGTAGCTCAACTACAGAGTCATAAAACAGAGCTATCCATCTCATTTACTCTCTTATACCAATCTAAGGTCAGCTACATCATGCAATTCTTCTTACAGTTTCCTCTTAATGATTCTTAGAGAGACTACTGAAACACTACTACTGTAAGCTAATGTATTTTTACTATTAAACAAAAGATGGTAGATTATTTTTTCTAAGAAGCCAAAAGGTCACCTTGGTAGCATTACTGGATTTCATTCAGAGTTTAAGTTCTCATCATTGTCAGTGATCTTTCTCCTTAAAGACTTCTACCTGATACTTCTTTTGAAGAACTGATTTCAAAGTGTATGACAACCCAAAACAATCAATCTAGCCTTAACACTACTTACAAACTGGTTTAGCCTCTCTGGTTTCCTAATTGGTACCAGACAGAAGTAATTATAACCAAAATAAACACTTTTGTTGGACTTTGCCAGCCCTGCAGCTGTTCCTACAGCTTAAAGAACCCTTTAAGATAAAGTAGGATATTTCACTGAGGAATAACAAGGAAATCAATCATTGAAATTTGGCCCATTGTTTCTTGGTATTACACAAGTAGAGTGATTTGGGGAATAAAACTCCTGAGCTCATCATCTTGAACTGCTCCTTCTGCTGGAGACAGGAAGATGTAGCTTACTCCCAAACCAATATGAAATTTTTCTCAGGTGTTTTCACATCCCATCATCATGGATTTAGAGCACATCTCCTACCAGCACTCTGTGCTAACAGACACACAGCAGTGACCTCACTTACTGCCTGTGACCGTGCCTGCTTTTGGTTGCACAGAGGACACAAGCGCTTCCTTCCTGACCAGTGAAGAGTCAGATCCTACCACCGTGCTGGTAAGGAAATGATTCTTTAGCTTCTGTGATACAGTTTTAAATCGGAGTTCAAAGCAACCATTAGTTTCTTCACCAGTTTCTAAGCAGGTAGCAGAAAAGCAGGTCCCAAACTCTGTTGGTAGAGGCAGAAAATTTAACCCAGCACAAAAAGACTTTTTTTCCTCCCCACCTGGTTAGGAACCGAAGCATTGCCAGCTCCAGATAACTGCAGGAGCCTCACATGATGGAGTGCCTTTGTGTGAGAAGGGTGTGCTGCAGACAGATGCATTTCCACCACAACCCCCAGCCTTTAAAGCAGGGCCTCTGGCTCTCATGACTGCCAAGATCTGCTTTAAAAGTCACAATGGCTCACAAAAAAAAAGGGCAACTAAAACTAACAGTTTCTCACCTTATGATTTTTAAGTGAGCCTCAAGGATTTCAGTAGTGACAGTGTCAGGTTTAACAGGTTCCAGGTGTGCAAATCACCTTCCTCTGTGTATCCTGTCTATAAATGCTTTAAAATACTTCCAATTCTTCCAACAGTAGGATACACAGAGCATGAAGAATTATTTCAGTACTACTTCAGAATCAGTACCTAAAACTTATCCTTAACTTTGCAGCAGAGCTGGAAGAAAAAGAAATCTGAGTATGCTGTCCACCTAAGATACATACTTCCCATCTCAACCTGCCAGCTTCTTTCTCCTGAGTCAAAACAGCTTCCCCCTAGAAGCTTCCAGAGGTTAACTTGCCTAATTTGATAACCCACCAGTTCACAAGAACTGACCAGAGAAAGCAGAGGGCTGGCAGGAGATCAACACTTCCTAATTTAAATGCTAACATTCCCAGGTTTTTAACCCTCATTTTGGAAAACTGATGGATTTGTTTATTCCTTTGCACTCTGTCAATGGATTTGTTTAGAATAATCCCACCTGACCTCAGGATAAAGGTGAGCCTGTGCATCAGGCAGTTTGAACATGCTGCTTAAGGAACAGAAAGACAAATGCAAAACAACTCAAGAAAGGCCCAGAGAAGAACTTCTGGAAAAATCATGGGGTATATCTTAAGATCAGTGCTTTGCTGCAAAGGGGAATGTAATATTTCAGCATTTAAAAAAGGGTCAGTTTTGTACAGTGCTTATTTTTCTACAGAGAAAAAAATAAAGCTTCATAAAAAGCAAAATCATTTTTAAGAACTGGCATGCTGTTCTGATGACATCAAGAGTTACATGTCAACAGGGCTACTCATCAGCATAATCCTAAAAGTGATCCAAGTGTGATGCAGCATGACACTGGTTTACCAATGACAAGGAGATATCCCACTGGGATTGCACAGAAGCTTTTTTTCATGGGAACATTTTATGTATTTCTTAAGATACCAAGAGCAAAACCTTTCCAAATAAATGTGCTTCATTTGCAATGGAAAAAGGACAACCCAAACCCAAAGTAAAGGAGCCTTACACTTGCAAAATGGAATAAATAAGTAAGTAAATAATAAAATAAAGAGAAAATAAATAGAGAGAACTCTGTTGGAACAGGGTTGATCATCTAGAAAGGGAGCACCAGAAAGCATACTGGTGCATAGACTATTAATTACATTAACCATTATTTTGTCATTTATTTCCCTTCCTTAAATCCACCCAAAGTGACTGGAAGAAGACAAGAAACAGGAATGGAGACTCAAGTGTTTGGATCACAGCCAGAAAAAAAAAGCTGCTGCCATGTGTTAAATGCATATGAACATGTCACTTCAGAGTTGAATGCAACCTTCCCCAGTGTCTGCAATTTCACTTTAAAAAGTGTGTGATGATACAAAAAGATATTTTAATACCACTTTCAGTAATTTAATCATATTATCTAAACAATGATTTTACAGCAGACAAATGACTCTACTCATAAGTGATGTAGATGAATTTATTTGTGCTTGTATTAAAAAAGCAAGATCAATAGAAGCTCATCAATATGGGCTCAAAAATAAAGAGCTCAACATAGGCTCAAAAATAAAAGAGCTCAATATAGCCTCAAAAATAAAAGCAACACTCTCTGCTATAGGAGGGCAAGAAAGTGAGGACAACAAACAAGGGGAAGGAAAAGCAAAAGGATATCAAATTAAACACTGCAGAAGTCAGCAAAATATCCTAAGTCCCCAGAAGTGGAAGAAAGAAAAAGCAGAACTGCCAGAAGCTTCATATAAAATTCTAATAAAAGTGAGTTATCAATGGGAAACAGAGGTGTAGGAGTGTGCTGGGACTGAAAACTAGTAAAGATGATCTCTGGCTGTTTGAACATCATATAAACAAGCAAATTCCCATCAAGCTGGAAGGAGAAAAAAGCCATGTGATGGAAAACTGAACAAAAAAACCCCAAACATATGCTTGCTAGCTACTTTGCTAAACTCCAAATAAGGCCACTGTGTAATCCTTTCACTAAGAGCAAATTAAGAAGTACAGGAGGCACAGAAAGACAATTCTGCTTCCAGTAACTGTTGAATAAGGGCTTCGCTCTTCTTTCCCCTCAAAGAAAAGTCCAATGAAAAAGAAATAGTGAAGATTTAATGAGGACATACATTATTGTTCATCTCCTGTTCTGCTGCCACACAAATCCCCTACAAAATCTCAAATCATTAACAAATAGGAAAAGCAAATTACAAGAAGTTCACCCAAAGGTCATCTCCCTGCACCCAGCCAAAGTTGCAGAGCCAGGATGAAGCCTTCAATGGAACCATGTTTCTGTGAAAGGATGCTGGCTTAGCATAGTCAAGAGTGCTTCAGGAAAAACACACCAAGTGGGCCAAAAATAAACCTGGCAGGTACAAAAGCCCAAGGACAAAACTTCTGAGAACACCAAAATATTTCAGCATTCCAAAAAGGGAATGTGGCAATGTTTCCTTGCAAGTGATGCAGTATTTATCTTGTATTACATTATGACAAAATGGTTATTGAAAGAAAACCACTCTGATCAAGTACATTTTTGTCCTTTCATTCATGGAGAATTCAAAAAAGGAAGCAACAGAGATCTTCACTGAAAAGGAGAGAAGTATGGAAGGCTTAAACCTTTCACAAAGCACATCAGAACACGTGGTGCACTGCAAATAGTACAGCTGATCTCAGAGTTAAAACTGCTCCAAGAGCACACTACTCTTACTGAAGATTTTGTTGTTGTTAAGGGAGAGTGAACTTTACAAATATTTGAAGTCAGCAGTGTATTTCCAGCTACTTAGGATAAAATAGACCCACACTAACCCACATTACTCCTCTTGTCCCAAAGATTAATATGTCCAAAGACACATTAATGGGAAAAACCTTTGCTATAGCTCTGCAGATTTCATTAGAGTGTATCAAAGGCACTTTGGGTTTTGCATGCTAAGTGATTCCTAACGACCTAAGGCAATTAATTCAAAATAATGACATCCAAAGGTTTTGATTCTAAACCAGTACTACCTGAAGCACACACACAATGAACAGGGAGGAAGAAACTGTTACCCTTTCAGTATATTATCCACATTCACTCCAGTATAAGAGCATGAGATTATGAGATAACAGGAAGAAATGTGAAAACTAGTTCACTTAAGATGCATATCTTCACCTAAGACTTGAAAATAATTAGTGATCCTTTTCCAGAAAATTTTAATCATTCATCTTATGGTTCTCAGATAATACAGAATTAGTAGTCTTATACAGACATACCTGAATAACTTGATGGGTGTCATTCATATTTTTAAGGCCCAGTGGATGAAGCTGTAGTGGTTTCTCTGAGAATAGATTAACATTGGGATTGGGTTGCTGTGAAAGGGGTGAATACACCTTGCCTGGTCTTTAGGATGTGCCAGGTAGCAATCTAACCCTGAGAGAAGAGAGTTCAGCATGGATTTACCTTGTCAGGCCTACAAGGACTCATACACCCTGTGGATGACCGTATTTTGGAGTGTGGATGTGCTTTATTACAGTCACTCTTTTACAAGCTCTCACTTTCCCTCAGCAAGCCACTTGAACCTGGATGTTTCTTACTCCAACCGTGCCCCTTCATCACCTCTTCTTCTTTTTGCAACTTACTTGTCCTAGCAGCTTTCTCCAACCCTTACTCATCTCCCTCTTCCTCATGCTGTCTGTAAATACTTGACTTATTTCACACAGCCCCACAGAGGAAAAAGTTCACTATTGGTTTTGTATCTGTTTGTATGTATTTTTTGTTATCGTTTTCATTAGAGTAGTTACAGTTTTCTTTTCCAATCCCTGAGTCTTTCTCCCTTATTCCCTCTGTCTTCCCTTTGGGAAGGCAGAGGGGGGTTCAGAGAAAGTGCCTGTCACTCCTCTAGTGGCCAGCCCAGCCCTCACCCTTGACATTCCACCACAGCACAAAGAGACAAAATATTCTGGAATGCCATATTTTGTAACATCGCTGGAATGAGATTTCACTTTATTTTCAAGACTAAATTCTTCTGACGGAGCCACTTCCTGCATTCTAACATTCCTAGTATGGTACTTCACCTTTAGCTAGAGTGAATTTGGCAGCAAAGCTTACTAAGGGAGCAGCTGCAGAAAGGTAGTGTGCTAGCCCTTGCAGCCAGCATTCTGATTTTTCATGCAGTTACCTAGCAGAACATACTTGGCATGGGTGAGTAAGAGCAGTGCATTGCCACTGCCAATGTTGCAGTACCAGCTCCCACTAGTGACAAAAGACTGGGGCTTCCTATGCTGTTTGCAAATGGAAATAAGAATAGTCATGTTCTCTGGATTTTTCTTACAGCTGGCAGTATAAAGGTTCAAATGCAAGGCAAAAATAAGACAAAGACTGTAAATGGTGCAGCAAATCCTCATGCCCAAGTTCTCTTACTGGCAACCAGCAGTTAGAATCAAAAGAAAACAATTCCATGTAGCATTGAAGCACCTTACATCAAGAAAGACATCATGAACCTTGAGAAGTTACAGAAACTCCATTACTAGGACAAGGCTTTTTTTGTTCCCCATCAGCTCCAGAAGGATGACAGGCCATTTCTGTCTGTCTCTGAACCATTTTTAGGTGTGAAGACCAGAACCTAAAGTTCTTTTCAGTTAATTTGGTACAGCTGTTTGTTGACAAGTGCAGGAATTCTGGAATTGCTGGAGGAAAAACCTGACTGGCTGCTTTGTGCCTCTGGTGAGAGAGCTACAACGTGACTCAAGACTGAAAACAGGAGGAAATGGTGTTTTGTTTCCCTAGAATCAATCACTATGGATTGCCTGACAAAATTCTCTGGCACTGGAATAGAAGACAATAAAACAGATCTATTAACAAGCCTGGGAAGCACAGCTGAGGTATTCCATTTTCCTCATGGAGGGAAAAGTTCTCCAAATCCTTTTCCTACAAGGTGTGAGAGGTTCACAGCACATCACAGAGCTTTTGAAAAAGAGTAAGAAAGCAAGAAATGCTTACCAGAACACAGAAAGAGAAGACTTTCTATTAACTCCCACCAACTGGTTGGAAAGGAAAAATAAAGACCTCACACACATGCTAAGCTGCCACCAGAAACAGGCAAAACCAATACATGTGAAATAGTATTTTGTGGGAGCTATAAAGATTTTATTTCACCTAGGCAGCATGTCAGTAAAATAGGGAGCTTAAATTATAATGGTAAAAACAGACAAAAAGATACATGTGGACCTTTTGATGGTTGGGCTTGATGATCTTAGAGCTCTTTTCCAACCTTAATGACTCTGTGACCTGCCAGGTGACAGAAGCACCTCCAGTCCTGCTAGTATGGGCCATTCTTCTCCACAATCAGTGACACCAGTGCACTCAGAATGTTGTTCTCCCCTTTTCTCTGTTGTAGGCAACACACCTCAAGCTACACAATACAGCCATGCTGCCTGACCTGCTGCTCCTCGCTGGCTGGGGAAAAGTGTGCTCTGCCAGCCCAGTTAAATGGGACAGCAAGAGCTAGAAATTACAGCTGCCTTTCCCAGAGAAAGCTCACAAGGGAAGTAAAGCCAAGTGGCATTTCCCAAGCTGAATGTTCAGCTAGTAACAAAATTCACCTACATGAAGTTCCCACTGCAACAGCCGCCTCATGGTTATCTGACTGCAAGATGGAGTCTGGCACTGAAAAGGCAAAGTCTGTTGTGGATAACCAAGACCATCTTCTGAAAAGCAGATGGGAAGGTGAAAAACCTGCAAGAAACTAACAAATCTGGGCATGAAAGAAAGTGTGCTGCTACTTCTGTGCCAAGAGTACTGGAGAAGTTTCAAAGTGATTTGCTAAGTTGACATCAGCAATAGATAAAGAAGACTTATTAAACCCCAGCTGAAATGGTAAGCAGGTGACTCATTTGCTATTCCTTTACAACTTATCAAACATCAGCAGGTCTGAGGAACTGACTGCACACTCTCAGCTCAAGGGAAACATTAAATAAAAATACATTGGCTTAAAAAACATGAAAAAGTGTTGCCTCATGTTCTCCTCTGTCAGCACTGGTTCTTCCCAAATGACTGTGCCCTTTACCATCAAACTCTTAACCAAAGGCCCTAAGGACTATTTGCCTTTGCAGACCATATACCATGGCCTTGCAGTTACCAAGAGGCTGCAGACCAGAGTTCCATAACTCTGGGCTTAGAGGCAGCATGGAATCACTAATGAAATAAGCTGAAGAAAGTTCAAAGAGCCACATGGTGAGAAAACAGCATCAAAGCAGTAAATCCTTTCTAGCTAAAACCTAGGAGGAAGATGTTAAAAGTGAAAAATAGATACACAGCATCACCTAGAAACAGTCATCTGCTGCTCTGGAAACCTTCACTGACAAACACAAACCTCAACCAAGGCATGATACATAATGAAGGAAAAAAGAAAAAGGAGTAACTGATAAAAACCCAATCTTTAGTAACACACAATGACAACATCCAAAGATAACAGCAGATCTGGAATGCTAAGCCAGTTTCTTCTCCTAGGATGTCATGAAGACTTAGGAAGTAGAGACAGATATGATGGTATAGAGATGTAAAATATTACATAAAGGAATCAAATTATTCCTCACCAGCTAAGAATGTGTGTGTTACATTAAAAAAACCTTTCATCATCCTGAATGCATCCACTGTGTTTCCTTTATCCTGTGTGCACTCAAACATACCATTACATTAATCTTTGATGGTGTAATTACTCCTGGTTGTAATTACTAACAGCTGTGACATTCAGACTGGAGTTCTATAAGCAATAAAGTTCCCCCAGAGTTTAATAAGCAGACTCTTTTTGTAGTTTTATGTTGTGTTTGTGAAACTCTTAAGGAAACTTCACATGCTGGAACACAATCTCTCCTCTATCTGCTTTCTGTAAAATGAAGGCTCCAGTGCCTCTGTTTACAGGATGGTTTATGATTGCTCTTTTCTGGGCAGTCCTATTGACTTTTCTAAGTCCCTCCACAGGTGCAGTGAGCAGCCTAAAGTTGTAAACCACAGAATCCAAGTCTGCTCTCACAGCACAGCCCTTTGGACTATGAGGAAGGGCTCAAAACACAGCCTTCCCCCTGAACATGCAGACAATCTGAAACTATATCAATAGTTATTTAAAAGAGAACAAAAGATACTCATAAAGAGACCATTTATTTAAATCCAAGTGTTGATTTTGAAGCTGAGATGGCAACAGGTTGAATGTAACATCAGTAACAATTCCACAGCATAAGCAAAGCCATTCAGTTAACTAGATCGTTCCAGAGTTCCAGCTATCCTTCATGTGACAACAGATCCACCCTACTCTACTCCCAAAACATCTTTTCTTTCCCTATGACTATTCCTGGATGAAGCCAAAGAAGAAAAAACAAAACTCTAAATTTAGAAAGTATAAGCTTTCTTTGTTTTGAAAGCAGGAAAGCTTAAATCACTAAACCCCTAATATGGAAAGAGAAAAATACCAGTAAATTCTATCCTAGTAATGCCAGAGATCACCAGGGAGCATTCTTCCTTCAAAAATTCTTTTAAAAAGAAGAGAAAACAGCAAAGCAACTCAAAACCTCAAAAATAAGATACCAAGCATCCCTCATGGGAGTGCTGAGGCATAGGAGGAGAAGTCTGGAGCTCACCCATTCCATCCCCTCAGGCATCCATACAATAAAAAAGGCTAACAGCACTGCATACATATTCATAACATTCTTCCTGCTTTGCATTAGGCAACTTCATTCAAATTCATTATACTGAAATCAAAGGCAAATTCCCACATTTTATGCTCATTTAGAGAATAAAAAGAAGTCTTTAGGAGGCATTAGAAGCAGTTCACAGACACTGTGCTGATGAGGCTTATGGAATAATTCAGATTGGTCATCGTAGATTACATCACACACAAACAGGGATGAAGCTCTAAAAGGCCAAAGTCTCTCTGCTGATCTTGCTGGGATTGTCTCAGATTATCCTGTCTCCCTCACCAATCCATCACGTCCTGGGACTGTGCCTGAGCCCAGACACCAAAACTGAGGACATCCCTATCTAGCTGTCTCCTTGAAAAACTATTCAAGAATGACATCAATTTTCTGGTTAGCTTACATCTAATACCTGATATCCTGAAGAACCTTTGTAAATACTGTGACACCAGTACCAAAGTTTTGACAGGGGTGAAGGAGCTGCACCTGAACATCATCTGAGTGACATGGTGCTCACAGGCATGGCTAAACCACCCCTTCAAGGCTCCAGTTAAGAGACAAAAGTCATGCTGCAACAGAGAGTCTACTCAGCTATTCCTGTTTTCAAACACCCCTTCAAACTGGAAGGGAAGGCAGAGGGAGAGTCAACCATGAGCTCAACTCTGAAATCCAATAGTCAGGTCTCTGACAAGTCCTTGGAACTGCACAGCAGTGGAACTGAATCCTAGCATGGTAGAGGTTGGAAGGGACTTCTGGAGATCATCTAGTCCAAACCCCCTGCTAAAGCAGAGGCACCCAGAGCAGGATCACCTCCAGATAGGGTTGGAATGTCTCTAGAGAAGCAGACTCCACAAGCTCTCTGGGCAGCCTGAGCCGGCGCTCTGGCACCCTCACAGGAAAAAAAGTTTTCCTCGTGTTCAGATGGAACTGAAGCTAACTGCTGATGGCCTGCTAAGGAGAGAGGAGTGGCATGTATGTGGATAAATGGTCTCTGGAGCAGCCACTGCAGGACACCGTTGATGACAATGCACTGTTGGGATACCAGAGTTTTACTAACATACTGTAGGACACTCCCATGGAGTCCAGTGAAAGCATTTCCCTTCCCATTCCTTTTCAGTGTCTCTATGCAGCCAATCTGTGAACTGAAGTGCCAGTAATAAGCAGGTAACACTACTTAATTCTTCTTGGTATGTTCACCTACCAATCAGTATGTATTGACAAAAAAAAAAAAAAAAAGATGCTGAGCTCTCACAGTGGTTAAGGAAGGGAGGGAAAAAAAAAAACCCAAAACCAAAGAATGAGCTTAGCAAATGTAAGTTAGAGAAAAATGTCAAAACTCATCATTTAAGATCTGGTAATTTTCAGGCTAATAATGCAATGGCTAAAACACTAGGATTTGAAACTACTGATGCTGAAAAATCATTGACTTTACACAAAACAAGTGGCAAACCAGAAATTATACAATGTATTGGTAATGAGATAGCTTAACATGACATATCAGAACATTAGGTTCCCTGGGTTCAGAGTTTTATTTTTATTTAATATTCTTCCCATGCTTGCACAGCCAAAGAGCTTGTTGAAAACTCCTTTAATAAAATTACCCAGATACAGACTCAGCCTGTATTATAAATCCCTGAAAATAGAAATTAATAATGGGAACACTGGCAGAAACTTAACTATCATAAACTGTAGTGTAATTACTCTGTGTAGGTAGCATAAGTGCTTTTACTGACTTGCAGATCCCCATCATAGCTATTAACACCTTAAGATACATGTTTCCCATCCCAGCATCACATCCTAAGCTGTCTGCCCTTGGCTGCTCTCCCCACCTTTCCTCCTTACCCCTGCAAAAACCAAAACCCATGACAAAAATCAACTGAGCAAGCAAACAAACTCAGAACAGCACTCCAGCCACAGATCTGGAGTCCATTTGTGAGGATGTATTTATCCATCAGAAAGCAGATCCAAACCAGAGACTCTCAATTTACATGAGCAACTCAGAGCTCACATAAACTAAATATCCAGATGTCAGGCAAAGGAGCCATGTTCTTTGAAAAACAGCCCAAACTGGATTTAAAAGACTAAACAGAGAGATTTAATTATTGAAACATGGACATGGATCTAACTGGTTGCAGATAAAAAAGAGGGTCAACATCACAAAAAGTTGCTCACAAAAATGATGCTCTCTGCACAAAGTCTCATCTCTCCAGTGCTGAATCCTGCAGTGGGGAGACATTACTTCTGTCCACCACACACCAGTTGCTTCTACCAAAGCAAACATTACATTCTCAGAGAAAGAAACCATTGCAAATACACCCCATGGGCCTGACCTAAACCCTGAATACTATTTCAACATGGCCACATGCTGAAACTGAGCAGGAGAGAGGTTGGGGTCCAGAGCTTATTCTAAGCAGGTGAACTAAGCACCTGTGCTAAGCATCTCTTTTGATACTCCATGCAAACTCTTTTTTCCACTATCCACAAGCATTTTGGTTTTGTTTAAATGCTTCAGAGATGACACTGAGAACTAACTTTACACCATATCTTACCAAGGCAAATCAAATGCCAATGCATCAAGCTTCATTTAAAAGCAAAACAAAACACAACACCAAACAAAACCCCCACACTTTTAGCTTGAGATTCTCTGCCACGTTAAACTGTCTCCTCTTCTCTACAGAATAATCAAAACAACTGATGAATAATCAAACTCCAAATTCCATCAAATACACACCAAAACTTCTAGAAATAATCCATCAAATACTTGAGTTTCATTTCAAACTCTGTGGTTACAAAACTTCAGGTCTGTAGCTGTGGAATCCTGCCAACAACACCACCACTGCTGATGCCTCTGCAAGCATAAGGTTTTGAATGAAATTCTCTCTTGGCATTGCCAGTACAAAGTTGTACTGTATCAGGTACATTTATGGTTTGTCCTTGATTGGAAATGGAGAGATGCAGAGGCAAAAAACCCTCCTGAAATGCCAGATGGCAGGACAGCAGTGGTCCTTCTGCTGGTAAGAAACCAAATGAAGAAGATTTGCAGAAGTCTGCCCAGTTGAATCCATCCCACAGGAATTATGCTGTCTCGCTTTCTATCCGTTTCTTCAAGGAAACATTTTCATTCAGCTGGGAGTCTTTGAACTCTAAATCCCCCTGAAATCACAGGATCTACATTAGCTCTAGCAGGGTAAGGATTTTACCACTGATCCTTTGGAATAAAGTATTTGATAAATTTTACTGCATAAACCCCTCTAAACTGGAGTATAATTACTACACAGACAAAATATAGTAGCAGCCACTTTTTTTCTGAAAAACTAACCAGTACAAGCTATGCTGGCTGCATAGATTTTTGTAATACTACTCAGCTGAGTTACTGTAGACCCTAATGCTCTGATGACCCTTTGTCTTCTCCAACCAATTAATGCAGGCGCAGAATTCAGAGTGGGGCCAGGGGTGTAGGATCAATTAAAACATTATGTCAATCATCTACATATAGAAAAGTCAAAATCAGCTGCAATTTCCTAGAGGCAATGGTAAAGAGAAGGGAAAGATGCTGCCCAAGAATTTATCTTCCCTTGCTTTAAATCTCTTCTTCATTCCATATTAGAGTTTTGTTTGCTCCTTCTTAAACTGCTATTTTACCTGAAAAAGTTAACTGGAAGTAGCACAATTAGTATAGTATCTTCTCCTAAGGCTAACAAGTTTTGGCTAATTTGGTGGTATTCCTAATAGGTGAAGCACATGGAAAAGAGGAGTTGATTACAAGCAGGATTAAGAGAAGTTCATTACAAACAGGATTTTGAGAAATCCTCAAAACCTATGCAAATCAAAAAGTGATTACTTACCGGTTATAGCCAAGATTAAGATTTTTATGACAAAATCCGATAGAAATTCATCAGGTAAGTAGATTAGCTTTCAAACTAATTCTCTTTACCCTAAATCCAAGTCTTCTTCACTATCACTGATTTTTATTTTGTATTTTTCCTGTTTTCTCCAAAACTAGGCTATTACATCACCAGCTGGCCAACAACTCATTCACAGACACTGATATTGATTTCTTTATAAGCAGCTACCTTTTAAGAATGAAAATAATTGATTTTTTTCCCTTGGCTCTGACTTGGTAAAAAAAGGTTCACTTGGAATAACTAAACAAAATTTTCAGTCAAGATAAAAAGTACTTAGTAATGCCTTTGTAAAGGGTGAAGAGAATGAAGAAAACCTTCAGCAACCAGAACCTTTATGGGGGTGGTGAATGGGGGTGAGGTGTCACTATAGCCAAAAAAAAAAAAAAAAGGGAATTAGGGTAAAATAAGGTCCAAGATTTATTTATTACCTTTGCTTTAATTTGCTCTCCCATCTGCTGGTAGCAATTAGCTCTCCATCACAGCAGTGGACTTGTCCCTATCCTCAGGAGAACACAAATTTCCTCCTCCTGGCAAAGGCCTGCCATATTCTGTGGCAACATGCTGCAATACAAATGAGGCACATCAATTACCATTTGTAAACACTAGCTACTAAATATTTCAGTGGTTTTGCTACCAGAAAAAAAATGGCTTTGATACTGCTTTGGCTTTATAGAACATCATTAAGCTGCCTCAACTAACACAAAGGACTTATGTAATAGCTTTTAACGCAGCCAGAGAAACATGAGAGAACTTATCTAGAGACTGGAAAATTAGTAGTTTACTCCAGGGTTTCTAAGCCTCAGGGTAGAAATCCCACCAGTGTTAGCACTGAACATGTCACCTTTCAGTCCTGCTGTTGCTGCAATGCATAACAAAAGCTCTTGGTACCTGCACCATTGCCCTTTCTCCTGACAGGGGTACCTAGTTGGACACTGTCATCAAACTTTGGCCAAGGAATATCCCCCCAAGAGTCAGCTCTTGCCTGTTGGTTTTCTGGTGAGAAGCAGTCAGTGATAGAGTCTGGACATATTTTAAGTCTGCCTTATGTATCCCTCCCGTAGGATGTTTACTAGACTTGGGTAAGATGCAGGCAATCACTTCTGTTAGGAATTTCAGCTCAACACTAACAGTTTCATGGAACTCCTTCACCTCAGGAACTGAGTTTAATGATGAATTGAGAAGCGTTCAAAGTGGAAGTGCTCATGGCCAGACTGGATGGGACTTTGAGCAACCTGATCTGTCCATGCCATGGAATGAAAGGATCTTTAAGGTCCCTTCTGATCCAAACCATTCTGTGGTTTCCCAGCTCAAACACTGCTCTTATACCCAACTTGCATAAACAAAAATCATCACCAACAGGTCTTCTTAAAACATAACTTAAGAGTTAAGCTTTGATCCAGAGGTCTCAATTTACCTACTGGAATTTGCTCCACTAACAATGATTAATACTATTTGTAGGATCAGAAATAACAGCTCACATGTATCTTTCACAACATTACAGCATGAATGTTTCAAGACTCTACAAAAAGAAGGATAAAGAGTATATGGTAGGGAGGCAAAAGGCAGCTGGTGAGAACAGACACTTCTTAGATCTACAGCCTAACAAAAGAGAACAAAAATTAAACAGAAGAATAATGAAGAAACAGGAAATATTCAAATATTGTGAGCATGCCCATTTGAAGTACTGACTAAATGAGAAATTTTGAAGGCAATATAGCCAAAATCATTAGCAATGCTTAGAGTTATCCAATTACTTCAGAAAGATTTACTCTAATAAAATTAACAACGAATAACTGTGGTTACATAATTGAATTACTGTGAAATTAAGTTCCTTTGAAGACAGACAGATAAGCAAAACTATTGTTTTCTGAAATTGGTTTTCTTACTGGAAAATGAATTCATTATAAGACACAACCACATGTAAGCATCACAGCAATGGAGTTATTTATGTAGCTGTAGTGTTGTTATTCACAGAGGCAAAACATTTAAAGAACTGTTATTGCTAACAAACTTAAATTTAAAGCTGATTAATCTGTTAGGAACAGCTGGATCCAAGCAGACAAAAAAGCACAACATATATACATGCATATGTGATTTAAACTTGTCTTGCTATTAAAGCACAGCTTTTAAATCAGCTATTAGCACTCCAGAAAATTAAGGAGCCTGACACTGACCGAGAACCTTGCCCTGGTACATGATGGCTATGACACACTGGGAAGCAAGCTTGTGATCAGCCCAGTCCTTCAGTACTGGCATGATCAAATCAGAGGATTTTCACATGAGATTGTCACACCTTGAACTCTGCCTTGGAGGCACCACAGAGGAGAGCACCACCAACTCTAACCCCTGCTGAAATGATTCTGAAATTGGGACATATGGAAAAACCACAGCAAGTTGTAGACCGTTTTATACATAACTCTAAAAAGCTCAGGCTCCCATCCTTTACACCTGACAGTTTCCTGGTTTTGCACATTTAGGTTATCATTGCCTTATTTTATACTGCTGCCTCTGAAACTAAACAGTTTAACTCCTTCCCTAATTATTACTACCCATTTATACCCGGTATGGGGAGGCACACAGCACCATTAATTACCTGATAAAGCAGAAAGTAAAGATTTTAATGGAAACCACTTCATCTGAACTGCTTTAGCCTCCTCCTTTGTCTCTTGCCTAGCAATAAATCCAGCATTTTCTGGGCTACAGACCCATATAATCTTCATTCTCTTTCAGACAAATGCCAACCAAAAGTTATTACTTTTCTGAAATGCTTTTTATAGAACACTTGGTACCTATCAGCAAGACAAACCCCCACATTTGCATATCTGCTTTTCAAGAAAGCAGCAGCTGAGGAGCAGCCCAGAATCTAGGAACAAAGAGAGTGGTGAAAATTTACAGAGCCCTAGGCTCCCTTGTGCAGCTTCTATTATGGGTTGAGTTGCTCAAAGATGCTGCAAAGATGATGTTCACCATTGCTGGGATGCTTCCAGCTTTAAAAACAATGTGTCACACCTCATGACAACAGCATGACAGACCAGATTCTGGCAAAAGATCAGACTCTTCACAGTTATATTTGACCTGGACAGGCTGGAGAGTTGGGCACAGAGGAACCTAATGAGCTAGGCAAATGCACAGTCCTGCACGTGGGGAGGAGTAACTCCATGCACCAGTACAAGCTAGGGGATGACTCTAGCTTAAACACCTTAAAGACTTTTTCCTTTGAAGAATTAAGGTACTGATTAAGCAGTGATTTATTCCATTTCATTTTTTTTGGAGTCAGCTACAGTGATCTTAAATGTCTTTTCAAATGGATATGGATGGCCACAAAAAGGCAATTGTGGCTTTCAGAGAATTTTCTCCAGGTGTTATTTATAATTTGTTCTAATCAGCAGTGGCAGTGTTAACATCTGCACCACAGCCATCTTCATCAGAGAACGCAACACTTAATTCTGTCAGTATTCAGATTTCTCTCTCCTAAAAGCTCTTCAGTGTTTGGGTATCTTGGTGCTGTGATTTAGTGTTCAACTGACTGCAATTAATCAAGTCATGATGTAATAAAAACACATAGATGTTTCCATTCCAAATGTTCACACAGTTAAATATATACTTAGCCAAGGAGTCATAATCTGCCTAGGAATGTTTACAGACCTCACTTAACTTACTGACATTTTAAAATGCCACATCCTGCAAATTTACACTGGTGCAGGCAATGAGTTTTCCTGCACATCAAAGACCATCAAGCCATACTGCTCTGATAACTGAGGACCTGTAGTAACAACAGTGAGATCACAAATTTATACTTTCCCATTTGGAAAACATATTTGCTAAGATTCCAGACTGCTGAAAGTGTTGGAAATATGGGCATGAGGTTTGTTGATAAGAATAAACTCAACAGGGTATTAGTTTATCATCCCACATTTTTATGTGTCGCTCAGTCCTCTGTTACTAGCCCAAGCAAGCCACTGACATCCTCTCTGAGCTGGCAGGCACACATCCTGACTGGTGCTCCAGTAACTGGTTAGCTACTATGAGAGCACATCTCACTCAAATGAACCATAGTCACATCTCTGGCTTAAAATACAGATAGGTACTTTCACGCTACCTAACTTTAATGGATGTTTAGCCACTGTACTTAGGAGCTTAGAATTGCTTAAAGAGCAATCCAGAACCACCAAAATGCTGAACCTTCTTCTGAAAGCATTTCTCTTCAGAGCCCAGCCCAACCAAGATTTTCATCTAGGGACTATAGTACATTATATGAAATCAGTTACAAATAGCAGTGATTCAAACCACCTAAAATTCATTCCCTAAGCCAACTAAGCTCTGCTCCTTACAGAATCATTTTGCTAGTATGACAGTACCAGCTATTTTTGTTTAAGTCTGTTTATGTAATCACAGCCATCAAATATTTTTCATCTGCCAAACAATACCCAGCACAGGGCACATGCTCCCCTCTCTCCAGCAAAATAGGCTGTATTGGCAAAAAGCAGAGCACGGCTAATGCAACTACCACTATATCCAAGGCTTCTGCACGCACAGACACGACAGACAGGCTTGAAAACTCTCCTTCCCTCGACCACCACAGCTCTGCAAGAAGAAGTACTGTAGCAAAGAATTCACATCCAAGATCTAAAAAATTTAATCCTCCCTTCTGTTACTGGCAGTTTGGTTTTGCTAGCAAAATTGACAGATCTTGGTCTATTACATTTAACTTCTAGAGTTACCTTAGGTTTGGCAGGGGGAGAGATGAAGGGAGGATTTCTAGCCCCCACAGGCAACATTTTCATGGTTTATGTGTCTTGTCAGCCTTTGTTATCATTTGTCCATATTCTAACCTCTCTATGGCTTGACACTGGTGCATAGTTATTCCTAATTTAAGGTCTTCTCTAAGCTTTCCTAGCATGCCAGGTAAGTCACAAGACAGTTCATCAATCCAGACCTAGCAGCAATCCCTGAGGTATCATTCTTGCCTCCCTACAGCTCAATACTTTTCTTGCTATCATTACTCTTTCTTTTCCTAGTCAAACTACAGGCAGAGTCAATCAGCAGCCACACAGCCACAGTTACCCTGCAGGGTATGAGGGAATGGCTCTTAGAGGAACAGAGACCTCCAAAGAGAGTCATCACCCACATCTCAAAGTGTTTTATCAATGTCTGCAGCCCTGATGTCTCACTTCTCTAGCCCTGATCTAACCTGAGTTTTACACTGACATCTGAGTAAAACCAGGGTAAAGAAATGATGAATGAAGCCCTAGGCAGAGCGAGAAGGAAAAAGATACATACACAAGAAAAAAGTATCTTCATTAGGATACACAACACAAATGTTTCTCTATGACCAAAATCCACTAGTTCAGCTGTTTCAGTTATGCCTGTGCAAGGTTAGGTCTCGCTGGTCACTAGACCAGTGTCAGATGCTCTCTCTGAACTCCTCTGCCTTCCCAAAGGGAAGGGAAAGGAAATGAGGGAGAGAGACTGAAGGGTTAGGAAAAAAAAAAAAACACACCACAAACTAAGCCAGCTTTAATGAAAATAACAGCAATAAATGGAAATACATTTGAATAGATAAAAAAACAATATTGAACCCAACTCCCTGATGGCAATTCCATCACTGTCACTACTGACACTGTAGCAGCACTGGAAGTCCCAGACTGGACTCAGTGGCAGACGGGAACTAGATTCAGTAGTTAGAGTCTGGAACACATGGATTGGGATCAAAGGCTGAATGGACAGAGTCCTCCTCAGAGAATAGCCATGGAAGAAGAGGCTTGACCCTTGTGATCCCTCAGCTCTATACAGACTGTGACATCCATAGGATAGAATTCCTTGTTGGTCTGCTCATGGTCACCTCTCCTGTTCCCTCCTCCCTGCAGATGCCACCTCTGACTTCCTGCACCCCAAGGTGACCTTGGTCTGCAGCTCAACCCTTGGGACTAACTCTCCCCATGGAGCGTTGTCACTGCTAGCAGCAGACACCGTCTGGGAGAACATGCTGTGATTTGCAGACAGTGTATCCTTGAGAAGAGACTGAGCTGAGAAGTCAAATCCCTGCAAAGAATCAGTTCTGCTCTAACTCAAACCAGGACAATGCCAAACATTCATACAATTTGGTAAATGCTAATGTGAAGGTAAGGCAACCAGGGATCATTTTCTGCTGGATGTCTTAACATATGAATCACCATACTCTTCCTAAAAGAGAGGATGTCTGATGTAAGGTAACACTACACAAACACCTAGAAGAGAAGGAAAAAAAAAAAAAAAACCAAAAAGGAAAAAGGTAATTAAGTTTTTGGCCATTAGCCAAGTTAGCATTTACACCAGAGAAGGAGGGCAAAAAAAAGAAACGGTGCAGGAGATTACACCTGGCCTGAAAAGCAGAAACATCTGCTGAACTCATAAATTACTGGATTAGTTCTACCCCAGGAAGCCAGCCTGGTATACATACCCTCTACAAAGCAGTTTAACTGTGCACAGTATGAAATAGAAAAAGTTGTGCTGAATTAATTTCCCATTAAAAACTGGAGGGGGGGGACGCGAAGGAAAAGGAAAACATACTTAAATGGTGAGTGCAGGTTCCTTCTGCAAACTGCAGCATAGCTTTCATGTGACAGCACGTTTCTCTGGAGCAGTTAAAAGGACAAGATGTAAGGACAAGTGGCAGAGAGCTCAAATCAGAGAATCACTAGGGATGCTAAAGACCTCCAAGATCATCAGGTCCAACCCTTAACTTAAGCTGCCCAGTCACCATTAAACAATGTCCCTAATTGCCACATCTGCATCTATTGCTGGACTTACTTTGCATTTGCAAATGCCACCTATATAGAAGAAGTTAATCTGACAATGCAGAATCATAGAATCACTTAGGCTGGAAAAGACCTCTAAGATCATCAAGTCCAATGATCGACCCAACACCCCCATGCCACTAAACCATGTCACCAAGTGCCACATCTAAACATTTTTTGAACACATCTAGGGATGGTGACTCCACCACTGTCCTGGGCAGCCTGGGCCAATGCCTAACCAGTCTTTCAGTAAAGACATTTTTCCTAAAATCCAATCTGAGTCCTCCCCTGGTGCAACCTGAGGCCTTTTGCCCATACAGCTTATTTGGCTGGAGGAAGGAAGCATAGGCACTGTGCTGGTTATTGTTTGGCAGATAAAAGTATTTAATGACTGTGAAATAAGGTAGATCTTTTCTAACTGTAGCTCCTTCTACTCCAGCACAGAGGAGAAATCAAATCATAAGTCTGCTGCACTACATTCTTTGTGTAAAGGTCACCTACAATTTGGAAGTTTCTAAACCAGTAGATGTTTCTAAATAAAGTCCTACTTGAGAAAAAAGTAGTACTTCAAATCTTTTCTAGAGCATGACTTCAAGTTGTCAAGCAGTTTGCAGTTCTGCTGAAGTAAACAATCTATTGGAAATACTGATTTTTTGTCTTGCAAGCATTTGAATCAGCACACTGAGGCTTTGTAAATCTTCGGTGTCTGCCGCAAACATCTTACAGTTTCATGACTGTTTCTCTTAAGAGCAGGAGCATTTTGCCTTACACCTTTGATCACACCTCAGCTAATTACACTCTTATTTGTATAGAGAAACAAAACCTGTGTGGACTGATAGCCAGACAAACAGAAAACCCAAGCAATACCTGGAGAACACTCATGGCTCCCCCTAAACCAGCAGTTTGTCTCTGGTAAAAGTCCTTGTGACTCATCACAGCAGGAACAACAGAGCAGAGCTTTCTTAGGTCAAGAGAAAGCTTTCCTTTCAAGGAGGCAACTATACATCATGTCACTGTGATTTGACAGCGTCTAAAAATTACTGTTTCTGACAGCCTCAGAGGGGAAAAAAAAAAAAAAAAAAACAGCCCATTACTGAATTCCTCCCAAAAAAATCTCACCAGCAGAAGTTAGCCTGGGTTGGAGGAACTGCCTCCATTTCTGCAGATGTAATTTTCTGCCCACAGTTATCTGCCAATGTAAATTATCAGCACAATCCCAACATTCACTGAAGTCAACAGAAAAAAGTCCTATTGATTTCAGGAGGGTTGAAATAAAGCTTACATATCAAACTGCAGCTGTAAAATAAAAATAAAAGAATAATAATTTCCAGGGTAAGTGCTGTTTGGACCTGTAAATAATTGCTGATACAATTCCAAGTCCTCAACATAAGAGGTAAAAAATTACATCTAAAAATCAGGATTAAGAGCTGTCAACCCACTGGGCTGACAGCACTTCGTCAATGTTGGGGAAGAACCTGCTTTTTAATTACTTCACAGTTATTTACAGTCATTTTGCAACCTACCCCGTGTCTTTATGACCACATAAAAGTAACTTCAACAACGGGAGAAA
Organism: Galbula dea; assembly: GCA_013399015.1. Taxonomy (NCBI): domain Eukaryota; kingdom Metazoa; phylum Chordata; class Aves; order Piciformes; family Galbulidae; genus Galbula; species Galbula dea. The sequence goes on along the minus strand of VWZX01001133.1, from coordinate 1,478,845 downwards.
AGAGGAGTATTTTGTGCCTCAGTGATGGGTGTAGTAGGTGCCTTGGAAACATTTATTTGACTGGACATAAAGTGAATTTCTGTGGCACTTTCCCAGCTAGATTCACACAAATATAGTCAAGAACTTCAGCCAGCACCTAAAGGCAGGTCACTACCTGTACCTGCCTGCTGTGAAATAAAGATATCCTGATTCCCTTCAGAAATGGAAGTGACAGTGTAGAAGTGTTAAATATTCATGTTTTAGTCTGGCTTACCTGAACTCTGAAGGAACTAGATTAGCTTAATGATTTTTCTGTATTACAGCATTAAGAAAAGCAAATAAATCCACCAAATAGATGTTTAAGTCAACAAATAGCCTGTATTTATGCTGAACGTGAGTATTAAAATACTTCAAATGCAATTACAGTAATTTTTCTCTCTTTTAAGTTTATCAGACATGCACCTGAACACTATGGCAAAGGGCATTCTTGATGACTGATTTTACCACATCTATTATTTCATGCCACTGTATGGCATGAGTGTGTTTTTTTCTTCAGTATATTAAAGGTATATGCACTAAGCAAAGCAGAAAAAGATACTGATGTAGTAATGAAAAAAACCTAGTAAGTTTTCACAGGACTTAAAAAGAAAGACAGGAGATTTGATGGACAACATAGAAATCAAAATGACATATTTGATAACAAACATTAGAGAAGTATATAACAACACACCTAGACAGTCAACAGCATCCTGGCTTGGACCAGCATTAGTGTGGCCAGCAGGACTAGGGCAGAGATTGTCCCACTGAACTCAACATTGGTGAAGCCACACCTCAAATCCTGGGTTCAGTTTTGGGCTCCTCACTAAAAGAAGGGCACTGAGGTGTTGGAGTGTGTCCAGAGAAGAACAATGCACCTCAAGGTAACAGGAACTCACCACAGGCACTGCTTTCCATTCTACCACAGGGAGCATATGCAGTAACGAAAACTTCACTAGACTGACAACCCTAAACAAGAGTTATAGTCTAGCTTTAGTTTCACATACATATTGATTTTCAATTAAAAACACACATGTTTTACTAAGGACATTATTGTTTATCTGAGAAAAGCAGAAATATGAATACAAGTTTGGTATTGTTTTTAAAAACAAGTAATGGGAGGGGTTTTTCCCAGCGCTGGGCCACAGAGAGCACAAAATTATGATGTATTTGATTCCCTAACTTCTGGTGAATCCTCACTAAAGAATGAACTGCATGAACTTAGCATGAACTTAGCAGTTTTACCAGAGTCAGCAGACTGGATTTCTTATCTCTTTCAGACTACTTAAAGGAACCAGGCTCACCAGCTACCACAGGGACGTCTAGCACCTGAGGCTCAGTCCCTTCACCAGCAATGTTCGGTTTAAGATGCTTATCAGAAGATATGAAAAAAAAGGAAGCTTAAGAGAAGGAAAAACAGGAGCAAAAACTAGAGTCCCCTCTCTTTCCCTTCTGCTGCTAAAAAACCCACAGTCTGCTGAAGTCTGGTAACTCTGAATGCACTCATGATCAGACCCTAGATAGCTCTGTAACAAAGAAAGTCATAAAGATAACAGAGTTTACATTTTATACATTTTTCTAGGTGTGCACATATGATTTTAGAGTCCACAGTCAGGAAAATTAATTCTGGTTTTACAACTGTGTGCCAAAACCTTTTGGAAGGTAATAGAAGCACATTCAGAAGTCTGCTCTCCAGATGTTCCAGGTTCCTACATGCCATTTTCACAAGTAACTTTGGTACTTTATCCCCTAGTCCCCCTGATTTTCAGAGGCTTTTTAAGGTGTGTTTGGAAGATTTTCAAATTAACCAGAGATAATCACTGTTGCAATTACTAACTCTTCACTTTTCCTCCTTGTTCAAGAATTCCTCAAACAATTATATCAATACAAGAAGATGAGAACAGGATTTTTAAATATATTAATTTGAAAAATAGCTGTAGAGCAATTTCCTTTGGAGTAGCAAAATAAATGCATTCTTAAAACGTTTCTGTTTCAGTACAGTTTGTCTGCAATCTGGATCATATGAAAGGAAAAAAACTACATCATTGAACAACCACACAAGATAGAAAGTTTTTCCCCACTTGAAGTGAGCCATGTTCTATTCTAACACATGTTGAACTGAATTTCAAAGCAGCAGGGATACAATATCTCTGGTACAGATCAATCTCTTCCCTAAAACCAGGTGGGTTTGTGCAGCAGTAAGAGGAGGTCAGGAACTGTGTGGAGAGCAGGTGTGAACATGTCCCTCACTTCCACTCTACTAACAAGAGCATATTCTTTGGCACTGACAATCTGTAAAGGAGCTGTCAAGCACAGAAAAGAAGTCAGGTAAGACTAATGGCTTTATTTAACAGGAGTCTAAAGTAGCAGTTGTGTTTGAAGCTGGGGACTCCATTCCAGAAAAAAAAAAAAAAAAGACCATTACTCATTTTTTAAACATGAGAATTAACCTTACTAAAAATAATTCTCATGAGTTGCAGTAAGAAGCAGAGTTAAAATGAGGGCAGGATACTGGGTGTACCCAAAGTATTAAAATAGCAAATGGTTCTCATGATCAAAATGCCTGTAAAAGAAACGAAACAGTAATGTACTTTCCCACCTCTCACCCCAGGCCACCAGCAAAGACCCCCCCAGGGTGCCAGCAGGACCATGCTCATCTTTATGAAATAACCTTTTTAGTCAAAACCATACAGATCTGCTATCTCAAAGTATTATGCCATCTGATTACACCAAATCATGTTAATCAGCAGGCATCAAGCTGCAAAGTCTGCAAGGAAATGTTTTATTTCTCTCCACAAACTAGATCCTATCTCTAGAAGAACTATGAATATTTCATGATGTACAGTTTCTCAGAAGTGAACATTTTCATTAACTTTTGCTGTATTGTGGTTTCCAAAACTCTTTTAAATCTGAACACTCAGATATTTCTGGAGTAAATAAATGCCTTGTAATCATCTAAATGCACCAGAAGATAATTTTATTTGAACCCCCAAACCTTCAAATATTTGATGTTTGAATATCAACTCAGAATTCTTACATCTCTTGCACTTAACAGACAAGATTTTAGAAGCTTAATTTGCATAGACTTACATCTTGGTGCACAAATAAGTTATTGTGCAGAAAGTCCCCCTGACATAAATGGATGTGATATTACTCCTGCCTTCACTACTACAAAATTTACACATAACTCCACATCCACAGTGCTCTGAGCAATCACCTGTGGATAAAGGCACCAGAACCAGTAAGGCCATCTCAGTGTGCATTAACTGCAAGAAGAGAGTTTCTGAAGAATCTAACTTTCAGGATGAGTGAAGGTATTGGAATGGCTGAAGAAATGGCATTATTTCCCAAAGGCACATGCTTTGCAGACATATCCTTGATGAAGGGAAGACAAATTTTGAAAGCTTCTATAATAAACATGATGTACATGCACCAAACATCTGTATCTAGATAATAGAGGATGGCTATTTCCATGTCTAATTAAAATTTCCATTCAAAGAACACTTCAGTAACAAAGTACAACATAAAATAAAGAAATTACAGGTTGAGAGTTCCATATGCAGTTCAGTGACAGCACAATTAACTATGGAGGGGGAAATGACACTTGCTCACATAGCCATAAATAGTCAGCACTGTGCTGAAGCCCTGGAACATGACATTCTCAGGCAGCTTGTTTCCTTCCAGTTGTTATCTAAACAAAGAAACTTGCACCAAGCGATTTCTTATCCAAAACATCCACTTGCATAAAAAGTCAAGGGGAAAGATAAACAGAGCTCTGGTATTTCTCTGTAATGAGAGTGCATGCTGCTGCTTTTCTTCTGCAAGTATCACCTCTACTTTCAACAGGACAAATAACCAGGTAAAGAACCAAACCTGTTTCAGCTGTCCAGGTGAGATATGGGGAAGGAAGTAAAAACCAGGAAATTACCCAGGAAGAGTCAATAACATGTTATTTAACTTTACAGGCAGAAGAAATCGTCGTTCAAGTTGTGAATGGATTAATGCAATATTTTGGATAAATCCAATTTGCATAGGATTTGCTGTTGCAGGAACCTCTGCCCCTCAATGTTAAACCCAGCCTCCCATGACAGTATTTTGAAGTGATCAGGTTTCCTGCACAGACAGAGAACAGCCCTGTTCCTCATCCCAGGGACTTACACTCAAGGACAAACTTCTCTGTGTGATTTATCACAGCACGGTGGAAAAGACCTCCAAGACCATCAAGTCCAACTGTTGACCCAACATCCCATGTCACCAAGTGCCACATCTACATGTTTTTTGAACCCCTTTAGGGATGGTGACTCCACCACTGTCCTAGGCAGCTTGTACCAATGCTTAACCAAAAGGTCAAGTAAAATATCTTGACCTAAGCCTACATAATTTTAACAAGTCTTTACTTGCAAATGCATGTTTAGATGCAACATCTGAGTAATCTCAGCAAAGTCACTGCTTTGCAGGATTGGGAGTTACATTGCCCCAAGCTGATGTTACAAAACATTGTAAGTGTTGCAAAACACAAAACCAATTAGCTAAGTGACTCTAAATGAAGCTCTGTGTCTAGTTTCATGTACAAACTCATGTCTGCTACTGCTCCTTGAAGAACCCAGGGCAATTTCTCTCAAGACAGCATCCTAGCCAAAAGTCTGTGCTAAACAACAGCAATCTTAAACACAGATGTACAAAACCCTTGTCCTGCAAACTCAGGTAAAACAAATGAAGACATACTCCTTCCTTCCTTCTGTCTGCTGCTCCACCATAGCAAACATGGAAGATGAGCTGCTATCTCAAACTGCATCCTCAGCCTTCTGCAACTGGCCAGGGCACCCATAGGCTCAACCTTCTCAAAACTCCTCAGACAAGGTTCACTGCAAACTAGAGCTGTGTAAGAGGAGGTTAACTCCAGACCAAAGGATTTACACAGTGAAGAGGAGATTTCCAGCACACCATGCAGAACCCTACATTGAAAGACACTGAACATCCCACACTAAGGTTTACTATGCTCTCATTTTATCATAACTTTACAGAATTACTATCAATAAGCCCTTTCCTGAATCACTGAATTCAGGCAGGCTTAGTACCATCTGCCATGAAATTTGGTAATTAATACAGTAGATTTACTGATACAAGTTTCATTTAAAAAAATAAACAAAAACCAAATCAATCCCCAAACTTCTACCATGTTTGCAATCAAGGCTGACAACAAAGACAGGCTGATAAAACAGCCTTTGTATGTTGCAAACAGTAATAAAAAAAAAAAAAATCACATTGATTCCATCTAAATACTGCTTTTTAATCAGCAGGGTGTCTGCTTTATAAGAGCTATTTATACAGACTTTAGATAATGGTTGTTTTGGTCAGGATTTAAGAAGTCTCTCTGGAAATCTCCTGTCTTTTCCCAGGCTTCATTCTTCCAGAAGCAGCAATTATGTACAAAGAAACAACTTATGATGAATGAACCACCTTTTAAGCCTGTACGCTACTCATCAGGAAGCATCCAGCTAATTCTAAAGTGGAAATTATTCTCAGCCAACAAAATAAAAATGAAAAGTGTCAGTTAAGCACTGTTCTACCTTCCCTTGAGATGGCAGGTTATTGTCTTTCCTTCTGCAGGGCCTTGATCCCTTGAGAATGCTTTACTGCCTCTTGTATGTCCAAGGATCATCACTTCAACATCTAATCATCATAGCGAGCAACCACTGTAAACGTCAGCAGACTTCAACAGAGCTTCCAAAGGGCAATGTGCAACACAGCACTGCCAGTTCAGATTAAGGTTAATTGGCCTTTCAGGAGCTCATAATATTTGCTAAAATAAAATACAACTGTAGCCCAAAAAAGTGATTTGGTTCCTTTGTCTCAAAACTGAAAGACTAAAAAAAAAAAGCTTGGCTTCCTTCAAGGGCAAAAGGGAAGCATCTAGGGCATATTTGGCCACAACTGATAAGTTCCACATTTACTTAGTTGAAAAGATACTTAAAATGCATTTGCAGACTAAGAGGATTATTCACTAGTACTTTGGGACCAGCCCATTTCTCAGCAGAATTTTAAGGGGCAGTTTTATAAATAGATAACAGAAGAGTCCTAGTAAGAAATTGCACTTTGGGGCATGTAACAGATCATGCAAAAAAAAAGGGCAAAAGACATTCAACCAACACTACAAGACTATTGGAATACACCAGAACAGGAGTCTAGAATAACACAGGTAACATCTGCTGTAAGCTTTGGTTTGTGCTATAGCTTAATGCAACAGCTACACCAAAGCTTTGACAGTGAAAGGTCAAAAATAAAAAAAGAAACAACTTACCAACCTATCGGTTTTAATGCAGTTTTGAGAAAAAGAACTGTTGAAATTAAATTGGAACAGGACTAATTTTTCCTATAAGCCCATGTAATGAAAAGTTCCCTTCACACATATCACTGGGGTGGCTCTGAAGTACTCTCTCCTTTACTGCAGAGATGAAGATGGCAAGCCCAAAGATGGATGAGACTGATTTTCATGTTGTTGGATGTTAGCCCAGTTGTAGCTCAGGCTCAGTACACCCACAGAATGCTCAGAGAGAGCAGAGGGAGTATTTGCTATTTTTTGAGGCCAAAATCACATGTGTAAGAAGCCATGCCCTTACCAGCATCAAAGCACACCCAAGACTTGTCACAGAAACCACTCAAGAGAAGTCAACTCACCTCCTTTCCAAAGGGAAAGTGGGACAGGACCCAACTGCAGGCATACACCATATTTGACTAGTATCACAGACACAATTAGATCTCTGCATGTTTTAACAGCACCTGCCTCACAAAAAAAGGCTCCCAAGATGGAAATTCTCTTAAGAATCACGTAAGATCAGGAACACCTTCAGACAATTCCTGTGACTATTACAAGACAAGTATAAAAGAAATGAGAATCAACAAAACATTCAAAATCAGAGCCTTAAACACAAGCAGTATTTACCTCAGGAAGCCAAATCACTGTAAAATTGGGATATTGCACTGAGAGCTGAGTTACCTTGCCCCTGTTTCCAAGTAACACCGGCTGTCCCTGACACTTCCTATTCCCTGCATAATTCTGTTTTACAGCTACATAACACATGGCCAATGGACAGGCTTATGGGATGGAGACCTTGGGGAAGTTGCCAAAAGCTTTATCAGTGGTTTTAACAGGGGTCAGCCTCTTCACCACCAGAATCTGCAGATTTAACTAGATTGACAAATTTAAATCACCTTTGACTAGGCAAAAATGATGAGCTTGGTAAATCCCAATGCAGGTGGCTCCTATTAAGGACTGAAGGAGTTTGTACTTTTACAATTAATACAAACCAAAAGGACAGAGCATTAATTTAGACTAATCAAAAGCGAATTTAAAGCCACTCAAGTTGAACCATCTAAAACCTGTGGATGGATGCATCCCACTCAGAACCAGCTCGCCTAGAAGCGAGCTTTGAACTCTCTCTCACCTACTTCAGCACCTGGAAGCGGCATTCAGAACTGCACGTAAAGCTTGTCTGTGGAGACTGAGAAATCTTATCAGTCTAAGCTCAGGGATTGTGTATCTCCCAGGATGAAAAAGTCCCAAAGATAAAAGGATGGAGCACTGGTATTTCAAAAGTTGGCAATTCATGAATGTTCAAAATAAGAAACAAATGCTTCATTCCATTGGATAGCTGAAATACCTCACTTTGCCTTGGTTTAATGCATGATTTTATCAACTGCTCATAAAATAAATTAAACTCGTACAATAAACCAAAGCAAAGAACATAAGCACAAGGGAAAACAAAATAGTAACCAAAGTAAAGAGTTTGATGGCCTGGTGCCACCTAGCAAGTCACTTTAATCAGTCAGTTCAAATTCTTGTAGCACCTGTTAACATTTAGACAAGACTGATCTCAGGCTCCCACCTGGAAAACAAATTAGTCTTAGTTCAGGAAATTCACTAGCTATCCTTAGAAAACTAAGGCAGCAAGAAAGTAGAATTTGAAGCCTCATGTGCTAAAAAGAGCTAGAAACCAGCAGGGCAAACCAGTAGTTTGGGGTTTTTTTTTTTAATGTCTTGCACAGCTACAAAATTGCTCATGTGAAAATGCTGTAAAATTACAGCACAGCAACAACATTCCTGCCTGCTTCTCCACTGCTTTTTTTTTTTTTCCTTTGAGTGAATCATCTTTGTGTCATAATGAATATGGGTCAAAATCAGGAGGAATATCCTTGTGAAGCACACACTAAGTCCAGCTTTCCTCTCTCCAGGTTTGATCCTGCTGCCACACCAAAGACAGATGAAACTCACTCCATCTGAAAAGCTCAGAATGAAAGCAGAAGACTGACCCAAAAACTGAGCTTCCCTACAAATTCTGCTTGTGACAGCATTTAAATTCTAAAGCCTTCCAGAAATAAATAAGGCTTAAATGTCACTAGCATCAAATGCAGATTCAGCCTGAGTAAGTCTCCATTGACACCAACCTCTTTATCCTAACAGTCTAAAGGCATCTCAACTATTTCAAGGCATTATTTAAGGAAGACTCCCTAATTTTGATCTATTAAGAAGTGCTTACATCATTTCCACATGTAGTTCCACAGAGTAGTAGGTTTTAATACTTTCATGTTAAAATACACATGAGAATCTCTCCACACACAAGCATATTTTGGTACATCCAGCATCACTGTTAACCATTCACTGCACTGTACACATGGACCCTTACCCCTAGAGAAGCAGAAAGACAAAAATCCAAAGGATTTATGTCTTTGCATCCCAAAACCCTTTCCAGAGAGGGCTCAACAGCTCAAGAGTCACCTGGGCTCTAAGGGCAGTTAATGCAAGATAAGGCAACCCTACGTGGAGGTTTCTCCTTCTTCCAGATCCTCTGAGATCTTACAGGTTATCAAATTTGGGACAAAAGAGAAATGTAAATTAAGATTACTCATTAAGATGCATCTCCAACATACTGGAAACAAATGCTTGGGTTTTATCCTGTGATAAAGGGAATACTCTTTGTGTTCTGTGTCTTGAAAAACAACAAGGAAGTACAAGTTTAAGGTATTTTAACTTCTTTGTTCAGCACTCAAAAAAAAAAAAAGCTAAGAAGAGGATATACTGAAGCAATTTTGAATTGTGTTGTACCTCTCTTTGGTACGTTAAAGGAAGCACCTAGCTGTGCCATGTGACAACACTGGTACATATAAACGCTGTGTGAAAAATGGGGTGGTAAAAACACCATTATGCCACAAGCACAAATGAACATTAAACCCCCATCCCAGAAAAGAGGGCACACCATGATATACACGGGCAATGCTGCACAACCTCCTCATTAGTGTTATTTCAATTATTCACTCATTACTTCCCTAAGCAATGCTGTGCTCGCTGAAGGATGCTTGCACATGGCTCCAGCTGTGACCTCACCACTCCCTGCCACGACTACCACCAGGACATAAAACCAATGACCCTCCTTAGCCACTCTGGATAGCACAGACATTATTTAATATGTAAGAGATAGAAAAATGTCAGCAATAAAAGCAAAACGGGAAGAAAATCGATTACATTGACAAAGCAAAGTTTAAAAAAGGCAATTAAATATGCAGCATCAAACATCTTCACACCTGATACTGAAGAAGCTTAGCACACAATTCTTAAAAGTTTGGAAGAAAAAAACTTCCATATTTTTTTTTTTTTCTCCTTAGTGACAAGAAGGGACAAATCACAACGGAACCTGAGGAACGAGTCACGCCGGAGCATTACCTGGGGCACTGGGGTGAATGGTTCTGCCGCTGACAGGCGAGAAACCAGCGATGCTCCTGGAGTGTCCTGACAGGACCAACGTTGCCCTTCGAAGCACCTTCAGCCACGGCTCGCTCCCATTACCCTGCCGCCTTCAGAGGCGAAGCAGACGGAGATTCTCGCCAGGGGAACTCAAGGTGCGGTGAAGCTCCAGAGCTCCCAGCCGGCATAGGCGCCGTCAGAGGCAGCAACTGACGAAGCGGCAAATGGCCAAGGGGCGGGTGGGGCCGTTCTTAAAAGTGCCGCGCTGCCTGAAGGAGCCATGGGCGACAGCAAACGCCCTGAGGGGAGCAGAGTCCCTTCCCCCGCAGCGAGGCAAAACAGGACAGACTGTCCCTCGCCCTCTTCGCCTCGAAACTGCTTGAAGCGAAGACTTCGCGGAGCCCCTGCAACTGCGGCGCGAGGTGGCCATCCCGACAAGGCAGCGCGGCTTCCCGCCTTTTTCCAGCCAGGGAGGAGTTACTGACGGGCCGCGAAAGCGCCGCCTGCCGGTCCTGCCTGGCCCCGGAGCTCGTCGGGCAGAGCACCGCTCACCTCGGCGGGCTCACGGTCGGATCCTACCGCCTCCCGCGAAGTCTGGGTCGCGGAGCTGTTCCGTCCCGCTCAGCCGCGGGTGCTTGGCGTTCCCCGCCCTGAGGGGCTGCCCCGGACGGGCAGGGTCCACTTCGGAGTCTTCGGACCAGGACAGGCATGGACCCCTTTGAGCAGGTCCAGAGGAGGCCACAAAGATGATCAGAGGGCTGAAACCCCTCTGCTGTGAGGACAAGCTGAGAGAGTTGGGTATGGTCAGCCTGCAGAGCAGAAGGCTCCAGGGAGAACTTAACTGTGACCTTTCAGGAACCTATAAGAAAGGTGAGGATAAACTGTTTAGTAGGGCCTCTTGTGAGAGGAGAAGGGGTGAGGGTTTGAAACTAAATGAAAGTTAGACTAGAGATAAGAAAGAAATGATTCACACTGAGGGAGGTGAGACCCTGGACCAGGTTGCCCAGAGAGGTGGGAGATGTCCAATTCCTGGAACCATTCCAGGTCAGGTTGGTTTGGGCTCTGAGGAACCCGCTGTAATTGCAAATGTCCCTGCATGACTGCAGGGGGTTGAACTACATGACCTTTACAGGTCCTTTCGCACCCAAACTATTCCATGATTACAGTCCAAGGGTGAAGCAATGTTAATGCTACTACTTAACCACCTCTTCCTTTAGCACTGTCATGGCTCAACACATCAAGACAGGCACCATTTAACCCCAAATAAGCATTTGCTTCTCCAATCATGCACAGATTTTTCATCTTCCCTGAGCCTCCCCTTCTTGCTAAAGTTTCTCTTCTTATGAAACTGAGAATAGTGTGACACTTAAAACTTTTAGCTTGTACCATATCGAGTTTTATTGAATAATTTGTTGCAGATGAACGTGCTAAGGCATTCCTCTCATACACAGAAGCAGAAGGGGCACAGGAAAGGAAGGATGACCTTCAAATAGAAATTCCTCCTACCTCCTACAGGCCCTGGGTCTGTGCTGCACCTGCAAGAGAAAACTGGATAATGTCCAATACCAATAGGTATTGTTTTCCATAGTTAATGCATGGTGAAATGAACCCATTGTTTATATGCCGTATTTATATAAATACACAGTTAAAATATCAAAACCACTTCACTACAGCTCTGTAGTGACATTTGATGCTTGAAGTTTGGGGTTTGATTTCAGTTCTCCTGGATGATGAATTGTGTGAGGACATAAGTGAGTTGTGTGCATTGCAAATGAGGGACAATGAAACTACTGCATATTGCCATGAAAGTTATATCTTTTACACAAACTACTTTGTTGATTTAGTTTGAGATGTTTCATGTTTGTGTATCCTACTGCAATAAATCCTGGTGAATAAATCCATCAATTCCAGGATTTTCTGTCCTGGAAATTATGAATGAGTTACATCCAATCAGTTTCATAGAACATGATGAATATCACCCAAAATAGCTTTTATACATATGAATAATGTTGTACTTTAACTTTAAAAATGCTGTAATGCTTCATACCAGGACTACAACAGGGGGAAGGGGGATTTGATGTTTGTAAAGTTTTGACACAGTAATGTATTTTAAACAGAACTTAGCTTTCTTAGTGGAGCCTTGTCTACCTTGGAGTTTGATTTCAAGAGCCAACACAGAGCTAACAGCTACCATAGTTCCCATCCACTCTCTAAAACCAGTTTCATGATGTTGTGAAGCCCGCACCAGCACCTTTGAGATGTAGTTGTAGGCTGCTGCAATCCATGAAAAAAACCCCTTGTGTTATGCATATGACATTTATTGAGAAAAAGCAAATTGAATTTTATACAAAGATTATAAAAAGCAACCATGTATACCTGCATTAGGAAACAGAAACCTTCAGATGTCATGAATGTGATTTATATCTACATCATCATCACTAAAAATCAAGTTTATTCATATGACTAATGGAAGAGATAAAAACTTGAGTTTTGTTTCCAAAGTAACATTATTGTGGATGATTATGACAATATTTTAATGCACAATTCTTAGAAAAACTAAGTATTTGTTTTCCAACACTAGAAGCTACTTTCTGCAATGTTTCTTTAAGATGTTTTAAAAAAATTAAGAGATGTAGCAAAAAGGTAGGAAAAAATCCTCCTAGAAAATACTATTTTTTCACAAATCTCTGACAGCTGAAGTTTTTTTTCACATTTTAACTGAGGAAGGAAATAATTCACATTCCTACAGTTTTCACCTGTGCTTTCCAACATGGCCATATATATTCACAGTCAGTAAATCCCCCTGGAAAAAAAGCTGTGTGCAACTTATCAAAATAACCTTGTCTTATGCATATGACTTCTAAATCTGCATTAACACATTTCTCCTACTGCCATCTATTTTATTGCTGCTGTTAAGAGCAGAGCAGGGAGAGCTGAGCTGCCCTTTGTTAAGGCTTTCAAATACTTCTATTATAACATAGTATGTTTTCACTTGAGCATAACTTACTAAATGTCTGAGAGAGGGAGGCAGAGCTGGAAATCCTTAGGGGTCTTAGGAACCTAGGTAAAAATCGACCTCCCAGTAAATTTAAAGGAATAGCTTTTCTAATTTCCAACTCACCAACCATTTAATTTCCAATAGCTCCAACCTCTTTGTGCAGTATCTACACATGACCAGGTTAAGTTTTGTTCAGTGCCAAGTTTCCTGCATGGTGCCAACCAGATTTTAGGTTACTGCCAAATCATCCAGATTATCTTGTCACAAGCAGTTAACCATTTCACAAAAGGTGTAAGGAGATGAAATGAGAAAATAAACATTAGGTAATGAGTGTCTGGGTAAACAAATGAAGTTTGATCTGTTATCTCTTTGATTGGGCAACTATCTTGTGATTACATAGATCTCTCCTTGCAGTTCTTGATGTGAACCCAATCAGTGTTTATTTCTACATAATGTCCAAGAAAAGGCAGGTTTTCCACTAGTTTGCTAAAACCAATAAATTACTAGTGTTGTTTCCATAGTGGGGAGAATGCAGACTTTGTGGTTTGAATGGATTAGTCTTCCAGCCATCACAGATGTCCTTAAAAATCCAGGATTGTATAATATAATCCTGTGTATTCAGTAGGAATGTTTTCTGTAAAATTTGGACTTCAGCAGAGGGGTTCAAGTCAGGTTTAAGACAACAGTTAATCCACCAGTTTATAATCTTCCTGTTATTTATTTTGTGCTAACTTCCTATTCAGGCTGTCTTTGACTTCAAATACAAAATAAATCTCATGTCAAAATCATGAATACCAATCAGAATATTAAATGTCAGGACCTAGAAGTGTTCCTATTCTGCCTGTGTGCTAGTGGAGATAATTTTGGTGCTGCTGAACATGCAGATATTTTAAAGGAATTTGGAAGGAAGGGGAGACACCTTGCAGTGGTGAATTGCCTGTTAAAAATTCAGCCTCTCTGACACTGCTGCATTTCACGGGTGGGTAAGAATGATGGTGCCCTTTCCAATCAGCCACAGTGCAGCTCTGCCAATTTAGATTGCCATGAGATAGGTACAGGCTGAGTTGTCAGGGAGCAATCATTTAAAAAGTTGTCAAATAATTGTTACGAAATTTTTAATCAATATGCAAATGTCAGCCAGGAAGAGAACTATTTTCACTTGGTGGTTTAAGTAAAAGAATAAATTACTGAAAATAGAGGCAGGAGTCAACCACCTGTAAATTCACTTAGAAAGGGGAGAGAAGGAGATGAAAATGTTCTGCTCATTATAGGACATAATGCCCAAGGCATTTTAATTGCAGCCATATCTATTCATAGAATCATTTAGTTTAGAAAAGACCCTTTAAGAGTCTCCTTTATCTATGAGCTAAGACAACCTCCATATCTTGGCCTCACTAGGCTAAACAACCCCAGTTCCTTCAGCCACCCCTAACAAGACTTGTGTTCTGGACCCTTCACCAGCTTCGCTGCTGTTCTGTATAACACTGCAGTTTTTCCATTCACATCAGAAACAACTGAGATCTTTAATTCAAGAAGTATATTTTCTTCTTTCTCCCCTTTCTTGATCAATACTTTTTCTTCCAACTCCCAGTGCTTACCCTATAAATAGTCAAGAGTAAATATGACAGCATGAATTTTAGAGCAGTCTGAATCAGGGGAATAACTCTAATTGGCATTAGATATGCTTCAACTGCTGAGGAAAAGATGGATTATTGCCATGAATAAACAGCAACCAAACTCCAACACCATCCCAGTGTTAATGTAATAAGCAGAAATTTAGCATGTCATACTCATATTATACTCTTAATTTCCATATCCCACAGCAGTAAGCCCAGCTGCAACATATTGGCCGTCTTTTGAACCACTAAGAAAAGCAGAACGAGTCATCCAAGCTGAAACATGTAACTTTGAACCTGCTTTGTGTCCTGAAATAATACTGGCAATCAGAATTTACAAATAGGCTATCAAAGTAATGTTCCTTCAAATGCTAAAAACATATTGTTTGTAAGGGTTGGAATTAGGGGAAGAGGAATGAGAAAAAACAGTGGAGCAGAACAGAATAGTCTGCTGACAAATCTGTAGGCTGGGAAGTACACACCAGAGAAACGTTTGGGTTATGGAGCAGTAACACCAACAGGATCTCTGCAGCACAATTGCCTGTTCTCAGGAAATGAGGAGATGAAAATTAATTTGCTCAAATGCATAGTTAATAAAATACCTGATGCCTCTAGTGAAATCTTCCTGCTAGAGTCTTCATAGAGTAACAGAATCATTTTCCTCTGGGTAGGAAAATCACTCAGATAATTAACTTAAAATTAAGCTAAAATAAGCAAGATAAAAGTACATGTTTTGAATAGCTTGTGAATGACTCACCATTTAACATGAACATTAAAATCAGAAAGCCTAACTTAATTACACTTTATCATCACTTTAGCCATATGGTTTCAACAGCTTGGACCAGACCAGGTAGCTTTGTGCAACAGAGGACATCCATGTTGAGTGCTTCATGGTGAGATGCCTTGCTCAGATTCTCACAGTATCACAGAAAGGTAGGGGTTGGAATGGACCTCTAAGGGTCATCTAGTCCAACAGAAAATTAGTTTCAAATTAAAAAAAGTCATCTGAAGCTTGGCTTATGACATAAGTGGAACTTCTAAATAGTTCTGAAAAATACTTCCTGTGAAAAGTGCCATATTTCAAACACAATAGAGGTACTGATCTCCAATGCCTTCCTCAACTTTTCACTGTTTCAGAATAGTTTAAATATCTACATTTACTTTTTAAGTGAAATCCACTCCTGGATCACTCCCAAAATAGTAAGTGAAGTCCACAAAAGAGATGAAGATGTAAGGAACATTTTAATGCTATTATTAACCCATATATATATTATATATATATATATAAAATTAACCTATTAACTTTACCAGTTTGTGTCAAACTTCTGCAAAACACAGTAGATGTTCCTGGTGGAGGGACAGGCAGGCCAACTATACTGATGAATATATATATATATATACACACACATATATATCAGAAANGAATGAGAAAAAACAGTGGAGCAGAACAGAATAGTCTGCTGACAAATCTGTAGGCTGGGAAGTACACACCAGAGAAACGTTTGGGTTATGGAGCAGTAACACCAACAGGATCTCTGCAGCACAATTGCCTGTTCTCAGGAAATGAGGAGATGAAAATTAATTTGCTCAAATGCATAGTTAATAAAATACCTGATGCCTCTAGTGAAATCTTCCTGCTAGAGTCTTCATAGAGTAACAGAATCATTTTCCTCTGGGTAGGAGAATCACTCAGATAATTAACTTAAAATTAAGCTAAAATAAGCAAGATAAAAGTACATGTTTTGAATAGCTTGTGAATGACTCACCATTTAACATGAACATTAAAATCAGAAAGCCTAACTTAATTACACTTTATCATCACTTTAGCCATATGGTTTCAACAGCTTGGACCAGACCAGGTAGCTTTGTGCAACAGAGGACATCCATGTTGAGTGCTTCATGGTGAGATGCCTTGCTCAGATTCTCACAGTATCACAGAAAGGTAGGGGTTGGAATGGACCTCTAAGGGTCATCTAGTCCAACAGAAAATTAGTTTCAAATTAAAAAAAGTCATCTGAAGCTTGGCTTATGACATAAGTGGAACTTCTAAATAGTTCTGAAAAATACTTCCTGTGAAAAGTGACATATTTCAAACACAATAGAGGTACTGATCTCCAATGCCTTCCTCAACTTTTCACTGTCTCAGAATAGTTTAAATATCTACATTTACTTTTCAAGTGAAATCCATTCCTGGATCACTCCCAAAATAGTAAGTGAAGTCCACAAAAGAGATGAAGATGTAAGGAACATTTTAATGCTATTATTAACCCATATATATATTATATATATATATATAAAATTAACCTATTAACTTTACCAGTTTGTGTCAAACTTCTGCAAAACACAGTAGATGTTCCTGGTGGAGGGACAGGCAGGCCAACTATACTGATGAATATATATATATATATACACACACATATATATCAGAAAACTGATATAATACACATCTCACTCTCTGAAAGAAATTGTTCCATTGTTTTTTTTCCTCTTGCAAAGCAGTGGAGAGAACTGAAAAGCTCAAAGTTAATTCTTGCTTTCCTACTGTGTAAATGCTAAGTTAAGAAGTACACATCATCCTGAGAAGCAGAGAAACAGAATGTAATGATGGTTCCTTGAAGAGAAGTTTCTTAATGAGGAAGTAAGCACAGAAAACTGAGCTGCTGCTCAAATTGTGAATGAAAGACTACATTTCATTTTTATTGTATAGCATCCTTATTGATGGCTATTGCTATCCACAACAAGCTGCTGACTTCAACTTTTCTTAATCTCATCACAGTAGGTGAAAATAGTCATAACCTAGCCATAACTTCTTTTTTTACCCAGCATAAAAAACCTTGTCATTCAATTTCTTCAGTGAAGCTAATAAAATAGAGGAGCTTTTCCCTTTCTCTGGCACTACAGATGCTCAGAAAGAGAGCAACAATAGAGAAAATACCCTCAGCAAAATAAGACTGGAGAAGTTCTATTCCCAATTGCTGACAAAGTACACAGTAAATTTATCATTTCATTCCAAACCCCTCCAGTCAAAGAATTTTTATTTGAATCCTGTTAATTAAAAAAAAGTTCAATGGACAAGGCATGTGGATTGATATAAAGTCATGCTGAGTTTTAAATGAGCTTCCATTAATTTGCTAGTTTTTTGTGGAGTACTGGGTTTTATCCTGGTTTGAGTTTGGTTTCTTATTTTTTTTCCACCTAGGCTGATCTTTTCTTTTGCAAGGAACCAGTTGAGAGAAGAAGCTCTAAATGGCACTTGGCAGCTCTGCTAGCTTTCAGCACAGTGCCAGCTCTGTGCAGTTCCACACCACTAGGTATTCCAACAATTTTCCTCATGCAAATCTCAACTTGGGATTCTGGGGACAATAAGCAAATGACCCAACTCCTGAAATTCCATTATATCTTAATATTAGATCATGTCTGCCTGGAAAGGAAGGAGAAGCTACTGGTGAAAGCAGGTAGAAAACAGCCCATTTTTAGGATTCTGCAGCCTGCTGAGCACCTGTTGGGACCAGATACTTCAGGAGCGATTTCAAACTGTATTATACTGGATACTAACAAGCACTCAATAGAGGTAATTATTTCTCCTCTGCTTTCAGGAGGAAACTATAGGCTCTGTAGCAGTGCTTTCCCAGGTTATTAATATGACTAAGATGAAGATGATTATATAGATATCTCTCCTTTTCTGCTGAACTCCCTTATTCATCTCTGTTTTGTCAAACACAGCCTTTGATTATGTGGAAAAGTGATTATCAGAAGTGTCAGAAGCATGCTAAAAATAATTTCTCAGCACACAATAGAGGAGTAGGTAGGTTAATTTGCCTGGTCAAGATCTCACTTGCTTTTCATTAGTTAATACAATACCTGTGAAGAGTGTAGAGCTACTTAATTGAAAATGCTCGTTTCCTTGCCTTCCATTGTGGGCTTCATCTGAAAAACCGTGTCACTGTTGCATTTATAATCAGGATCCACATGAAACTTTGTACATCTTTAATTAGCTCCCCTTCCAAACTCAGTTGATTAAAAAGCATGAGGGAACCTGAATGTGTCTGACTTTGGTTCAACAGTATCACTGCTTTTGGAGTGCAAAAGTTTCACCCCCTGAGAGCAGCAGCTCAGCTGAGCTTCTGGACTCTCCTGCTCACTGCAGGGGCATTGGACTAGATGACCTTGAAAGGTCTCTTCCCACCCAAACCAGTCTGTAACAATCTCATTGATCGCCCAGCTTATGCTAAACAAATAGCAGAATGTTGCCCAAATACAGTTGTTTTTCTTCTTCCCCCCTTCACTCCAGTTCCTTTAATCTGATGTGTGGTATCTGAAATATTGTAGAATTTTGACCAAAACAACCCAACGTGGAAGTATAGACAGTAATGATATGAAAGCCTTGTGCAGAGAGGATAAATACATAGTCCCAAGACTAAACAGCAGTAGTGGCAGTTTAGTACCTGTGACATAGTACCTGTGTAAGCAAGCAGAAAACCTTTGAGGTAAGGCTTACTATAAATAGTTCAAAGATTAACTATTGCTCCAGAATAACTCCAAATTTACTATCATGTCTGCAAATAAAATAAATCACATTGCTGATGGCTGACTTCAGGCACTTACATTTTAATAAGTGCATGGCACACTGCCATGTTCGAATATATTGCACAGTTTGGTTCAGTTCACAGATCTCACTTCTCCAGAGATGGGGACACACTCAGTGCATTTGATCATCAAGTTTTAAGTACCATTGCAAAAAATTAGGCAGTGCTCTGAGAGCATCATGTAAGTAAGCTCCTAGAGTGAAGTAGCTGTTGCTGAGCAGGTTTCAGAGCAAGAATCTGCTGCTTTTTTTTGGGGGGGGGGTCTCAAAGCACAGGTCACTGCTTTAGTTCTTCAATGTCAACAAGAAGAAAACCAAAATTATGATATAAAAGCCTGCACAGTGGATTCATATGATCATTAAAGTGTCTAGTTTCTCAAAGTGTAGCTTCTTAAAGATGCCAATTTAAGAATCTGAATTCTGCAACCTGTTATTGCACAGAGCACTGAAACGGAACAGGGAGAAACTGAACCGTGAACAGGAAGGCAGCTCAAGGTGACCTTCAGGAGAACGGGAAAGGACCCAATCTCAAGGTAGGGAACCTTCTTATTGACACATTCCTTCATGCTGTACACCAGGCACATTTTCAACAGACTACTGAAGAAGACTACCAGAGGAAAATCACTGTAGAGAAACACACAATTCCGTGGTAAATAATCTCATTTTCTCACTAATGACATGCCCCTGGCAATAGCATGGACGTAGCTAGTTCCTTCCAGCCTGTTGCAGGCAAATGCCCTATTTATTTCTTCGAGGGGCACAGGAGATGCAAACGCTTCAGTTTGATGCAAAGTCACTTTCTAAGACAAAGGAAAAGCAACAAGGACATTATGTAACAACATTCTTTTCTGTGTTTGATCTGCTTTTCTGTGGTGTCACCTGACAGCACGAGCTGTCTGATGGTGCTTGAGCAGAGCAGAATTGCAGACAAGGAAACACAGAAATTCTGAGGTGCATCAGACTAGTCAGCCTATAGATGTTACACTGGGGGACAAAGCATCTCTCAGATACCTGCAGTAGTGCCCAGATTTCATCTCCTCATTTATTCCACCACTGACACTCGAACTTTCAAAAGGAGCAAGCAGTTCTCTTCAGTTTTATCTTTGCTTTGGATTCTCAGTTGCAGTATGGATACTTGACAGGGCTATAAAGGTATAAAATGTCTTAGTTGAAAAATACTGCTACGCCATTCTAAATTTCCCTCTCAACCATAAAAAAGGAATGATGTTAGTCAGCATTGAGATTTCCCCCATTGAAAACAGGTTTCACTTGAGACAAATTCTCTCATCACCATTTAGCAGAATTTAAAGCCCATTTAAGGAGGAAATGGGAAGACAACAATCACAGAATAGAGCTCTCCAGGATACAGGCTTTCTCCTTTTTCCTTCCATGACCAGCTAAATAGGACTTCAGTCATTGTCCCAGCAGAACTAACACCACCTGCAGAAAGATAAAATAGCTCTTATTCCTTGGTGTTCTGTCTTATTATATATTGTTAAAGATGCCTCTTTCCCCAGGGAAGTTTTAATGTTTACTTTCCCCCCTATTATCTCTATATACAAGTAGGAAGCTGAGCCTGTATCTAGTAGGACTGGTATATATAAACACCCCATGATTAGTAGATGGGTGGAACACAATCTCGCACTCATTTTAGTATAAATCCAGTGAGACTATGAGAACTTACACCTAAGTTGCAAGGGGAATCAGAACAGAGAAATCAGGATCCCTCTGATGACAATAGCCATGATGAACTTGACACTATTTGCATGTTCATTTTATGCTGCTGATCTCGACTCCTGTGTGCCTGTGATGTGAAAGGACTAGCAGGAGATGGATATTGAAAGTTTGCCTAATGCTTTGATGAATCCAGCTGGAAACCTTGATAGCTATTAAGCCATGCATAATGTGCTATCATTAGAGCCATAATCTGCCATCATCAGAGGGCAAATTTGTCTCTCCCTTGTGTGGTTGAGAGAAGGATTCTCAGAGATAAGAAAACCAGACCCAAAGGGGCTACAAGGAGATATTTTTGGAAGAAGGATTGCTCTGATACTGTTCCTATACAGTGTGATTATCTTCATATCAAGCCTGAGTCTGGAATATTCTTCAAATGCATAAAACCCATGCAAACAAATGTGTTTGAAGTCCTCTTCTCAAATGATAGCCTAGCTAGCTTTCAGAGAGTAGGGCAGACTGGTTTTGGAGTGTTAACTGATCTGTGAGTCTTAGGGAAAGAGTTGCAAAGTGCCACATTTCCAGTCCAAGACCAATACATGACTCAGCCATTCACAGGCATCAGGTTTCTTCTTTTCTCCTCTTTTCTCCTTGAAAACATCCCCAGAGCTGCTGTTTTCAGATTAGCACAGCTATTTTATTTCCATGACTTAGCAAAAGCTTTCTCATTTTCAACTGTGGGAACAGAAGCAAAGCAGAGAGCTGTACTTGTCATTTGTTGGCAGATTTTGGCATAACAAGGGCTTTCTGCATTATTTCAGCTGTTACTCAAGATTAACCATTGTTAAACCAGATGGATATTTAGGGAATTTTCCCCAAGTCTAATGTGATGAAGATGGGCAGAAATTCAGGGGAGGAGAGGCAAAAAAGCAGCTATCCTTGAGAATCAAGACACTGCTTTTCTTCTCAGTGCTCCAAAAGCAATTGAAGAATCAAGTTACTATTAAAGCCAATAAACTATCGAGTTGGAAAATGAAGTTTCTTCTGGTGAAAGACAATTGTTATCATCATGGCAACAGCACCACCTTAGGCATTTAATGACTAACATGCAGCTCCACGGGACACCTACTGGCATAGTAACTCTTATGGCCCTTAGTAACCTATAGAGATATCTGACTATCCAGTGATCTCCAGTCACAATTCAGAGTGATGTGAGTTTTCTCTGTGAGCAACAGAGCTAATGAAGTTTGCTTTCCTGTATGCGAGTTGTCACTCCCTGATGGCTTCTCTGATGCCCAGTCATGTGCAACCTCAAGCTGTGGAGTTCCTCTCCACAAAGGCACTTCATTGAGATTCTTTGCCCAAACACCATCTATTTGGAGAAATTTGTTTGACCATATTTTTTCTTTTGCCTCAGACAAATTTGACTGAAATTACCCAACAGGGAGACAAACAGATTGGTAGAGGTGATTTGAGACACACAGGACAGACACTGTCAAGGATAATGGGATTTCATTAGTCTTTTTTCCTTCAGAAGCCAGGCTAAAGCCGGTGGAAAGCAGGACAATTGCTCTAGCATAATGGACAACAACATCCAACAAGCACTATTTCATTTTCTCTTGATTTGCTCTCAGCAAAATACTGTCAGCTTGACTGCATCAGTCACTTCTACAACAAAATGAGCACCAACATCCAGGCATTAGTCAGTGGCTCTATACAAAGTCCCAGGCTTTCCAAGACACCACTTGTAATGTTAAGTACTATTAACACACAGTCTTCTCCAATTATTTGTCGGATTAAGATTGTTCACCTGTTTAGACAAGACTATTGGTGGCTTTATAAACAGTTCTCTGATATAACTTATTCAGGCCCATGAAATGTACATTTGTGCAGCTTACTGTTTTTGTTGGTGAAATCAGTGCCCCTGTATGCACCTAAGTATAAGGATACTGCTTGAAAATAAATGCTCTGTTTTTTTAATCCAACTGCTCAAGTGAGCCTTATGCTTTGATTACATAGACATGTCCCTCTCTACCAATTAATAAGAAGGACTTATACAGGGACACCTGCAACAAGATTGTCCCAGCAGGAATGTTGCTGACTGACTGTCAGCTGGCAAGTCTTGAAGGCAAGAACACAAAACCCTTTAAGAGGGTTTGATTTTCCTCCTTTAAGTTCACAATGTGCTTGCCATTTGTCAGTTGTAATGGAAAAATAGGAGAAATAAAACCATCCTATGGAGGGAGCATAGGGTTCATGTGCTACAAATTGGTTTTTTTTCTATTGTCTAAACATAAAGGTGGCAGAGCCCTGGCCTAAGCTGCCCAGAGAAGCTGTGGAGTCTATTTCTCTGGAGAGATTCCAACCCCATCTGGAGGTGATCCTGGGCAACCTACTCTGAGTGACCCTGCTTTAGCAAGGGGGTTGGACTAGATGATCCCCAGAGGCCCCTTCCAACCCCCACCACTCTAGGGTTCTGCATGCACCATTCTTTACTTGCCTTTTAAGCTGGGCCTAGTAACACAGTGGCCAGTTTCTTTAATATGCAGTTTAATGCTTAAACTCAATGGTATTTATCAACTGATGGAGACCAGAGATCCTTGTCTGCAAAGTTCATATGAAATGAAGCAAAACCTTAAACCTTACAGGCACTTCTGCCTTAAATTCCTAACCCTTACTCAAAACTGCGCCAGCCTCTAATAAAGCCATGCCACCAGTACTGAAGGAAAACAAAGGACAGGGACCCCACTAACTCTTAACCTCTGAACCAAATAAAACTAAACCAAAAGTATCAGGAATTTTCACTCCTTTTCTGAAACTACCTTTCAATAAGCCTTAGTTGGAAATAAAAACACATAGCCACCCCTTCCTGGAACCTGAACTGCACTGACACCAGCCCTCATCATGGGTCTCCAAGCCCACCTAAGACAAGGACAATTTTTCCTTCATTTTTAATAGCCAAACCTTATTCCCAGGTGACCAACATCTATAGGGAAATGGGTGCACATTGGTACAGACAATTTAAAAGTCTTTGAGAGAAAGAAAATGCAACAGAGGCTGCAGAGTTTCAGTCCTTGTGCCTGTTTCAGTCCTCAAGCTCATTCTAAGCTCCGGCTTTAAACCTAAGCAAAGACATTATCCAGGATACGTTTTCATGAAAGAATGCACAGAGAAATGAGACATTCTGACATCTTGCCTGCAAAAATGCTCTCTGAATCATGCACTGTCATTCTGAAGATGAAGCTCCCATTCAGTGCAGAAGGAGTTTTCAATCTGTACAGATCTATTTTTCTTGGCTAAGACAATGCACAAGCTTTGTAAGTGAAAATGAATGTGGATAATGCTAAAGAGTAAGACAGCTACAGTTAATTTAACATTAAAACCCCTGGAAGTGGTGCCAAACTTCTCAATCACCACAAATGCAAAGAAAAAAAACATATATACTGTTAATTAGATAACATATGCCCTTAGTTTTAGCATAATCCTCTTTCATCACCATCCACTGCAGTGTGGCCAAACACAGTAGTTTTAAAGTAGCATCATCTGTGTTAGCACCAGGGAAAAAGCCATTTATAAGTTTTCACAGCCCTTTAACAGACCTACTCTGCTCTTGACCTTGACACTTGAGTCTATGTCACCATCCTAAACTTGCCTCATGTCAGTTTTGGATTATGCTTCACTCAGGGAAATAAAACGTTAAGTGTGTTACCTTTCAGTGGTAGGTGATTGTACTTCAGTGCATCAATACACATCAGATCTGTCATGCAAATCTCTGCTTGGCACAAGCAAACACCTCCCAGAGGGCAAGGCTGTAGGCAAAAGGGGCTGATTAAGAGAACAAACTGTCCCCAAAGCTGTCTTCTGAAGGAGCACTGCTTCCTTACACACCTCTGAGAAGAGAACTAAACTGTATTGTATACATATCTTCACGAGACTGAGCACCTACACAGGCAGTAGCAAAGCTGCAACAGAAAGATCTGAACCTGCATTAGCTCATTACATTCCCATAACAGTTTTAGCAGAGGTTCCCATTTTGTGATCAGAAGGCAGTTGGTGCCCACAGAGAACAGTCCATGACGCTGCATCTCTTTGTAGTGTCTACCTGACAGTGTACATCAAAGGAGAGCTGAAATCCAGGTTAATCTCCTCTCTGCGTGTAAGCAGCTGCAGTGGAGCAAATTCACTGGGAGGTCCCAGCAGGATCATCTCCTATACTGCAAGCCACACTATTAAACAGTCTGAAGCTGCTTGCACTAGAACATCTGAGGCTTGCAGGCTGACTTGCTATACATGACAGACAGCAGACAAATGCACCTTTAAGTAAAACACACATTATTAATGTTACCTGGGGGCAGACTGTCACATCTGACAAATGCTACTGCACACCTTTGAAACAAAAGGTGTCACAGGTACAAAGGGGTTTGGTGCAGACCCTACAGCTAATTCTGCCTTACCTTGTCTTCCAAGGCTGGATCAGGGAGACACTTGGCAAAAAGAAAGCTAAGAGAACAGAAGGGATGAACCTAATGTGTTTCTTATAGGGTGTTTTGTGAATGAACAGGAAAATGTCCTCCCACCCCAAACATTAGTAGATATATTTACCTGGTAACATACCTATTAATATCCTGTCCCTGACCTAGGTTCTCTCTCCTTCACAATTTTTAAGGCCACAATCAATAATTGGCTGCATTTTACAATCACACCTGCAGTTCACAGAACAAGAAAAAATTATTGAAGTTATCTCTGCAATGATTTCTTAACTTCTTTTTGAAGCATGGTTTATTTTCTAGGGCAAAATTCTTAGGAGCAGCTGAGGGAACTTGGGGTTGGTTAGTCTGCAGAAGAGGAGGCTCAGGGGAGACCTTCTCACTCTCAGCAACTACCTGAAAGGAGGTTGGCCTGATGTGGGGGTTGGTCTCTTCTCCCAGGTAATATGTGATAGGACAAGAGGAAATGGCCTCAAGTTGTGCTAGGAGAGGGTCAGGTTGGATATTAGGTACAGTTTCTTCCCTAAAATAGTTGTTAGGCATTGGCCCAGGCTGCCCAGGGCAGTGGTGGTGTCACCATCCCTGGAGGGGTTAAAAAGAAAAAGAAGTAGATGTAGCACTTGCTGACATGGTTTATTGGCAGGGTGGTGTTGGTTCAGTGGTTGGACTTGATAGTCTTAGAGGTCTTTTCCAGCCTAGATGATTCTCTGATGCTATAATTCTGCATTTTCAGTCTGGCTTCTTCTATACAGATGGCATTTGCAAGCAAAATGTAAGACTATCAATAAACTCCATGAGTCTACTGAGCTGCAAATGCAAGGATTTAATTGATAAGAGTAACTCAACATTCTCACCCCTTTACTCAGCTCTCAGTTGGAAGGAAACAAAAGATTTCCAAATGCCCAAGTGTCTGATCCTGCTCTGGAAGATTGCTTTGTGCTGTGCACATCCCAGTTTCACGTTAACTGTCTTTACCAGTGCAAATTTTTGCCTTTAAGAGCGAGCATGCCTGGAAAGAACCTAAGGGTTGTGCTGGCCTTGCAGTTGGGAGGCAGGCAGACAAATGGGACACAGTTCTGTAGTAAAATGCATGAAAATAGTCATTCTTCATTACACATTGAGATGCTTCTGTCAATTTAAATCACAGCTCAGAATGAGGAGTGTATTCACAGCAGCTGACCAGGGATACAAATACAGAGGAGTACTCCCCCTGCTCGGAAATGTCGTCTGCTATTCTTAGCTACTTTGGAACACTTACTGACCCAGATGATGGGTTCCAGCACAAAGACAGCATCACTGAGCCATATGGTGGTACTGCTCAGCATATGATTTCATTAGTCACCACCCAGGAAGGAGCACCAGCTCAGGGAAACAGAAGCTACAAGCTAGAATGGTGGTGAGAAAACAATGCCAAGCGCTGTGTAGGTCACCAGAAGGGACACCATGTCTCATAGGCACATTTCTGCATCTTTATCTTGGTTTCTTGACTATCCTCACTCTTATTTCTTCCTACAGCAAGTAGGGTATCTGAGCTGCTGCAGAACAACCTAGGGACAGCAGATACAATAGCTCTGACTGGAGAATGATTTTACTGCAGCTCCTCTAACCATTGTTTTCAGATTTACTTAAGCCTTCTGAAGAGTGGTGAAATAGGCACTTACTGCCTGGTGCGTAGACTGAATAATATCCACTGTAGAGAAACCTTTTGATTCATTCACCAGCTTGTTAGATATGATCACTGCAATGGAAAGGTTGTCATGGAGATGCAGAGGAAGAAGATGACAGTTAAATTGACAGGTGACCTCAAAGGACCCAAAGGGAATTGGTGTCCTCTTTGGCATACACTAGATGGTTGTCCTCTTTTCTCAGGTTACACTGGTTTTGAGTGCATACATCTACACTGATACAAGTGTAGGTGAGGATGCAATTGTTTTACTGAGCCAAATTCCCCAATTACTTAGCCCTAACCCCTAAATTCCCCAATTGCTTAGCCCTAACAAGCCACCTCAGCTTCCACAAGCTTCATTAAGACCAGAACATGCACAGAACCTCATAATGCCAGGAACCCAAGTCTATATGCAGGCACTGCTCAATGCCTCCCAACCACACACCCATACTTCAATGCCTGCAGGATCATGGCAACTATGCACACAGAAGCTCAGCTTCCTCTGAAAGCAGCTAAATATTTTTACCACTTCAAGTATTTTCTATTGTTTTTCTCTATCAAAAAGCCCATGCAGTTCCAGCTGAGAAGATGGCTCAGGATATTGGACTTGGAGACTTGAGAACAAGAGATCAGGACCCCAACTTTTGCCATGCTACCAGGAGGCTTTTAGGATGATTTAGGATTGTACTGAGGCTACTCAACACAATTTCATCTTCTGGGTTCTGTGACTGCTTTTGTCATGCCCCTAAAGAGCCAGAATTCAACTGGCTTGAATAGCTTTGAGAAATTTGAGGTATCTTTGAGTACAACAGTTTAATGCCTCAATTACTTCTCTGCCTGACCAGTTTCATGCACTACAACTCTTGGGATCACCATGGAGACACAAGCAAAAGCTCTGCCAAAAATTCTGACAGATTGATCATTACACATTTTTAGAAATGCATTGTCATGAGGCCTCAGTTGGAAGCTCTCAAGCCTTGACTCTAAGCCCAAAGGGATCTCCTGCTGGCTTTCTATCTCCACAAAATAAATACAAACCCTTCATATTTGTGGAAACAACTCTATTTCAATAAATACAGGTTTGCTTTAGCTGAACTGCAGGATTACTGTCAAATCTTCTCAGCCATGATCTCTAGAGAGCCTGTAAGCTTAACACAGGGACTGGGCAGTGCCTGGATGCAAGACTCGGAGGGGAAATCCAGTCTGCAGTGATAATTAAAGCTAGGAATCAGGTCAGCAAAGACTTCTTGAATTCTTCCAAGCTCCACCAGTGCCTCGTGGGGTACCTCTTAGTCAGAGATCTCATCAAGATCTCAGCTCAACAAGCAATTGCCTGGGAGTACAAACTGTCAGGAAACCAAGTCTCTAATGGGATTTAATCCAGCCATTCTTCCATCTATTTTGAGGGAAGCACTGGAAGAGAAGGCTAGCACTATTTACTATGTCATTACTAAAACTATTTACTAAATAGAGAGAAGGGGTTTCCTTCTCAGCCTCTGAACCAGACTGAAATATGCTTTGTTTACAAGAGCTGATGAAATCACAGCTCCAGATGGGATAGCTAGGAGCTGCTGCAGCTGAAAAATAAACCTGTACTAAAAAAATGCTTCTTTTTGGATATTGTGTCAAGGGGATGTAGGTATTGTGTGTGAATTTGCATTAGTATCAAGCTGAAGAATTACCCAGGGGATCCTACCTGCACTGACATCACCAGCGTTTTCCCACTGTCATCAAGTCCAGTTAAACCACAACCCTCAGCACCACAGCTACACATCTTTTTAACCCCTTCAGGGATGGTGACTTTACCACTGGGCCAATGTTTAACCACTCTTTTAGGGAAAAATAAAATGTTCCTAAAATCCAGTGTAAATCTCCCCTAGCACTATTTGAGGCTGTTTCCTCTGACCTTATTGCTTGTTACTTAGAAGAAGAAACCAACCCTCACCTCACTCCAACCTCCTTTCAGGTGGTTTTAGGGAGCAAGAAGGTCTCCCATGAGCCTCCTCACTGCCTTGGTCCTGTTGGCCACCCTATTGCTGATCCAAGCCAGGATGCTGTTGGGCTTCTTGGTCACCTGGGCACACTGCTGGCTCATCTTCAGCTGCTGTCAACCAGTGCAGCCAGGCCCTTGGCAAACATATGAACTGCACCTGAATTTCAGTGTTTGTCCTCTTGACATTGTTTAAGAACAACCTTTTTTAGGATGATGGTCAAAGATAAAAGCACTTGCCAGCAACCTTGTAAGACCTGTAATGGTTTCCAACACTGAAGGTAAATCCCTAATTTTTGGCAAGTAACCTAACTGCCACCTTGTTTTGTATCACCATATTTAAAGTCTTGCAGAGACAAGGAGTCACACATTCATTTTGGTTTCTGGATTCTCATACTAAATACAAAGAGGAGTTTTTACTATATTTTGCTGGAAAAGTATGATAAAACCCAATTAAAAATGTATTTATTTCTAGATTCAGCAGCACAGAGAGGAGATGCTATTTTTCCAAAGTTCCTGATGAAGAGAGGGAAAAGACATTTAGTTTCACAAAAGTAAATTTAGTGCAAAATCAAACAACTCAAGCAGAAAAATAATTTATCAGCTTATCCTCTTAATGAGAAAAGAGAGAGATGGGAGCACACATTTTTGGCAGCATAACAACATTAGCTAGAAAACATTAAATAATTAGTTGGCAGTGGTGAGCCTTTGATTCAGCTTTGGTATGAATGAGTTTTGCATTGCAAAGCAGGTTTGTCAAATTTAACAGGGTTTTCACACCATACTTTCCTGTTTTTAATGTTAAATGTCTCAAAATTAGCTCTGCCTGCTGAACTTTAATGCTGTAGCACACTGGCAAAACAAAAGGGGAGAATTTCCAAGACAGAAATAGAAGTTAAACATCCAGCTCCTGACTTTCAGGGTGACTTTCAATGGGAACCAAGTATTTGACTCCTACTTATGTAGAAGAATATACCACATACAGTAAAGCACAGCTGAAAGAGAGCCTTCTGCAGGCGTGGCAGCTCTTGCCATACACCTCAGGAGTGCTCAGACTGTTCTGTCTGGCCCACTGAAACACATTGTGACTCCAAATCCCTTCCCAGCTGCTTGCCCCATCCCTTGTTTTTGCTGCAAGAGACTACATATAATCATACTCTGTTTTCCTGCCACAAGGATCCATTAAAAATCCCTGTAATACTAAAAACACAGTTCAGCTCATTCTGAATGATTTGTGTTAGAAAGCAGCTTCATCTATATGCACATGCTAGCACACCTAAGAGGAAAATTACAGGGAATGGCAACAAGCAGATGGACCAGGCTGGAAAATAATCTTTTCAAGCTGGCCCAGGAAAGAGGACACAACTACAGCTTTATTTCTGGCCAGCTGCTTCCAGGCCAGAGGAACTCCAGGAACATCTCTTCCAGAGCAGTCAGAACTGTGTGCAGAATGGTCAAACAGCCTCCAAGTCTCAAAACCTGAGAGAACTTTAGACACTCATGCAAGAAAAAGAAATCCCTGTTCTCTTCAGTCTACAGTTCACATCCCTGAGTTACTGTGAAGGACACAAGCACCTCTCTGACAAGGCAACGTTCCAAGCTGAATTCACAAGTCCCCTTCAGAATAACATGCTTCATGTAACAAAACTTATGCTTTTGTGTGCTTGCCATTTAGGTCTACTCCCATTTTCATTTCAGAACCATTTGATTTGTATGTGGGGATTTTAAGAGAGCCTGGATTTTATTTGATGTTGTGGTGACAGTTCTTTAGTAAATTTTGACACCAGAAACCAAAAGTCTTTCCAGAAGTTCTACTGTTAAAAATCTTGACAATTAATACAACTGGCCATATAGCTTCACTAGGACTAGGAATAAAGCCAGCCTATAAATAATCTAAATTTCTGCAGCATCCTCAGGAAGAGAAGGAGCTGATCTCTTCTCTCTGGTGGCCAGCAATAGTACCCAAGGGAATGACACGAAGCTGTGCCAGAAGAGGTTTAGGTTAGCTATTAGGAAAAGGATCTTCCCCCAGAGGGTGGTGGAGCACTGGCACAGGCTCCCCGGGGAAGTAGTCACAGCATCAAGCCTGATAGAACTCCAGAAACATTTGGACAGGGCCCTCAGGCACATGGTGTGATTGTTGGGGTTGTCCTGTGCAGAGCTAGGAGTTGGACTCGGTGATCCTTTTGGGTCCCTTCCAACACAGAACATTCTCTGATTAATACGAATAAATTCAGCTGTTTCCCTTATCCCTGTGCTTCAAGACACTGACCTAGGGAAATATAACAGGGAAGTATGCTGAGAGCTGCTGACATGTATTGCTCAGGACAAAAGCCAGCCCTGGTCTGAAATGTACTACTTTGAGAAGACAAAGATTATGAGATGTTTCCATTGTACTCACTTATCACTAACCCTGAAACAATTCAGGGTCAAAAAATATCCCTGTCTTTGTCTTAGAATAAATATGCTGCAATAAAGAAGGAAAACCCTTTCTGAAAGCAGTTTGGGACTAGAAACACAGAACCTGTCATTCATTTGGGTTTTGTACTCTTTCAGTGATAAACTAGCTTCATATCATGAACATGAACACAAAGCTTGAGTATAGCAATTCAATTGCACACTGAAAAGGTTCATAAACTGTTAAACATCAAATGTAAATTAGAGCAGTTCCAACCCAAGAAAGGCAGGTTTTGAGGCAGCCTCCCAGTAGAACAAGTAACCTAATTAGTTTAGAGATGAAGCCTGGTAGATTTGTCAATGGTCTTTTAGGCCATGAGTCCCTGTAAGAAGGACCTGGATTCAGTCCCAGCAGAATCCCCTTTTGGACCTGCACTGCTAAGGAAGTGGGGAGTGATTTCTTGTGATGTGCCTGGAGAGTTCCATGGCTGCTACTCAGCCCTTCCACAGCAGTCCCAGAAACCAGTAACAATGCAGGTTTACACCAGGCTAACAGAGTTGTAAGCCCCTTTTGGGGAGCTGGGCAAGGATACTTCTAGACTGCACAGATTGTTTACCCTTCCAGTGCTCTTTTCTAAGCTTTTACTAGGCTGTCTGTTGTCATCATCTCCAGGCTGCTTTTAAACCACAAAAAGCCTTCAAAACACACTGCTTCTTGGTAGTAATGTTCCACCTACACCTTAAAGTCCTGTTTCTGAAAGCTTTATAAATCCTTGGGAGATGTATTGTGACCAATGTAAACAGCAGTACCATAGGACAGTATCCCAAGCTGTTAGATGGTTTCCTCTCATAAGCACCTTGCTAGAATCTACTAGGTTTGCCAACTGTAAAAATTCTCCTACATATCAATCTTTAGCAAAACTGCTACACTGAAACTTCACTAAATTGTGACAAAAATGCAAATTCACTTCTGCACCTACATCTGGATTCCTGCTAGGAATTCTCTCTTTCAACTCATATATCCACATGTTTATCAGTCATGTAAAAAAAAAAAAAGCATTAACATCTTTATACACTGATACAGTCAAGCTGTTCCTCTACCCAGGCTATCCAAGCCAATGTGTAATTCCATACTATGTTGATACCACAGCTCCACTGAAACCTGGATCTTGGCTCAATCATGCTTGCTTACTGAATAATTGTATTAACTTCATCTGTTTCTAGATTATTCCAGAGAGCAGGGACACTTCCTTGAGACAATGAACTACTGGAAAGAGACCAGAGGAGGCTACAAAGATGCTGAGGGGACTGAAGCATCTCTGGGAGGAGGAAAGGCTGAGAGTCCTGGGGCTGCTTAGCCTGGAAAGGAGCAGCCCCAGAGGGGATCTGCTCAGTGCTCAGCAATCGCTAAATGTCTAAAGGGCAGGGGTCAAGAGGCTGGGGCCAGACTCTGCTCAGTGGTGCCCAGGGACAGGCCAAGGGGCACTGGGCACAAACTGGAAC
This sequence comes from Galbula dea, assembly GCA_013399015.1. NCBI lineage: Eukaryota > Metazoa > Chordata > Aves > Piciformes > Galbulidae > Galbula > Galbula dea. The sequence continues at coordinate 1,446,175 of VWZX01001133.1, read as the reverse complement.
CCAGGAGGAGAAACTTGTTTGGTGTGAGAATGGCAAAGCCCTGGCTCAGGCTGCCCAGAGAGGTTGTGGAGTCTCCTCCTGTGGAGAGATTCCAGATATGCCTGGAGGTGATCCTGGGCAACCTGCTCTGGGTGACCCTGCTTCAGCAGTGGGCTTGGACTGGATGATCCTCAGAGGCCCCTTCTAACCCCCTACCATGCTGGGATTTCAGACATAGGCCTGCAAATTGATTCAGCAGGAAGTGGGATAAATGGTTCACTTGATTTGTTAACTCTAAACTTTGCTGTTTTGTGCCAAACACCCAAAATGCTTTTTTCTTAGTGCAGGTCAAGCTTTACTGATTATGTCAACCTAATTAGCAGTCAGAAACTATGAATATAGAATGAAAGCTCCTTCATAAAAATCTCAATAAAGTTAAAATCCATCTCTAAGAACTTGAACTCACTGATTTATATTTATCTCTCTTTACATTCAGTCATCCTAAATAAAGAATGACTCCCATAATGTTTCATATACCTAGGGAAAAGATAGGAAAGCTCAATCAGCTCTTTCAGTTCTGTAGGACAGGCAAATGTTATTTATGAATGTGAATTTGTAGGACTTCTCTAAGTGTTATGACATGCTCATGATTTACTGTTTGGTGACTACCTGTGCTGCATATAATCTTGATTGTAAGATAGTATTACCCTTGTCTTTCACCTTCAGAGTGCCTTCTTAGACAGCCTTGGTCCTCTGTTCGGTACTTTATATTCATGGTAGGAGATATTTGATTGCCTGTAAACAATGAAATAATCAGAGTAAATTAATCTTTTAGGCATTTCTGTAATTTTGTCCTTCTTAATTCCATCTTACTGACTTCCTATTAACCTGGAAAAGTTTAAGTGGGGTATGTGAAGGGGTGGAAACACCACTCAGAACAATGACTGGAATTGCTTTAGCTGCTTTGCAGTTCCCATAAGACCATACCAGCATTCCTGCACAGACATTCTTATGACTAGAAAAACAGTGGGGAAAACCATGGTTCTGTATAAAAAGCTGCTTTTGATAGAAGGAGGATAAAATTTCATCATGAAAAGACATATTTGCACCTGAACAAATGGACCATTTTGCCCAGAGGGAGCAGTTCAGTCATTTACCCCACAAACAGGAGTGTTGGCTGGCAGAAAGAGCAAGCCCTGGATCAAGTTTTCACATACTTGCAAAATGATCAGCTTTCATTTTAAGTGAAAATTGGGAGTTTTCTATAGCTCTGTTTTCAGTATCCTTGCTCACCATCAGCCCAGGGACCAAATCCCACAGTGAAGAGCAAGGCTCTGTTCTGAGTCAGAAGTTCAGAAATGACCTTCAGAAAAGTGCAGAATAACCTTTACAAAAGTGGGCACCTTTCCACCAGGTCTCCTGGAGTTACACTGCTTGGTCACAAGGAACCACTTTGTAATGCAAATTAAGAGGCTAAACAACACCTCTGTTAAATAAACTCAGATATTGCAGATGGAAAGACTAAGACTAAGACTCCCACTAAGACTCCTGCATCTCCAGAAACTAAACTAAGAGAAATCAAAAATCAGTTTTACTACATTTACTTGACTTAGTTTGCAGGAAATTATTTTGCATCTCTTAGAATCACTTGAGCTGGAAAAGACCTCCAAGATCATCAAGTTCAACCACTGACTCAACACCACCAAGCCACTTAAACCATGTCACCAAGTACCACATCTACACACTTATGAACAGCTCCAGGGATGGTGACTCTACCACTGCCTGTGTCAACCCTTAACCACTCCTTCAGGGAAGAAATTGTTCTTAATATCCAACCTGAACCTCTCCTGGCACAACTTGAGGTCATTTCCTCTTATCCTCTTACCAGTCACCTGGGAGAAAAGACCAACCCCTTCCTTGCTCCAACCACCTTTCAGGTTGTAGTAGTAATCTTAATAGGTTACTAAGTGCCCTATGCAGTAGGTTAACCTTCTTAGTAGTAACCTAAAATATTCTGCATTAAATAGGGCCTGCTTATAAGGCAGCTGACATCCCTCTCACAAGGTGTGCACCTGTGGCTTACACAAAGAGATCCTGGATCCATGACTAACACCTCAATATGAGGACAATAATATTTAACACAACCCAAATTCCCTCAACACAATTCAGTAAGAGACTCTAGCTAACTTGGTGAGTTTTTACATCATCTTGTACTTGTCTCTCCCTCCTTTCTTCTCTCCAAGTTTTCTGAATTCTTTATAGCTGTGATGTTCTAGCTTAAACCAGGCCAACATTGGGAAGGGAAGCAGGAAAGGTTCCTCTGAACCACAAACAGCCTGTCACACACTTTTGAAAGGCAACAATCTCCTAGACAGGGAAGGAACCTGAATCCGGGTCTCCTCTGCCTTCCCTGAGCGCTCTCACTTTTGTAAAACAAACCAAAACAAAAAGACACCCCCCCAATAGAATGACACCAGCCATATCAGTCAGGAAAGCAGCAGGCATTCCTTACATTTTATTTCATACCTATTTCCAGGTCAAGCTCCTCCAGGAATCTGAAGAAAGGAATGCTGCATTTCAGGATCTCAGCTGAGCTGCATGTTCTTGTCCTACTCAGGGAATTGGTGGATATGAGCAGAGAATCATTTCCAGATGTTTGGCAAAACCAAGTGCTCGGGGATTTCTGCAGCTGATCTACCTTCAAGACAAAGCAGCAAGTAGTCTTTGGCCAAACAAATGCCTCAGTCTCATTTCATACATGTAAGTCCTTTGTAGTCTATAGCATCAGATGTCCAGATAGGTCCTTGTCATTCCCTAAATGTTAGCAGTAAGTAGAAGAGTGGCTTAACTGTGCTCTATCAAAGGTAGGCATCTCTGGGTTTGGGCAACTACATTGTTGTGGTGCTTTCTCCTCATGTGGAGTGATGTGCTGATAGCAATAGCTTGTGGGGGACATAAGGCTTTTCACAAAGGGCTTTGCCAGTGAAGTTTCAGCTTTGCTTACAGCACTGGGCATTTAGCCATCTGAAATCCATCAACCACAAAGGCTCATGGTTTTGTGTAACTATCTTCTCTCTAGTCTGTAAGGCTCCTCTACTCCTTCCCCAGAACAGGCAAGCTGTGCATACAGCATATTGTGAATACAGGTTTCAGCTGAACCACTCATTTCTCATTCATCCCAAAGACTCAAATTAGTAGTTCAAAACCACAGCACCCTCCTGTTTTCTCCAGATACTCTCTCTGCCTTTATCCTTTAGGAAGAGATTTCAACAGTGCTGTTTCATCTTTAGGAAGCTTGGCAGGTACTGCCCCCCCCACGTTACCAGCTCTCCATTTGAATAATGGAGTGGTGTCTTTTCACAGCCAGGGAGGAATCCAACTCCAAGTTTCTTGAAGATTTGTCTTGCTTCAGATATTTGGGAAGGGGATGTGTGAGGTTATGTCTTCTGGTCTTTTCCAGGATGTAAAAATATGAAGGTCTTGGGTTATTTTCCAGTGGCTTTCCATGTCTGTCATGTCTAAAAATCCCATCCCTCCTAAATTATTCTGCACACTTATTCAGGGAAGGGGGAAGGAGGTAGGCGACAGGTCAAGTAAAAAGCTCAGATCCTGAGAATTACCAGGAAGCTGTCCCACAGAAACATCCCCTAATGTCTGAGGGCCACTGCACTGTCCCCGCCCTGCCAGAAGGAAACTGTTTTCATTTTTGTTTTTACCCTGGGAAAGAAAATGATGTGGAAGAAGTTTAGTTCTGGCTGAATTGACCTATAGGGAACTGCAAGCTCAGACTGGTTCACCCCTGTGTGGTTAAAGCATTTCAGTGTGTGTGGTTTTAACAGCTCTAAGCTGCTGTTGCTCCAGAGGCAATATTGCATTTACATTCAAGCTATAAAGTCTTGGCAATGCTCTCCTCTGTTTATAACAGCTAGGGACTGGGGCAGGTATTTTTCTCCCTAATGGGGGAAGCTCACTATTTTTTTTTTATCCTGGTTTTTCTGTTTCTCAGCATTGCAAAGAAAGCTCTTTAAATCTTTGTCTACTGCCTGAATGAATTAAGGAATATTGGACCACCCTACAAGCAGAGGTGGCTGGTTGTCATTTTGCAGTATTTTCCCTCAACTAGTCTCTTAGGAAAACGTGTGAATGATAATAGATAATTCTTGCTTCAAGAAATTAAAACCATATTCCCAAGTCTTTCAATGTATCCAGCACAAATCCAGCTGCAACTCCCCAAAGCCATTGGCAAGTCATGCAATCACTGCAGAGGAAGAGAATATAAAATCTCTAAGCTTTTACTGATAGCTACATTTCAGAAGAGACAGAAGGGAAAAGCACCTCAAGGAATGACAGCATGGAAACACCTGAGAACCATCAGGCAAATTCACACCAGCTTGGTAACAAATTCCCCTTGCCTGCCTTGAGCAGCCAGAGGAAAACAAATTATTTGCACACCAGGAAGAATCTTCTGTAGGAAACAGTATTAAGGTAGACAGTGAAAGGAGGAGTTGCAGCCAGATACAGGTCTTCAGCTGTTTCCAGAGCATGAGGAAAGAAAGCAACAAAATAAGTGATATTGTTCAGTTAAAGTGATAACTGTGCAACCTGATCTGGTTACAGGTGTCTCTGCTCACTGCACAGCAGGGTGGGACTAGATGACCTCTAAATGTCCCTTCCAACTCTAACCTTTCTATGATTCTATGATAAACTGCTTAAAGGTAAAGGTACCAAGGGGGATGTTGGGAAGACAAGTTCTTGGGAGTCTGGTTCCAAGGGAAAAGGAGGGGAGGGTGGAGAATGACCCCTAGGTCATCTTTCCTATAAATCCTCTTGAAACAAGCCACATGTACCCACAAGCACAGGGTGATTAACTCCACCACCCAGAGCCTAATCCCTGTTAAACACAGATCATTTAGGTCTGTGCTATCACAGGTCACCAGCTCATGGCATCCCTGTCACAGGCTGTCCAGGCACTCCAAAAAGGCCTCTTACCTTCCTGCTCACTACTGTTTGAGACTCTTTTGCATTGATCACCAAAAGCTTTCTTCCAATAACAGCCAAACAAGTCTTCATTTTGTAGCAGCAGGGCTTGTCAATTAATACTTTCACCCATAGTACTTATTTTGTTTTACCACTATATTCAAATATAGTAAAACTAAAATATATATGTTACACCACTATATTGCTTTTCCGATTCTATCAGGTTAAGCTACAGCTTTATGCTCTGACAGGATACACACACTTCTTCCCCTGATCATTTCTTACAACCTTCTCTTCTCTACAGCTGGGGTGAACCAGAGCTGTACACGTACCCCAACATCTGTACACAGTGCTGGTTATGCTTCCCTTTAGCATCTTGGTTAGTGTTACAGTGATCATTGTTGACCCAACTATACCTGGACTCCTTCTTCTTTCCAACTGAAAAAGTGACACTCTCAGCCCACTGCAAAAATCCTCAGTAGTATTTTGTAACTGATTGAGTATGCATTTTGCACTGTTATTTAACCTTACTTTGCTGGTCAAAGCACCTCTCTTGACAAATCATATTCAAAACTCAGTGGTGTTGTTCCAAACTGATCCCTGACTAATCCCAGTGATGTAGCACAAGCCTTTCTGCCCAAGTCATTGACAGACACTAAGTACAACATCAAGACCAGTTCCTACAAAAGTCTTCTTTAGAGGTCATCAGGTAGTTGCAGTACTTACTCCAAGTCCTGCAGTTCCCAGTATACAGTACTCTCTTTAGCCAAGATCTTACCCATGTGGGAGCAGTCAAATTTCCTTTGTGGCTCTATACCACAGCTCAATAAAAAAACCTCCAAAACAAACAACCCCCTGGATCAAGATCTGCATTTACTTCATCTAAAATACAGATGATAACAATTATCAGTTTAACATCACCAATTCTTGCTTACTGTCCAGTTACCTTAATGCCTGTAACATACTTTGTGGACAAGGGATGTACTTAGAGCTCTACTTGCTACAGCCAGCCTGGGGTTTCCTCATTTAATTGTTTTCCCTTTTAAATACTGGTTCTCTCATCTAGTCTCTTCATTCTATTGTATCAGTCCTAAATTAACCTTTCAAATCTTTTCTGCCACATTTGCACCACTGCATACCTGTTCTCAGATGACAGTCTCAGAACAGACTGCTTTGGATTTTTCTTTACCCTGCAGACAATTCCCATATTTCCATCCTCAGTCCCATCCCAAATGTCATCTGCAGGAGCAGGACTAGGAAAACCTACTGGCTTCTAAGCACAATCCCTTGGGTAGAAATCTACCTGAACTAGCAGTAAGTTTCACCATCTGGAGCTTGTCTTTGAAAGCTTCTAGTTCCTTTCACAGTTTTATCCTTAGCAAGCATCTCTGCACTAGTGAAATCAGTCTTAAGAGCATCCCTTGAAACATTCCATCTCCAAATCCAGAAGCTCCTCCTCTCCAATATATCTTCCACAGTTCAATATACCATTTTGTTTGCATCAAATTTGCTCATGAGAACTAGATTCCTGTCCTGGCATTTCCTGCCTCAGACAGGAGAAGCTGGGCAAGAAGATAATGTTGTTCTGAGTCAGCACAAAGCACACTGGCTGGCAACAGCACACAGAAGACGAAAGGAGGATTTGTCTTTGGAAGTACCTTTTTATATTAGCATTAAATGCATTATGAAATTCAAGGGCTTCCTTTTGTTAAAGAGATCATTTTTAAGCCTCACATGCTTTTAGCTTGCATCTCTGTCAGACCACACTAGTGCATGAATGCCAAGCCATAACTCAATTAGGATTTGAAACATACCTTAACACAAGCCCTCCAGGAGAAGCAGCATGAATGTCAGATCTCCAAACACTTAACCTGAGCTCTGCCCTGCTAATGGGCCTCTTTCAGTGAGTTAAAAGATCAATTACAGACAATTACAATGATGCCAGTTGGAGGAGTGATTTCAGATGTGTCAGGGATAAGCAGGCTGGTTGCCCATACTGGCTCCAGAAGACTGATCATACCTCCAAGCCCGCTGACCTGGGGAAGCTAGCAAGTGTCAGAAGCAGAGCAAGGCAAGTCTATCCACATTAGCATCTACTGAAAGAAAAAGAAAACAAGTTGTCCCAGATGTGCTGTTTTAACTCAAGTTTTGAAGAAGTTCTGCACAGCTGAAAGAATCAAATCAGAGACATCAAGCTTGGCTCCATATTAAAGGCTGCAAAGCATTGCATTCCAGAACACACAAAGGGGAATCCAACAAAACCTAGGTACACATCTGCAGAATCATTTCTGAGGACAGAGTTCAGACCAAACATCTCCAGTTAAGAGAAATGATATCTAATAACATTCCAGATTCAAGGACTGGGTTATAACTGCTCATGCAATGAAGCCTGAAGGTCTGAAGGAATCACTGCCCTCCATTTCTGTCAGCAGTGCTTTGTGCTAGCTGACACTGACATGGATATGAGTTTTCTGATCACTAGCTGCTGAATCTCTGTGGAGAGATTAATACTTAGTTCTGCTGAGGTCACACTATTCAAATCCAACTGCAAGAACACATCCAAATAGTTTAAGTCACCCAAAATCCCCTCCAAAAAGAACAGATTACAGGTACAATACAGACACTATTTGCAGCTACCAGAAAATGGCACAAGATAAAATGAGTCACTGAAATCTCCTAATGAATTGCTCATTTTTAATCACAGCTGTCCAGGCACTGGTGTAGATATATCAATAATAGAAAAATTAAAAGGTTAAAAAATAAATGTACAGTTTAGCACAGAAGGCAATATTTGAATAGAACCACATCATTTTAATTTGCTTTGAAGTTTAAAGCAATCCAAACAAAAAGTTAACTCTATAAATACAGATTAAATGCACACAGTTTACAGCCAACTACATGTATGCAAGAATAATAGCAAACCTCACATGAGTACTGAAGTAGTCTCAGACTGTCATTTGAGTGTTTGGCCATGATTCCAATGGCATCATTATGTTCACATATGCAGGGTAGGCAGAATGTCTTCAATAGAACTGAAAGCTTAACATAACTGAGTCCTAACAGACAAAGTTGGAAGAAGTAGTACATTTACCTAGGCACACTGCAGTGTTGAGCTTGTTTCCCAAATTTAAACAGCTTAAAGAGGAAGCAACACTTCACAAAAGTTCTCCAGTCTTTTGTCTCTGGAAGCATACTTGTAAAATGCTACAGTCTGAGGAATGTTACCAATGGCATTGTAAGAACCAAACCAGAACAGCAGGAACTGTCATGAACAGACATCTCAATCAGAAAGGAAATGCATGGAGTGCATGATGTAAACAGGGAACTAGAGAGGTGCAATGTCAATATACAAGTGGACAGGTTGATGTTTCAGTTACAACTAAAATAACCAATAATCTTCAGAAATCTCTAGAGTAAACCTACTTTAAACAACACAGGCTAGCAGATCAGAAGTTCAGACAGAAACAGGAGATCACTCAGTTTAACAGCTGGGCTCAGCCCTCCACAACACACACCTCACCTCTTCTCACACAGCTCTGCAGGGACCAAATGGATACAGGAGGGGCTGAGAAATGTGACTGCATTCACCCAAATCTATTTTTTTTTTTTTAAGGCTTTCCAAACTCGGGATCCTTTACCACGCCTCCCCAGCATGCCACAGCCACCCAGTGCCAAGCAGCCAGGCCCTGGCCGAGGAACCGCTCTTCCCTCCGATGACTGCATGCTCCAGTGACATCTTTCGGCCGGCTCAGGAAACTGCAGTCTCACCGTTTCCCAAATCCGGTTGCCGGCTCAAAATGAACAGCTTGCAGTAACATTTAAGTTTCAGCTAGGCAAAGGAAATACAAGGAAACTAATTCATTGCTAAGAATTTTTCAGACATCCAAAACCTTTGCCTCTAGCACAGAGAAGGGTGACAAACACATTACATTCAAACAGAAAACATTTGGACTAAGTTTAAATGCACTCCTTTTAGTTCTGTAAAGGTATTCTTGAATGCAGCATCTTCTTATTCCCTTTGAGATTGTATAATAAATAGCAAAAAAACTCTATAAATAATTTAAAGATCTTTGGGCAATAGTTCAGAGGTAACTTGGTATGTACTGGTAGTTTCAAAATAAAACAATCATGAGAAACTTTGGGTTTGTCTGTTATGTAAAGCAAGCCAAAAAAAAGAGAACCCCTGAAGTTGAAAACATTGCTTAAACACCCATTAAAAAGGTGGAATAAGAAGCTGATTGTCTATTCTTCTCTTCCATATTCAATTTTTCTTGTTAACATTTTCTACTTAACTCCAAAGGGTCTCTGTTCTCCCCCAGCCAAGGCACACGCATGCCACCCACTGAATTAGTGGGAGATAAACATGTGACCAAGGAAGAACAGCCAACAGAGGAGAGGAACTCTGGTGAAGCCTAGGCTAATCCAAGTGTTAACTGTGTATTCTTGAGCTCCAAAGCTGAATCTTGTCTTTGCCAATTGAAGTTTTGGTTAGGACTGAATAATCTGGATAGCCTGAAGAGTAATCCAGTTCCTACAGAACAAAACTCAACAGTGAGTAGCTATTCCTGCACTTAGTTACCTGAACAACGGCACTGCAGCACGACTTGGGTCAGAGTCATGACTACTCTAAACTTTTAGGAAGATGACTAGAAAAAGTCCACTTCAGAACACATATTTAAGCTCTCTCCTCAATTTAAAACAATCAAGTTCACCTTTGGTCACATCAGACCACACTCATCTGCCTTTAAAAAGGTAAGGTAACATTCTCCAAGGAGGACGAAGTCAGTACAGCCAAGCCTCCACCACAAGGTCACCATATCTAGTATGTAGGTGGCTTTCAGAAGGGTGAGCAATGAGTACAGAGAACATCATGAAATACTCAAATACTTTGACACTAGGTGGAAAACATGACAAGGGTCAAAAAAGAAAGGAAGGCAAATGAGGAAAAAGCCAGACTGACTGTTCTGTAAGTATCAAGCTTTTCCATACAGCCTACAAAACCACTGCAACACAGATGCTATGGAGCTACAGCAGAAAATGTTTTATTCTGCACAGCTTACACAGAAATAAAACCACATGCTTTGCTTAAAACCAAACTGCATCTTCTGAACAGTTTGACTACAGTTAATCAGTAAAAGGAAGAAAATCCTAAGCCCTACAAAGGCCACAAAGTGCATAAGGAGTCATTCATAAAATAAAGCCATTGCACACAATGCACAGTTGAAGAGTACTGCAGTACCACGCTGGAAGAGTTGATAGCACTGTTCTGTCCACACCAGTGGAGCAGCATTTCTAGGTAGAAAGCTATTGTCCCCCAGTTTATAACTATCATCTTCCTCATAAGGATGATGGATGTAGACTGAGAAGTACTCAAAGTGCAGCCACAAGATCTGTTTGGAAAGCTGTCCCAAGTTCTTGTGATATTAAGCTTCTGATCTGGACACTCCAGTTGGATGGTTTTTGGAAACCCCTGTAAATTATGATAGAACAGACTAGCACAGCCTCACTGCTGAATGCAACCCACTGTTTTGTAATTGGCTTATAGAACAACAAAAGCAATGCCTGAATACTCAATTTGGAGGACAAGTATACTGTCAGCTGCAGCTCAGTACACAGGCTCCAGCTGGAAGAAGTGATGGAGCAATTACCAAGGGTAGTGAGTGCTTACAAGACAATCTCAGTTACGCTTTTCTCCCTCCTTCCACACAGAGGCTGCCTGCACTGAAAAGACTTATCACAACTGGTTTTCTGCTTTGTGGTCACCTCAACCATGGGGATGTGTTCTTCCCCTGTACTCCAGTATAGATACTGGTAATCCAAGTCAGGATTTGCTAAACATTTGAGGGTAATACAGCTCCTTCTTAGGCAGCATGGAACCATCTGAGTGAATCCTGTCTTCACAAATGGTAGGCTGGACTAGTTGAGATTTCTCAGCACATTAAGAAACCTTAAAAATGGCTCTGAAGTAGCATTCAACAAGTGACCTGACAGGCTGGCAAGGGAAACTGATGATCTAGGAAAACATTTCGTAGCTCTCTCTTACTTTGGAAAGTTCCAGAAAAGAAAAAGGCTGATGCAGCAGAATTAGAAATCCACCTACACCAATATTAAAGATTGAGAACCTGAAGAGTTCAACCATCAGATCCTCTCTCACTAACCTACAACACTGCTCAAACTTAAACCAAACAAGTGTCACCTCTTGTAGTGAAGAAATAACTGTTCTGGGTCCCTGCACCATATTTTGTCTTGAGGTAGCAACATGGAGAAAACTTTACACACTGACTGTACTACCTCAGTCTCTTTATGACTCAGAGCAACCAAATGGAAGTTTCAGGTACAGAAAGGTAGGAAAGTGCTGTCTTCCCCATCCTTCCAACAGGTTACTGTGCAGTAAAACAAAACAAAAAGGATGTAGCCAAGAGCAATTCCCAAGAGAACTGAATAAGGCTGCCCAAGAATGTAGGTTATGCCCCCTCCCTTACCCATCAGGTCTCTGAAGAAAACTGTATGGCCTTGCCTAGATGATCAGATACAAAGAAAGTAACATGTTTTAATGAAGAGATGTATAAAGGCTTTCCCTAAGGGGCAGTTTCCATTTGACACATTGCCAAAAGACCATACAATAAGGCAGCAAAATTATTCATAGTTGCCCACAATCAACCTTCTGCTTGTCCATAGCTGCATGTTCCAATACAACTCTCCTCTCGCCCACCACCTTGGCATTGACATTCAGTGGTCCAACTCCAGCCTTTCCATCTTCCACCACCTTCTTCTAGGAAGCCCTGGCACGCTGCTATCCATCCAGCAAGTAGACTACCACTTCATAGGTTGACATCATGATAGCAGTGTTTGGGATCTGTCTGACCAGGTGCGTGGTTAAGCCTCGGTAGAGGGATCCATAGCCTTCTTCTCGCACAAGCAAAGATAGTGTCTGGAAGAAAGATCTGTATTTGGTTCCCTCTTCTCTTAGTCTTGTTCGGACAACCTCTGCACAAAGGAAATCACATCTGGTTACAGAAGGTCACCACTTACCATCATTTTCCCCAGAAACCAATTAGTGATTTTACATTAACATCCAACCTTTCTCCCTCCTCAAGCTCTCAGTATCAGAACTCCTCTTTGAAAAAGGAGGAGAAAGGCAAGCAGAAGCAAACCAAGCATGTTTTAAGACAAAAAGTTCAATTTTTAGCAGCACTGGATGCCTAACTAAGCAAGGAAAGTTCATTTGCTTACTTAAAATCCAGAAGAGGACTGTTTGGGATTATGTTTTAGCTTGGAAGTTGCCACTAATGAATTTCTTAATCCATCAAACAATGCCTACACAACTACTTTGCAGGAAGATTAAGTGCAACTGAAAACTAACCTAGACAGGCTGTTCTTCTGGAAAAGGGACACTTAATTTGCTGGCAAATTCAGTGAAATTGTCAAGTATACAGAGAGATTCCAGGTAACAAAGGACCTTCTCCTGGAGTCCTTCAGGTCATAGCCTGGCCAATTCTTTGGCAAAGTAAACATTGCCTGAGACAAGGCCACACTAGAGATCCAGCAAAAAACCTCTCATTTCTGAGTACTGGACTCATGTTGACTCACCAAATCTGACATGAAAAGCTCTAGATAAGGAAATATTTCTTGAGTAAGTGAGCCAAGGTCTGTTACAAATTCCACTGAGAAGACTCCCTTTGATCAATCTGCCTCAGGTTCTCAGCTGTACACATCCCACTTACCGTGGGGATACGCTATTGATGTTGCACAAGTTTTGGAAGTGGCAGCAGCCATCATCATTCCAACAAAGTCCGAAGCTTCTTTTGCCGACTCATCCTCATTGTCCATGGCAGAAGCAGTCTTCTGCTCCAGCAGTTTTCTCTTAATACTCTCATAAATAACAAAATGAATAACAGTCTCAGAGATGCCTGCGTAGGATGCCGACATTCCTCTGTAAAAGCCTTTAAAGCCATCTGAGCGATAAACTTTGCGGACGCATTCGAAAGCACTCATTCGCTTTTCTCCACGATTCCTAGAAGAGGAGAGAGCAAAACAGACATCAAGCTGATGTCACTGGAGATTGGGAAGACAAAAATATCTAAACAGGTTTGCTTGAGTGACAAGAGGACCTAGGAAACATCTCACACTGTTGCTGAGGGGCTCCAATTCAGACACCTTTAAGAACAAGGAGAACTTGAAGTCAGTCTCCTTCAGCACTAAGCACAGGTAAAGCATTACACTGAATTTAAGGTGATTGAGGTATCTTGTAGATAAGCTGAAGCAGCTCTAGGCCTCCCCAGGTCTTGCAGAATAAAAGGACTACATTGCTTGAAAACAGACTCCCAAATAACTGTCAATGTCAGGATCATAAGGGTTGGAAAAGACCTCTGAGATCAAGTCCCACCACCTTACCCAACACTACCCCCTCGGCACTAAGCCATGTCCTCAAGCACCACATCTACATGTTTTTTTGTGCTCTTCCAGGGACAGTGATTTCACCACCTCCCTGGGCAGCCTACAACACCTGACCATCACATTCTTCCCAATATCCAATGTGAACCTTCCCTGGTGCAAAATAAAATGACCATTTTCTTCTGCATAATGAGTGGATTTATGAGTGGATTTCTCCTAAATTTTGCCTCAAATAAACAGCTCCACAGCACAGTAATTACACCAGCTATGAGTTCAAACAGCAGGCCTCACAGCATCATGGCTATTAGCAAACAGCTATAGCAACCAACACAGCACAGGGAGCTATTATTTGATTCAACTAAGCCACTGCTGATGTCAAGGAAAATGCTCACTAGACATGACTGTATCAAGCACTATCTGGTAACTAAGTTCTAGTTTTCCTTTTCAGCTTGCTTACTGAATTCAAGTGTGCATGGCAAAGTACTTAGCAAAACTGTACACAGCTATCCAAAACCATTACAACTCTCCATAAAATATGCTTCACTGCAGCAGAGAGTGCAGGCTCACTGGATTCTGCCAGCAGAGGTCTCCCGAGTGAGCAAGTCAGAATAAACTAGGAAAGAACCTTCTGAGAAAACAGCAGCTCACATGGGTACTGTTAAAGCAAGACAGTGGCAGCAGCTATCATGTATGCACTACGTGGCATCACTCAATGGCAGAATTTAAGTCCTGATGGTTTGAACATGCCATGTCAGACAGCGAAGCACATAGCTGTAAATCAGGTCTTGAGTAAATTCAGTGGCAGATGCTGCAGAGAACAGGGGAGCTGGCACTGGTTTGCTGGCAGGCAGGGGTAGAGAGTCACAGAACAACTGGTGAGAACGGCAGCTGGGCCTACAGCTGCAGCTCCATGGGCACCTCAAGTCCTCACCTGTCCCTGGTACCCCTGGACAGGTGAACTGACAGCTCTTAAGTTTGTTCTTCTGATGCACAATATTGTCTTGAAAGCCAAAGCAACTTCACTTATGAAACAAAACACATCCTTCCTTCAGCTCTTCCTAGGATCAGACAGGTTTTTGGGAAGAACTTCGATAGAAACAAGATCAGGCCAGGATAACCCCACAGGCCAAGTGTTTCTATGCCTCTCATAACCAAATCAGAAGAGCTGAGAAACCAGTATGTGCTAGACTAGCCCATGTAATTGCAGTTTCCTACACAAAGTTAGGAGATCCTTCTTCAGGTCTCCCACAAGAATGAAGAATGTGCCTGATACAATAATGAGAGAGAGAATGTGCACAGGAAACTCATGATTTCCCCCAATTTCCTTAAAAGTCCTACAGTTTAAGCAATTTAACAGCACCAAAAAAATACCCCACATTGGAATTATGTCATAATGACCCTTAATTGTATGATGGCATCACAAAAAATCTCATGGTACACTCAATACAGAGAATCCAACAACTCTCCTAAGTAGGAATATGCGACTCATTAAGGTCTTGAGGATGGCTGCAGAAGTTTCTATTGTGTGGTAAGTTTTCAGTAAGAAAGTCTATAAAATGGACACGACACTTGCATCACATCAGTCTCTCCCTACAGTTTTAAACAGATGGGAATAGAAAGGTCCTTCTTCCTCCCTATTTGCATAAAACTACTTCATTACTAGTTCTGTAATAAACAGTTTCTGTGATGAATCCAAACAACAACTTCTACTGGTTACCCTGCACTAGGGTAACTCCTGTGTTTTGATCCATGAAAGCAGCCTTCCTAACTTTTTTATAGTTTAGAGCTCACTGTATGTAAGAAAATAGCAAAACCACAAGGTTTCAGGGTTTTTTTTCTACAATTCTGCTAAAACACTTCAACCCTTATTTCAGGGAAGTTTAGCTCAACAGCTATAAAAACAAAGAGAATGCATTACTGAAGGAAAAAAATGTAAGCACATAGTTGATAGATCATTATTTTAATGAGACTGTTAACCCTGTAATTCAGTCCCAATTTGCCAGCCAGTCTGCTACAGTGCCTCAAGCATGCCTCAGAACAGAGATTAACAGAGAAAAATGATAGTGGAGCTTGTAGATAAATCACTTGCTAGCTCAAAGGGTTGGACATTTAACTAATCATTCCACTCAGGGCTGCAGAACAGATTCCCAGTGTTGAAGCCAAGCCTCATCCCAGCACTGAGGTTTCCCATGGTCACTCTACCTTGCATCAAGCTGCAATCGTGTCTTTACCAGCCAAATGGGGTTAGTTGTTGTGATGGCAGTAAACCCTAAAACATTGAAAAAAAGAGAAGTTAGATGTGACAGTATCACCACAGCAACTGCAGCTAACTTTGAAAGGCACACAGTAAGGTACAGTGGATGCAAAAACTCAGACTACACTGTGTTTTAGGAAGTACCCATTGGAGCCCTGTACTGGCATTTTACAACAAACCATTAAACATTTCTTTAGTTTAAGTTTTACGTTAATACTGAGTAAGTTTGATCCTTAGCAAAAGACACCCCCTATAAAATAAGCCCAACTGTGTACATTTCTCTGCCTATCTGCTGATACCAACCCTGTTTTGACAGCACAGAAGAGCAAAGCTAGCTAGGCTAAGACTAGCCATTTTGGCAGTGGTGGCAACAGGAATACAATGCAGATACAGCTAACAGCAATTTGAGAGGTCTAACAGACTGGCAATTGAACTGGCTACCTGAAATACAATCCAAGTTTAAAAGCATGCAGACTGAGTAAAGACTATTTTTGGTGCAGTTAAAAGGCATTGTATTACTCTAAATTAAGAGACCTTTTCTCCCTGGACTATAAAAAGCAGTTATTGGAGAGCTAATGTTTGGTTTAGTATTCAAGGCAGAGATTGCTGGCTGGCCTAGGAATACTTTTACAAGCATAGGAGTGTTTAAATTGTTAAGGTAAACACTATGACTTCTAACTAACCAGAGAGCAAGCAACTGTTCAGGCTTGCAGAAGGGTTAAGGGTTAAGGCTTTGATTTTCAGCTCGCTAAAGAAAATGAGAAGAACAAGAGAAAAGGAAACAAATTAAAGGAAAGAAAAAAGAAGTAAGAATGACTCTTACTTCTGCACAACCGTGGAGAGGAAAGAGCAGAGTGAAAAGCAGCTCTGAAAAAAACCCAACCAAACAAAAAGGGGGTCAAATTAAAATCCATCTGGAGTTGTACTACCACACATGCACCATTAATGAGGTGTCATGTCTGCAGGAGAGAAAAGGAAAAGGAAAGAGCTGGAACATGGCCAGGCAGGGAATGATAAGTTTAAGCACTTGTCTTCTAAGTGACACCCATCACTTGTCTATCACTGTGGAGACACTGCCCTCCTGCAAGGGGGTGGACTAGGCTTGTGGGAAAGCCAAGTTACCTTCTCCAGTGCAAACCTGGGGAACACTTCTACAGGGGCCAGGCTAGTGATAAGCTTGTTTATGGGGGTCATTAACAGCTTACAGATCTACTGAGCAGAACTGCTGGCACATAGGTTACTTCTGTTCAGTCATAAGCCAGGCTGATGTTGCACACCAATGACTCAGAGAAATGCCAGGGGATCTTAACTGTGTTCAGGTTTTTCCAAACCCCCTTCCACCTTAAATAGGTCATTATAATGTTCAGTTACTGTTCTACAAACCACAAAGTTTAGCAGCTTCTAAGATTTAGCTACATTTCTGTGCCAAAATGGCCAGATCATGTTAGAGGTGTCAGTTTAATCTTTTGATTAAATAGATTTTTAAACTGACTCAAACCTCTTAACTAACTTCCTTTAGTAGATAATCAAGGTTTGGGGTTTGGCTTTTTTATACACTATTCATTTTTTTCTATGTTGGTTGCACTTTATGACCTTGGTGGCCTTTCCCAACATTACTAGGATTCTCTATATAGCCAATCAGATGCTGGATGTTTTCTCTGTATTTCATGTAGGAGAATAGTTACGTAAAGATCCAAAGCATCAGGGAACTGCTCTGCCATCACAAAGCAAGGGATGTTTTTAAAACACATCCCATCTGCAAACAAGGTTCTGTACTTCAGCTAGCCAGAGCCCTTCTGACCTGTCACTTCAGGCCACAGAAACTCCACCAAGTCCAACAGCACTTGACCCTGGGTTCAACTAAACTGAAAGGAAACATTGATTTGGCATGGTTTGGGGTTTTTTTTCCACTTTACACTAGCACTAAGAAACCTTTCATTTTCTTTCATTGCAAAGCAGAATCTTTCTGTATCTATAAGTGCAGTGAAGGGCACTAAGAAAGCACAGGACTGTGAAGGCTTCCAAATAAGATTGGGAAAAATTACTAACTCTCCCTACCAACACATTTTCCAGGAGAAACTTCTCTTAAAAAAACAAAATTAGTTCTTAAGTCTCTCCTGGTTCTTTATTTATTAGGAGTGAACAAGGCAAAAATATATCTTTTCTACCCCTATTTAAGTTGTATGCTTTGGAATGTTGTTAGTCCTAGACTGTGTGTTACAACATGATCTGCTTAGCCCTTTCTCCTTCCTATTCGACCCCCAAAAACCCGGCCTTTGTGCGTCTGAATCTGGCACAGGAAAGAGGTGAGCTCAGAGGCAGTCTGAGTGGCAGTAGTGATTGTACTCAGCCACACCAGCAGCCTTCTACTTGTAGGCAGTCTGAGCAGTGTATTTACAGGAAACGGCCAGGGAAAGGTGGTTGGCACAGCCTATTCTGTCCAAACTTGCACACCCTGGGTTGCTCTCACCAGTATTGAGGTTAGCATCCCAACAGTAGGGTCAGAGACTTAGCAACATAGTCAGCTTTTCTGTCATACGCCTCAATCACATGGCAGTTTGAAGCAAAGCTTTCCCATCAAAGAGCCTTCAATAATTCAGGTTTCAAGATGAAATGACTACAGCTTGATTCTTACAAGGAATATAGTAAACAGTTAGTGGAAGAAAAATAATTAAGAGTTGAGTGATGCTGACACCAAGGAAAGCACTCCAAAACTTGAAACATTACATTTGGGATCTTTGATAAGAGAAGCTTTTCTTTTTCCATACAGAAAATCTGTAGCAGAAGCACTTGTTAAAAAAAATAAGAGGGGAGAAGGGCTTGGAACAGCTACTGTGAAGCTCTACCAATTGTTTCCTTTTTGAGTAGTCTCAGTGAACTCAGTGAAGCTTTACCACTGCTTGTCAATGTGTGGTATCCTCACAGATTCCAGATCCATTAGAAGTGTAGATCAATTTGGCAATACCAGAAACTCCTGTACTTTGCTCTAGTTTGTTGTATTCTAGGAAATGGTATCCCAGTTTCAGACAGAATGAATGATCTCCATCTATTTTCTCAGCTACACCAGCAACTGACAGGTAAGATCCCAGGTATTCCTACTAGGCATCCTACTTCAAAGGCTAGGGGTTTTTTTTCATCTCTAAGCCAATGTATTTGATACAGACATGTGAATATGGAATGTTGAGTAAAAAAAAAAATCCAAAAAGTAGTAAAATAAAAACAAACCAAAAGAGAAAGAGACAGGAGATTACATACATATTAAAACAGAAAAAGAAAAAAGGTCTTTGAAATAATGTGACAACAAAATATCAGCTGCAGCATTTTAAAGGCAGCTCTGGGACACTGAAAAAACCCAAAAGGCCTGGTTTAACCCAGTAGGGACTTCCAATTTAGCCAGAGCTAAGTAAAGTAGCAGCTATCAGTGAACCCTCACCAGGTATTTTCAACCTTTTTCTGAACTGCACAGGAGAAAAAAGTTAACTCTTAAGAGAGTTCAAGAGAAGATGTCTTTGCACAGTGCACATCATCTGAGTTCAAGCTAATGCAAGTGAATTCCCCTTATTGTTGTTTATCTGTTAGCTATTACAAACCCAAAGTGTGGTTCTTACACTAGAGGCTGCAAGAGATGCTCAGTTCAGTACTCACGAGGTTTAAGTTAGTCCATATTGCTGCAGGAGTGACCTGCGGGTGGGGAGCATGAGATGACAGGATCTCACTCTTTTCACAGGAGAAATGTACAGTAAATGCCTAAAATAGACACAGGCTTTTCTGTATCAGAACAACAAGCAGTGACCTCATCAGACATGTGTACAAATTGAATCCCATTGGAAGGATTGGTGAATTAGTTATTGGGAGATCTAACTGGTTTCAGGTAAAGTTTAGGGAAAAAAAGAAAGCAAAGTCATCAGAACAGGCCATAAGGTATTCAATAGCTGGCTCAAATACACTGAGTACTGAAAGTTCTGCTCAGTTGCAGCAGTTCTCCAAATACTTACCTAGATATCAATTTTACAAGTGAACCCTTCCCCACTCCCTCCCAAACAGCATTCAAAAAATACCCTAACCTTGTCTTAGGACTGAAAAATCAAGACAGATGCCTTATGAAATCAAACTAATATCAATGATCCAAATATGCATTATTGGGGATTAAGTAACAGTGCACATACTGATGCAGTTACAAAAGGGTGGTATCTCTGTAAAGGGGTCCCAATTTTGAATAAATAAAAAATTCGTCTAACATTTGGGTTGGTTTGCCAGGAGAGTTCTAGAAAGACCAGCAGCAGCCTACAAGGCAAAGTCATTTGGCAGCAGCTTTGCAATCACATTGGCTAAATGAGGCTATCAATCATTAAAAGGCAAATCAGGAAGCCAGGCAGGAATCAAGCAGCTCATTCAGTTCTCTACAGTTTCTCTTCTCTGCAGCAAAGAGCTTGAGTAAGTGCAATGAGAAGGCAGAGTTTACAGTGAATCTGAGTTTTTAGCCTAACTTGGAGATGTACAGAGAGAAACTATCTTCACCCAAGCAAATGCTCTCATTCTTGTGATATGCTTCAGATAGAAGCACTGGCCAAGCTGGCAAAAAGAACCACGTGATCTGCCAAGTAGGAAGCAAAAAAGATGCTGGGAACCACATGATCTGCCAAGTAGGAAGCAAAAAAAGACTGCTGAGTACTTCAAGACATTACAAATATTTTAGGTACTAAGGGAATGTGAATTCTATGCTGGAAGCTAGCACACAGCAAGGGAAAAAAACATTTTCTAATTGCATAAGGCATCAGTTCCTAACATGAGGCATAATTCATCCTCCCTTGGATAAAAAACTGAAAGAACCTTAATAAACCCCAAAATGTCTTCTCTTCAGAAGGAAGAATCAGGCCTAAAAAGAAACAAAAATCCTTAAAATACTGTACCTCAGCTTCTCACTCCAAAAATGCCATGTGCATAAAATAATCCTTATGTACCAATGGCATCAGTCTAGCCTGAAACACTTGTGTTAACACATGAGACAAGTAAACAGTACTTAAAGTTGACTGAAGGTCACTACTTACAGGACTTCCATAAAACAGTAAGTTACTGATTTTTTTTAAATGGTATTTTTGCATTTTTATTGTAGTTTACAACCTACAACAGAAACTTTCTTAGTCCTCATTCAGTATTAGAAACCCTTATGTAACAAAAAAGCCACTTCCAAACAAAAAACCCTCATTTGAGACTGAGTTATTCAATTCCTTAATGAAACCAAGGGCAGCTGCAAAAGAGAAAAACCATTACTGATTACTTTGTACTGAATATTAGAGGTGTTTTTCCACCTTGCCACCTTTGAAATCTTAAGTTCCAAAGCAAACATTCAAGTGACCTTCTGAGTTAACCTGTTTAAGTCAGAGCTGACATTTGATCTTGTCTCTGATTTTGCAATTGATTTGCATCACAGCAATACAAACCTTGCAGGTAAAACTGTTAAGAGCTGGATTAAGTGCATTTTCTGAAATATAGTAGAATTACAAAACAAGGTTAGCAAGTTCCCAAGAAAGCACTGTTATTTTTAACTGGAGTCCTTTTTGGCTAAATCAGAATACCAGCAGTACATCCTATCAAAAACCTGAGTTGTCAAAGAACCTTTTGAGTTTCTTCTGGAGTTTTCAGTGCCAGGCTATTTCAAGAGACAGTTGTGACCTGTAGTGTGAACCTGCTCTGAGCACTTAGCTTCAATGGCTACATGGTCTAGAAATACAAGTGCAGGACGAGGGAAGTGTGAGAAATGGAACAGCCACAAAAGCTGTGCAATACTAAAACTTGTGTACAAATGTAAAAAAGGTGATTAAGGCTCAAGTACATTTAGCCCAGCCTCCTGCAGGGGTAAGGACCAATGCATAATACCAACCCTTCTGGAAGGGAAGTTAATCAGCAGACACAGAACTCCTTGACAAACTACAGAGTGTCTGCAAGCACTTGGGAAGAGTCACTACAGCACACCTCCAGAAATTATTTTTATTACAGAATGAGTAATTCCAAAAGTAAGGAATACTCTGAACCTTCCTTTGTCTGAAGCACTGCATGGGTGACAAGTTGTCTTCATCTGAGGATAGACTTCTTTCTGTTACTCATGCTTCCCTCCCCTCTTGAATTTAAAGGTAAAGAACCAAAGACAATTCATTTTCCTTGCAGCATTTGACTAGGATGAACTTCTCCCAAAATCAGATCCCCTTCCATCCCATTCCCCATGCTGTGCACCTACAAACAAAACCACTTTTTCATGTGATTGAAGAGAATGCATCATCTGAGCACTTCATTTTGCTCACAAAATGGCTCTCCTTACAGCTCTAAGGTGCTTAAAAACTGCCATCAGGTTTCTCATGTGCTAGAGATGAACATTAGTGTTGTTAAAGTACAAAACTAAAGTCACTTAATTTTTCTGTGCTATGTAAGTATTTCCGTCAGATCATTAGCAAGCATTAACTAGAAAACTATTCCTATTCATTATTCTGACCTGACCTTTGACAGCCCATTCCAGATTGCCAGAACTCACCCTACACACACTAGCTGTCAAATTGGACAGGAATTAGAAGCTTCCAGAGACCACCATAACATTGTCAGAATTGATCTGTGAAGTGTCTATGGCGTACACAGAGAAAAGCCTTTTCAACATCTCTTTTTGTGTAGGAAAGACAAGCAACAACAGGTAAATTGTTGCAGCCCAAGCTTTGATTTCCCCAGCACAAGTCCATGACTAAGTCAGCTCAGTTGCCTTTAACTCCTCCTTGTTAACGATCCCAAAGCAGAGAACACCCCAAATCAAGGGACAAATATTGGTGGCTGATGAAATACATCGAAGTTACACTGCAGATTTAAAATAGGAATTTATTTCCAGAGATGAATAGATGTGAACTCTGGAAGTCTGCTCTATGTCACCTTAGTGGCAGAGCAAACACCACACAGACTGGCATTTAAACCAAGGAGGAAGGAGTGTTACACATGATTTGTACAAACACCTTCAGAAAGACAAAAATAAGTCAGATATACAAAGCTGTAACAGAAAGTGAGGGTAAAAAATAAACAGATTAAGAGGCATTAAACCAGAGCTCAGTGTTTATAGCTTGCAGAGCAAAACAGGTACTGTTTGGGAAGTTTTCATTTTACATTTCACAAAGTCACAGTTGCAAAAGCAGGCAAGCAAGATTTCCTAGAAAAGCTTAATTACACATACAGTTAAAGATCTTCATTAACACCAAGTGCAATGTTTCATGCACACATTCTCCAGATAGAGGCCAGAGAAGGCAAACACTACAAGAGATCATTCAAACACTGAACATTTTTGGGTTTCCCCCTCCCCACATTTAATGCCACTCATTTGTAGATATGACTCTAAAATGAAGCTAAAAAGTTACAGGTCCTTACCTGCCACACCAGCTGAAATCATGTGTACCTGGGTAGAATCTGGGTTGAAAATACTGTTCAACTTTTCCTTGCAGTTTGAGTAAGCAGCAAAATATATTGCTCTAAAATGAGAACAAAATCCAAGTTAGGTTTTACATCACTGCTCATAAAGGTATTGACATAAACTTTACTATCTCAATGTGATCTTGGTTCAAGTCTTCCTCAGTAAAAAAACTACCTAAGGAATAACTCTTGCAAGCAGTGGGACTACTCTAGGAATGGAAAAAGATCATACTTTGCAGCTTTCTTCCACAACAGCTCCAATTAACAATTAGAGAGGGAAAAGACATAATTAGAGCAGTGATTTTTGTGACAGCAGGAAGTTCAGCCAGGGAAGCAAAACACTGCTGGATGGGAACTGAGGTTACAGTATTTTGTATTTCTTGAACAGATCAGATTTGTTCTAATGACCCTAAACTCTTATTTCAACAGCATTGTAATTCCAAGAGATCTAGCAGGCATGCAGCTTTTTGTAATCCAAAAGGCACACTTGGTATTTATGGTATTATTCTAGCACTTCAGATGTAAACAATGATAAACCTTGTGGTTACATTTTATAACTTGTAGCTATGATTATATTAAATGCTAGAACAGCTCTGAAGCTGGGATTCACATTTTGTTTCTTTAATTCTGTATTTACAATAATTTTTTCCTCTGAATGTGCTCCAAAGAGATCTGCAAACTTGTATTACATTCAAGTCAGCTCACAGCAAACCAAAGCTAGACAGAGAAGTCAGCAAGCAATGTAATGTAATACAAAAGGTTGTTTTCACTCACTAAAGCTAAAAAACTTACTTTAAACACATCCAAAACTCACACTAAAGGCTGTAACTCAGGGTTTTTTTGAACTCACAAGCACTCCTCCACAGGAGAGAAGGTGAACATGCCAGTTTCCGTGAACAGAACATTAACCTCATTAGCTGTGCAAACATGTTTTTCTTCATTACAGAAAAGATAAAGTGCTTGCTCCACAAGTCTAATTTCTAAAATGGAATCTGAACTCAGTTAAGTGTCCTGGATGTGTTAGGAAACATGCTTCTCTACAGCTTATTTAAACAAAGGGCTGCTGGTAAATCCACTTTGCTAATGCTTAATTGAGATGAAGTACTGGGTGAAGAGCAAGTCAGCCAGAGAGGAACAAGGATGTGCTTCTTTTAGGAAAGCTCACACATCACAGCAACTTGATATTTTTAGCCAGGAAGGGGAACAAGCTAAGTATTTCACCTGGGGGCAGAAGGGAAGGGAACTGGAAGATCTAACATCAAATTTACTAAAAAGCAGTACAGGTTTTTGCAATTAAGAATAGTTTTCTTTGAGGATAGCCCTTAGAAAACGGACTCCCTTGCTTTACAAAAATTGCTGTGAAAAAAGTAAACCCAATAGTGACCTTTCAGACCAGACTGGCCTGTCAAAAGTAGAGGCTCTTCAGATTAGGAAGTGCTGATACCCCACAGGTGTCAAGCACAAAGGTACTGGAATTACCTCAGCTCCTCCAGACAGCAATGCTAAGCTAGTGATCAGAAAAAACCTCAAGTACTCCTAATGCCTTAAAAAAAAATCTGCTCAAATTAAAGTAGTACAACTCCTGAATTATATTTGTCTCTTGTTCTGTAATCCTCTGCTTGAGTAGCAACTTCATCTGTCAGACCTAAGGAGAAGACAGATCAATGCTGAATGGAGAGTCCAACTTTACAAAATTTTCCTCAAGTAGCCAAAGACCTTAAACTTGAAGAGGTTAAGAGTCTCCAGCTGGCTGTGCAGGAGACAGGAATGTCTTCTCTTCAGACCGAAAAAAAACCCCAACCAAAAGCAGGGCACTAAGTCAGGGGAAGAATAAAGTCTTTGTGGAATATATTCCCTCTACTTAAAATAAAGGCTCTTCTCTTCGATAGAACAGAAGGGAATAAAAATGAGCCACAAAAACAACAACAGCTTCATCCAGAATTAAGCCACCTTAGGGTTTTCACACAGTTTTGTTTCCAGACTCTTCCTTAGGTGTTTTCCTACTTTTGGCCTGACCTTAAGCTAATGCCTGTATGCAAGGATCAAACTTTGGCATAACCTCCACCTCACTCTGGCCACCAGCACCAGCCAAACAGCAAGAGGATTTGTGCTACTGCAGAGCAAGTGACAGCAGCAATACCACTGCCAGTTTGATCAGATTTACATCCTCCCCCACTGCACTCTAATACTGCCCCACTACCCTCTGGAGTCCAGCCTGCTGCTTGGATCTGCTTGCTCTGGGACAGAGAATTGTGTCATCCTACCGTGAAGGGTCAGGACAGACTCTGGCTGCAAGGGACAGAAACCTGTGTTCCACCAGAGCTCAGGAAGACAGACAGACTGCTTTGAGGCTACAGACAATTGTTTCCTGAAGACAAAAAACCCAAACCTATCTGAAAGTTAAATCTGCCTTTGTATTTTCAAAGGTAAAAACTATTTACATGTGCAACACCTTGACCATTTTCCTCCTGAACTGGACAAAACTCTGGCTAAAGAATAATACACCACAGTGAATACCATTACAGTAGCATAGATAATGCTGAGACAGTTAGTGCAGGGATGCAGGACAAGAGCTGTAAAGGACATGAGTGGCTCAGTTTGCCAGGCACCAGAATAACCCCAAGAACCAAAGGTTATTTGCTACTAAGTACTTATAACTGCAGAAGCAAACTGCTTCAAATAAACCTTAAATCCCTTCATCACCATAATTATTTACTGTAAATGTTTGTATTTACCTGGAAGGAGCAACACCTACTAAATTAGGGCCCAGCCCTCTAAACAGGGAACGAGGACCTTCCTTTTGCAAGATCATCCTAGAAAACAAAAATGTGACAATACTGTAACAGTCCCATCAACATGAAGGAAGGCACAGACCCCTCACTGCATCATTTTAAGCTTTAATCTGGTTAACACTTACACAGCCACTGGCAATGCAGTGCTGACCACAAAAAGTTAGTCATTTCCTAGAATCAGCATCAAATACAATTCCACTATTGCTTGACATGCCATAGAAATCCAGGAACTAAATCCAAAAGTAAAGCCTAATGTCAATACAGGCTTACCTCAGAGATAGGAACACAGACATACTTGGAGTTATCTGCCATTAAGAGGTCAAAGAATGTGTCCTTCTATCAGGGAGAAAATACTAAGCACGGGAACATTCATATTCCTGAAGGTTGTAGATTGTTCAGGAAACAAAAAAATATGCTTCTAGCCTACATTTCTTTCATCACCCCTCAGCTCCCAGTGTTTAGGAACTATTTTGGGCGAAAGAGGAGGAGAGAGACTTCTGAAGGTTCAGCTACAGCAAGTCCTATGTCTTCTTAGAGCAGATCAGGAAGATGTTAACTCTACCTGCCTATCATGCCCAGCCAGGGACATCTTTTTACAGTTTATTAACTACTCTTCTAAAAAAAGATAAACCTCAACATGGCTTCACATGTGCTACCCTGGTTTAATTCTACAAGACTCCTAATAGTATATTAAGTTGCATATCAGAAGTTAGAGGAAAGCAGCCTTTCAGATACAAAGTCCTGCCTTCCCCATCCTCATAAATGGCTTAAAACCACTAAGCATTCAGCTAGGAGCCATTCTGAGCTTTATTCTGTAAGATATGGTGATTATTTTGACTACAGTAAAAGGAAGTAGAAACCTCCAACATGGAAGCAGCCCTTCCTTGAGCCTGCCAGAGATTTCCCTCCTATCAGTTCTGAACTGCCAGTGTTTGTTCCTTCTCAACTCATTCCAGAAAAGACAATTCTTACCTCCTGATGTAAGGTAACTCACTTCAGTTTGAGTTTAACTGAAAAAAGGGAGCCTAAACCCATGCAAGAAGTGACAGTCACAATACAGCCCAAACATCTCATGGTACCAGCTCCACTGGAAACACAGCTCTAGAGAGACTGCTTAGGTTGCAGGGGGGTGTCACCTCCCATCTTTGTGGGATTTACAGAGAAACATTAGGAGATGAGCAGTGGATGGAGACCTCGCATGAGGCCTTGTGAGTCCTTAAGTGTTTGGAATAGTTAATCCCATGGAACTGCTCTTTAGAAGGAGCTGAAAGCCTTCATACAGCAAGGTACACTGCCACAGTAAGGATACCCGTTAATATTCAGGTTTAGTGAAATCATTCTGTCCAGCAATCTAGAACCTAATCAGATGTGGTATTTTAAAAGCTATGGTAAGACACTGGAGGAGAAACAGTGACTATCTGCATCTTATCACTCCAAATTGCTCTAGCAATAGCTTTAGAACCAGATTTCAAGTTAAAAATTAACTACATCACTAGATGTTGCAAAACAGAACTCTGTGCTTACATTTAGATTTAGAAACACAGAGCAATACACACCAATAGTTCTCCTGTCTATGTCTTCTTCAAAGAGATACACAGGTTAATGACAAGTCAATTGCTCAATAAAGTAAGTTACCCTTGTACAAATGGTTACTTTGTTTGGAATTTCCTATCAGAACAAACAGGTGAAAGCCAACTACAGCACTGAGGGAGACTCCAGACCTACTCTGATGTCACCACAGTGCTGCTGCTAAATCAAACTGAAAGTTTACTTTTGTTTTCAGTAAGCAAAAATAAGATGGTGGTTTGCACAGTCACCATCTTTATTCAGACAGGCTGGCAGATGATGTGTCTAGCAACATCTCTGCTTTGTGCCCAAAACAATTAGATGTGATTTCACTCCGTGGGCAGCACTGCTGCACAGCAATCACTTGAGTATTGAACACACTCAAAAGCACTTTGGAAAGGCAAGTTCCTTAGACATGTCTGTCATCCTGAAAGCATTTCTAATATTTGCAGAAGGAAGAGCTCAGCATGGGCACATTACAGCAAAACTGAACCCAGTCAACATCATCTGTGTCCACTTAAAAATCACCATCCCCATAGGATCATGTGTTCCATGCACATACAGAAGCATATCCGTGTATGCACAGCAACAGGACCGTCAGTGTCTTCAGAGAAACTTGGGAGTAAGTGTACTAGGTTTATTTGTTTCTTCTGGACCTAAAGCGTCTCAAGACTTGACAGAGCAACAGGGAGTTAAAAGAGGCTGCAGCAGACAGGATTATAATGGTGGTAGTTACTGACACATCTCCATTCACAGGCACCAGCTGGAGGAGTTCTGGAGCTTACACTGAAAGAAAGACAAATTTCTGCATTAAAAAGCAGATCCCAGAGCCTGTATTGTTTACTGAGAGCAGTAAATGGCAAATCCATGGTTGGAAGAGCAGTCATTAATGGTGACCTGCTTCTGTCACATGGGGAAGCCTGCACTGGGAGGTTAGTATCAAGACCTCAGGTTAAACTCAGCAGCTTAGTTAGGACTCCACAATATTCTTAATCTGTGGTGTGTATCGCATTGGAATTTGCTTTTGTTGCCAGAGAATGCAGTCATCTGTACCAGTTCTGAGTTTCTTTCCTGACACAGATGCCTTTGAAGTTACTTCTGTTGACACTTAAGAGGCAGAGGTGATTCTACAGCAGTCATTAACTAAAATTCTAACATGATTTGCCTGATTGATCCTCCCTTTAGCCTGCATATTGTGAGCCCTGAAGTACTGCACTGAATTTGGTATGACACAACCAAACACCGACACCCACAAGTCAGAACACACCAAGCGACAGCATGAGTGAAAGAGGGATCCAAGGATTCACTGGATCCATTTCAGGGATCCCTTTAATAATAATCATGTCCTGCTCCTATGTATCTGTATTGTCACAGTCTATTGCCATGTCATTTAGGACTTTCTCACATTTACTCTTATTTAAAGAGCCTGAAACCCAGAAAAGTTACTCAGCATCTCAGTTGCTTGAAACTGACCTGGAAGGAAACACATCTAAGCAAAAAACCAAAAGCAGCAGAAGATACACATCCTTGCATCACAGATAAGGGTATGGAGTGGTCAAAGATGAGAGACTAAGGAGACTAAGAGAATGAGTTCATTTGTCATAGTGCTTCTTGCCTCCTCATTCAGTAACAGTTATGATCTGGACATAAAACAGTTTAACAAGTCTTATACTGTAAGACTTCTGGAGGATGAAAATAAAAGCCTGGCACTGAAGTGTTACAGGGGCCCCAGTGAATTCTGGGGACAGTTTGGAGGAGTGAATGGTACAGGGTATATATGCTCTGCCTTGTTCAAGGTGCAAACTGAAGCATGAAGGATATTCAGAAAAGTGGAATGTGAAGCTTATTTAAAAAGCAAGATATGGAAAATTCTCATGGTAGCATCATGACAGCTAAGAGTCTGAATCTTCCATATGGATTAATACAACACAGCTGTCCTTCTAAGTCCCCAAAATGAGCCTAAACCTAGTGACAAGTACACTCACTTCAAACAATGGAGAGGTCCAGGAGAAACTCTGGTCACTCGATTGATGCTAGCACCATTCACAGTGTTGAGATGGACTTCAGAGATGTAGAGGGTGACAGAGGAGGACTGCAACCGTGTTTTCACAACTTCCAGTGGGCATGTCAGAATTGCACCAACAGTACCGCCACATCTGCAAAAAGAAAGAGGATCATCACCTTCTTAAAGCAACTGAAAGATTAGTTAACATAATGAACATTATACTTAAGAATGCAGTCAAATTGCAAAAACTGAAGAAACAACTGGCACATGCATGACAATGCTGCAGTTATTTGCCCTGGAAGGCAAGCCCACAGTTCCATCAGATTAACCTCACAACTTGGAGGGAAAATTCAAGCAGACAAAAAATAGTTTCCCAAAAGAGTGAAGGTGCACAGTCTTCAGTACATGCTGTTCAGATGAGACCTGGGAAGTATGTCAGTACCTCCAATGTTTAACTTCTTAGGATAAAATGTAACTTCTTTTGAATGTTTAGTGCACACCTGACAACAAATAAGATACCAAAAATACTTTAGGAGAGACAATATTTGTGCACTACACACACAGGGTTACATGTAAAAACCGGTATGGGAATGTAATAACAACTAAAAAGTTATGAGAACATCTTCAAAACTCTGTCTGTATTTTGGGCAATGTACCACAAAAGCTCAATGTTTCGGAGTTTACTGAGCTCTGCCCCTTACAGCAAGACAGATTAGATACTGTAGAGCAGAACCTGAGAAGACAAAAGAGCTTTAAGTGGCTAACCAGGTGAAGACTTTTGGAGATTTTGCTTCACCCTGCCACTCATTTCTGTGAGCAAGCCAAGACAAGCTGTGCATGACTTGTGCTGACTGTAGAGTCACTCCCTCTCCGCGGGAGCAGAACACAGTCAGGAACACGCAGCCTTTCAGCAGCTGTGCTCACATTACTCTTCTGCTGCTTGGCCATCTCCTGTTTCTGAATATCTACACTCCTATCTGGTGAACTACAATCATACACAGCCTCTGAGGGAAAAATACCAAAGCCACAAATTCTGCTTGCAAAGACAATCCCAAATTCCTTGACTTTGTCAAAGTGCTTTTCTAAGGCCAGTATTCTTAACTTTGCCAAATAAACTCCTTAAAACTACAACCAGGACATTATATACACCCTTTAAAAACAAACAAACCAAACAATCCCCCCCCAAAACAAACCCATATTTAATTCAGGGTATTAATTACTGTTGCCAGCAAGTCAGTCTCAAATCCATTAACACACAAATACAATTTGTACTAAATTCAAAGGGCCCAGAATTCACTTCTGATGCAACAACTAGAGCTTGTGTTTGATTCTGACAAGATAGTCCTCAGGTATTTTGTTGTAACATGAGAAGCTCAAAATCCTCCAAGCCCTTTAAAAAGCTGTAACACTTGTTGAATAGTATTTTTAAAGAATGCCTCCCAAAATACAAAGGAAAGTTCAGTATAAATTAGGAGCAACAGCCAAGACTCAAGGTCTCCTATAACTGTCATAGGAAGGTGATTTTTAGTCTGACTCTTTTACTGCAGAGAACACCAGAAACAATGGCAGTTGTTAGCACATCACTACATCCTAAAAACCTAATTCATGTATTGCTATGAGAATACCAAACAGCTGCAAAGTAGGATAACATCTAATGATGTTCACCTAATGCTTGATTTAAACCTAGTGACCTAGAGCTATCTTATTACTAAGGCTAAAGGTATCTTGTCCAATCCCTAACTCCAACATTAAACTCAAGTCTACTCTCTTCCAAGTTTCAACTGAAGAAAGAAATCAGGGGATTTTTTTGTCAGTCTGGGGAAAAGTGCTCTCACAGGAAGCTGGAAGAGAGTTGTCCAGTGCATGCTACACACCTATGGTAATAGACTGACTCATCTTTTAGAGTAGCATGTTCACAACATCTCTCAACTAGCAATTCACTTGCTTACTCTTCTCATTGTAAACTACAAATAAGACTCTTAAAAATAAAGCTGCAGGAAGAGACATTACATGTGCTAATATTTATTTTAGCCAGTGGTGGAAGCAGCAGGAGCCTGTAACACATGGTTCACACAACATGAAGAGCACATGAGAACCACAGGTAGGCTAACCCTCAAAACAATATGACATGGAGCTTTAGAGGTTAGCATCTTCAAGTGATGTGTTCCCCACAGTTCAACAGCAGACACTGCTGCATGGAAAGGTCGGAAGCTGGCTTTAGAGTTTATTTCCCTTTCTTGCAAGCCCTGTTTCTGATCTCATCAAGCCTACTCCCTTTAAGACCTTTCTGCATTTGATTTTGGACAGGTTACATGAGGACTTGTTTTCAAGCAACAGTAACAGCAAAAGAAAGCACGTGGTATGGTTTATATTAATGAGATAAACACTATGGGAGGGGGAATAAAGGAGGAGGAGGAAACTTGGCCTGCATTCTTCAATAGCTGGGAATCTGGAGCCTTTAAGCCTACTGGCTCCATAGCCACATCACACTGGAAAGTTTTCCCAAAGTTGAAGATTAACACTGACCTGGAGCTTGTATCCTGCAGCACACCTACAGCCCCACAAGGGCCAGCTGACTGCTACAGCACTGCTGTCAGACAGTCACTGGGGACAGCTTGCAGATACTTAATTCAGCAAGAGCTCCCTGGGGAAGAGGGCAGCCATGCAGCTCCTGAATGCTTGTTCTTGTAGAGTCTGCCTGCAGCAAGTGTGGTTGTGTGATAACCAGCTGATGGAACAGCAGCCAGCACTATTTTTACATGCATCAAAAGGCTGCAGGAGACCAAATGCTTCCCTTTAAGAACTGGGCACTCTTCACCTGCACCACAGTCTGCCATTCAATTTATTTCTAATCTTCATCACTCTTGGCAGTTTCTTCCTGTTGTGTTGTTGGGTGGTTTGTTTGGGTTCTTTTGTTTTGTTTTCATTAAACAGTTTAAGATGTCTCAACTGAACTTGAAAACATTTGGAATGTTTTCCACCAACTACTGACAGTTGGGATTAAAAAGTCTCCTCTGAGCCCTATCTTCAAGATCTCAAAACTCTACTTCCTTTACAAAGGAAGAAATCAGAGAATTTTCTAGTCCTATGTTCTGTACTGCTCACAAACAAGCCCTTACAAAATCCCCAACTTCTACTTCTCCCAAGGTTTAAGACCTCATTCTCCAGGCCTCAAAAAGCCCCATGTAACAGAGAAAGCATCTGGAACCAAAGGACCAAAAAAGTCCCCAAATATTGAGGAACCAGACTTTGTTCACTGAGTCTGAGCTGAACCAACCACTAAGTGAAAGCATAACCCAGGAACTACCCTGATCTATCTAGTTCACTTGAACTTGAAGATAAACACAGCAAGGCTTGACAGAATTCTGTTTATGAGAAACTGTCAGTAAACATAGCTTGTAGGCAAACAGAGCAGAGAGACAATTCAATAACTATGCACCCTGTACAAATAAGCAACTCCTAAGCAGCATGCCAGCTGTTCTGTCACCAGCATCAATGACAGTCTATTTTACTTAAATATATTTCCAGCCTTGCACACTACTAGAGATACAGTGAAGGAAACAGCTACTTCTGTGCTCCCAGCCCTGGCAGGCCCTTCAGAGCCAGTCACCAGCTCCAGCTTAGCAAAAGTGTTCTATAAATTGCCAGCAGACTGCTGCCACCATTCCTGCTACCCTCCTTACCTGCTCCAGTTAAGGGGAGTTCTTTCAATTAGTTGCTTAGCACAAACTGGAGAGTAGCACAGTTTCTAAAAACATTTAGAGTTTGAAAATTAGATTGGCCTGTCTCTGGACACCACTGAGCAAAGTCTGGCCCCATCCACTTGCACCCAACTCTTTAGCTCTTGCTGAGCACTGAGCAGATCCCCTCTGGGGCTGCTCTTCTCCAGGCTAAGCAGCCCCAGGGCTCTCAGCCTTTCCTCCTCAAATGTGACTTGGGAACATTTACTAATGTGTAACTTTCTCCAAGATGAGTTGAATTTCACCTGGGTAAGCAAATACACTCCTGCTGACAAAGTATAAACTGGAAGGGAAGAAGGGCAAAATGTGAGACACTCCTGTCTGAACCTTTACAGCAGTTTCTCATGAATGCTCTTCAGAAGACGACTTGCTCATCTTCCCTACAAATTTGACATTTGCCTCTAATCAACATTTACCATAAGCCTTTATCAGTTTTGCCAAGTCAGGCTAAGAAAAACTTGCAAACTGACTTTCATCTCAAATCACACAACAGCATGGGAACACACCCGCAGGCCTCCAGTAATCTGAAGGGCAGAAAAGCAAAGATCAGGAGGTAAATCCACAAAAATAAACACAGGTAAAAAAAAAAGGAAGTTTAACATCCCAGTACTATTGACAGAGTCAAGTTAGATATCTGCAGCTTAACCTGTACAAGAAAGCACAAGTGACAGACATGGTTATCTAACCTGCATGACTGTGACAATCTTACACAGTACAACTAGGAACAGTTGTCTCTACTTGACAACTCTTGACAGAAGAATCTAGGAAGATGACTCTGCTCTCCTAATCAGCAGGTTATTCCAGACAGCAACCATGAAAACAGACAATCCATGTTTAATTTGATCCCTACGGCACATATAGAAGTCCATCACCTCAGTGGAATCACAGAAACAAACCTGGAACCATTTGGGCTTTAAACTCTGCTAGCAATTGAACACACATAGATTGGTAACCATTTTCCCCCAGACAAAGTTGTAGTATTTGAGAGACACTGCAAGGAAAGAAACATGCTCATGCTTAAAAAACCTAATCCTGTCTGGCATTCAAATCCCAGGTTCTATTTCCAGAGATGGCTGCCAAAGAAAACCTTATTACTGAAAGTTGAAAGTGTGTGCTACAGACACAATGCCTTTGTCCAGAGCAGTTGAGTATCTCCTACCATTACCTTATATCCCTGCAAGTAAAAGAAGACAGCTCCAGCATGCAGAAGGGTCTCAACTTCACCAACTGGACTGTCTGTAAGTGCTCCAAAGCAGATTAATTTTTCCAGTGTCAATGTTACCTGACCTAGAATTGAAACTGACTCTGCAAGAACTGTTTTATTGCTCCAGATAGTGATGTTTTGAATATAAACAAGAGGAGGGTGCGTAGAGGTAGTCTCAGATTCACCTTTCACAGTATTTGTAACCACAGCCTCAAAGACTCAGAGATAACCCTTGACCCTGTTATCTTGGGTCTACATTCATTTGTGTGTTTTCTTTCCTCTGTGAAAAGGAAAGTTCGAGACAAACACTGGCTGCCAAAAGAAACAGCAAGAAAACTGAGCTCAAAACTCCATCCAAAGTAAAAAAAAACCCAAGCCACTAGCAACAAAACTCTTCACACTTACTGTAAATTCAGGTCCCAAATCTGTCAGCAATCTCAGAGATGTTTCACAATGAGTAACCTTCACATGGATAGATAAAGTTGCAGGTTTGGATATTAATTTTAAAGTATCCCTCTCTTTTGAGGGTATTTTAAGGGCTTCAGCAAGTACAGCTCTCAAAAACAACAAGAAGGTATCTTCTTAATCCTGAAGAGTCAGTTTTGCTGTTATTATACTGCTAAGCTTGTGTATGAGACATCTTTCTATCTTTAGCACAAGGCTTACTAGCAGCCAGAAACCCTCAGCCTCCTTATCCACCAATTATGGTTCCTTGCTGAGACTCAAAAGTGTAAGTTAAGCTAACATCCTTAAACTAAAAATGCTAATTAAACTTGCTATTTCTAATTAACAGCATAAAAATAGAATCCCCCAGTGCTAACATATAGAAACCTATAGGAGAAAACAGGAAAACACCACAGGGGGAACAAGCATCACTGGGTTCCATTACCCAAAACAAATATCAACCTCTACACTGGAGCTACTATTAGGAAGCAGAGTAAATAGATATTTACAGTGACATTTGTATTAAGTAAATACAGCTGAAAACATCACTCACCTAGAAGGAAACATGAGAAATGCACCAGCTTCACAGCTGCTCAGGTACTGACAGCAATTATCATACACTTCAGTAACCCCAAAGAGTAAACCCCAAGCTACTCACTGCTTTAACCAAGCACTGACTTATTCACCACAGAAGAGCATCTGAACATAAAAATAACCTGCAGTTTGGACAGGAAGGTACTAACCTTCTCCTGGGTGTTACAACAGGAAGAACTTGTTCTGAAAGGCATCCAGGGTTATGCCAGGAATGTATTTTAGGTACAGAGGAGTCCAAGTGCTTGGCAACTCATTTATGGCTATCTTCTGAAAGGGAGGTAAAGAGCCCCTATCAAACTACCTACTACACTATTAATATCTTCCCAAATCAATAAATCCAAGGGTCTATCAGCTTTACTTCCTACATTTCCTCAATGTCTGATTTCTGAAGAATTCAAACCTTTAGCTTAAATATATTTGAGTCTTAACTATTTCAGCCATTGCAGGGATTTGCCAAGAAACTCTGTCAGAAAAACACTGATTTAATTAGATTAATTTTATTAATCTAAAATCAGGAAAAAATAAACAGAGGCTCCTCTCTATACTCCCTCACACAGAAAATAGCCAACTTTCTGCAAGAAACACCACAAGTGAAGAAAGAACTAAGTAACAAACCTGAGATTGTCCAGCCCTGAACTCTGAGAAGCAGCTGTCCATCTCCTAGCCTAAAACAATCTCTCCTTTTGCTAGGGAAACAAAGCTCAGGCAAGATCCCATGCCCTGATGGAAGCTTGTATGATACAGAATTACTGTCAGAAGCTTTCTGGGAATTAAAAATAAATCATTAAAACTTGGAAATTGTTTTTGTAGCCAACACTTCCATTTTCATTCAATGTACTAATCATGATTGCAAGCAGGTAGGTCCAAACATATCACTCTTCCCTATAAAGCTAAACATTAAGGTCTTTCTACTCTTTGTTGTTCCAAGTAGTCTAACAACTAGAAAGGCATGTAACTGTAACTTACATACCTGAACTAAAATGTTCATCTAAAGCCTACATTTCAATCTCAAGATTTTGTCATTTAAGGATGCAGAATACTCACTTGGTGGTTCTTGGTTCAGAATCAAAACACCTGAGTTTATACTCTCACCATGCTGACTACAGCAATCACAGTTCCTATTTGGGTAGGAGATGGGAAACCAGAAGATATGTAAAAGCAGCCTATAGTCTGACTCCTGAAACAGAAGAGTTCTGAGTAATGCAACCAGGTAGCTCAGAGGGTGGGGAAAAAAAAAAAAAGAGAAATACTACTTTAGTTCATTACTACTTTTAATACCCCAGGCAGCTCTGGTAACTACATGGTTTGCAGAACCAGAACCTGGCAAATAGAAGCACTGTGACAAAATACGAGCTAGGTAAGAGATTTCAAACCTGTCACAGCATGAAACTGAACTCCAGCTATACTATCAGTCCATTCAGGTATGCTCCCTGGAAACACTCTTCAGTTCTGAATACAGCCTAGAAAACTCTGCTTGTCTTTAGGCGATAGCAAAGTCACTGTGGGGAATCAATTGCTTATGAATTTTACTCATTAAAGGTGCTTCTTTAAGGAATGAGTAACTATTTACTAATTTTGTTTAATTTTTCTACCTTATTTCCTGTAAATGTGTTGCTGTTCTCATGCTCTGAATTTTCTACTTCTAAACACAACTGCTGTTATGTTTACAGACAGATCTTCAGAGAATACCATATTTAAAAGGTTAAGAAGGTCCAAGTATTACATGAAGGCATTTGCATGTTAATGAAGTATTACTTGGTTGATATATTGGCTAATACATTATCTAGTGCAGCAAAATCATTTTGATGAGCCTTCTTATCCAGGAAAAAAAGCACCAACTTCACTGGTGGTGCTAGAAACTACATTAAAGCCACTCCAAAATGAGCACTGGGTTATTTCTTTTTAGAGTTAGTATTTCTATCACAAAACATTGGTTGTATTGACAATCGACATGTAGTTATGAAAAAGAGATGTCACTCCTAAAATAAAACTTCTTGAGTAAGAACTACTTTAGAAAGACATAGAAAGTAGTAACTGCTGAGTAATTCCCTCACTCAGTGGCAAGCACTGCTAGAAGAGTCTATCAAACAAGCTGGAAAGGGCTGAGGACACAGAGAAGGGATAAAAGGATTGAAGGGGGAAAAAATCTTAGAAATACAAAAGAAAGTCCCAACATAAAGTTGTAAGGGCTCAGAAGTGTTGCAGTTTGACAGCTGATGTGGAATGGGACTTGAAACAAGCCACGTAGCTATAGAAAAACCCTAGCCTGACCCCACCTACATTGCTAAAGAAACATGTGACCAGTTACAGTTTCATTACAAAAAGCAGGCATTGAAGACTGAGCTTAGCCATACAAAAAAAAGGCCAGCAGATTGAGGTAATCATGATGTTTCCATACAGTGTCCAGTGAAACCTAAAGGAAAACAAAGCCTCCTTCCCTTCCTCTTTAAGTTACTGAAGACTTGGATCACTCAGGTAATC
Source organism: Galbula dea (assembly GCA_013399015.1). Lineage (NCBI taxonomy): Eukaryota > Metazoa > Chordata > Aves > Piciformes > Galbulidae > Galbula > Galbula dea. Next base: position 1,408,308 of record VWZX01001133.1, on the reverse strand, counting down.
TTTAGCCCACGACGCTGACAAACAAGCCATGAGATGATCCTGAAAAACTTTTCTGCTACATGTTACCAAATATACACTGTTACCTTTGCTGAACTAAGGTTACAGGCAGAGGAGGAAACAACAGTCACCTTTCTCCTCCCAGGGCAACCCTTGACCCAGCTGGCCAGCAGCTAACTGTAGACCAGACTTCACTGCAAGAAAAGATAGGAATGAACAAGTTGAGCTGAGTAGTCTTCACCTGGTCTTCAGTTCCAGGTTTATAAACCTGTCTCCATCATTATGCATGATTTTGCCTATCTCCCCTGTGCAGAGCTAGCAAGTTAAAAGTGATATAATAAGGCAGCATTCCTTCCTTCCACTGCTTTTCTGAATGCTTATGAGGATGTGAATTCTAAAGACAAAAATACACACTACCACATCTTGGGCCACCTGCTGCATAATCCCTGCCTCCTAAAGAGCCAGAAATTGGGAAGGGGGGCAGGGGGGTGAAAAAGCACTCAAATACGCGCTAAATGAGGTCTCTAACACAGCAAACCTGCCAAGTGTGCTCATGTGCATCCAATTCACCCAGACCTGCACAGAGCAAACACTACATTACTCTCTCACCTCAAACGGCCCAGTCCAGTCTCAGTCAGTACAAACAGAAATCCAAGCTTCAAGCTCTCTCAGGAGACAAAGTATGTTCTCAGTCTGTCACTTCTCCTGCTTCCCACAGCCATGCTCACAACCCCAATGAACTTTTCACCAAACAAGATCCCCAGTTTTCTCTCTTAAGCTTGAGGAACCACAGGCTAACCACAGGTAATCACAGACATACCTAGCATGACAAAGCTGAAAAAGATGAAAACAGACCTAACACCTGCGAATGCATAAGAGTTAACTCAGACCTAAGCATGGCTATAAGAACTACATCTTCACTTCTAGCTATATCTTTCCTTCCAATTTCTTCTTTGTGGGTGGAAAGCTGCATGACCATGTCAAATGCCACACCTAAAGGCGGCACATACCAGAGTGTTTAAACACCTTTAAACACTACACTTGCCCTTGGACACGACCGTTACCGACTGCTAAGGGAAGAGGCACGTTTGGGCAGCCCCTGCGATGGGGTAAGGGAGCCCACGCACAGGAAGATCAACACCAGAGAAGGCACGAACTCCTGGAAGGGCGAACAGAAGCAAGAGGCTATTTAGAAAGGAAACCGCCACCCTTGCTTTCCCCCCATGGCCCACGCACCACCCTCATGCTGCCCGCAGATAAAACGCAACCCCAGGGCCGCGCCCGGGAGGCTCCAGACGAAGACCAGGGCTACCTCCTCGGGCAGAGCAGGGCTCCAGCGCACAACCGGCTACCTGCCTTTGGGCAGGCCCGGAAAGGGCTCAGGGCACTGAGCGGGAAAAGGCGCGGCGGGAAGCGCCTGACCGCGGCCTGCAACTCCCCCCACCCCCCGACCCGAGGAGCCCCTTCTCTCCTCCACGCGTCCCCATGCAGTGCCTCACAGAACTCCAAGGCGAATCACACAGCCCTCCAACCCCACCGGGGTCCTCACAAGGCCACCAGGCAAGCGCTCCAGGCCGCGACCAAACTCCCCCCGAGGCCAGGCCGCAGCGGGAGGGCTCGGGAGCGGGAGGCCCCAAGACCCCCGGAGAGGAGGAAGAGAAAAACCCTGCTGGAGCCATTTCCGGGGTTACAGAGGAAAGGGCGAGCTGCGGAACCCGCCCCAAGGGGGTCTTCACTGCTACCGACCCGGCACAAAGAGCAAAGAGGCAATAGCGGTAGAAGAGAAGGCAAAAAAGTGGGGGGGCAGCCCACACAGAAAGGTTAAGGCCGGTACCGTTCCTCACCAGGCAGCGACTTCACCTACCCGCCAGCAAAGAGATGCACTAGGGTGTCTCTCTGGCTCATCCTCGTCGCCTGTAGCCCGGCGGGAGGGAGCAGTATTGGGCACTTCCGCCCCGCGCTCGGCCAAGCCGCTCCGCGCAGGGCTCAGCATAAATACGCAGCGCTCGGCCGAGGGCTCCCTGCGGCGGAGGGGCGGGAAGGGGCGGAGAAACCGAAGAGGAGGGAAAGAAGAGATCGGGGCAAGCACTGCCTCCTGACAGTAGCAGCTGCAGTACTTTCATGAATATGCAATGAGCGCGGGGTAAACAGAGGCTGCTATTGGCTGCGGGAGGTGACGTCACCGCCACTCTTCACCTTATAAGCGGGGCGAGGTCTGGCGGGAGGCTATTAGTAAAAGTGGAGATGAGAATGGAGTTGGTCGAGTGGTGCTGATGCTGCAGGTGGTTTTCTGGTGTTCTTCATGTAAGACTGTTGCTTAAGAGCTGCTTTTTTTCTTTTCTTGTTTTTTGCAGGACTTTATACGTGGTTCTCAGGCTCACAGTGATTGGTTCCCTTTCTGGGGTGGGTGCTTGATCTGAAGGAAGGTTCTCTCCAGAGCCACAGAAAATATGCTGATTAATGTTTAAAGGATGGGTAAACTCTTTTCAGTAGTGCCCAGTGATGGGGTAAGAGACAACGGCTGCAAACTGGAACCAGGAGGTTTTAACTGTATGTGAACTACTCTGCCCCGGTAAGGCCACGTCTGGAATGTTGTGTCCAGTTCTGGACTTCCCAGTTCAAGAGACAACAAACTTACTACTGAAGAGAGTCCAGAGGAGGCCTCACAGATGCTGAGGGAACTGGAGCACCTCTGAGAGGAGGAAAGGCTGAGAGCCGTGTGGCTGCTTATCTTGGAGAAGAACAGCCTCCAAAGAGATTCTGCTCAGTGCTTAACGAGCTAAAGGCTGGGGGCAAGAAGCTGGGGCCAGACTCTGCACAGTGATGTCCAGGGACAGACCAAGGGGCATTGGGCACCATCTGGAAACCAGGAGGCTCAACATGAACAGAAGGAGAAACTTGTTTGCTGCGAGGGTGGTGGAGGCCCAGGCTGTCCAGAGAGGTTGTGGAGTCTCCTTCTGTTGAGAGATTCCAAATGTGCCTGGATGTGATCCTGGGCAACCTGCTGTGGGTGTCCCTGCTTTAGCAGGGGAGTTTGACTAGATGAACTCCAGAGGTCACTTTTAACTTCTGCCCTTTTGTATAGAGGGACACACAAAAAATGATCCCTGTGGCCTTAGTGTCCAAAAGCAGTGCTATTGGAGAGGCATGTAGAGGCCTTATGTTTTGTTTCCTCTTGTTTTTGAACTTTAGGTGCTCTCCTCAGCTACTGAAGCAATGCTGCTCCCCGAAGAGGCACCCAAACACTGGCCCACTGAGCGAGTATCATGAGTCATTGGATGACTTTCATCTTGGTTTTCTTCAGAAATCTATGGGTAAGGGAAATCAAATAATGCTACACAGGAAAATTGTTAACATCATGTATAAAATAGTTGTCTAAGTCAACATTTTGAAAACCCAACCACCTAAAGCAAACAAATGACCAGGTGAAATCTTCAAGAATGTCCACAGAAGAAGTACAAACTTATTCCAAAATATGAGGAGCTGTTTCATAACAGCGCAATGGTTTTTAATCACTCTGCTAATAGAACAAGCATGAATTTTGAAGCTGCTATTTCTTAAAACAGCCTAAATCCTCCTCTGAGAGCATGAGCTGATGGGGAAGACACAAATAAGATATAAATGTAATGTGGAATTTTTGCAAGAGTGGTGAGAGCTGAGGAGGAGGTTGGGTGGGAGAAGGCTTGGAGAAATTTGAGATGTGGAGATGCTTGGGGGAAACAGTTCTTACACTGAACTGAGACAAGTAAAAGTAGGACAGTGATTTTTGGAGTTGGTGTTCTGCATTGCTGCTCCACATAGCATGTAGGTGAAACTAGTGAGTAAATGACTGAGAAGCGTTCCAAAACACAAAGGCAGGCAAGGCTTTCAGAAGCTGTGCTGTACCTATGTGAGACCTGTTAAACTCAACATTCAAGAAGTGAGAAAGGATCTCATGTGCAGCTTGGCACAAGGTGTCACACAGGAAAGAACAAATGTATGCAGGTTAATTTAAACAGATAAATTATTTTGAGGCAACTGGAAAGCTCTAGCAGTGATTTATGAAATGCAGCATGAAAGATGAAGAGTCATATGTCCAATACTCAAGTTTGAGGTCATGACTCCAGATTTTGTTTCCAATTCCCCAGTGGCTTAAGAGGGAACACAAGATGAGTTTTCTGCAGGCCATGTGATGCCATCCAGTGTGCACATGTCCTGGTAAACTGAAAAGAAGATTAAATACCAGACAAAGACTCTGCTTTGTCCTGCCTCTGTATAGATGAAGTCCTAATCTTGGAGCTGTTAGCTTCATCTGGCACTTATGGCTTGCACTGTGACAAATGAAAACATGTTCTGTGATGTGGGGTAGCTAAGGCATGTAACAGGACTCCATCAAGTTGCAGTAAGGAATAAAATATGGGATAAAAATGAAGCTCTTGTTTCTGTGTCTCCTAGCTCTGAATTCATCTCAAGATATCATCCAGGTAGCATCTGCTGCATTTTTCCTCTTGCAGTTCTTGAACAGAAAACACCATTTCTTGAATGTCATCATTGGCTTTCTGTGTAAAATAGAGCAATAGAAAAACAACTCAACCTTTCCTGATACAGCAGTTTTGTTCTCCTGCTCTTTCATAGCTGTTGGGGGGGGTGGGGGGGGGANGGGGGGGGGGGGGGAATAATATATTTTTCTCCATGTAGAAGAACTGTGGCTGCTATTTTTCAGCAAAGGTTCTAAAAACTGCATTTGTCTTTCTATTCAGAGTGGCTGTGTTGGAGTCTTCTTGTTATGGCTATAATCACCCTCTCTTTTTATAATACATGTATGACCACATTACACAACTTTAAAATAAAGGATATTAGCTCATAACTCCACATTTGAAACATAGATTTAGTATAGTCCTGGCTTTGTTTCCCCTTTAGTGTTCCCAGTGCCAAGGTTAACCCTCATAAAACAAGAGAAAACAATTCCCCTGTGAAATAACATCTGTACTAAGCAACCTCTTTTCAAACAGTTAACATTCTTGGATGCTCTGTTTATCTGAGTGATCCTTTATTCCAATCAGATGAGGACTTGTACCTCAAGTGATATAAAGCCTGGGGACATGGCAGCAACCAAGTGTTAGTCCAAGGGGGAGCAGAGTGAGCTGCTCTCACAAGGCACTTAGCAGTGGGACTAGAAATGACAAGGTTTTTGCTTTGGAAAAGGACTCATGGGCAACTAGGCTTCCTGTTTTCCTGGCCTTTTCTGCATTCCATGAAGTGCATTTTTAGAAGTCATTTGATTCAGTATTTGTATGGATAAATGCAGCTCATTAAATGCCAGCATTCATTTCCCTCTATGGCTGGCTGAGAAATGAGGCTTGGCCAAGCTTTTATTAATGACACTGAGAAACTGATCATTACTGCTAATGAAGACCTGGCAGAAAGGTTAAATTTAAATGTAAAGTAAGCCTCTGGGAAGCAGCTGGGTGGGTTTCTTTAGTACATGGAATAGAAGATCAAGAGGTTTTTCCTTTTAAACACCATTTTCCTGGTATTTTATCTAGTTTATTTTTGTAAATTGCTCAAAATGAGGGGAGATGACAGTTGTGCTTTCACCCACTATGTTCTTCTCTCTGCTAATATGTTGAGAGGGCTTTTCAAAGAAAGGAAGAGGACTTCAGATATAAAAGCCCCCAGAATCTGAAGACTGCCCTATCCATAGCATGCCAATGAGGACTAGGAGAGTTGTACATGTTAGACTGAGAATGAACAGAAGGCTGGCTAGGTCACATCAATAGCTGGAGATGCTTGTAAGGGAGGGGATAAGCCCTGTGTGTTGGAATTGGGATTTGAGAATCTGGACCATCCAGATACTTAGAAGGAAGCAGCTCATTCTATTGCACTTAGCCCTTCTGAAAGCTGTGGAGAATGCTCTGTGTGACTTAGGCTGTGGATTTTGAAGACAGGTGTGTTCAAAGTGAGTCAGGTGTAGAGAAGAGCCATTCAGGTCAGCTGGAAAATGAATGGCTTATCCTAGCAGAGAACACTTACAAGATTTGGTTTGTTTAGATTGAGTGAATAAAGGCTAAGACAAGATATAATTGCTGCCCATAAATATGTCAAGGGAATAAACTACAAGGACCAGAAAAGGGACATATTACACAAGCTAAATGTCATTGTTAGCAGAATTGCTAGAGGTCATGAATCAACGGAGATTGAGAAAAAGAAGGGAGAGTCCATGAGGTGGTTTGGTTTTTTACTTAGCAGTAGTGTGGTGATAACTGCACCTCCCTCTTGTGCTTATTGGAAGAGAGTGAATATAAGTGGAGAGGAGGGATGGCAGCAGCACATGTTGGTCTCTGTGCTGTGCTGGCCTTTAGGGTTCAGTGTAAGCAGCCTGATTTGGGCAGCTGAGCAAATCCTGCCATCCTAGATGTGCATGAAGACTACAGAAGTTTTCTCAGGCTGCTGGCACTTGCCTAGGGAGTTAGCCACCTTGCTGTTCTCACTTGATAAATGTGGCTTAATAATCGATTTCTATCTGGAGGAGGTGTTACTTCTGCCTAAGCCTGGACAAGGAATTTACTGACTCAAGTGTACTTTAGGGAGGTAAGCTTCATTATTGCTAATGAACCAATTAAGGAAGTATTGCAGGGAGGCTTTGCTTTTTTCAAGAGGTCACACATTCAGAAGGTTGGCAGTTGGACTTTTGATGGTCTTTGAGGTCTTTTCCAACCTTCATGGTTCTCTGAAGTTCTGGTACATAGCTGTACAGTATAGTTTTTGTTTCCCAGGTTGTGCCTTGGGTGTGATATGACACAAAGCTTAGTTAGAGCCTTGATTTTTAAAGTGTGGCAGCCATAACTAAAATGAAAACTCTCAGACTAGCTGCTGCTACAAGAGGAGGATATTGAGCATTGTTGATGGGTTGGTTTTATCTTAAGGAGGGAATTGTTGTTACCAATTTTTATATTCAATATATGAAGTCTTCATTATTTTCTGTAGGCTTTGGAAATGGCTAGTGGGGTTGCAGAGTCTTCTGATAGTCTCTTCATCTACTTCCAGAAATTGGGCCACACACAAATTTGGGGTCATTTTTAAAAAGGGTAATAGGTTGTAGTTGATTTTTTACCCCCAACTAACATGTGGCAATGTTTCCTTTGGCTGGGAAAGGTACTTGTAAGAAATGGAGAGAACATACTCCTAGTGTAAGCAATGTCAGTGTGAAAGATGTTTAACAGTGCAGAAAGGGAATATTCAAGACTCTATGGAAGACTGATTTACTTGACCTTTAAGAAGATCTTCAGAAGATTATGATGACCAATTAATGGTAGCTCTGGGACAGGGCATCAGGTCAGACAGATGAAATCCTTGCTGGTTCTGGTGTGTATATAGCACACATAGGCTCAGGTAAGCTCTGGGGATACTTCAAAGCCCCAATAACTTTTCCTTTCTTCTGTTATTTCCTCTCTTGTAGAGCAAAAATTCATTTCTTTTCATAACCTGCTCTCTAATCAAACATAATCCAATCAAATGAGTTATCTTCCTGGAGTTACTTGAAAATACTCTGGAGAATCTTTTGCACATTCTTTAATTTTGCACATTCTTTAAACTTACATTCTTTGTAAGTTTAGAGCATGAGCCTCAAGCAGTTGAATTCATATCATGCTCTAAGTCCCTTAGCCTTGGTGAAATTGCAGCTTGGGTGAGTTTGGTCTTGTCAGCCTTGTGGAAACAGCAGTGGGCTTTGTGATGTGACACCAGGGAGAGCTGATGGAGATGGCTTTGATAAATTCATCTTTCATGTCTTGACTAGATTTGGAGTTAAGTTGTTAGTAACTGCAGTGGGAAAACTGTGTTTCATCTTTATCTATGACATCAAGTGATAAGATTTGATTATCTTGACTTTGTGATCAGACATATGTCTAGCAGGATGGATTTCTCCCCATAAATGAAATAGAAATTCTGTGTAACCCAGCATGATTGGTGACCCACATGTCCAAAGCCCTATTTCTAATCACACTATGAAAGTTTCCAGCTCTATTTTTGGAAAGAACCTTTTCAATTTTCATCTCTCAAAAGACAAGAGTCTCTGGCCAAGAATAAACTCTTTATTCTTCCCCACAATCTTCTTCCACTTATGTTTGGAATCTTATCTTCATTTTAGTTTGCTCTGTGAGCAGAGCAGCAGCCTGTTATGTCCTTACAAAGCCAAGCCTGTGTGTGATTGTGTAAGACACTTGTGCTTCAAGGATCTCAAAACAGAACCCAGATGTTCCTAAACCCAGCTATGTAGTACAGGACTGCTTTGTTTCTTGTTGTCCTTCAAGTTCTGAGGATACATCACAAGAGGTTTGATTTCTTGTCTGTTGCTGTTTTATGCAGACTAGGGGACAAGGCTGAAGTTCTGAGATGTTTGGGGAGTCTGATGGGAGACTTGCTCTGTAACTTGAGGCTTATCTCTTTCTTCTGTTAGAGTAGATGTTTGAAATTGCTTTTTTATAAGTTCCTAACAGTTAGTATGAATCAAGCTCTAGCTACTAACCACCACCTGTCATTGGAGGGAAAGGAAGGGACAGCCCCACTGGAATAATGGCATGGACTTGGTGAAAGGAGCCTCTGTACTGCAACCTCATTTTCTTTAGAGGTAGGGAAGAAGAGAGAAAAAAGGCTGAAGTTTGGAGATCTCAGTATGAGTTTGAGTTAACAGTTGGACTTGATGATCTCTGAGGCCTTTTCCCACCATAATGATTCAGTGACAAGTATTAATATAGGCCACACTGGAGTGGAAGTGATACACGTGTTGGAGAAGGAAATACTTCAGTTTGACTAAAACTGAGTAATTCTCAAACCATGGGATACTTCCAGTTCCTCAGACTCTAGATGGAACCTAATTCACACTGAATGTAACCTGTTGGAGTTCAGTGTTGGCTGATCTGCAGCTGAAATCAATCAAACAGCCTAGACAGGGAATGATTAGGCAAGTCAGAAACATGGACCTGGGATGTTTGCTTTTGTAGTCTCTGAGAGGTCAGGTAATGGAGACATCAGTTAAAAGCAGGATAAACATCAGCCTCCTTCCACTGCAAAAGCCTTTTTCTTTCTGAAATGGGAGTATGCATTTAGCTTCAGAGCAGCTGCCAAAGAACTGGTTATATTTATATCCAATATATCACAGGCATGGCCAATGAAAACCTCAGTGTTTGGGCTTGTTTGAGAGAAAGCAGAGTGCAGCTTTTGAGTGAAAACCTCAATGTTCCAATCTGCTTTACAGAAAGCAGTGTTTTTATCAGTCTCAGTCACTTTCCAGGGTTTCTTTCAGTTGTAGCAGCGTGACTTCAACATTCTGAATGAAAGTTGGTTGTGATGCATGTGTGTGTGAAGGAAATACTTCAATCTGAAAAAAACCTGAGCAAACCTCAAGCAATGTGCAATTTCCAGGTCCTCAGGCTCTAAATGGGATCTAAGCTATCTCCTAGGTGTCTTTGGCAACCATGAGAGTTTATTCTGTGAGGTGAAGCTGCAATATTTATCCATTGACCTTTATTATCCAGGCTGTTTCATGTAAATATCCTTTTTTCTCATTCTCCACTGCCTTGTAACCCAATAGACTTGGTAAATACCATGGGTTTATCTTCTTCAGATGGGGTTTGGTTGTGTTTATCTTTTTTTCAAGGCAAAGTGGCTGTTTTGGTTCTCAGCCTTGCTTTATAGGTCTCAAGCAATGATGTCTCTAGTAGTCAGAGGTGCCATCACCAAGGCTGTTGTTTCTGCTGAATCAGAATGTCTGTTAAGAAGTGAGTTTGTCCTCAAAACTAGGCTGTTCTGAAGCTAAGGGCCTGTAGCCTTGGGCTTGTGGAGGAGAGAGCAGGAGTACTTGAAGGACTTTATGGGGTTGTGTTCTGCTCTGCAACAGATGTGGTCATTTGGCTCAGAAAATTTGCAGGCATCTCATTAGAAAAGTGAGCCAAAATGCAGCCTGCTCTGGTAGTTGATGGTGATTTCTTAGCTTGGTTTTGACACAGCACCATTTTTATGCAAGGAGGCACAGCCAGCTGTGAGACAGATGGAGCCACATATGTTTCCACACCCAAGAGGGGGGTTTGTGTACAGAGCTACAGTCAGGAATAAGGCTGAGAGAATGCTACCAAAGGTTATTCATACAGAGATGGCTGGAGTTGTAGATAAATTCACTTGGATTGTATGGGTGATTGGCTGAGTTTGTGTTAACTTGCTGCCTATAATAGAGGTTATTTTCTGGCATTGAAGTCTATAAAGCAGTAAATAGTGAGGAAGTACTTGGAGATTATTCTGGTCAGCAGTCTGAAATCAAGACTAGTGTGTGGCGTCTTCCCCAAACTGGGGGTGGCTGTGCCACTTTCCTTTCTCCTCAAAACCAAGGGCATCTTGCCACCACCTCCACCTCCTAGAAAAGTCTAGTGTGAAAAAAGATGCCACCTTCTTTCCCTCTCTCACTTGCTTCAGTACTGAAAAGCTCTGCAAAATGAGACTAGAGCTGCTGCTGTGCTGAGCCTTCAGGATCTGCTGAACGTGAGAATGAATTCATTGTTTTTGTGGAGCCTCCTTTTCTGCCCTAGATCAGAGCACAGAAGGGTTGCAGAGGCAGGAGGGCAGAGAACAGTCACCAGCCAGGCTCTTGCTTGCTTGCTGTAGCCTCAAGTAGAGGAAAGAAAGTTTATTTAGCAGTGCTCTGGTTCCAGGTAGCAGTACCCTGGGCCACTGGTTAGGCAGAATTACTTAGGACAGCTAGAGTGCAGGCCATCTCAGAGTCAGCATGTGGAAAAGGAGAGCTGTCTTTGGCAGGAGTTGAAGGAGATTTTTAAGTGTTGAGATTGTTATTCTCTGTTATAATTCCTTCTTTAATCTTTTTCCTTTTTGGAGACAATGGGACTAAAGATTTGCCCATGTTTCAGCCATATTAACAGCTTCTTATGACAAGATAAAATTAGTGTTGTGGAGAACCAGGAGTACATGCAGCAAGGAACTGCTGAGGTCTGAGCAAAGGCACCACAGGTAATTTGCTGATAGGTATCTGGATCTTCCTGATAACTCCCTCTCCTTGTTCCAGCCAAAGGTATTGGACTATCACTTCTTGCTTTTGTAAGGAAGAAAAATCTCTGCTGGGATTAAAGCAAGCAGAGAATTTCAGATGAGGGAAAAGACAGTAAAGTTTACAAACCCAGATGTGTTCAGTAATCATAATTGTAAAGTTTCCATTCCTAGGCTGTTCAGTCATTTACAAAGTGATTTTTAAAAGGAATATAATATTTAAAGCTGCCATAACCATTTCATATCATTGTCAGAAGCTGTTACATCAAAAAAGTCTGAGAATGTGATAGAATTAGATGTTCTGCAGGAACTCTAAACAGTTAACTTCAAGTTTTGCCATACAGAGGAGCAAAGACTTCACTAAATCTTATACCAGAAGAGGAGGAAAGCTTTTAGGAGGCTCTAAATCTACAGAGAACTTGGGGAGAAGCGGGACAGCTGAGCTCAGGCCTGACACACTGCCTCTCCTCCTTCCTTGCCATTTACTCTCAGATAGAAACAGCTGGAACCACAAAAAAAAAAAAAAAAAAACACCAAAAAAGTGGTTTAGTGCTGAGTGCTTCCCTGGCCTGGAACTGGAGCAGCTATAACTGACAACAGTTCCCTTTCTCATTTTTGCTTTGATAAAGGAAAACCCTTTTCCTTTCAAAGATGTTTTCAGCTTCTCTGGAGGTGTCTTGATCTCTTCAACACCAGTGACTGTTTTTCTGCTGGAGCCCTTTGGAGTTTGCACCACTCCCTATTCATGTGATGCTCTCACATTCCTTCTGAAGGGAAAAATGAGTGTTCATGCTGCTAGAAAGTGGAAACTTACTGATTCTACAGAGGTTGGCAGAATCTCTTGTTCCAGCCTCCTGACAGGAGCAAAGAGACAGGCTGCATGTTTGTAAGTGCTAAGCCAATAAGAGCCTTCCTGTCACTGCACTGATGTTTCTTCTCTTCCCCTCTATACTTTCCTCTAAACACACAGCAAACATGCAAACCAAGAAGGCTTCTTGTTCCTGTGTCTAGGAGCAAATGGAGTCCCACTGCAATAACACTTCTGTTGGAGCCCTGCAAGCAGAACTGCCTACAGCAAGGGCACAGATTGTTTCGTCTCTGATACATTCATTTATATGAGCATATTAGAGCAGAAGATGGAACTGTTCCTGTGGAGTCTCCAAATGAATTAGGAGTGCAGACTGGCTCCTTAGGGCTTGGAGCTCTGTCCACACTCCTTGGTTTAACTCCATGCTAGCCAGCACCCAGACCATGGAGAAAACTGCAGTGAAACTGAAGTGGCTGCTCTCTACTGTCACAGTTCAATAACTGCATCAACTCTTGTTTTGATTGCAATATCAATTCACTTAAGTTACTGCCTGGAGTGGAAGCAGATACCTGTCTGTTGCAAAAAGCAGTCTCAATGTGTGGCTGTATTGGAACAGAACAGCTCAGTGCATAGGATATTTTTCCCATTTTCCTTTTCAAAGCAATCCTACTAATATGCATCAACAAAGTGGTGCAGACACACCTGCTGGCCTCAAAGCCATAGCTGTAACTTTTGGATGGTGCAGGGTGCTACCTTTCCTTCTCTTGCTTGATGCCCTTTTTATGAAGCCCTATAAAATTTGCATTTTGAATGAGAGATAACTATGGGCACTTGCAGAGTCAGACATGCACACTGGTCAGCACTAAAGGTATGTCTCCAAGCTTCCATCAAAATATCCAAGAGTAGCTTTTCAGCTAGGTTGTGCTAAACATTTCTTTTTGCAGGCATGGATTTGCATTCACTGTGCCTGAATTTATGGTCCTTAGAAACCTAGCAGAACAAAGCCTTAGTGATCTCTACCTGTGCTATTTAACCTGCCAGTCTGATATTTGAATATGTCAACCTAAAAGCAGATATTGTCATTCTTCCAGGAGAGTAAGGAGTAGTAAAGAGCAAAGTGTGAGTTTGGCAAAGTTGTAGGGCAGTGTAAATTCCCTCTCAATAAATCTCTGATGGGTGTGAATGCCAGGGGGGTAAAGGAGGGATAGCTTGGCTGAAGTTTGGTTCCCTCTGGTTATAATCTCTGTAACACAAGCAGGGAGAGAGAAAATGTGTAGTAGTGGATGGACAAAGTCAAACAACCTGAACCCCTAGGTGCTGTGTTATTGCTTGGGGGTTATTTTCATGAGCATTGAGTACTTTCTGTTTTTTCAGCAGTTTATTTTGGGTTAGCAAATGATTCTTGCATTGTTTACTTTTAATGCAAGCAAGTGTTTTTGTGATGGAAAGCAGAGGGAGAACTTAAAAACTTTAAAACAAACCTTGTTTACTGGAGCCATGGCCAGTATGAAAATATTATATTTAATAGAGAAGTGTTTTCCTGAGCTAAAAATCCTGAGAACAAGTAAAACTCTAGAGAAAATGGAGAACCCTTCAGTGCAATGTGTGGCTAAAGTCCTTGTTTTGGGTTAACTTGTTTGGGTTTGAGAACAAAAAGGAATTTCTGAAGACTACAGTGCTATGGAGACAGTTGTCCAAACTATGAGTTTGCTAATCCTAACAACCTGCCGATACCCTTGAGAGGAAAATCCTTGGGAGCAGTGCAAAACAAGCCCAGTGCTTTCATCTGTACTGGCAAAAGCTTTGCAGCAGATATCATTGCTCTGAATAAAAGAGGAGAAAGAGGTGTTGTATGGTTTGCCTAGAAGAATAATGGAGAGGAAGGAAGCAGTGTTCCAAGTCTGATACGGATGAAGTTAAGCTTAAGACTGGGTACTTGGATTTCATTGCCCTGTGGTGAGTTCTCTTCAGAGTTTGATTGCATCTCTCTGTAAAGCTTGTGTGTCATTCTGAAGTTAGACTGTACATTTCTCAGCAGGAGAGATATCTGTCAGCTTATCTAGTAAAAAGCACAGAGAGGTTGGAAGGAATAATCAGTCCTTCCAAAAACTGCAAAATGGGAATCCAGAAGTCCTAGCTTAGGCCAGAAATAATATCAAAGCCATCATGTAGACACTTCCTCTCCTTTTAACATGGAGCAGGATTTGGCTTTGGCCTTTATATTCTGCTTCCTATCTGACGTGCAACAGCTCTGAAGAAAATGATGTTGATAACTTGTGATAAGGCAAAGCAGAACTTGCACTGGAAATGTTCTTTTTGGGTTTTTTAGCCTGTTATCAAAGTCCTTGCAGCTTCCTGTCAAAGCAAGCAACTCCACAACATGTCTTCAACGTGGGAGTTGGTCTTGAATGCTTCAAAACCAACCAGCATAGACACTCACATAATCCCTTTGGCTGGTGCTAGCTGTTATTTAATTGCAGTGGACATTTCCTACCCTCCAACTGTTTGTCTGTCTCTTGTTTTCCATCTTGCTTTCAAGTTACTATCTGTCAAACTTTGAACTGTGCTTACCAACTCCTTCTGAACCCAGGTTCAGCTGGGCTGGGGTAGAAAGTGCCTAAAATTAGTATGTTGTAGCAGAGATGTAGATGACTAGAAGCAGACAAGGACATACTTTATTGTTAGGCTTTCATGGTGCCTTCCAGCAAGGCAGAACTGAAAACTGTGGCCCTTCTAAAAGCAGTAATGCAATTATGTGTTCTATTAATGCTTTACAAATCATTTAGTGTAAACCAGCCAGCCCTGTTGTGAGAGCAGTGCTGGGGGAGGCAGTGTAAATGGACAAGCTGCTGTATTTCAAGGCTCCTCAGCCCTGGGGTGAGTAAAATAACCCAGAAGCCCTCCTGATATAGCTGTGGAAGGCACATGTTGGGCAGATAGCTACAAAAGCATTGTAATAGCACCCTCCAGCTGCCAATATGCATTGGGTAAGTAAAAATTTACTACTACAGTAGTGTTGCTGCAACTGCCACCACTAATCTTGAGGGCCTAACAAGTGTAGCTTTGGGGAAGTTGCTACTTCTTTCTGCTGATGATAAAAATATGGATAGGTACAAGCTATTTGACAGCATGTTTCATGAAATCTGAGACATAATACATGTGATAATCTGGGGGAGAAAAAAAAGGTAGTTTCATCTCTATTTCTTCTTTACTGATGTCAAAGTCCCTTTGAAAGGGCTTGAAAACTGTGCTTTCCAAAGTCCATCTAGAGCCCATGTAGACAACAGGATTGTTTCTGCTGACTTGATGGAGCTGTGATAGTGTAGATGAAATGGAAATAGTGTATTTCATAAGCATTAGGCACAGAATTAGCTCTATAAGGAGTTGCAGAAACACCAACCCCCTGTTAGTCTAACAGATTATGATGTGAAGATGGAAAGAGGCATTGTTTAAAATAATCCCACAATTCATTCCTAATATTAGCAGCAAATGATATAACCCTTGTTGTGTGAGTCATAAAGAAATCTGGCTCAGAGGTGTCATTCTCCCCACATTGGCTTCTCAGAAAGCTTCCATTCATATGCTCCTCAAGTTAGGCTGCAGATTTGGCTCCAACAGTGTAAACTTAATATCCAAATAATCAGATGTGACAGAGAGGTTCTAACATCAAATAGATTTAGTAGTGGCTGGGATGAGATGAAATATATCTTTCAACAAGGAAAAAAAGGACAAAGGGATAATTTGCAGCTTGATGGCTGCCTTTCTGAAGCCTAGGGCTGGTTTGTATTCCCAGGGGTTGAGGTCCTTCTCCTGCTCTAGTCCCATTCAGCTGTTGCACTGTTTGGCTTTGCTTTGCCCCAGCACAGTGGTGAGCAGGACAACAGCAGCCTGGAGGATCAGTGCCTCTAAAGATGGATCTTCAGAAGGATCAGTGCCTTCTAAAGATGAGGCGTGTCGGCAGAGATGTCTAGGGTAACTCTGCACTCCTGTCTGCCAGGGTGCCAAATCCACACACACAAGCAGCTGTAGTCACATCCTAATTCAACCACAGAGCTCAGGTTCTCAAGTGCTTCTCAAATGCAGGAGTTACCATTGTGCCAGGATGCCTTTAGCACTGTGCACTGAGGCTTATTTTTGTACAGTCCCGTACTTACCACTGGAGTTTAGTCTGGAGAAGAGGAGGCTCAGGAGAGACCTTCTCACTCTCTCCAACTCCCTGAAAGGAGGTTGGAGCAAGGTGGAGGTAGGTCTCTTCTCCCAGCTGACTAGTAATGGGACAAGAGGAAAAGGCCTCAGGTTGTGCCAAGGGAGGTTCAGGTTGGGTAGTAGGCAAAATTTCTTCCCCAAAAAGGGATATCAAGCATTGGCCCAGGCTGCCCAGGGCAGTGGTGGAGCCACCATCTCTGGAGGGGTTCAAAAAACATGTGGCTGTGGTTTAGTGGCATGGTGGTGTTGGGTTGAAGGTTGGATTTGATGATCTTGGAGCTCTTTTCCAGCCTTAATGATTCTATGGGAGGTTCCTCTGCTCAAAATCCTCAGGATCCTGGATGGCTTGTGGATAAGCTAGAAATCATGAATGCTTTTGTCACCTTGATGGAAGAGAGAGATAACCAGGCTGACAAGTGTTTTGGCTGCAGTATTATGCCTTGCTCCTCATCCACATACCACTTATCTTCAGCCCACATTGCCAAGCTTTCAGCCCCACTGCTGATGTCAGCAAAATGCCATCACAGGTCACTGAATGGCAAAGCAGAAAAGAACATTACTTCCACTCCTTGTTTCTATTTATGTCCTTCCCTATAATTCCTCCAAGCCAGTGCCTGCTCCCAGTTGCACCAACTGTATTACTGGTATAGGTGATCCTACATTTGTTTCATTTTTCTCCTGGCTATATAAATGGGATAAAGAGCACATATAGATATTTTAACATCTTTACTGGCTCCTCAAGCACTTATAGAAAACACTGAAGCAGTCCCTTGATCTTCCTTGGTTTCTACACAGACTCAGATGATGAATTCTTTCAGGGTGGCTCTCAACTTCCCATTTATTTTGAATTGTGTTGTTTGAAAATATACCCTTGGAGCCCTCACTTCTCAGTCTTATTCCCATTTTCTGCCTCAGAGTTCAGGTTAACACAACAAACTGTAGGTGAAATTTGTAAACAAATGGTAAGAAACAGCTGCTTTGCTTTTAGGTTGAACCAACTCTTACTCTAGCTAGTAAGTAGGTTCACCACTGAGACTTGTCAGCATTATGAAGTGTTTTAGATCTCCCTGTTGTGTTGCAGCTCTCAGACTCTGCTCCTTGCTGGGATGTGTGAGCACTGTCATTCTCTAGTAATCAGTTTCTAGGAAATGATTAGAAAGCCCTAGGAAGAGAAATATGGTAATTTTGTGTTTGCTTTTTATCAAAACCAAGCTCAAAAGCAGTCAGTGCTGGAGGAAATGGAGTGGAAAAAGGCCATGTTTTATTCATTTCTTTTTAAACAGTAGAAGTGCTCAGGAAGGGTATCACTGTGAGCTAATAGTTCTGTGGTTTTAAAAAGTTTCTGCAACTTTTGGACTGCCATCTAGTATTTATCTAGTATGCTATGAAAGCGGAGAGAAGTTTTCCCCAGGAGCTGTGAGTATGCTTAATTCTGGGAATTAATATTAAATTCTCTTTCTGAGGTGAGATAACAGTCCTTCAAAAAAGGAGCTGTCTGATAGTTCCCACATGGAAAAGACTGAGCTGGAGAATAAGCAACCTGCTGCCAACACAGAGCCATCAAAATGAGCCCAAATATAACAATCACCAGGTGTTAGAACCTTAAAGTGCTTGTTCAGAGGACAGCTGGGGACATCTTTGAAGGTGATGCTTGGGCAAAGCCAGGTTGCCCCACACTGGAGGGAGTAAAACTCCTCTATTTATTGTGGCTTTTGAGCAATGACTTACTAAAAATATGGGATGGAAGGGGGGGTGGAATCTCCTTCCATGTGTTCAAATCTGACTTAGACACATTACACTGTGTTAGCAGAAGATCTATTTATTAATGACCTGCGGATATTTTGGGGATTAATTTAGTAAAGAAGAAAACCAAAAGACACTAAAAATATTTTCCTGAAGTTCAGACACAGCCAAACATCTCCAGCAGGGCATTGTTCTTTATGGGTAGATATAGAAGAGTTTTGTTCTAGTTTAGTATATGTTAAATGAAAAATGCAGGCATTGGACTTATGATCTTGGAGGTCTCTTCCAGCCTTGGTTCTGTGAACTCAGGCTAAAGAAGAGGTTATATGGTTTCCCAAAATCCATTACCGTTCGGTTTGGGTTTGCTGTACCACTAACAATTCTTCAGTATTGTCTAAGTTTTGGGGACTGTGTTTGCTCCTTTTATTTGTATTGTCAGGAAAGTTTCTGTACTCCTGAAATGAATGTGTTGTGCATCTGTTGTTAGGCTCTGGTGGAGCAGTTAGATAAGAGCATCTTGCCCTCTAGTGGAAGAGAGAAGTGAGATTGGGCTCAGACCTTGCAGGAGCTGTTAAAAGTAGTCAGTAAAAGCAATCTTGCAGTATTTAAACAGTGAAAATAGAGCTGCAGAAATCATCTCCCTTTGGGAGCTCTGCCTCAAGGGTCAGGGGGCCAACAGAACTAAGGAGCTTGGCAAATGTTCTCAATACAAGGGATTATTGTAAGCAAATGATGAAAATTGTTTTATAGGCTTCAAGAGAAGTGGTTTTCAGGATTCACAGTAATTTTGTTCAAGTGTTCTTTGTTATAAAACAAAGGGAAAGGCTAATAGTAACAAATGCCCTCTGACCTATTCCAGAGAGCACACAAGCATACTACACCAGTGTTGTAAGCAGGCTTTAGACTGGAGAAAGAGAGAAGTTTAGCCAAATTCTAGCCAAGAGGCTTATAAAAGCTTCCTTTGAAAAGTCTCTCTCACTCTGTAAGATTAATATGTTAATTTAGAGTAATGATCATCCAGTTAGTTGAGCTCAGAGTTCAGCTCATTTACACTAGAATGTGTCTTAATTGATACTTTGTAATATCTTTTAATAATCAGAGAAGCATTAGAGGAGCTAGGAATCCTGCTCTGGCAGGGGGGTTGGACTAGATGAGCTTTTGAGGTCCCTTCCAACTCCTAACATTCTGTGATTCTGTGGTTTCTGAGGTGCCACTTTGCCACTGATGATGCTTTTGCCTTCCACATAGAATCCCTTTTGACTTCTTTCAAAATATTTCTAGGCTTAAACTAAGTTAGAGGAGGGAGTTGCTGAGCTGTCATGTGAGCACTGAGACAGGAAGCTGTGTGTAGAGAGCTCTTCACAAACTGGGGAGGTTGTCTCTTTGTGCACTGCTGAGCACTAGCTGGTGTGTGAAGGGAAGGGCGCAGATGGAGCCTTGCTGATGCATGAAGTGGTTGCAGGGATCACAGACATGGTCACATCAGTAATTTCCATCTACAGGCCTGGCAGCTTCTTTCTTCTGCTAGGTATGTACCTTTTTTTTATGCTGAGGGTGGTGAGCCCATGGCCCAGGTTGCCCAGAGAGGTGGGAGATGTCCCATCCCTGGTACCATTCCAGGTCTGTCTGGGGCTCTGAGCAACCTGCTCTAGTTGGAGATGTCCCTGCTGACTGCAGGGAGTTGGACTAGTGTCTCACCACCCCCAGGGTACAAAATGTCTTTCTTCTACCTGATCTAAATCCCCTCTCTTCCAGATTAAAGCCATCAGCCCTTGTCCTGTCACAATACATCCTGCTAGAAAGTCTGTCCCTGTCTTTCTAATAGGCATAAGAAGGCCACAAGCAGGTCTCCCTGGAGCCTTCTCTTCTTCAGGCTGAACAACCCCAACTCTCTCAGCCTGTCCTCACAGCAGAGGGTTTCCAGCCCTCACGTCATTTTTGTGGCCTCCTCTGGACCTACTCCACCAGGTCCATGCCTTTATGCTGAGGACTCCAGAGCTGGACACAGTACACCAGGTGAGCTCTCCCCAGAGCAGAGTGGCAGAATCATCTGTCTCAATCTACTGGCCACACTTCTTTGGATTCAGCCTAGGATTTGGTTAGCCTTCTGGGCTGTAAGCACACCTTGCTGCCTCATGTTAAGGTTTTCATCCCCCAGGTCCCTCTCTGCAGGGCTACTCCCAATCACATCATCTCCCGACCTGTACTGATCTCGAGGATTGTCCCGACCCAGCTGCAGGACTTGGCCTTTGCCATTGCTGGACCTCAGGAGAGTCACGCAGGTCTACTTCTCCAGCTTGTCCCTGTCCCTTTAGATGGCATCGCTTTGTGGCCTCCAGCCCTCTGATGTGCTATGGAGGGCACTAACCACAGGGAGGCAGGGCAGGCAACCTTCAAAGCTTGGAACAGCCTCGAAACACAAAAAGGTTGCCCTTGCTCCTAGCACCGGCATATTTTGCTTCCACATTTAGGAAAGACACAGAGAAATGCTAGAAAGAAGTGATCAGATGTCCACTGAACCGGTGAGAGATGGGATGGGGTTGCCTGACGTTTTTAAGCATAGCTGAGCAGTAGCTGGTGTGCAAAGGCAATGACACAGATGGAACAGTAGTGATGTGCACTCTGTTTTTTAGGAGGCCACATAAGCAGCCCCATTTAGTAATTTGTCGTGATCTTCAAAAGGCATTTAAAATTCACATGCAAGGACAGGCAATTGCAAAGGATGCTGGAGATTTGGGGAGGGGGGGGAGTTCATCACCATGCACTCATCTCATTCCTGAAACTCTCTGCTCAGTAAGGTTGAAGGAAAGAGCAAAGTTCCCCCTCACACATCATACAATCAACTACTTTTAGAAGTTAGTTTGCTATAGCTTCCCCTTAGCTAAAGCAGTTCTAGTCCTTGTGCTTCCAATTTGAGATTGAACACAAGCCACGATCCACAGCACATTTCTCTCATGACACTAAATCAGATGTAAACATCTTCCAGAGCAGCCTCCCTCAACCTATTGTGAAATGACAAAACCATCTGACAGCTCTGAGGACAATTCTGTGCCAGACTGTGCCAAGGGCTTTCACTTGCAACCAAAGAAGAATCAGAATTTGGAGTGGTCTCTGGACTCTCTCCAGCAGTTCCTTGTCTCTCTTGAACTGGGGAGCCCAGAACTGGGCACAATGTTCCAGAAGTGGCCTCAGTGGGGCAGGGCAGAATTCTGTCCATTTTCCTTTCTATTTCTTTTCAAGGAGCAGCTGAAGAGAAATACTAGGGAAAATGGACACAGTTCCAGTTCTCTCTTCCTTTTCTGGAGTCCTGTCTATGCAGACTGGAAAAAATTGGCCCACACATTCCCCTTTCATCCAGCCCTTTGGGGAGTATTCAGAGGACAGACAACAATTACACTTAACAAAGAGTGAAACACATCTCAGTTGATTCCAATCATATTCCTTTCAAAGGTGCCAGAGGGATTTAAGAACCCTAGAGAGTTAGAGATGTGTAAGGACCCCCAGAGGATCTTCTAAAACAGTCATGTCAAGTCTTATTAGGGTCCAAGGAACCACAAGAAACACCAATTAATTGAAGCCTGCTATGCTGTGAGAGTGCAGCCTGCACTAGGAACCACATCCAAAAAGCCAGGAGTTCTTGGTGAATTACTGCTGTTAATGGAGAATGGTAAGGATGATTAAATTCAAACTTGGGGTAGGGATTGAGATGTTATAACCAGTGGAGGGAGGTGACTTCTTGCGTAACTGCTTCAGGCAGCTACTACTTCATCACTACAAAGGTGCAGAGAGATCTGAGACTGTGGGAGCTTGGAAATGTTTTTAATCACACACATGCACTTTAACTAGTAGCAGTATCCTTAACCATAGCCAGAGCTGTTCCTAAACTTCCTAACATCTGTAATTTTATCAGCTTTTTCTCAGCTTTAAGGAGCAGGTAAAACCACCATGTACATAACCTCTTAAACAGACTTCACCTTGTGCTGGTGAGACATTCATTACCTACCTCAACAAAGCAAGTTATCACTTTGTCTCTTCTTTTTCCTCAAAGGAAAAGGACAATTGTGCCTTTGTTTTCTTCAAAAAAGCATCAGTGTGCCCCAGCTAATTTATTCTGACATCTCTTTTATGCACATATAATACAGCTCATTAAAATATCCCCAGTGCAGGAGGACATTTTTCTATCTGTCTTCCAGAGCCAGCTTCCACACAAAGACCCTGCTCCCTCCTTCATCTGCTGTTGGAAAAGAAGAGTTGCTTCCATTCTCTCTTCCTGAGGAATGTTTTTCTTGGTTAAAACACAGCAGAGTGGCCCCCACTTTTGGGCAGAGGTTATCAGGCTTGAATCATTTACCACTTCAATGGTTTAGAGTACTAGCAAAGAAGCTGGCAGTGTAAGGTGGTGGTGTCTGTTCTGAAGGAGACTGGGATTAGCACAAACCAGGCAACCCTTGCTCTTGCTGAGGGAGAGGGTACATTGGGAAATAGGCAGATAGCTTCCTCCTAACCCCATTTCTTAGCCTAAGGAGCAAGCTGTAGCTACTTTTGGGGCATTGCTACTGGAGGAGCAGTTCTTGTTCTCTGCAGAACTGGTAATGATGAGCAAGGGGCTGGATCTCCAGAAAAAGCTGTTGTCTCACTGAAGTCTTACAAAGTCCCCCAAAGCTTGATGATGTGGGAGCTCTTGTCTGAAGCCTTACTGACTGCAGTTCACAGCTGTCCTTAGGCCCATCCCAAGATTCCAAATGCCTTCTTGTTGTTTTCCCTTTCTTCTGAAACCCTACTGACTTTTTCAGCTCCACCATTGGCTTTGTCTCACTGCCACCACAAACCTGCTTTATCACAGCACAGAGGTGGTGCTGCTGTAAGGGGCTTTGAGCTAGCAATGTTGAATCTGATCTGTTCTTCTTGGGAGCTTTGAACCTACTCTGACCTGTCAGAACCAGAGTGGGCACCCCATTGGCTCTTGGAATAACCTAGCTGTGCCTAGGTAGCTCTTCAACTTCTCAATAGTATGTTTCTTGCAGGCTTTCTATGTGTGTTTCCTAACCTCTCCTCCTTGCTTAGCTTGGCATTCCTCTGGAGGAATCTCTGATATGTGTTTTTCCTCCTCAGTGGTGGTTTAGTGAAGTAGGAGCCATGTGACCCATCCACCCCTGCACTTTTCCACTGATGTGTCATGTTGACAGGGCCTCTCCTCTCCCCAAGAAAGAAATACACTTTGAACAAGGAAAGGAACTCCGCAGGCTTTTTATTTCCCTGCTTCACTTTCCACCCCTCTCCTCTCTGAGCAGCTCTGCTGTAGAAGAGCAACTTGCTCAAATTCTGAGTCCCTATTTTGTGCTCTGTTGCCCCTCTGAGGAACCACAACATAACACAACTGTCACTCAATGCTGGTTTCCTGCTTATGGTACCAGGACCTTTCAGGTTCAATATTCATATTTGCCTAAAGTCATTACTGCATCTGCTAAGTAGTGAATAATGAGGTTGCCAATAGAGCAGCACTTTATTCATTTCATGAGGAAAATCTGCCCTGACACTTAGCTGGGAGTCTACTTTGAATTTTTCTGTCTATTGATCTGCATTCTGAAGTGCACCTCAGACCTTCTGTCTCTTGACCTGATCATAATTTCTAGTCCTTCATTTACCATGAATTAAAGGATCATTTCCAGTAAACCCAAGTATGCCCCTGGAATGTTGCCTAATTTGCTGGAAAGGGCTGTAACTGCTGTTTTCAGAAAGTCATTTTGACTTCCATCCTTAAAAGAGAGGCTTGGGGCCAAACACCGACTTCATTTGCACCCTGGTAAGTCTAAAGTAATTATCCTGCTTGTAGTGGAACCCTTCTTTCTTGTCTCCCTTTCCCTGTTTGAGATCTGCAGAATATTTACAAGGAGTAGGAACAATTTCCCCATGAAAACAGCCCCAGGAAATGGCCAGTGAGTGGCAGATCTCACCTGATTTCCCTAGACTGCTCAAGGAAGAGACAGATAAATCAAGGTAGTTATTGCTTGGCCCCTGGTGTCCAATGTCTCAAGATCTCAGAAACTAGATAAATAGTATCTGGTCTCTCCCTTACTCCATTTTTAAGCTCTTTTTCCTCATTCTCATTACATTCTTATTTCCAAGCAAGAAACTCTGCCTGCTCAGAGAATGGGAGGAAAAGGAAGAGCTGCAGGTCTATGGTCAAGTTATTACAAAGCACTGCAGCACAGCTGAGCTCAGCGCAGATCCTTAGCTGTGTGTTTGCAGGTAGGAGGTAAATGACATGGAGTGTGAAGGGAAATAAGGTCCCAGTGCAGAGGGCACTGAGGAGTCAATGCACTCATTAGAATTCAAAACACTCCTGTGTGTTTTCTGTCCCCTCAAGACCAGGCCACAGATGGCTTGGAAGCTGCACCTCAGCCTTTTGAATCTCAACTTCGAGCTGCCAGCTGATGCCCTGCTTCCCACTGCTGGTTGTAGAGGCTGACTGGTGGAGATTAGACAATCTTACAACATCAAATTGCCTTATGTGCTTCCACCACATGCTTGCTCTTAGGAAAAAAAATACCCTCAAGAGCTCTGGTGTAAAAGCATCACCACGTATTCCTTGGGCTAAACCATTGCAGTTTGTGAATGTGGGTAAGGAGGACTGACTCCTAGGGAGTTGTTTTCCTCCTCACAAACACCATTTTCATGACATCTCTTGTTGCCAAGCAGCACCTAAAATACTGACCTGAAACAAACATGTCAACTGAGGGTTTAAAAGTAATGCTTGTAGGTCCATTTTGGCTTGACTTCTGGCTTTTAAGCATAGGATTTGCTCTGCTAATGTTTCCAAGTTTTCCTCTGAACCTATGAAAGCTTGAAAAGTTTAGAAATGCCTCAGCTAGCTCTGGAAATCTGGGCCTCCCTGGAACTAGGAGATCAGCAGATAAATTCACATCCCTGCCCATGGGTGCAACAGTCATCATCCTCTTTTAGCAAAATTCAGTTTGCAGAATGGGACATGGAAATTTAGTCTCCCCTCAGACCAGGAAGGCGAAATGGGGTTGAAAGAGAAAGAAATGGATAAAACAAAGGCAAACCGAACCCAGAGAGGTAGTGGATGCCCCATCCCTGCAACCATTCCAGATCAGGTTGTCTGTGGCTCTGACCAACCTGATCCAGTGGAAGATGTGCCTACTCAGTGCAGGGGGTTTGGACCAGATGACCTTTAAAGGTCTCTTCCAACTCTAACCATTCAATGAAAACAAGCTATTTCCATATGTCATGGCAGTAGGCTAAGGGAAAGGACTTCCTTTAGGAAGGGGAAAGAAACACCCAGAGGGGCAGAAGAGCTTTCACTGTGCCCATCCAGCATTGGACCCAACCTAGCCAAAACCCAGCCTGTCTGCTCTACTCCTGGCAACAGCACAGAGGTAGAGGGATAAAGCTGCCTTAAATTTAGCTCTGTTGCAGCTTATCCCAACTTGGCACCAGAACAAAGAGTCAGTTGCAATCTCTGCATGTACATAGACAAAGGAGGCTGCCAGAGGAGGGGATTTCTGAGTTGAAAAGCATTTTGACCAACACTGGCAAAAAGTGGCAGAAAAATCCTCCTTCTCATTCTATAGGTAATCAAATGGGCCACACAAAGCCTCTCTCCTCCTTTGGCTATTTCCTCTGTGTGCTTCCAACCAGCCCTGAGCTGTGTCAATCTGCACCTGAGGTCTGGCCCTGCCTGCTCACCTCCCAGATGCTAATGTCAGTCTGAAAACCCTGTCTGCCTCAGAGGGAGTCCCAGCTACTCTCAGCTCATTTGGTAGGGATGTACAGTTGTAACCTGTCCAAACCAAATTTATATTGTCTAGCTTTAGGTCAAGCTTTAAAAGGAATTTTGGAAAGGCACTCCAGCTGGAGTTGTGTAAGGCAGGAGGATTGGCCAAGGGAGTACAAATACAGGAACTGAACTTCAGCATTTGACTGAGGGACGGGCATCTAAAAATGCCAAACCAACAACCTAATCTTGTTTGTGCTTGCTTTGCTAGGCAGTCCTGATAATTTTCAGCTCTGGTGGTTTAAAGGCAGCACTGTTTGCGGATCCATGTACAAATACCTGTCTGTTCAATCCCAGCTCCCTAAAGCCTCTGTTCTGTACTATCACCGCACTTGCACTCGCTTGCTTTGTTATCTTCTCTCCCCACAATCCCCATCTTACTCCCTGCCTCCAAAATGCCTGCAGAAATGAAGAGTTATAAAGAGGTAGGAGTCATTTCTAGTCAGGCTGTTAGAGCACTGTGGTGTGGAATCCAAGAGGATTAAGATGCTGCTGCTACAGCCCACACTTGCTGTGGACAGCAAAGGCTAAAGCAGCTTAGTCAAGCAGTCTGAAGGGACCAAGCCCCACAAACACATTCTGTCCTTCTTTGTTATTTTCCTAGAAGAAGTAAAATCAAGGCAATTTTGGGATACAAAGCTCAATAGCTGCATCTGGCAATTAGGAGAATTAGAGGCATGGTGGAGGGTCTGAATGAAAGCCAGTCTGATGGTCATATTCTTTACTGCTTTCATTATGTGGCTGTTATGGAGACAGGAGCACAGTTGTGCTTAGTGCTTGTTTACCAACTCAGATCCAGCTGGGAATACACAATCAGAGCTCCCACAAACAGGAGGTGAAGTTTCTGGGTTTGAGACACATCCTGTTTGCAAAATGCTTAAGTTCCACCAAAGAGAGGTGTTTTCTGCTCTTCAGGTGAATTACACTGAAGACTTCTGACATCCTTTTGAAGGCTTCCTGCAGGAAAGATGATATTTCAAACCTATATGATACCTGAACCTTGATCACATCTTGTCTGCTATTGAAATATATGACCCCAAAGTGCTTCCTTATGAATTAGGCACTCATCATGCATTTTAACCTCTGTGGAGAAAATTATGCAGGCCCCTGAGTTGCCTGCATGAGTTATCTTTTATTCATTAGAAGCCTAAATGTTATTGAAATGTATTCTTAATTATTCCCTGCTGAAAACAGTAGTGTTCTTGAACAAGTATTTTGCATTTGTTATGTCCTGCTGCTAGCATAGTTAATAATGTATATAATAATAAAATAAGAAACTATCAGAGCAGAGTAAGAGAACATATTAATATGATTCAATTGAGGAAAATTGTTATTTCTGGCTTCTACAGCCCATGAACATCATTGGCTGAATACTTCAGGCATGCAGAAGCTTTGCTATAGGTTAGCATGGAAAGAACAACGTTGCCAAAATGCTGTTAGGTGGCCTAAGAGAAAGATGGGGACAGGTTTTCAGCAGGGCCTGTTGCAACAAGGCAAAGGGTGATGGTTTGAAACTAAAAGAGGGAGATTTAGGCTAGAGAGAAGGAAGAAATTGTTTGCTCTGAGGGTGGTGAGACCTTGGCCCAAGTAGCCCAGGGAGGTGGGAGATGTCCCATTCCTGGAACTATTCCAGGTCAGGTTGGCTGGGGCTCTGCGCAACCTGATCTAGTTGGAGATGTCCCTGCTGACTGCAGGGAGTTGGACCTGCTGACCTTTAAAAGAACCTTCCAACCCAAGTCAGTTTATGATTCTATGAAAGGGAAGCTGGCAAGACATCACCTGCTATCCTATCCCTGCATTCACACCCTCTGAAATCACTTCCTGTGGCAGTACTTCACTAAGAGGAACTGATGTTGCCAGAAGCTTTCAAAAGCAGCCTTTGGACATACTTTTGGACTTAATGGCTGCTTATTGAAACTGGAAATCCCAACCCCTACAAATTATCTTTTTGCTTTGGTGTTTCCCCTGTCTTTCCTCTTTTCTATCACATCCCTCTGTGCACACACACATAGCTGCTTGCTCTGGGAAACCAAAGCAGTTCAAAAGCTGGTTCTGAAAAAATCTGTCTGATATTCAGAGTCACTCTGATAGGAAATCTTGAAGCATCAAAAGAGTCAGTAAAAATTACAGCCTTTTGTTGAGTTGTGCTTCTTGTGCAGCTGCACCATACCCCTTTGGCTTACCACACAGAGTAGGGGTGATTTGCCAGCATGTCCAGATCTTTTCCTTTAGTCGTTTCCAGCTGGCTGCAGCTCCTTAAATACATGGCTTTGTATGCTGTGCAATTAAATGTCATCCAGTTCTTATGCTGTCATCCCCCAAATCTTTCCTTTCTCTAGGTTATTTCAGGCTTCTCTGATACTGATAACATGCCCCAGCTTTGACATTGACAAATATTAGCTCCTGCATCTTTTTAATGGCAATGGCAAAAAGAAATATTAGAGAGGTTGTCCCCAATTTCAGACCTTGAAAAGACCAGCAAGGATCCAATTTTCAGTTTTCTCTTTTTGGCACAAATTATCAGTTCCTTGGTTTAATCAGATCCCTTGCTGGTTTATACCTAGTGCACTCAATGTTTTCCTCAGACTGAAGAACTGAAAGTGCTATTTAAACACAACAGGTTTAAACTACCTGGCATTTCTTATCAAAGGAGATCCTAGGATGATCTGAAGGATGTGCTGCTGATCATCTGATACAGGATATTATCTGAGTGTCCATGCATCATTTGGGCTTGGATCAAGTATTTCTTGCCTTTAAAATGTATCCTAAAGTCTTAAAACCTATTGAAAACAGACCAACAAGCTCATGGTTGCTTAGATTGCTTTTTTTCCAGCCACGCGCAGCTTGGCTATCAGCAGCTCCCAGTAGCCTTTCTTTCTAGATCTAGGACTCATAAAGTCATAGAATAGTTTGGGTTGGATATGATGTCCAGAGTTTATCCAGTCCAACTCCCTCCTCATAGCAGGACTAGTGGGATCAGGTTGTGCTGACACATGGCCAGCTGAATCTTAAACACCTCCAAGGAGGGAGGGAGATTCCACAACCTCCTGGGCAGCCTTTATGGTAAATATTTTCTTTATATCTAATCACTTTCCCATGTTCCAACTTGTGTCTGTTGCCTTAAGCTGAGGGTGGTGAGCCCCTAGCCCAGATTGCTCAGAGAGGTGGGAGATGTCCCATCCCTGTCACCATTCCAGGTCAGGGTCTCTGGGGCTCTGAGCAACCTGCTCTAGTTGGAGATGTCCCTGCTGACTGCAGGGGGCTTGGACTAGATGATATTTACAGGTCCCTTCCAACTCAAACCATTCTATGATCATATTCTGCAGCCCCCTAACCATCTTGGTGGCCACCCACTGGACTCACTCCTCTATGTCAATGTCTTGCTTGTACTGGAGAGCCCATTACTGGCCATTATATCCCAGAGAGGTCTCCTAAGTGCCACACAGAGGGAATGATCTCTTCCCTCAACCTGCTGACTATACTAACCCAGCCCAGGTTGCAGCTAGCTACCTTTGATCCAAGGACACATTGCTGATTCATGTGACCTTGTCTACCAGGACTTTCAGCCCTTTTTCTGCAGCTGCTTCCCAGACAGTTGCCCCCAGCCTGTCTGGGTTGCAAAGGCTCATTCCATCGCAGAGGCAGGAATTTGCATTTGCTTTTGTTTTACTCCCCAGCATTCCTGTCAGCCCATTCCTCCAGCTTGTTCAGGTCCCCCTGCCAGCAGCCTTGCCACCCAGCACGTTGACAGCTCCTCCCAATTCTGTGTTCCCTGCAAACTTGCTGAGAGTGCACTCTGTCCCATCATCCAAATCATTAATGAAGCCATTAGACAGCCCTGCCCCCTGAGGGACACCAGCAGTTGCTGACTGCCAGGTAGACCTTGCATAAATAGGTATTATTGAAGCCCTTTATGTGCTCTGAGCAATTTAAGTTTTGATTCTGCTGCAAATGTGTAAACTGGCAGTTACAGAGAGGACTTCATTGATCCTACCTTTTCCTCTGTGTCCTTTATTACAGTCATTATTGAAAGCTGAGGCAATAGTCCTGTGTTTTATTCAGATCATCCTCCAAGCACTCTGTTTTCTGGCAAATCAAGTCCAAGGGCAGTGTTCATTGAGCAGGGGCTGTTTGTGCTGGGTTAGTTCTCTCTGCACATCCTCTCAGTGTAATAAAAGATATTACAGTGGTCACATCATGATTGCTGATTCCATGCTAAGTTTAATGGAGCTAGCAGCAGAGATTTGGTGCCATGCTCTCCAGCAGAGAACAGCAGCCATGGTAGAATTTGGCTGCCACAGCTTCCTGGTGAGAATTAGCAGAGCCAGCAAGGTAAGTGCCAGTGTCATGATTTCCCTGTTTTGCTGGATAGACACATCTTGGCTGCTTCTGTCTGTTGCTATTAAACTGTTCTGCTGCAGCTAGCCTACAGATAGCTGATATTAAGGAGTTTTACCTTCTCTTTTGCCACTTTTGGGAAGTAGGATGCAGCAATTCCTCTGTTTTCCCAAGGGAACACAATGGCTGCTGAACCCTGATGGCAGCTGAAGCCTGACAGCTTCTGATCAATTGCTTTTAATGCCATATCTATAAGGGATAAAGATTGATTGTCAACTGACAGAAAACAAACAAGATCAACTGATGGAAGCAGTGGAAAAGCTCCTCAGTGGTGTTCCTTTTGATCTGCTTGCTTCAAGTTGGGAGCAGAACTTTTGTTGTTACTTTACATCACAACAGTCCATTTTATCACCTCAGGTGTTACTCAGCTCTTAGGGTTTCTCTCTTAGCATGCCAGAAGCCAGCAGATCTGAGAGACATTCCTGCATCTTATTCACACCTGTAATAAGATCAGCAGTGGACAAGACAGATATAGTCTACAAAATTAGTAATTACTGATTACTTTCCTAGCAGTTTCCCAGTAGAGCTTAGTTTGAGTACAAAGTTCTGGGAACAGCATTCAGGTTATGCAATTGAAGTACATTGGAAATATAACACATTGGCTAAAACTGAAGCATTTAAGGCTGAAGAGCATATTCCAATCATGATTTCTCATATTCTACATATGAATGGTGCTTTTCCCCCCCCAAACAAAATATGTACAATGAAAACCATTTTAACAGACTCCATCTGGAGATAATCAAAACTCAAAATCCAGCAGTGGACTAAAACCAAAAAGTGTTTGTAATTGGTAATACTAAGTGATCCTTTTTTACCATGGTCATGTGAAGGACTTCCAAAAGACAGAAAACAAGAAGGCAGTCTGTAAGCAGAGAATATTGTGCCCATTGTAGACACTTACGGAACTTCTGAGACTTCTTCTCACAGCCACAAGAACTGACTGATGCTGAAAGTTTCACTTGCCAGTGTGACAAGAACCATTAGCCTAAAAAATATATCTATTTTTATGGCACAGTTTAATATCAGCACTATTGGGTGTGGGACTTGTGTTCTGTCAGTAATTTTGACAAAGAGGAGAAAGCAATTACAGAGCTGAAGCATGTTGGCTATCACTTGTGTTTCAAAAGCCTTCATGGTAAAAATCTGTGTGGCACCAGAGTGGAGGAGATGTTAAAAGTGTTTAAAATGTACAGGAAAAAAAGACTGAGTTCAGTTCTTTTCTTATAATACTCTTGAACTTCTTGGAGTAGTTAAAATCATCCCTATTTGATGTTAAGTAATACTGCTGCTCTTAATCTCTTCATAAATTACCTGGAGATCAAATCCTGCAGGCTGACATAGATATGGGGAGTTTGCTAACCCTCTTGGATTCTGTGTTAACAAAATCATTTCCCAGCTATAGCTGTACCAGAAGAGACAAACCTACAAAGAGAAACTGCAGTAATTAGAGGCAAGGCTGAGATACTAATGCAGCCTTTGGTTACCCTGCCTTTCTGGAGATGACCTCTGGAGAACAGCTGTTTCTGAAGCACTACCTGGGATCATACAAGGTACAACCACCACCCTATGGGCACGTCTGTCTGAGCTGATCAGTTTCAGATTTGTAGAGCAGACAGGCAATGGAGTTCTCCTCCTCTTCAGGCAAGAATTTCCTCAGTACACAGCTCCAGTTGGAGGTCCTGGGAGTTGGAAGTTTCCTCTGTGTCCTGCCAGGGTGCTCCCTAACCAACGCCTTTGTGCTTGTGTTCTGTTGACTTTGAGGGCGAGCACAGTGCAGAAGCCCACGAGGCACATGGGCTGCAGCTCCTGACAGGAATTTGTCCTGGCATAACAATAATATGCTGAGGAAAGGCAGAGGTATTGTCATTCCAGCCCTTTCTGTTTGGTGGCTTGAAGTCTGCTGCTTCTTTCATTTCTCTTAGGGTAGTTCTCTTCTTCTTTGGAGGGGGGAGGTTGTTCTAGCTTGCACTAAATTGTGCAACTTTAAAGCCAACCTTGCCAGACTGCTCTTCTAATCTTTCTGCACTGCTGCCAACTGACACATAGCAAAAGCTTTCAGAGGATGAGATTAAACACACCATGAGTCTCCATTTCTAATGAGAGCTCCATGGGAACACCGCTGGGATCCCTGCTCCTTTGCTGCAGTCGGAGCTGTGGGAGCCCATGTGCCATCCCTTTGTGCACTGGGGAGACAGCAGTATGGTAGATACAAAGCAGAGTATTCTGCTTTCACACTTCAGGGCATTCACTGCAAAGAATAGCAGTGGTTTTTTGCCTGTCCTCAAAGCCCCTTGTTTACCTACCTCCTTTGTTCAGAACTGAAATGTTTTGCTTTAAAACCAGAGAAGAAAAAACGTCATTTTTTATTTATAAGCAATAGAAAAGCCACAAGAAATCAGTGTCTCTTCTAATAAGCTTGTTTAAGCACCCAGGGTGTTAAATTAACTTTCTCATCTCTAGGTGGTTTAATACCTCTCCCATCCATTGGCTGAGAACAAACCAGGTCTTGACACAGAAATGCCTGCTGTGATGAATTGCATCTTAAACAGATCATATTAGCAGAGCCAGTATCACAAGGGCCTGAAGTCTGTCAAATCCTATACTGACTGGACTACAAACTGCACATTTGTTATAAGAGTAAGTAATTATGTGTATGAGAGAGGGGAAAAAATATGCCCAAGAGTGCTGGTGCTAGATTTGTTAGGAAAAGATATATTTTATCAGTTCTGATGCCTACTTCCCATTTTCAGGAAGAATGCTGTTAAAAGGCTGAAGGCTATTATATTTAATCAACAAATTATTCAGTGTAAGAGTTTGAAGGCTTACTGAAAGTCTACAGTTAAATGTTTTCCCCTCTGCAGGGGATATCTAATTTGCCAGGGTAGAAAAAAAAAATCCCAAACTAAACATACTTTCAGTGCATTATAAATAGGTGCCTCTCAATGTGAGACAGTGCCCTTAGAGGAACACACATTGTTGTGTAATCCTTTAAAAAAGAAGCATTTGCTCCTCCTCTGCAAGATGTCAAATAAAGAAACACAGACAGTACCATCTCCCTTTACTCACAGCTTTAACTCATAAACCTGACTGAGACTTCTACAGCGGTTTTACTTTTTGAAGTCCAGGCAGCCAGAAAAAGAGACATTTCAGTTTCATAGCACCCCTTGGGTAGGGCTGGTTTTAGCTCTCCTTTTCCCCAGTTGCACGTGGTGGCCCCTAAAGAGCCATACAGCCTTCGAGGGATTTACCTGAGTTACCTGGCAGAGTTGGCCTGTCTGCTTTTGATTCTGTGACTGTTCCTTTGAGACACCTCAGCTCATCTTCACAGCTCCCATCTGGCTTGGGTTTACTTCTCATGCAGGGAGGTGAAGCACATCTGATGCCAGTGTAGCTGAGAGGCAGCCTTGCCTTGCATCTCTGCAAACTTAAAGGAAAATTGTGTCATTTTTCTCTGCTTTCTTAATAGTCTTTAGACATGTACCTAATTTTAGCAGCAGTTCAGAGGAACTCCAATAAGATTTAAATGTAAGAATGCTTTCCACATTCAGAGCTTGTACTTGACCGAGGGCAAGAGGCATTCAGTGCTATCTGACTTTTGAAAAGGGCTAATTCTCCTTCTCTTAGTCAAGCTGATGTAAACCTGGAATAACCCCACTGAGGTCACTGGGGAGATGGTAGAGTCCTCTTTGTATGGCTGAAATCAGCCTACAAAAATAAGCACAACCAATACAGGCTCCAGCTTTAAAAGCTCTAAGAATTTACTAAGGCTGCCATTGCATACAGGGGGAAAAAAACCCACCACCACCAAATAAATGCTGTTTCCATTTCAAATTCAATTTCAGAACATCAGTTTCTGAGGCAGTAAAGGACCTATGCCAGTGGCTAATATTATTTTCCAGCTTCTGGGAAGGAATATCAAACTGTTGGAAGTAGGGAAGGGTAATGGAAGTCTCAAAATAGAAAACTCTTCACTGGAAGGAAAATAACCCCCTGGTTTCCTGCAGCTGTGAAAGCAGGGAGAGCTCCTCTTAATGACTGTCAGTGAGAGAGAAGCAAGATGCTCTATTTGCTCCACTCTTGGGCTACTGCTTGTAATGTGAATGGATGTTCGCTGCTGAGAATACAGATCCAAACCTCAGTTCTCCAATAGTACAGACCTGGAGAGGAGGTTCCAAACTGGGAGATGTTTGTAAACCTTTGAACAAGTGATAAGAGTATTCATGCTCTGCCTGTCTGTCTGGTTGGTAAAGTCCTTACCATGCTAGACATAAGCAAGCAGTTTGATGGATCCCTCAGGCCTTGATCCCTAGGTAGGACCTGGGATCCCTCAGGTATGATCCTTAATTCATATTTAAGGAGGGGGGGGGCTGCAGCTTTTTCTGGGTAGCAGTAGTGAAATTCTTCTTGTGTTTTTTGTATCTGAAAATGAAGCTCTTGAGGCTCCTGCACCTGGGTCACTCTTCATTGGGGATGGTGGGATTAGTTCAGTTCCTGACAGCTCCATTCAGATGAGTATGGCTGTTTGCAGACATGTCCTTGAGCTAATAAGCATTTGGGCTGTTGCTTGGTTGATTCCTTTCATTAGAGGCAATATGATGCTCATGCATACGATCTGTATTATGTAGCTATTCTCTGCAGTGACTGTTATCAAATGGTCTTCTTTTTTATCATCACACAGCACACAACTCATTTGTCTCTCTCACATTCCTGACTCAATACCCTCCCATCTTTTTTTGATCTTGTCCTGCCCTTGAAACATGCTAGTTAGCTCTATGCAAAAACTAACAAGACAAAGAAGTCAGTTTTTCCGAGGAAAACACCAAAAAGAAACACACAACAACCCATGTGTTCTCAGTGACAATGACAAATGGTTTATACAGGCAGGCACTCTTCATGAGCACTGAATGCTGACAGTCTGTGCTCATGCTAGAGAGAGGTGATCTCTGGAGCCATCGTTTGGCCTCCTATTTGCTCATTTAACCTAAAAAGAACATGCTAAAAATAAAGGTATTACATTTCCCCTTGTGATGTGTAATAAAAAGTCATCTCCAAGTAGCCTTTTTAGCATCTATCATTTCAGAGAGCACTTCAAAAGGGACAATTTTTTTCAAGCAATCATCAGACCCACAGAAGCAGACCTTGTTGCCATCCTGTTGCATGCAGTGGATCTTCAGCTGTAAGAAGTCTTCATTCTCCTGACTTACCATCACATCTCAGCTTAGTATCCTGAAACTCATTTGTTTCTGCTTGTCACACTTCACAGGTATCTGAAGTGATAGTGGAAATCTCCTCAGAGCAGACTGTTGAGGGCCAGGGGTGCTATTTGTAGAATATTAAAAGCACTGATTAGTACACAACACAGTTCACTGAGGAAGGTGTCACTGGCCATGGCTGTAAACAAGAAAAGTTGCCAGAGGCTCATATGGGAATTAAATGTGTTAAGGCCCGGAGGATTCCAAAGTGCTTTACTAGTCCTGACCCTCAGCTGGTGTCCCCAACCAAGCCCCTACCTATGGGCACATTGAAACAATGTCTGGGACCTTTAGTCCTGGTGTGGACTATGCTGTTGGGGTGGTGGTCTCTGGTTCAGCTGTAGTCTAGTGGTGAGCATGGTAAAGCATCTTAAAGGTTTGTTCCAACCTTAATGATTCTCTGATTCTATGAACTGGATCCTGGCTTGACTTTGGGTGTGTTTTGTCATTGTGGACCTGCCTGTCAATCACTTGGTCTGATTCTGACCTATGGATTTGCTTCCTGGCTTGGCCTGGGACCTGCTTTCTCACTGTGAACTCACCCGGGCTCTTGCCCTCTGGGTCTGCCCTGCTCCCCTTGAAATTGTACTTTCAGAGGAAAGTAGGAGAGCCTTCAAAAAGGGAGCATGGAGACAACTTTCAAAAATAGCCCTAAAGTTCAGGGAATTGGGGACACTAAGGACCTGTAAGGCCTCATGTATTACTAATTCTTTAACAAAGCTGAAATGGCGAGAAGCTGTAAACACCTTACTAAGTCATGGTTCTTGGACCTGCCAATTCTGCTGTATGCTCTAGGAAACATAAAGATCTGTCTAGGGCTTTGCTAGCCAGGATTGGACCTAATATACTTTATTTCTCCCTTTTTTCTGCTATGATAAACGAAATTAGTGCAGAACACTCTGCTCCATCACCTCAGTATTTAAGGAAGCTTAAGGTCATGTAGAAATTCTTTCCTAAAAGTCTAGGCAACACTCTGTGTCTGTGTTTCTTTTCAGCTGCTATTTATTTCCCTGATTCTGTTCTGTTTCAGTTAGATTGTCAAAACCCAATTCTGATAAAGCCCTAACTTTGCTCCCTGAAGCTTCAGCTGTGCAGTATCTGAAAACTATAAGTGGAAAAGCTAAATATTCTAGTCCCTTAAAAAAAGCCAAGGAAGGATTAGGAATTAACTAGTCAAAGAGTCCATAGGTATGGAGTAGAATGAGGATTCATTCTTCTTTCTCCCCAGAATGTACTAGATGAAGATGTGTAAGAGAAGGAGAAGCTTAAATGACCTGAAAGGAGTCAGGTAGTGCTACAGTCGCAGTTTCCTTCTGTAGATCTCAGAATCTGTCTCTTGCCTGCTCATCACTGCTGTTCACAGTGGGCTCATCCAGGCTGAATCAAATATTAAAATGGGCTTTTTCTCTTCCTTGTCTGCAAGCAAATTCTCTTAGGGCTGGAGCTGCTGGAGGTTACTGGATTTGTTCATTTGACAAACCCTAAAGTAGCGAGGAAGAAATGAGTACTTGAAATCCTCACCCTACGCGCGTGTGGAAACGGAGACTCCTGGCTTAGCCACACTGCCTGCTTTTCTTCTGTCATGCTGAGGAAACACTCCCCAGCTCATTCACTCTACATTCTGCCCACTTTTAGTTACTCCTACAGCACTGGCCAAGCACCATCTGTATATTAATGCAGAGGAATTGAGCCCTAAAACCGAGGTGTGTTCCTGACATGAATATTAAATGCAGTCAGAAATAAATCATATTGATGTGTCTGGCTTTCTATCTGCTTAGCACGTTACTATTCCTGCCTTGGAGCAATGGGATGTGTTCAGACTGAAAGTTCATCTGCTACAGCAGTATGTGTGTAGAAGAAGCTGATTCACAGTATGTCAGTGTTAATTTTAAGCAGCAAGGATTAAGAGTTTGGGAAGGTGGTTCTTGCAGTACTATTTATCTTTACTTATCCTAGGACCTGGCTCCAGACTGTTCATGTCGTGGATTTGTTCACACAAATAGGAAGCTGAAATACTCATTTACTTAAATTGTTTGGTGTTATTCATATTTCAGGTAGCAGTGACTTAATGCTCTTATTTGAATGTTGTTTTTGTGGCACCCACCTATGTTATCTGGATCCCTGTATCCTTTCTTTCCTGATGGAACATCAGGTCAGTATGCCAAATGCAGCTGTTCCTGCTGGCTTCAGTGCAAACCAGTGTTGCTGATTGTAGGCCTGTTCCATATGGATTTTCTTGCCTCACTGATGACAAAGGGTACAGTATGAATAATATTTGTATGTCAGCATGAGCTTCTGTATGTGTCTCCTTGAAGTATTCCAAGGCTTTTCCCATCTGCAGATCGTGGACAGCAGGGTGGGATGTATATTTGCTAGATAGGAGCTGTTGGTACCAGTTTTAATAGAAGGATGGTGACTAAGGAGGAGAAGAACCCCCTCTTTACCTGTCTGGATGGAGTCTTTCTTGAGCAGGTTTGAGGCATATCAAGGAACAGGGTAACAAGGAAGCTGGCAGTAATGATGTTAGTGCCAAGGGCTTTTATTTTCTAGGCAAGTTTCCCTAATTAGACTTTTAAAGTGGACAGTTTCCCTGAGAACTAAGAAAACAGGGAAATAAGGTTGTGTGCTTACAATTTACCTAGCTTCATAGAATCACTATGGTTGGAAAAGACCTCGGAGACCATTGAGCCCAACCATCCACCCAGCACTACCCTGCTCACTCCTAAACCATGGCCTCAAGCACCACCCAGGGATGGTGATTCCACCACCTCCCTGGGCAGCCTGGGCCAATGTCTGATAACCCTCTCAGGGAAGAAATTCTTCCTAATATCCAACCTGAACCTCTGCTGCCACAATTTGAAGCCATTTGCTCTTGTCCTATCGCTGGGATAAGAGACCAAGCCCCACCTTACTACAACCTCCTCATGGATGACTCTTGGATTCTACACACCAGAAGGGTCAGAAATCTTTCCCAGCAAGATACCCAGGCATCCTCAGGCACTGGGAAGCATTCTGATACTCTAAAGCCAGTTTTGCTGGCATCCAACCATCTGGGCCCAACTTACCCAGCAACAGAAGGGCTAAAAGCTGTCACTCTGAAGAACTTTACTGCCTACTACTTCCGCCAGTCAAGTCTGAATTTAACTAAGATCACAGCTTGCAGCAAGAATATTTATGAACTAGGAAACCCTCCTGTGAATGTATAAGGGCAATTTCATATATATATATATATGTATTTCCACACCACCTCCTTGCTCCTATCTCCATATAAGCAGCACAGCAGTACAGCCACCACCCTGGTTGCCTAGGAAGCTGATGGCTGCTCCTAAGGGATTTGTTTAAAATTCTGATCCAGATTTTAGTCAGGTTTGGGAGACCCTGGGAATGGAGCTCCTGAAGTGGTGGGTACTTTCCATTCTTTTCCCCTTCTCCTCAGCTCTCCTGGACTGAGAGAACTCTGGCAGCTGTGCTGCTTTGCTAGACAGAGCAGCTGGACTTGGTTACCCCCTAGAACCAATTAAGTGCTGGAAGAATGGTTTGCCTTATTCCAGGGAGACAGAAGGAGCTGCTTGGGATCCTAAATGACACTGGAGAGTAGTTGTGTATGTATGCAGTTATTTTAAGGGTTGTTTTTGAGGTGCTTTCTAAGCACCTGCTGCCTTTTTGGGCATTTGTGCTTTCATCTGAGTTGTTTGAAATGCAAATAAAATCAATGATACATATTCAGGCAATCTGAGACCTGCAGTTTCGGAGGACTGTGCTAAACCCTTGGTGGAGCTCCGTTTTCAGAAGCTAATCCTACTGGAAAATTACCAAATGAAGCTTTAAATAGGTGAAATAATCAGCTAGCCAAATAGCGCACCCAACTAGAGTGGCAAAGGTGGCTGCTCTCTCCGAGGCCATTTCCATCTCACGCTGCTGACTGCTGTTTGGAGAGGCAAAGCAGGGAGATTGAAGAGCAGAGGTCCTTAACATTTAATTTTGGTTTAAGGCTGTCCCAGAAGTTGTCTGTCACATCTCATTATATGTGCTATTCCAACTTGGAGAGGTGTTGAGGATACCTCCTGGATAAAAATCTCTGAACAGAATAACTGATTAGCAACGTAACCAATGCTCATTAAAAGAGATCTCAGATGCCAACAAATGCTGGAGTTTGAGTCACTTGTTTATGTTCTCAGATGAGTGTAGGATCTTATTTAAAACTGCTTTGAAGTGTGAATTATGAACAGGAGCTCTTTGATCAGATCTGATGTATGATGTGGCATAAGACATTATGCCAAAAAAAGTGTCACTTAAACTTTCTTTCTAGTGGCACTGAGTAAAACGAGAGCATGGTTCTCCCTCTGTGCCTTACACTAGCATGCCCATGCTGAAGTAATTTGGCTAGAGAGACCACTGCTGAACCTCTACAAAGTAGAAACTGGGGTTTGGTTTTCTGTTGGGGAAAAATCAGCAATGTACGATGTGAGGATTTCCTCAGCATACTTAAAGAGTCTGTTTACACTGTGCACTTTCCTCCATGAGTGTGGTCTCACACTGACTTCCTCTTTCAAAACCTTCAGCCCCAAATTTAGTTTGTGGTTTCTGCTGCTTGCAGCAAGTTCTCCAGAAAGAAGTGACAACAAGCTCTTTTCTTTAAAGCATGACACCCTGCTTGCAGGTTTAGAAAGAGCAGAGCTGGAATGTGATGTCCAGTATTGCCATTTGGTGATACCCCTCCCCTGCATGCCAAAACTATCTTTGTAGGTACCTGACTGCATTGTGGAATGACTTAACAGGTCTGACATGCTCTGGCAACCCTCTTGCATCTGTGTAGGGTCCTGCTGGGATAAAACACGGACCTGCTGGGATGAGAAGCTTGGATTTTAATCCCATGCTTGGTACACATCCAGCTGCATGGCAGTAGGGCTTGGAAAAGGAAGGAGGAGGAAGTAACAGGCCACCTGAACTCTTCAAGTTGTATTTGTTCACAGGTCCTAATGTGTTTGAAAATACTGCAACTAAACCAGATGATTTTCCAAATAAAGGACTATTACATATCTGTCTTTACTCCAGGATATAGATTCATGTGCAAACAGCACTTCACTCTGAAAAAGAAACAGGTTTTTTTTGTGACGCTTTCCAGAAGAAAGGGGACTATTGGCAAGCACAGCCAGATGAGGCATCTTCTGCTGGGTCTGTTCAATGCCACCTAGAAATAATGTAGAAATTGTAATTATTATTTGGGGTTTAATCAACCAGCAAAAGAGTAGAGGAAAAGTAATGAAATATGTGGTAATATTCCTAGAATGTACTTTAATTGCTGATTGCTTGATTACTGCTGAAACTGATGAGGCTGAGTGTGATGATATTATCAGGGGGTGAAGCCTGAGAGCAAGAGATGAAAACATAACATTTAACATGAACACGATCTGCTGCAAACTAGCATGTTTGAGGCTTGAATTGAGTGACTCCCTGCAGAGGTAATTTTGACTGCTGTGAAGCCATACATGTAGAAATGTGGATGAAGAGAGTAATAAGCAGCCTCTGAAGAACACAGAAGCTGCTGTAATAAAACAGAAGAGTCACAGAAATCTGGGTGAGTGGCTGTGGCACCGCCTCCAGACCAATGGTTATGACATTAGGAAAAGGTTCCCAAAGATCCACTGAGATAATTTAATGGGTAACAATATTGACAGCCCAGGAGGTTGTAAGAATTGAATGTTATAAGAGACTCAGAGCCATAAAGCTAGGGCTAACTTTGTCTGGCATTGGATAGATGCCACGTGACACGTGGAATGACGCAGGAACATGCCCAAAGCAAGGGAAAAGAGGTGACATCATGCAGCAGGTATGTGGGGGCAAAAAGCAGGCATAACTATCTGTGTTCAAAGGGGTTGCCTTCCAGAGCTGTCAGCAGTTTCTTTAAAGACTTAAAAGCAGTAGGACTGAGACACGAAGCCTCTCAGTCAGTAATTAGCAAAGTGAAAACAGAGCTTCTGAAGCACAGGGTATTGTCAGAAGCGACCTTTTGCGAGATAAAGAGTAAGGATGTGCTAAAGCATTCAGGCATGGAGCTGAGAAATCCAGCCAAAGTCAAATCAGGGAACTGAAAGAATCATTCAGACCACTGAAACTATTGGGTTCTTTAAAAGCAGAAAAAAACCCCTAAAAACACGGCCTGAAACTGTTAAGAGTGAAGAAGTAAACCTGGAACTGAAATACCTTATTCAAATATTACTTTGTTTAAAATACTCCCATTGTTCAGATGTAGAGTAGCTTAGGAGTGCCTGAAATGCTCCTTTTGGCTGCACACTTCTCCATGGAGCAGTGAC
This sequence comes from Galbula dea, assembly GCA_013399015.1. NCBI lineage: Eukaryota > Metazoa > Chordata > Aves > Piciformes > Galbulidae > Galbula > Galbula dea. The sequence goes on along the minus strand of VWZX01001133.1, from coordinate 1,366,761 downwards.
TTACTTTTCTCTCTTCCCTGGGGCTGGTTAGCCTCTAGAAGAGCAGATCCAGAGGGGATCTTCTCAATGCTCATCAATAGCTAAAGGACAAGGCAAGAGGATGGGGTCATACTCTTTCAGGTGGGGACCGGAGACAGGACAAGGCAACAAGCACTAACTTGAACCCAGGAGGTTCTATGTGAACAGGAGGAAAACCTTCTTTGCTGTGAAGGTGTTGGAGCCTGGGCCCAGGCTGTCCAGAGAGGTTGTGGAGTCTCCTTCTCTGGAGAGATTCCAATCCCACCTGGAGGTGATCCTGGGCAACCTGATCGGGGGACCCTGCTGGAGCAGGGGGTTGGACTAGATAATCCCCCAGGGGCCCTTCCAACCCCCACCATGCTGGGATTCTGGTGTGGTTTTTAAAGAGCAGCAGTTAGTAAAGGCTTCTAAGCTGCAGCTGGATGCCCCCTTCCCACACCACTATGCAGTCTATCAGTTAAAATTGGACAAATTCCTACTTCTGATGAAGAACGTCAGCCCATTTATAGGTGAAATCGTACCAGCCAGGCCAAAGCACTGGTCTAGTGAGAAAAACATGCCCAATCTTTCTGCTGGCTCTGTGGACTTTGTGGGTCAGAGTCTTTGCAATATTAAAGCAAGCAAATCTGGCTCCATGCTGCTATTTACAGGGCAACAGCCACCGGTCACTGTGGCCCAAGGGTAGAGGCCACGCAGATAGGTAGCTTGGCTGGTAGGGCAACGTGACAACAGAGTTGGAAGCTGGTAGAAGACCCCAGGGTTACAAGTGGAACTGCAGGAGTGTGTGAAACACACATGGTCTTTGAGGTGACTCCAGACTGGAGCTCAAAACTCCTGCAGCTGTTTGCCACAAACGCTGGCGCCAAATGTTAGTGTCTACTTTGATCACCCAGTATTTGCATAGGTTCTGCAAGCACATGCCAAAGGAGGTGTCTAAAGGGAATTAGGGCATTCCTCAAAGCTGCAGAATTAATTTTAGAACATCTTTTAGGGATACATGAAAAATTGGTGTATCTGAAAGATGTTCAGCTTGTAGGATTAAAAGAGCAATCCTGTAGTAGAGCAGAAAGAGCCCCAATGAAGGGCAAGGCTGGTGAGCTGAGAGCTGTTGTGTTGGCAACAAATCCTGGAGAAGACTTTGTAAGTTAGGAAATGACCTCACCAGAATCGGCTATACAAGGGAATAGGTTTGGTTTATTGTTTTATTGACATTTGTGGAATTCTCCTTTGACAAGGACTTGAAATTGACATTTCTTACAAAGGGCCATGACCACTTCCAGCTCTGCTTCCTGGCAAGTTGAGAAGAATTTGCGAGCGGAGTCAGTAGCAGTGACCATTTGGCTTAGCTGCATTAGATGTTTGTGCTGTATCTTCAGGGAACTGATGGCCAGCTATTCAACTGCTGGAATCATAGACTGGTTGGGTGGGAAGGGACCTTTCAGGGTCATGTAGTCCAACAGCCTTTCAGTCAGGACGGTCGTCTTCAACTAGATCAGGTTGCTCAGAGCCCCAGCCAAACCCACTGTGTGTCTGACGATGAAAATGACATTTCCCAGTGCAGGACTGGCAGCAGCAGGAACTTTACAGCAGGACTCTCGGGAGGGAACTCGCACTCGGTACCGGAGTGTCTCGCTGTTCTCCCACAACCCTTTGTGTCCTCGGGGGGCTGAAACGACCTAGTCCCTCGGTGGGCGTCCCGCGATCCACCCCCCACCCCGGGCTGTGGGAGCCGCTCCCGCGGGAGCGGAGAGCCGACGCAGGCCAGGCCGGACCGCGGCAGGCCAGTCCCGCCCCGCGGGGCCGTCCCCGAGAGGCGGGACGGGGCCAGGCCCACCCCAAACCCCCTCGCTCCGGGGCGGTGGCGGCAGAGGGCGCTCGGGGGCGGCGCTGGCGGGAATCGAAGCTGGAGCCGTGGCGTGGCGGCGGGTACCGGCACCGGGGGAGGCGCTGAGCACGGCAGGGCAGGTACGGGGAGGGTGCGGCGGGCCGGGGCNAGCGGGAGCGGCTCCGAGGGCCGGGGAGGAGGTTCCGAGGGCCAGGGAGGAGGCTCCGTTGCCGTCCCGCCTTCCCAGCCACCCGACGGGGCAGAGGCTGAACCGGCCCGACGGGCTTCGGGGGCTCGACCGGCGGAAAGCCGGGTAAAGTTTGCCTTCGGGACGGTCCCCGCTACCAGGCAGGTCTGGGGGTTCCGGGGCGCGATTCGGGGGGTGTATGTGTGTGTGTGAACGGTTCGGGCGGTTACGACCGTGCCTGTACACCTCTGGCACGGGCTTCGCAGCCCCGCGGGGTCACTGCGCTCGCTGACCGACAGGTAGCGCGGTGCTGGGGCAGGTAGCAAGGTATTGTGGAAGATAACGTGGTGCTGGGGGAGGCAGCAGAGTCGTGGGGCACGTAGGACGGTGCTGGGGCAGTGCTCCTGTGCTTCTGTGTTGGACTGACTCTTGGTCACCTATTGTTGGCTGATGGACTAGGCTGGAGTAGAACAATTTACTTGAATGGCTGTAGTTTTTAGTGTATCTGAGAGCAGAGCCTTTCAACGTCTGTACTTCAACCTCAATGTTTTTAGAGCCTTGGAGAGAGTTTTTAGCCTGTTTCTGTGCTGCAGCTTCCTGGAGAATAATCCTGAACCTGTTTTGGCAAGCGTGGATTTTCCATGGCAAGTGTGTTCTGCAAAGGAGATCCTCTTGGCCTTTGTGCACTTAAAAAACCACAAAAATCACTGAGAAGGCTTTTTTTTTTCTAATGCCAGGAAGGTGTTTTATTTGTAAATACCATAATGAATTCATGAACACTCTAACCTGACTATCTGGACAGATCACTTTCCACCAAGGCTGGGACAATGGAAATGACAGGGTGGGGAACTGTGTCTGTGATGACCTTCGAAGCCTTTCATTTTGCCTGCAACCATAGTCTGAGATGAGCTTCTAGTTCAGACCTGAAATTGTCTCTTTTACAAATGTTACTAATCCAGTTTCCTGAGGATGAAAACACTACAGAGTAAGTGGCTCTATCCTTGACTGACTGCAAAACCTGTCACATATAATAAGTTATTGTGCCAGTGTTACAATAGTAATGGGATATTAAAGCAACACATTTTGGCAGTAAGTAGCTGTAATACTTATGCCCTGTTTTGACGTCTGTAGAAGGAGGATTAGCTCAGACATGATTTGTAGTGGGAGGGTGTGAGTGGGATGAAAAGCAAAAGCTGCTTAATTTTAATCGTCTCAAGAAGGTAACTAAAAGCAGTGCACGTGGTTAAAACACATATGCTCCTCTCTAATGGCTTTTTGTTGTAGTCTCTTCAATGGTTTGTGGAGTAGTGCTGAAATGTTAGGTTTTAGAAGACTGAATGCATGCTAAACCAGCTCCCTGCTCTGCAATAAAGAAAGTACTGAGAAACAGGAGGCTCTTGGGTGAAGGTCTGACCACAACAGAGCTGTAAACCCCATTGGTGTAACTAAACCTGTGTATCAGTGCCTGTGTACTTGAGCAGGGGTGAACATCTGCTTAGACTTCAGGTGTTTAGTTCTAGTTTTCAGTTTCCTAATTATGAACTTGCAGATTTTCTCTGTCAGCCTTCATTTGGCTTTGGGGTTCTTTTTTTTTTTGAGTTTAAATAGTGAGCATCTTGCAATGAACTGACCCAAAAAGTAATGCTTCAGGGTGTGCAGAACTGCTGTCCCATGTGAAGTTGGCTTCCTCTGGTGGTTTTACAAGGAGGAGGTGTATTTTTACATACTTACCTTCCCTCCTGATCTCCTTAGACCTCAAGTGTCCTGGGAGGTTTCCTATGTAAGGTCTTTGTTCATTTTCGTAGTTTCATGGGAGGCCTTTGAAACTAGACTTGGCTTGAAATTTTTCTGGATGCTCTTTCTGTTGAAGCTGCAGAGGTTTTTTAATTAATTATTGTTTTATCTTATAAAAGGCTTGTATCTTAAGTGTATCTGCATGTTGTCACCCAAAGGGTGAATGATGAATTCCTGTGGTCTTAGGTATGGCTTTTATCTGGATTTATGGTCAGTTCCAGTTGTGTATTCTCTTTCTCTGCCCAAGATTTTTGTTCTCTTTTAACTAATAAATGAAAATTTGGCACTTAATATGCAGAAAAAGCCACCACGGGATCTGTGCTGCTCACAAATATACATCAAATGAGTGTAGGAATTAAATGTTAAGCCACCTACTAACATATGCTTTGTGATATAGAGATGATTAGGTTTATGCTTTATGATGGATGTTACAAAGGAGGTGGTAAGACCTTACTTGTTCAGGAGGGTGGAGTCTTCAAGTTTGCCTCTACCAAAATAGTGAAGGAGTTCTCTCAAGGAGTATTGGGAAAAGCCCCCAAAACATGCAGCAATTGCTTTAGATGTTAAAGGACTCATTTGGTGAAGGAGAAATGAGAGGATGAAAGAAGAAGGCCAAGAAGGCCAACGGCATTCTGGCTTGGATCAGCAGTAAGACCAGGGCAGTGCTTATCCCCTATACTGGGCACTGGGGAGGCCACAACTCCAATCCTGGTTTCAGTTTTGGGCCCCTCACTCCAAGAAGGACATTGAGGTGCTGGAGTGTGTCCAGAGAAGGGCAAGAAAGCTAGTGAGGGGTCTGGAGCACAAGTGTTTATGAGGAACAGCTGAGGGAACTGGCGTTGGTTAGTCTGCAGAAAAAGGAGGCTCAGGGGAGACCTCCTCGCTCTCTGCAGCTACCTGAAAGGAGGTGGGAGCAAGATGGAGTTCAGTCTTTTCTCTCAGGTGACTAGTGATAGGACAAGAGGAAATGGCCTCAGATTACAACAGAGGAGGTTTAGGTTGGATATTAGGAAGAATTTTACTTCCCTGAAAGAGCTGTTAGTCACTGGCCCAGGCTACCCAGGGCAGTGGTGGAGTCACCATCCCTGGAGCTGTTGATGAATGTGTAGATGTGGTACTTTGTGACATGGTTTGGTGGTATGAGGCTGTTGAGTTGGGAGTTGGACTTGATCATCTTGGAGGTCTTCTGCAGCCTTAATGATGATTCTGTGGTGGAATTTGTTATAGGTAATACATAAAGTTTGGGAAGTTCCTTTCAAGGTCGCTTCCAGCCAAAGCATCCCGTGATTCTATGATTGTATGGTTAATAACAAGATACCCAAAGAGACAGCTCAGCTGTGCTGGCACACACAAGTGCTGCTAGACAGGAGCCTCATGGGTGAGGAAAGATTTGCTTAAAAAGAACCTCAATGGTCCAGATGTTGGACAAAGAGTGGGTCCAACCTCTTTGTTTGGTTTGGGTCCAAACTGTTCCAGCAGTTTGGGGAAGTGTTTGAACAAAGCCTTGAATTTTGACTTGCTGGGAGAGGGAGTCAGCTAGGGAGCTCTGCATTGGTTCACATCTGAAAGGTTGTATTTAAAAATATATTCTAACTTGGGTGGTAAATTCTATCTAAAAATTGAAACTGAAATTGTGCAGCAAAAAGGGAAGGAATGCCAAATGCCTGGGAGGAGACTTTAAATGTAGATTTCATGGATGATTTCTACTTGCATGGGATTTAATGTCATGGTAATTTTACTGGAGTTGTACTGAAATATTGCAGTACTGATAAAAAGATTGTGCTTTAATATACATGGGGTTTTTTCCCCCCTTTTTGAAATGCTTTCCATAAGGAATGCAGGGCAGTGTATGGTATAAATCACACAGAAATAGAAATGGAAGCAGTTGATCATAAAGCTACATCTAGGATGGTGATGACTGCAGGTTTCTGTAGCAGCTTTCCAGAAAGATCCTATAAATGTTCTACAGACCATGGCATGGCTTCAGGTTCTGTTAAAATCAGGCTGCCCTTTTGGGAACCCTAAGTAGAGTTCCCTTAAGCAAGCATTTGGTTTTGCAAACCATTCAGGGCAGAAAGTGTTGGATATTTTATTGTCTAAAATTTGCAGTGGAGGGTACAAGAGTCTTGACTTCTGTCTACACAGGAGCACGTGAGCTTTGCCCATGAGCATTTAGGCATCACATCTAGGTTTGAATTCAAAATGAATGTGTTCTGGCTTGTTTGGAAAGTGTTAGGTGGTCTCTGATTACAGCTGGGTGGGATATTTTCTTGGCTGAGTGAAGAAATAAGAGTGGGAAGGTGTGCTGTGAGAATCAGTGTTTATGATTCTTTAAAAACCCCTCATATAATGTCTTTTTATTGTGTTCAGATAATGCCTGAATCATTGATGGGATGGTTCATCCCAAGCAACAAAAAAGAGCAGTTTCTTTCCATTGTGTGAGATGATAATAAGAACATTTGCCAGGAGGGCTGCAAAGGTGGATGGCGTGTGATTCTGCACTAAGTGGTTCTGATGGCAGGAGCATCAAGGGTTCAGGGCAAGACTGACAAGCTATTTCACATTGATTAGAGAGGAAACATGGGCATGGAAAAGCTAGATAGCTGGCCTCTTTCTTAAAAATAACTGATTTTTGGGAGATGGAATAATGAGGCTTATTTGTTTGTGCCATGTGGTAAAGGCATTGTTCAGAAATGCTGTTTGGAAGTGCTGCTCAGTGCCTCTTTTCCAGCTTTTTCAGCCAGAGTTTCTGCAGCCACCTTAAACTTTTTCAAGTAGTGAGAAGGAAGTCAGTTCCTCTGGAAGGCTGTCCCAGGACACATGGTGAAAATAGCAAACAATAAACCCCATCACTTTTTGTCACAGTGTCTGCTGTGATGAATTCCACAATGACTTACCTAGTGGAGTCAGAGAATCATTAAGATTGGACAGGACCTCTAAGATCATCAGGTCCAACCAGTGACCCAACACTACTGTGCCATTAAACCGGGTCACAAAGTTCCATGTCTACATGTTTTGTGAACCCCTCCAGGGATGGTGACTCCACCACTGCCCTGTGTAGCCTGGGCCAATGACTAACAGCTCTTTCAGGGAAGAAATTTTCCCAATATCCAATCTAAACTTCCCCTGGCAGAGCTTGAGGCTGTGTCCTCTTGTCCTATCACTAGTCACCTGGGAGAAGAGACTGAGCCCCATCTCCCTCCCACCTCCTTTCCGGGAGTTGTAGAGACTGAGGTTTCCCTTGAGCCTCCTTTTCTTCAGACTAACCAACCCCAGTTCCCTCAGCTGCTCCTCACAACACTTGTGCTCTAGACTCCTCACTAGCTTTGCTGCCCTTCTCTGGACACAATCCAGCACCTCAATGTCCTTCTTGGAGTGAGGGGCCCAAAACTGACCCAGGATTGGAGTTGTGGCCTCCCCAGTGCCCAGTACAGGGGAACAGTCCCTGCCCTAGTCCTGCTGTCACACTAGTGCTGATCCAAGCCAGGATGCTGTTGGTCGTCTTGGCCACCTGGGCACACTGCTGCCTCCTCTTCAGTGGCTGATGACCAACACCTCCAGGTCCTTTTTCTCTGTGCAGCTTTCCAGCTACTCTGCTTCAAAACAAACAACTTTCTTGCTTACCCTTTTGTGTGCAAGCTGTGTCTATCTTTCAGATGACGTGTTTCCAGAGCTTAGCTTGGGCTGCTGCCCTCAGGATCAACGACTAAACCAGGCATGTCCTTTTGCCAGCAGCAGAGCAGTTTTCCCAGCATGTTCCCTGGGCTATTCCCCATTCAGCTATCCAGCAGCCAGGCAAGTTGGCAGTTGTGTGAAGCATTGGAGGGAAGAAAGGGCAGCAGAAAATGCTGACTGTCTGCTAATGCATCTGTGTAATCACCATTCTGGAGCTGGATTGCAGGAAGATGACAAAATTGCTGAATAAAGCCTGTTTAGTTGATTTTTTTTCTCCTCTTTTTTTGCCCTTTTCTTTCCAGTATGAGCTGCAAGCTGTTGGTGCTGCCGTGGGTAATAGTATAACCTATGGAGAGAAAGGAAAGTTTTCCATTTGGAAGGCAGGAAACAGAAGTATCTACCCTGTAATGCAGAATCCTTGTGGTTGTACAGAGGTGGTTAAATGTGGCAGTGTTGGGTGACCTGGCATAGGAGGATAGGATGGAACAGATCCCATAGCAGGGCCATGGTCAGGAGAAGTAGTTTTTGGGGTGAGAATCAAAATATAGCTTAAACACAAGGATAGAATAGTAAAGTAGTCAGTAATGAAATAAATGTCATCTCTCTTGCAGGAGGACTTGGAACATCTGGCTGTTGCACTGTCATTTTTTACATGTATAATTTAGATAATTGAGTAAAATTGAGGTTTACTTGCTGGAAAGCTCTTGGTAATGGCCAAATCACCAGGTGTGAAATGCTGTGTTTTAGGGTAAGCTAAAGGCATGGCTAGCTAATGGTTACAGCTGGAGTTGGGGATGGATCCTTCCTTCAGATTCTGGCAGTTTTCAGGAGGATGAGGGATGAAGGACTGGCTGAAGAGGAGATACAAGATGGGATGGTGAGTAGGCTGAAGAGCTTGGAGTCATTAAGTCAGTGAGCTCTCAGGACTTAACTTGAATCTCTCCAGATGCATTCAGTTGGAATGCTGTGAGCACATCAGCCTAACTGTGTGAAGCCCTGAGACCTGTGGCCTTTCAGCATTAGCAAAGGTGGGTGTGCAGGGAGGTTATAAGTGGATCCAGTTTAAGATCAGCTGGAATTAAAAGCATAAAGACAGGTTTTGGAGCTCAGGTCCTGTTCTCAAATCCATCTACCCTGAGTGGAAGGGTAGACATGGAGAGGAAAATAATTGTCCTTCATCCTAACATCATCTCAGGTGCTGGTTAAGGTAGATAAGACTCAGTATGGGAAAATAAAACCTTTTCCTACAGTTATGAGCTTTTTTCCTGACCTGTTTATTCAGCCTGAATAAACCTTCACTGGTTGATCACAGCTAGCTTTGAGTGCAGCTCTTCAATGTTTGCTTTCCAAGTGAGTGCCAGAAGAAGGTGTTTGCAGCCAGATACAACCCCTGACACTGGAGCAGAGGGAGGCAGGTTCCTGTTCAGAGGCATGTTCCAAGGGGAGAGGGAAAGTAGGAGAGGGAATTGTTCAAACAGTTAAAAAAAGTACAGTCAAAAGTAAAAACTTAACTTAAAAAATAAAATTCTCCATGCAGACATGTTAACTGCTTTGCCTTTGCATGCTTTTTGGAGCTGTGATGTTATCTGATCAGCCACTGGCTGTGGTCTGTGTGTGATTAGGATCTGTGCTCATACAATTATGAGCATGTGCTATAGTGTTTTCAAAATGTAAGTTTAAGGTAATTACATTCTGGGGCTGTTTTTTAAGCCTTATTTAATGAATCTGTATGTTCTGGAATGGTTTTGCTGCCAATTAAGATTCACTTCTGGCCTGGAGCCATCAAAATCATCAGGTTTCTTTCAAGTTTCTTAATAATGTTAAACCCAGAGTTGCTCAGTTTCCTTTAAGGAAGTAAAAACACTTCCTTTGGTTTTGTTTTTACTTTCCCTGCAGTTCAGGGAGGTGTATGGCCTATCATTGCATAGGAGGAGGACTGGGGATATGGTGACACTCCTGAAGGGGCTGACAAAGAGTTGACCTTGTGACATATTTTCCTAGACCCCAAGGGTCTCCAAAGTGCCCTGCTGGGCTGAGTGAGGGTTGTTACTGGCTTTGACTTTGTTCAGGCTTCTTCCAGAGTCACACACAGGGCTCTAGGACACTGACCTTATCTCCACCCAAGAGGAGGTAGTCAAAGCCAGATCAAAGCACTTACTGAGGAGCTTGTCTGAATGGAAGGATCTCTTGAACCAAGGGTTTAAATGTACCCCAAACTCCCAAAGTTAAGGACACCTGCTCCTTGAAAGATTCTATGCTTTCATGTATTTGCTGTTCAAACAAGTAAACCAAATGAGACCTATGAAATCATCAGGGTTGGAAAGCCCAAAGCATGGAAACTTTCAATGGTTCCTAAAATGAATATGAAATTGAGAGAAGAGGCATTCAAGTAGCAAAGGACTTTCAGTAATCTTCTCAGTCTTTATGATTTGAGTATGCCATGGAGACTGACTTCTCTTAAAACAGACAATGTTTTGTGATCTAAACTTCTTTAAGGACTGCTTTAAGCCCTCCAGTTTGACAGACTTTCTTCCAGAGTGGATTTTATTGGTAGGCTTTACAGTGCAGCTTCTCTAGGGTTTGGAAGGAAGCACTCCAGGCTGTACCATGTTCTGTTCACAATGGAGCTTCAAATTCAAAGCCACATCCATCTTCAGAGTCTCTGCTGCACTTGGAGAGACTTTATGGCAGTGGGTGAGATCTGCAAGTTTCTGCCTGTTGAATGAAGTGATCTTTCTGTCTTCATTTTGGTCACCTAAAATGTGGAGGTTCCTTGGAGCTGGGGACTTTCCTTTTTGATACATTTGGACAGGTTTGTAGTATAAAACGAATAGTCCTGATGGTGTGAGATGAGGGAAGGGAGGTTTGAGAAGGGAACAGCAAGAGAAACCCATTCTTTGGAACATTATAAAACCCCCCAGGGCAGCAACATGTGTTTGGTTTTAATGCTCTTGGTAGTAGAACTTTCATGGGGCTTTTTTTCTTAGTGAGGTCCATAGACATGCTCTAAACTCACAGCAGAAAATCAATCTGCAGCAAATACATGTCTGTATAAACCCTGCCCCCAAAGCAGTGGGCAAAGACAGGCTAAAGTGTGACTTAGAAAATGTCAAGTTTTATATTTACACACAGTTTGTGACAGAAAACAAATATTTGTTCAAATACTCTGATTTGTTGTCATTTTGCTTAGCAGAGGACACCAAGGGCTTGTTTCCAAGTGCACCTAGAGCAGTTTTGGCAGGTAACCCAGGAAAGAGAAATACTGTGTGTGTTTTATATACCTTTGGCTAGGGACATGTTGTGCATATGATGATGTAGGTTTTGAGGAGGGGGAGTCCCATGGTTTACTTTGTTAGGTTTTTATTCATTTAATATGCTGATACTGACAGAATTAAGATCATGCAAAACCTACTGGGAAGGGTGAGAGAAAGTGATCAGTTGGGTAGGTAGGACTTGAAAATATGCAGATCTGTAGACTGTAAAAGGGACCAGATTAAAGGGTGGAGATGGTTTGCAGTGGTGGATGAGAGAGCAAGTCATCTTGTTTGCCTCTGGAAGGCAGCAGCAAGAACACAGGGGCCTTGCAGAAGGCCATATGTTCAGAACTGCAGAAGTCAGCACTCACATTGCCAACAGCCATCTCTGCTGAAGGCCTGGAGCTTCCAGGTTGCTGTGGTTGCAGTGTGGAGCTTCACCTGTGTACTTCCCTTCCTGTGGAGCTGAACTCAGGAGAAGTTCTTGTCTTGGCTCTGAGTCCCTTGGGGTGAAGTGATCCAGAGAGTATCAGTGACTAGCAAGTATGACTAGAAGTACTGATGAAGAGAGAGAATGCAGGACCTGGCAAGCATGAGTTTTGATGCTTACCATCCCTTTGTCCTCTGCTGTCCAAATCTGACACAGAGGAGAACATAAAGGGGACTACAGACAGGTTGTAATAAACATTCTCTGATTGTTTCTATGTCCAATGCTGCTTTTCCTCTCTGTTTACGGTCAGAGCTAATTTAGACTCCTGCAAGTTCCTCCAGTCAGGGACATGTCATCTCTGTGTCCTGCCTGGTGGGAACACTTCAGTGTCTTTATAAATAGACCAGTGAAACTGGTAGGAGGAAAAATGCCTCTGCCAGCAGGGTGCTGCCAGAACCTGGGCTCGAAGGCAGCAAAGTGTCTCCAGGCTGAATCTGCAAAGGGAAAATGTTCTGGAGAGAGGGAGAAAGGAGACTCAATTTAAAATGTATTTCCTTTTAAGGGAAGGATGTGCAGGACATAGAAACTGTGTCTGAACTGCAGCTGTTCAGGGCTTCTCTCACATACCCTGCTGAGGATGCAGCCCAGGACACAGTTGGCTTCTGACCTGTGAGCACACATTGCCAGCTCCTGTCCAGCTTTTCACCCATCAGTAACCCCAGGTCCTTCTCCACAGGGCTGCTCTCCATCCCTGCACATGTATCCACATGTGGCTGTGCTCAGTTGGAGAGATGCTGCTTCCTGCTGTTCCCATGCATGATTACCGTGGAGTGGTAGATGTTGCCTTCTGTTGTTTTTACCCTGGCTTTTGTTTTTATGAGGCTGCTGACTTGTACTTTCAATCCAGTTCTGTGTGGTTACTAACCTCCAGCTTAGCCCACCTCATGACTAACCATGAGTAAGATCACTGAACAGGTTTTATTTAGTTTTGTTAATGATGAGCTGGTTTTACTTGTTCAGAAATGCATTTTTTTACTCTGAGGTCTGTGACCTACTTCTCATAAATGCCTTTTCTTTCTGATGGGGAGGAGGTAGAATTGCGATGAACAATATCACAGATGTTTGTTACTTTGTGAGGCTCTGCAAAGTGCAACTTAAGTGTTTCAGGAATGACATGTCCAGGTTAAAATGCTGAAGTCACAGTCAGCTGCAAGGGGTTCGTGAGGGTTTCCTTCACAGAATGATTACAAGCATGAGTAACTAAGCAGGTCATGCTGACCAGAGACTTGGTTCTGCTGAGTGTTCCTGTTTACTCTCTGTTCTGGTGCTTGCCATAGGTCTTGGTAGCACTGGTTGATTTGATCAGAACCAGAAGATCCCAGCCACCAGTTTTCATTCCTGCAGGGAAAAAGCCAGTCCCTTGAAGCACCAAGGAGAGGTTTGACTCACACCACTGCCTGACCCAACTATTTCCTCCAGTTTCCAGTTCAAGAGTATGAAGTTCTTCAGCTGTCTGAGAATGTCTGGGTGCTGGACTTAAGGGGAGTGGTTAGTGGTTGAAAGATGTACTGCTGCCTGGTGGTCTGCTGCCAAGTGGCTGAGGGATAATTGATGGAGCCCCATGAGTTCCAGTCAAAGCAAAGGCAGAAGTCTTCATTATAATTGTATCAGCAGCTGTCATCTTTATTTCAGATGGGTTCAAACCAGGTTTTTTGTTGGAAAATAAGCCTGCAGATGTAGATGAGAGATAAAAGGTGCATCAAAAAGCAATTACAATTTGACACTCTCTTCTGCAGTGTAGAGACTTCAGACTAGTAAGTGAGTCTCAGTGTTTTCCCAGGACTTTTCCAACAACTATCTATGAGTGTTACCCCAAATCAGCCTTCTGTTGTCTATAGGCTTTTTGCTGTCCCTCTTAAGCTCTGTAAGCTTGCTACAAAGTACACTTAGGTACAGACTTCATGCTATCTTCCTTTTTTGGGCCAAGTCACCATTTCTCTTTGCTGTTTCATTGCAACCACTTTGGCATACCACTTTTGGTATGTCAGTAGCCAGTGTCATTTTGGTGTAGCACAGCAGATCAAGATAGTGATTTTATTGAGGCAGACTTTGAAGAGGAGTATTGATTCTTTATGGAGACATGCTATGTTAATCAAAGAAATTCATTGAAGCTGTCATGGTGAGTCAGTGTAACAATGTGCTTACACTTCATGCTAGGTGGTAGCTTTGTGTTGGAAATGGACATGGGTGATTTAGGGGAGGTCACGGTAGCAGTCAGTTGGCACAGAAGTCTGGCAGTAGTGGCTTTAGTGCGACATCTAACCTCACAAGCACTTGGAAAGGGTTGGCATAAAGTTATTTTCAGGGCCTGGCTTAAAAGAATCCAAAGAAACAGTTGAGTCAAGCTTGCAGAAGCTGTTGTCTTCTGAAAATAGAGGAGGGGATGCTGGGGGAGGTTCCATGTGGAGCAGTAGGGAGTGATACCCAGCCAGAGCTGAACAGAAAGTAGGTTAGCTGTGCCAGCTGCTCTGCTGGCAGCTGTGGGCTCAGCCCAGGCTCTGCAGACATGCTGCTCTCCCAGCACTTCTAGGGAGTCACTGTCCTGGGTTGAGCTAGAACAGAACTAACTCTGTGCAGGGATTTGACTTCTCAGCTCAGTCTTCTCGGTGATGCACTGTCTGCAGGTCACAGCATGTTCTCCCAGGCAGTGCCTGCTGCTAGCAGGGACAACACTCCATGGGGAGAGTTAGTCCTAAGGCTTGGGCTGCAGACCAAGGTCACTGCTACAGCTTGTGTCCCACCTTGGGGTGCAGGAAGCCAGAGGTGGCACCTGCAGGGAGGAGGGGATAGGAGAGGTGACCCTAACCTGACCAGCAAGGGATTCCATCCCATGGATGTCACAGTCAGTAGGATAGTCTCAAGGATGAACATAAATCATGGCTGTTCTGGGACGTGTCAGAAGCTGCTGCTGGAATGCTGCTGTTCCCAGTGCTGTGTTCTGCCTCTTCTGCAGCCCTGTGTTGCTTACTCACCTCTAAGAGCAATAATTGCTTACTTCCCTCTGAAGCAAAGAGCCCAAGGCCATACCTGGAGATTGGCGAAGTGGTGGTGTCAGTTGTGATAGAAGTGACCTTTGAGTCCAGAGAGCTCTAGAGTGAGGAGATAGCAAGGCTGGGCCATGACCTGCACTCTGGCCTGTGCACCCAGTAAATAGATAAAGGTCAATATTCCCCAAATGTCACAGGAGCAGCAGATGCTCTGCAAGGCTGCAACCTCTTGTGAGGATATTCTGAAGACCCAAAATGCATTTTGCTGTGCAGTTTGTTTTTAGATCCAGCAGTGTCTAAAAATAATCCTGTGGGGAGATGAGGTTGGTTAGCTTTTTATTTCCTGGCCCCCCTCAGGCTCAATTTTGTCTTTTTTAGCCTAGAAATGCTCACTTCAGTGAGTGCTTACAGTGCTGCTTCTCCTGCCTGCACTTAATACATGCTGGCTGCGTGCTGCTTGTCCCTGGGAGTCCCTTGCGTGCCACCGCGGAGGAGCAGAGGCTTCAGCACTCTGATGTGTGTTCACCTGATTCCCAGCAGCTTGAGAGCAAGCAGGAGCTGGTGACAGATTGTGTTGACAGGCTCTTACTTCACAGCTACTCCACAGGAGCTGCTCTTGTTCCTCATAACTTGTAACACAGCAACATTAGATTTGTTAAGAGGCCAAAGTGTGTTTGGAAGAAAACTCTTTCCACCTTGGTTAGGATTCCTTGCATGTTGCACTTCAAATCACATGGTTTAAAACTTCTGATCTTGCAGGGAAGTTTTAAAGCTACTTAAGCTTTTTCTCTTGACACATTTTGATAATATGAGGTGTATTATCTCTTCCCCCCCTCCCCCCAGTCTAGTTATTTTTCCGTTTTACATGGCAACTTGTTTTCATGCAGCAGCATTAATGAGTGCAGACTGCTCGAGACCTCTTCTTCCCAAGAGGTTTTTAATAGAGTTTACCTTCTCCTCCCTGCTAAGGCCAATTTTGCTTTTTTTCCTCTGGTTCCCCTTCTGTTCTTCCATCTGTTTGCTTGAGCTGCTTGATTGTCTCTCTCTGCTGGTTTGTATACACTAAGTCCTTCTGCCTTCTCCCCTTCCCAGCTTTGTTTAGTTCCAGTGGTTTAGTTCAGTTTAGTTTCAGCATACTTTTCACTCAGATGTTTCTGGATGAGCTATGATTTTGGTGAAACTGAGACTGTTAAAATCATTCCCTCTGTCTCTTTTTTTCCCTTTGGTAACTTTATATTTATTACTGCCTGCAGATGCCATTTATGGTGCTGTTGGCATTTTGGAAAAATCCTGTAATAGCTTCTCCAGTTTCTTGCTTCTCAGCATCTCCAGTTCTTTCCATTTTTTCCTACAGTTTCCAAAAGCTGTAAAGGTAGTTCTCCAAGTAAGATGAGATAGAAAGACCTCAATCCTGCAAAATGTTCATGCATGATACATTTCACTCACTGCAAGCTCCACTGCCTTCATTTCTGGAAGATCACCACTTAGGCAGAAGAGGTTTGATAAATATGGATTAATTGCAGATTAACTGTAGATTACACATATGTAGATGTGGCCCTTAGGGACATGGTTTAGTAGTGACTTGGCGATGTTAGGTTAAGAGTTGGACTTGATGATCTGAAAGGTCTTTTCCATCCTTAATAATTCTGTGATTGTTTGTCAGCCTTTTCATTTTCCCAAGCAGGAAAGAAGCAAGAGAGGTCTCTTTTGGTGGGCAAAAAGAAAGGGTGGTGTTGGGGGAGGGGAAAAAAAAGTTATTTTCTGTCACCTTGTTTGGATGTGCTGTCATAAACAGAGCTCAGTTCAAAGGCTCTGGGAATCTCAGAAGATTTCTTTCAAGACTAACCAATTTCCTGCAACGTGCTGTCAGTGCTAGGGAAAAGGCATCTCTTGCACATAAGAGCAGCTGGGTGTTTGAAAAGAAAGTGTGTACGGGGGAGGACAGGCCAACCCCTCCCCCCATCCCTTCCTTAGACAGAACCATTTTGGAAGGTGGACATCTGTGAGAACAGGGCACTTGGACTCTTTCTGTGCACTTTAGGAAGTCATTTTGCAAGGAGAAGCCTGGGGATTTAACCTGTGTTTAAAAGCATGTTTGTAGCCCTTTAACACTGTTTTATTTCTAGGGATGCTTGATCCAATTGCTCTTGAGAGCCCTTAAGTAATAACATTCTTGGTGTGATTTGCTTTGCACAGGGGCAAGAGGCTTTTATGAAAGAATTGTTGAGCATGCTGTGGCACGAGCATTAACCCTGTGTGAGCAGGAGAAAAGCAAATTTGATGGGAAATGGCTCTTTTGTTTTTACACTTAGGTGACAATTCTGCCTTGTGGAAATTAGTTAACCTCCTCACTGGGGCAAAGACAACTTCCTGAGGCTGTCGTTGCCCAGTCGAATGTCCTTGTGCTCTTGACTTCAGGAAACAACTTGACTCTCTCAAGAGGATATTGGAGTTTTCTTTGCTGTAGCTGCTGCTTCCACAGCTGAAATACATTTGGCTATGTTTTGTTGTTTGCAGGAGCCGTTGGTATCTGAAGATGAAACCATGAAGAGGAAGCAGAAGGAATAAGAATGCTTTTCCGAAACCGCTTTCTGATCCTGCTGGCTTTGGCAGCCTTGTTAGCCTTCTTGAGCCTCAGTCTACAGTTCTGTGAGTGTCCTCCCTTCTTGTTTTCTGTGTACAAGGATCTACAGATGTGTTGAAAAAAGGCTGTGGTTAGCTGGTGTTCAGGGATTCTTTCTGTATTCAAATACTTGGTGGCTGGTTTGGGATTTGTCAGGGGTTTTTGGTAGGGTTTTTTCCCTTTCTAGTTAGGAAAATAAATGTAAGTATAAAAGCAGTTTTGTGTGCCACAAAGGAATCTATGCAACCTAGAGATTTTTTGAATCAAGCTATCTTAGGGAAAAAGAAAATCATCATTTTGTAGTGCAATTAAGTAATTGGATGTGGTTGAATACTTCCATGGAAGCAGACAAAACACATGTGAGTCCAAAACTGCTGCAATTCCTATTTGATATTGGATCAGAGCAGACAGGAATGAGAAAACCGCTGTGAGAAGCTTGAGGGTTGAGCACCCAGACCACA
Organism: Galbula dea; assembly: GCA_013399015.1. Classification (NCBI taxonomy): domain Eukaryota; kingdom Metazoa; phylum Chordata; class Aves; order Piciformes; family Galbulidae; genus Galbula; species Galbula dea. The sequence goes on along the minus strand of VWZX01001133.1, from coordinate 1,349,447 downwards.
GGGTGCCATCTCCCTGAGCACCCAGACCACTGGGTACCATCCCTCTGATGATAAGCAGAAGAAGGAATGATGGCAGAAAGTCTGTGGCAATGAGCATTGAAAGGTAGTCTTTAGCCCACTTAGAATTGGACAGAAGTTATTTAAGGGATAAAGGTCATGGGAGAGGTTTCTTAAAGAGACAAGATCAGAAGCACAACACCAAATGGTTTTGCTATAAAACACAGATAGGAAATATGTTAAGACAGATAGAGTTTAATCAGAGCTTTCTAAAATCAGCAGTATTTTGTAAGTAGTATTAGCACCATCTTGCTAATGCATATAAAAGGGTGACACAAACAGATAAGGACAATATAAAAAGGATGTGGACTAAAAGACATTAAAAGGCCGTAAGTGTTCTGTTCACCTGTTAGGTGTTAAAAGAAAACAAAGGAAAACCATAAATCCCCTGCTGAAGTGGGAGGAAGAGAAAATAGTGGATAGCTCAAATGAAGCTAAAAAGCTCTGTTCTCGTCTGTGTTTCATGCCTTTTCTAAATAAAGAGGGTTGAGTCCTTATTTGTACTCTCACATTAGGAAACTAACAGCTGAATTGGCTCATCCCCAAGTGGCCAATTTGTTTAAGAAAAGATAAATCATCTTGTGCTTCAGATCAGATAACGGTGGGTCAGTCCAGAGCACTGCCATTCACTGCTGGCTGAGCAGGTTAGTGTGCCATTGTGCCCCAGGAGTGCTCTTCACCTGCTTCTTCTCATGGATGCTAAGATTTGAGAGGTAAAGTGGTGATGTGTGTAAATCTAATCTGTACTAATACATGCTAATGTGGGTAGTTGCTGTTAGAAGGTGAGGAGAGCCACATAGCCATAGTGAAGGAGAACCCTCTTGGTTGGTCGTGGTGTCCTGCATGGTGTCTCAATGGAAGAGGGGGGTCCTCCTGGCCTCTGCTTTTTTTGTAGAGTGGATAATAAACCCCAGTTGCTTTTTCAGCCTTCCATGCGTCTGTGCCAGTGGGTCTGACTGCAGCTTGGTTTGCTTGTTAGGCTCTTTCTGGTTGTGCCAATGATGTTCTGTGGTTGGTTAAGAATTGTGTATAGGGTGAAGGGCCTGGAGGAGCTTCAGCTGCAATAGGAAACTGAATTGTTAACAAAGAAGAGCTTGATTTAGAGAAGAGGAGGTAGGCATATAGGAAAGTAAATCACACTTCTTCAGGAGAGGATGTTATTTTCCACTTAATTAGAAGATAACATTTGTGCAAGAGGAATTCCAGGAGATAAAGATGTTTGAGGGGTGCTTTAAAGAGCACTTGGGCTCCAGCAAGCAGCCAACAGCAAAATGCATACAGGAATTTGTACACAGCAAGAACTGCAGTGCATCTAACAGGAACCAGTTGCTGATGGCATACTGGTAGCTTCATATTTTGGTTTCTACCAACTTCAGCTTGTAGAGACACTAGTTCAAACTCAGACCAAAGACCATCTCCAAAGCAAAGACAAAACTCTTCTTCTATCACCATGTAAAACTAATATGGAAAGCAGCTGGAGTTTGGAGAATTGAAAAGCCAAGCCAGAGTCGTAGAGCCAAAATCAGTTTTTCCTCTCCAACTGCAAAACAATCCATGACCTGCACAATTATGTTAGTCTTCAAGTGCTTGATGAGCTGCTTTCAACTTAACTACAGCTGGAGACTTCTAGGCTTCTCCAAATGATGGCTCCTGACTGGTTTAACATGTGTGCTCAAATTCAGGTTGGCTATTAATAAATTGTCCACTTTGAAACCTGGACCAGATCAGAATAGAAGGAAATTCTCTTCAGTGGCAAATGCCTTCACATTTTATATGGGTTTTAATGTGTAAAGGGTATAGAAAAATGGCAATGTTAAAACTCCCAAAATGTTCCCCTGCTGACTGAAGCATACTGTGATGTCTTCAGTGGATGACCAGAGCAAGGAGAGTTTTTGTTTGGGAAACCCATGGATAAGGTGACTGCTTGACTTCCAAACCAAATATGACTGGCAGTTTTACTGGGAATTGCCATTTTTTTCCCACTGATGCCCAGGGACAGGCCAAGGGGCACTGAGCACAAACTGGAACCCAGGAGGTTCCACTTAAATAGGAGGAGAAAATTCTTTGGTGTGAGAGTGGCAGAGCCCTGGCCCAGGCTGCCCAGAGAGGTTGTGGAGTCTTCTCCTCTGGAGAGATTCCAACCCCAGCTGGAGGGGATCCTGGGCAACCTGCTGTGGGTGCCCCTGCTTTAGCAGGGGGTTTGGACTGGATGATCCCCAGAGGTCCCTTCCAACCCCCACCATGCTGGGATTCCTGTGTAAAGTGTGGGGAGGTTGTTTTTGTTTTTTCTTTCTTTCCTTTTAAATGCTTTCTCTGCCTTGCTGGTTCAGGCTTGGGTGTTGGTGTTTCAGCATGTCTGGAGATGACATTTTGCTTTTCAAGTAGTAATTTCCCTCTACTTCTGTCATCTTATTTTGTACTGAGAGTTTTGATTTTACAGATGAGTCATAGGAAACAGAAACCAGTATTCTCCACAAGGAAAAGAAGTAGACTTTTATTTTATTGGCTCGATTGCTGCAGACACTTCTGATTTTACAAGGATGGCAGGAGCAGCATGTGCAGCTCCACCAGGACATTGCCTGTGAAGAGGTGATTGCTCCGTGGCTACACAGCTCCTCTTTTACAGCTCTCTTTGCTCTAATCACCACAGTCCCTCTGCTGTGGTTCTGCTGTTTGCGTCTCTGCTTGGTGGCCCAGTACAGCTGGACAAGAGCAGCACTGAAGTGTTTGGGGCTGAGCATGGTGTCCTTGGGGCTCTGCACAAGCCACGGGGAGGTTCCTGCTCAGATGGTCTAGGGAAGAGGCTCCAAGGGAACATCTGCTGGTGCCAAGTGCTCAGAAGAGACTTTCAGATGGGAACAGAGGTGGAGGCTGAGAGAATGTAGAATTCTTCAGCCTTTCTGTTTGCAAAGCAGGATATGAAAGAGAGGAGATCTAGACTAGAGAGAAGGAAGATGTTTTGCACACTGAGGGTGGTGAGCCCCTGGCCCAGGTTGCCCAGAGAGGTGGGAGATGTCCCATCCCTGGAACCCTTCCAGATCAGGCTGGCTGGGGCTCTGAGCAACCTGCTCTAGTTGCAGATGTCCCTGCTGACTGCAGGGGAGTTGAACTAAGTGACCTTGAAAGGTCCGTTCCAATCTATTCCTTGTGAAGCTGTAGCTGTGGCACTGCAGAGCTGCCAACCGCCCCCTGTCTCCACCCCAAAGCAGAATGGGACCCTGAGCCCCTAGCCCAGGGGGATGCTGAGAGGAACTGGGATATGTGAAGGCTGTGGAAAAAAATGAGTGAGGTGGGTTTTTCCAGAACTTAATTTCTGAAGGAGAAAGGGGAAGAAGCCCCAAGGTATTCAGGAAAAAGGTAGTCTAAGCTTCTGGCTGTGTATGGACAGAATCCATATCCTTACCATCTCTCTTAGGTGAGTTCTCTAACCATCTCTTGCTGTTCCTTAACGACACAGCAACTACTCACATTTCTCATTTTAGGAATGCAATTCCTTTACTGGAATGGTAAAAAAACAAGTCTTACATTTTGCTGTTTTATAAAACCAACTGTATTTAAAAAGCCACAACTTTAACATTCTTGATGCAGAGAATTTGGTTTTGTTATGTGGTAGCAGCAGAGGAAATTAAGAGACCTGATACCTCCATTCCCTTCCTGAATTTTGCTTTCAGGCTCCTAAGCGTGGCAGATTTTCCACTAATGAGAAGTCTCTCTGGGTTTTTTGAAAGTAATAATTTAATCTGAATTTTAAGCTTCAAGGGAAAACCAGCCCACAAATAATATGTCCAAGGCTTTGTACATTTTAGCAGTGAATGAAGAAAATTAGCTGTAAATCTAGAGTTTTTTGTTAAAGATGCATTTATGGTGTAACTGGAGATTTTAATAACTTTTCTTTCTCAAAAGTGGTGGTATAGAATCATAGAATTGTCAGAGTTGGAAGGGACCTTGAAGATCATCTAGTTCCAACCCCCTGTCTGGCAGGGACACCTCCCACTAGATCAGGTTGCCCAGGGCCCCATCAAGCCTTGTCTTAAAAGCTTCCAGGGATGGGGCTTCCACAGTCTCTAGTAATGTTACCAGTCCAGAAACAAACCCTTAGAGGGGGAAGAGACCCAAGGAATGCTTGAGAATGATACAACAGGACAGTCTTATTTTCTCCCACAGAACCAGAACAATCATTTTTAAATACCTACTTTAAATACAGGTCAGGTTAAGCTGCTTCAGACAGGTTTTGACCAGTAGAAGTTACTTGGCAGGCAACAGAACTTCATAAATCTTCTTTAAATAGATATTTTGGCTTCATCTCTGATGGTTAAACTGTATTAAAGTAGAGATTAATATGAGCTTTTAAAACATATGATGGAAGGCTGCTGTAAATAACGGGTAATGCTTCACAAAAACCAACAGCAAGTTGTTAGTTAGGCTTCTGCAAATCCTTCTTAGTCTTGGGTTAAGTTCTAGAGGGAAGGAAACAACACTGGAAAAGAATTAGAATTTTAAAATCATTTGTCTCAAAAAAACCCTCAAATCTTGGTCCTAATACCTGCAAGACAGTTTGAAAGTGTTGAAATTTCTGCTTCAGTCTTTTATTAATCATAGTGAGATATACTACAATTGTTTTAAACATGTGAAAGGATCAATCAGTTCTTGTAGGGACAGTCTCATAGGTGTCTACCTGTCCTTAACTGTTTGAGTTGTGAATGGATAGTAAACAACCAAAGAAAATTAATATTCTCAGGAGGAGAAAATCATAGAATGTCCTGAGTTGGAAGGGACCCACAAGGATCATTGAGTCCATCTCCTGTCTCTGCACAGGACACCCCCCAAAATCACACCATGTGCCTGAGCATGCTGTCCAAATGCTTCTTGAATTCTGTCAGCCTTGGTGCCTTGACTGCTCCCCTTGGGAGCCTGTTCCAGTGCTCCACCACCCTCTGGGGGAAGAACCTTTTCCTAACATCCAACCTAACCTTGCCCTGGCACAAATTCATCCCATTCCCTCTGCTTCTGTCAGCTTGCTGCATGGCCCATCCAACCTGGCCCATCCCTGCAAGTGTTCCAGGTCAGTTTGGAGAGGGCTGTGAGCAACCTGCTCTAGGGGAAGCTGTCCCTGCCTATGGCAGGGGGTTGGACTGCGTAGCCATTAAGGTCCTTTCCAACCCAAACTCTTCTGTGATTCTATGCTAATGCAGTGGTGTTCCCCTTGTGCAGTCTTCAGGAAGGATGGATGACTTCATGGACAGCTACTTAAGCTTTAGATTTGATGCTAGGTTTGTTTTTCTCAGCTGTGCTTTGTGCCTGCCTCAGTCCCCACCGTGCTGCTGCAGATGGAGTTGAAAGCCATCGCTGTGAGGGATGTGCTAGTTCCCCTCTATGGATCTCTTGCAGATACACTTAATATTCTTCAGATGCTTGTTCTGCATGTGTCTTCTTAGTCTTCTTAATTCCTCTTGTAATTTATCTTCTAGGCAGTTGTGTTCTTTTAGCAGTGCTCTTGCTGGGCTTTCGTTGCTGCAACCATGGAGTGATTTATTCAGCCCAAAGTGTCTCATCATTTGTGAAGACTTCTGACAAATCTACTATGTGTTCTTGGGCTTGTGTATCTTCTGTGATTAATAAGGTTTCTTAAGTTGTTCTGATTTTGAAGATTTTAATGCCTGCAGGCAGGTTTTTATTGCATTTTTAAAACTAAGATTAATCTCTGTTCCCAAAGTACTTCCCTTCTGAATTGTCAAAGCTTACTCAATGAGGGAAGAGCAGTGCTTGGACATCCTAAATGGCATTGTGGTTTAGTTGTTAAAGAGGTGGAGTTTAAGTAGTTGGTATTTAAAAGACTGAGGCTTTTGTGGACTTGCTGCAGTGAAATAAGAAGCCTTGGAAAGTGGAAATGATCTCCGTTTATGGTTTTTGTGAGAGGGTTGGATTAAAAGAGCTGGAAACCTTAGGTACGTGGTGGGATTTTTGGGTTTGCCAACTGTGCACATTAATCCTGGATGAAGACAAGAAATAGTATTCACCATCTTCCTCTCTGCTGGTTTGTGGCAAGTATCCTAAAGATATCAATAATTCTCTGATCCAGAGAAGCCTCTTCTGAATAAGAAGCAAGATTCATCATCTTCCTCTAACCTGGTTTATTGCAAATGCCCTAAAGATATCAATATTTCTCTGATCTGGAAAACACAGGTCTGAATTCTGAGCTTAATGGCTGCATCTGTCATTAGAGGCTTCCCCAGCAGAGAAATCTGTCAGGCTGTACTGTATGAAATATGTCATTTTGGGGTTTGCTGCTCCCAAATCCCTGGCAGCTTTCTGTGCCCTGGTGTTGACAAGGACAAACAAGAGAGCTGGCTTGGCTTGGGTAAGCAGTGGCATATGGTGTTGAGATCACTTCCCCAAGCAGGTCAGTTTGAGGACAGAAAACAGTTGGGATTAGATGTGAAACAGAAAGGTGCTAATTTAATGCAGTAGTTAAAATATTGATTAGAATTTGTAAGGCTTTTTGTCTTGGAAGGACACTGCTGTAGGGAAGTGCCAGATGTCTGTGGATTATGTCTGACTGATGACATTAACATATTAAACACTTGGTGTCCTGGACCTTTTGTAGAGGCTATGGTTGAGCTGTGGACATGGTGGGTTTTTCTGCTCCTTGGGTGGTAGCCTTTGAGAGAAGAGAGGTTCCTGTGCCTGCCCTAGACACAGAGATAGTGCAGAGAGCAGCTCTGCGGAGAGGTGGCACAAAGATGCTTCTACCTGTGAGCAGATGTACAGAACTTGGTGCTGCCCAAAAAGCCTCTGACTTGGTCTTCTGGAAGCAGGGGAGCAGGGCTTGTGAAGGTGTAGTGGGCAGAGCAAAGAGATGCTTGAAGTCCTTTTATTTCTGTGCTTTTTCCAAATGCTGTGATTTCTCTTTCAGTAGCTGGATGTTCTAGTACACACCCTAATCAAAGTTGACTTGAATTTCAGAAGCCATTCTGAGTATTTTGGGATGCTGTCTAAGGAGAGCCCTGGGGAAAAGAGACAGTGGCATGCACTTGAAGCTCTAGATGACTCTGCTTCTATCATTTGGTCTTTTAAGGGGGAGAAAAAACATATTTATCTAGGGTGATGGAAAACAATTGTGCACTTTCCCTCTTCATATCCATTGGAGGAGCGAGAGTTAGTGAATTCCTTGAAGAATAAGCAGGGGAGCATGTGTGTTTTAGCAGCATTGTCCTGGGCTGCAGCCAAAGCAAGGTGGCCAGCAGGTTAAGGCAGGGGACTCTGCCCCTCTGCTCTTCACTGGTGGGACTTCACCTGGAGTACTGCATGCAGCTTTGAAGTCCTCAGCACAAGAAAGACATGGGCTTGTTGGAGTGGGTCCAGAGGAGACCACAAAAATGATGTGAGGACAGGCTGAGAGAGTTGGGGTTGTTCAGCCTAGGGGAAAAAAAAGGCTCCAGTGAGACCTTCTTGCAGCCTTTCAGTACTTAAAGGGGCTAATAAGAGCAGTGGGAACAGACTTTTTAGCAGGACCTTTTGGGAAAGGACAAGGGGTGATGGTTTGAAACTAAAAGGGAGAGGAGACTTAGACTAGAGAGAAGGAAGACACTGTTTACACTGAGGGTGGTGAGACCCTGGCCCAGGCTGCCCAGAGAGGTTGGATATGTCCCATGCCTGGCACCGTTCCAGGTCAGGTTGCTTGGGGCTCTGAGCAACCTGCTGTAGTTGCAGATGTCCCTGCTGACTGCAGGGGGTTGGACTAGATGACCTTGGAAGGTCCCTTCCAACCCAAACTGTTCTGTGATTCTGGGATGTGAAGTATTAGCGACAGATTGCTGGATAACCCAACAGGAGCAACTGTTGAACTGTCTTGAACTCTACTGCAGGGGCCATGTTTTTGTGTCATTCTCAGCTGCTGTAGATGAAAAGATCATTGAAGCCAGAGGATTTGCAGTCCCTGTTCCTGAGAAAGTACTTTTTGCCATGGTTTCTTCTGCTGCGTCGAGCACTGGGTGTAGCTGGCCTCCGTGTTTGTGTTCAGTTCACATGTGAAATCTGCCAAGCATCTTTTTTTCAGTCATGATGTAATCACTGCTGTGCAGCTTCCCACTCCAGTGTCTGGGAGAGCCAAACATACAGGAGAAGAAGGAAAAAACAAAGGTCAACACTCCCAGGCAAGTGAAGGCAGTAGCATTTGGTATAGGGTGTCCTGCAGCTACCTTTTCATGTTGACCTTCATTTGGAGACAATGCTATGGAAATGGGAAGAGTTGCCAGCAGTTTCTGAACACAGCTGTTAAAAGCTGTTTTGAAAATCTGTTCCAGGCCAATTCAGCTGGATTAGTTCATTTACCACTTGCTGAGTTCTGCAGACAGAAGCAGGACAGAGTTTTAAAATCTTATTGTAGTGTAATAAATCTTGTTAGATAAATAAGAATGGTTGGATCTACTGTACTGATAAAAATCATGCTTTCAGGCCATCCAGCTTAGTCTTTGTATACTGGAGCCTTGTATGGCTGGTCTTCAGCCAACACCATGGACCAGTCCTTGTCCTGGTGGCCCTCAGGACACTGATTTGCTATCACAGAATGGTATAGAGGTTAGGGGGGACCTCTGGAGATCATCCAGTCCAACTCCCTTGCTAAAGCAGGGTCACGCAGAGCAGGTAGCCCAGGATCCCCTCCAGGTGAGTATGGAATCTCTCCTGAGAAGGAGACTCCACAACCTCTCTGGGCAGCCTGGGCCAGGGCTCCAGCACCCCCATCTAGCTGAAGTCAATCTCCCAGCCTGATGAGACGTGGCAGCTGTGCAGATACCTTGACAGGAGTGACTTCATTTATAGCATGGTAGTATAGTTTATGTTACACTTCTCATTTGTGAATCCTAACAAGCCTGTGGTAGGCAAGGGACCAACATGAGTGCTTCAATGTAAGCAGTGGGGAGGCTTTTTTTGCATCTTGTCACTTGTTTATAGAGCAGGAAATCTGTTTGCTTGTCTGGATGTCTAGTAGGAGCCTCCCCCGTTCTCCTCAAACTGCCTGGGGAGAGCCAAGCAGGGAAGCAATTAGGGAGAAGCTGGTAAGGAAAAGCTTTATTGTGTACTCAGATTGAATTTGAAGAAAGGAGGGCATTTAATTGGTGGAAATGTTAAACAATGTAGAGTTTCAGTGGTGTTGGCAAGTAGGATTAAATATGGAGAGTGATCTTTCAGTTTGGGAGGAGAAGTGGACAATGAATGTCTTCTCTAGAACTTGAAAAGGCACAGACTTGCACTCAGCATTGCTCTGTTGTTGCTGTCAAGCTGAAAACCCTGGAAGCTATTTAAGCAATGCCATATGCCCTTCTGATGTCAACTGAAAAACAATTGGGTAGGGGAAACCTCTCAAACCATAAAGCTCTTTTCAGAGCCACATCTGGCCTCAATAAATGCAAGCACCCGTTGTGTACTTGAACACCTCTCTTTTAAATTTGGCTTCAAAACCATAACAGTACAAGGCCTTCCATGTTGTGCTTTGGTGCAAGAAAGATTTCCTTAACATATTTTCCTTATGTAAGTCAGATTGGGATCCTGTAAAAACCCAAATAATCAGCAAAGCATGCAGTGAGTGCAGCTGGAAATACGAAACTTGTTCTCTGAGATCCTGGTGGAAGTTGTTTAAAGCTGGTAGAACTCCCATGCATGGTGGTTATGTGGTGGTGTTCTGTTTAGGTTTGGGCATGAACACACACAGATAAGGCAATCTGTCCTTTTCCCCTGAGTTTGCTAAGGGGCAAGACCCTGGGTCAACACCTCTGAGCTATGGCTCCATGGACATGAGGCTACCTTTGGGGATTGCCTCAGGATGAGGAAAAGCTTTAAAGAAGTTTCCAACTTGTGATCCACAAAATAGGCAAGTGGATCTTAACTCACTCCTGGAAAAAAGGGCAGGGGATTTGGCAGTTTCAGTCCAAGCCTGTGGAATGCTGCTCAGAAAAGCAGGCAGTTTCTGGTAGTTCTCAGTTGACCACAAGGAGATTTGTATCTCCAGTGGAAAACTTACAGGATCTGTAAACGAGGAAGGCTGAAAACTCAAGTACTGTTAGACTGAAGAATAAGCTTTTGAATGCATTTCATGCAGTAAAATGACATCAATATTGATTAGTAAAGTTAAGATAAAAAAAAGTTTAAAAAAGTTAAAGTCAAGTTGGATGTTCTCCTCTGATCCAGGCAGCCCTGGTAGTGCCCTGCTAGGAGGAGGCGGGGGGGAAAAGAGGTGAAAGAAGGATAAGTAACTTCTTGTGCTCTCAGACATGCACTTCTGCCTTTCACCCATGAGCATGAGGTTACCTACAGTGGAGTGGTTTGTTGGGGTTGGTTTTTTCCATTTCTGCTGTGGCTTGATTTCCCTGTGCCCATCATAAATAGCATGTTTGCATGGGGCTGAAAGAACCTTCTGTTTGCTGAAGGATGAAAACTTCAGGGCTCTGTCCAGTCAGCAAACTGAGCCTAACGTGGCTACTTGTGCTGCTGCTTCACAGGCTGCTTGGAGCTACAAGGGAAAACAAGTGGAAAATGATTTTATTGCCTATCTTTCTCCTTTGGGGTAATGTTTTTCATGGATAAACCTTTTTCTTCTTGGTAAACAGTGGTGATACTTTGTTTTTCAAGCTGAAACTAGAACTGCAGGAGGGAGAGAAGCTGGTAATGGGGTGATTTGGCATTTCATTTGGTGTTTTTCTGACATGAACTGCACTTTACTTTGTGTTTGCTTTTCTGCTATACTGAATTCTGTCAAATCCATGTCAGTTTTGGAGCCCTAACTGCTATCAGACTGGCTTCCTGCTTGGGCTTCTGCCTACAATAGCTGATTTGATAAACTTGACATTCTTCCAGAGGGGATTAGTTGCTAGGTAGTAATTGTTACAGTCATTATACTGAAGACACTTGTGAGTGATTGTCTCTCTTGCTTTGAAACTAGTTGTCTAATATTTGTCCTTTTTTGGGGGTAAATTTAGTGGCATTCAGGAGCTGTGGGGGTGTGGAAGCCAGACAGATTAGCTTCTTGCACTTTAAAAAGGTCATATTTGATGTACACTGACAATAAAACCATATGTCATAGTGTTTCAGATGCCACTGGTTTTTGTTCACACAGACATTTCTTGGTCATACTGTTAACTGCATTTTAAAATCCAGTCTTTAGGTTCTGGGGTTTGATTTACAGCAAAGATGACTGCTTCTGTTTTACTAAACTTAGTGGATTTTATTTGCTCTGAATTTTGTTGCCTTAAAAAAAATCATATCTCAGCTTGGAGCTGCAAAAATTCTTTGCAGGAGTGATTTTACAGCAGTGTTTAGCTATTCTGCCACATGCCTGCTGCCTCTCTGTCTCTCCCAGGACAGCATTTGCTCTTCAACTTACTTCTGTCTGATACGAGCCCATGGTTTAGTTTTACTTTGTGTTTCAAGCCATTTTAACTCAGTGGGACACTGAGCACAGTTGCATGTTTCATGTTATTGTACCTGTGAGTCTTCTACTTTCTGGGTTTTTTTTTCTCCTAGATATCACCTAAAAAAAAATCAGAATAGTTTCTCTGTAGCTTTAGTTTGAAAAATAAGTTTATGAATATTAGGCAATAAAATCTATTTTCTTTCCCTTTTTGTTGTCAAACTACCTCTATAATAATCTGTACATATTCTTTGTAGTTTCAGTGTTGGCAGAGTTTCCAGTTAGGTCACCAAATATGTTTCAGCTATATTTTATGAACTCCTCTGGCTGTGGAAATTACACATCAACATCATCTGTTTTCATTTCTGCTTTACACTGTTGTATTCCTGTCAGAGTACAACAGGAGCTTTGAAAGGCACAGCAGGATAAAAATCCCATTCCAAAATGTCCTTAATCAAAGCTTTAACTCTACCTATACACACACTGGCAGAGTTCTGCTTTGGGCAAGTGCATCTGGGAACTGCTAGAGCAAGTCATATAAAATAATGCTAAGCTATAAAATGTTGTGTGAAAGCCACATCATGGAACTCTGATCTTGTAATGATTTACAGCTGAAAGAGCAGACCAGAGTTTCAGCTCCCTGTGATGAGCTGTCTCAGTCCAATGCTATTTGTAGGTTTCCTGGTTAGATATGGACCAGAAAACCCACTTGGGAGGACAAAGGTGGGATTGACACTGCAGAGGAGAACATTCAGTGATGGAGAACATGGGTACAGAGAGACAGTCAGCTCTTCACAGAGCTTTAAATAACTGCTCCATGTGGTGTAAGGGCTACCAGAATGCAGGAACACATTGAGGCCTCTGTGCCTAGGGAGCTGGAGAGGATGAGGCATGCAAGAAGGACTTGACAGCTAGAAGCACAACATGTAGAGGCAGCAAGGGAGAATGAGGCCCAAGTACTAGGACTGGAGCAAGAGGGAGGAAGGAAAGAACATAAATATGTGAGGAGCTAGCAACATCCAGGGAATGGCAGTAGATGAGAAAACAGTTGAGAGACAAGTGAGACTTTAGCTATTGGGATGGAAAATGCCTCTGTCATTGTTTGGACCAGGCAGAAGTATGAAGAGGGGCTGTGTTACTTGGGGTCGTCATCCCAAAGGACTGGAAACGCTGCATTGCTGCAGCTTGTGAGGAGCTTTAACAAGGGGACACAAGGACCAGCCCTGCTGGGTGGGCAGTAGCAATGTCTGTAGGGAAGATTGTTAACAGAAAGCTGAGACTTGTTGCTCTCTAACCTTTTCTGCCTCAGAAACATGACCAATGTAACATCAGTGCTACTCTATAGTAGTTCTACTCTATAGGCAACGATTATCTCCTAATGCTGTTTATTTGCAGAGGCCAGCAACTCTTGTAGCACATTCTTAGGTTTGGGTTTTATACCCCAAATACAAACATGCTGCAAGCCCTCTTCAAGCCAGAGTTACCAACCTCAGTTTCTTATTCTCACCAAGCACAGTCCTGTGGGCAGTCATGTGCAAAATGTGGAGAAGTTTGGAGTGGCAGCCCTCTGTGGGTATTAGCCTTGTCAACAACACCAGCCTGAGTTCTAGTTTTGGCAAGCAAAGAGAAACCACATAAAAATAGTTGAAGTGTAGCATATTGTAGTGTATGAACAAAGAATCTGTGTTACATTAAGGACTACGTGCTCTGAGAACCTCTGTGTGTTTCACTTTGCTGTCATCTGTGGGTTGCTTTGTCCACACAATTCTTTTCTGCAGAACAAATTCACCTTTGAACTTTGGACTGGGAGTCAAGATGCAATGGAGGAACTGTCTCAGAAGAATTCAAGTTCTGCTTCAAAATTGATTCTCTCCTCCCTTTATTTCTTTTTTTTCCCCCTTTTCTCACCACAGAAGGGCTACAAATACAAACATTTTTCCTCTTCATTTTCACCTCTAAATCTTCTAGTTCAAATACCAGCAAATACTGATAGAAGAAATAGTGTGGACATTGGTTATTACAAATGCAATCTTGTCAGGCTAATAAATTAACTAATGCTTTCACATCTAGGCAAGGTAAAGAAGCATTGTCAATACAACTCTGGCCTTCAATTCAGATGTGCTTCATCATGCTTCTACGTGTTAGGAAGACTTAGTGGTGGTATTTCTGCTCATTTCCCTGCTGTGTGTAAGCCTGTTATGGCCCTTTCCTTCCTAATTATCCCCTTGGAGCTTCATGAGAGTCTCAGGGGAAAAGCAGCTTTGGGAGGAGTGTGAAAGGCTGTTGTTCTGCACCCAAATGTATTTCTGCAGTCTTGGTCAAGCACTGCCTTTGCAAAAGTGCTCTCTGGGCTTGCTTCTTGACTCTTCACAGCAAATATTTATCCTGCAGAGTGACATTCTTTCCTGGAATCCCTTTGTCTTTGTGCATAATTAGCTTACAGAAAAAGAAATACTTGTAGTCTTATCTGTCCTTAAACCCCTCCTGAAGGTATATGATGTATGTTTTGTATCTTTCAGTGCATTTAATCCCAGTAAACCCCATCAGGGAAGATGGGTTGAACCCTAAGAGCAGAAAGAGAATAATGCCTGATTTGCTGACTGAGCCTCCTGCAATAGATCCTGTTTATGAAGCTCATGTGTACTGCAATATTCCCACCCTTGCTGAACGCAGCATGGAAGGTAAGCCTGAGGAAGCTTGGGGAATGGCAATGGCACTTCAGTTGCTTGTTTCTGCCTGTAGCCCTGTCCTGTACCCTCTCCAGAAGTTCCCTGTCCTTCTTGAACAGGGGAGCCCAGAACTGGAGACAGTACTCCAATTGTCAGTGCCTGGGTGCTTGGAGAAGATACAGCAGACACCAGCTAGTTGGAATCATTTAGGTTGGAAGAGGCCTTTTAGATCATCAAGTGCAGCTGTTAACCCAGCACTGTCAAGTCCAGCACTAAACCATGTCCCTCAGCACCACATCTACGTGGCTTTCCATTCCCTCTAGGGATGGTGACACCACCACTTCCACAGGCAGCTTTCTCAAGGCCTTGACAACTCTTCTGGGGAAGAAATTTTGCTCTGTGTCCAACCTAAACCTTCTCTGGTGCAAATCATTCAAAATACCTTGTTCTTCTTTCCTTCCCTTTGTGTCTTCTCTGTTGTCTTGGTTTTTGGAAGTGATTCTGTTTCTAGTCAGTGGTCAGCTGGGGGCCTAAAACTGAAAGGAGTGGGAGGGATATAGCTATACAATATTTGAACTGTAATTTATATTCCAAGTGAGCTGCATTGCAAACAACTGACCCAGAATTCTGGAAGAAAACCCAGAAGTAATTAATTTTGGAACTCCAAACCAGTAGACACAGTCAGCTAGAAGGCACATCTGCATTCTTCAGTGCCCTGAGCTAGACTTCCAAAGTCTACAAGAATGTTCACAGCCCATGTGTTTATTGCAGCATTGTGTCAGTTATTAAATTACAGTAAATTAAAAACCCAGTGACAGACCAATAGCAAAATCTCCATCTTGGGCATGCTGCAAAATCCATCATTAGAACAGGGGGCTAGGAGAGAGGCAGCATGAAAGTGGGGTGACCTTAGTGTGTTGGCAGAATTCATTGCTTCAAGAATGTCTTGTGTGGTTGTTGGACTTCAGATGTACATGGAGAATGTGCTAAGAACTTGAGTCTTGTCTAAGTTGTCTTGCAATTTCAAGTGAAATCCTTCTTGGGACAATAAGTTATCATTTCTGCTGGAGGTTTTCTTTCATTATAATACCAAAACTATCAAGTTAATGATACCTGCCTTTTTCTTAATGAAACTGTGGACAGGGGAAAGAGTTAGGTAACTTAACATTTTCTTTTTTCTAGGTCATGCACCTCATTATTTTAAGCTGGTGTCAGTTCAGGTGTTGATCCGACACGGCGACAGGTACCCACTCTATGCCATTCCGAAGACAAAAAGACCTGACATTGACTGTATGCTGGTGCCTAGCAGGTAAGATTCTTGGCTTTCAACATGACTAAGTGTGTGTTTTGTCTGATAATTTGTTCCTCTTCAGGCAGCAATTTGTGCAGCCTGAAGTACACTGTGACTTCTGATCTTTGGGTATTGTGGAGGATGGCAAAACAAACCTTCCTAGAGCACTGGTGGACAAAATTTCCTTCAAAATAGGAACTGTTACCTGTTACCATTTCAGAGCAGGAGAAATTCTTCCTATTTCTTTAAAAAGCAAAAGCTATTTAATTGAATCTTTAGATTACCACTCCTCTTAGATAAGCTCCTATACATTTGCAGCATGCCTCTTCCATTTCAGCTAGGCATGCTTCCTTTTGTGTGAGGACAAAAAGCTCTCACTCTGTCACTGCCACAGGAAACTTGAGCTCTGTGATTTATATTATGATGATTTTTCTGGTACTTTTCAGAAATACAGATGAACAGAGTTCAAATGAATGCATGATTTATGTCAGAGTTGGTGGGGGAAAACGGGGGCTGTACATTTAACTCTTAAAATACAAGTTAAGCAGATTTGCTGCTTAAAAACTGCCCTTTTGCTGTAGTTACCGATCCGTGCTGGAAACTGTAGCACATAAGCTGGTTGTGTCTGACTGCCACTCAGACATCAGTCACCTTTCTGTTTCATGCCTGGCATTGTGTCTTTGTAGCTTGCTGACTCTTGGCTTCATCCCTGAACCAGTCTTGAGCTGTAGATGTGGTCTGAATTGCTTCTAATCCTTGTGGAAGAACCTTTCTTTCTTGTCTAGAGTTTACTCATTGATGAAGATGATTTCTAGTGTACAAGATCTAGATCTATCAGGTGCCTCTTCTCTTTACTCATGCTTCAACTTCCTTGTTCTGTCAAGAAGTAACATTCAGTGCTCTTATCTCCATCCTCCAAGAGAAGTCTTGAGTTCTTTGAGGTGCCCAGCCCCAGCAGTGTTCTGTGCCTGCTGCAAGCAGTCTGGCTTTCTGAAATTAGATATGCAGCCCTGAGACTGCAGGCAGGAGACCAAACCCCAGCTATCTCTGCCATGGAGTTGACTGCACAATTAATTTCTGTAACGAGATGAAAAATGAATCATTTGCTAATAGCTGTGATAACATTTTTAATGACCTGCCTTTAAGGGGTGAGATGATTTTCAGCATGAAAGAGGAAGTAAAGAAATAGTATCCAGATTCCTTTTAGAGTTCTTAAAGACTCTGATCTGATCTTGCTCAGTAGCTGTCATGTTGGAATCTATGGGAGAAAAGTTTCTTGCAGAGGTGTTAACTGCGAGCGATGGTGTTGGGTGAGTAGCTCTGGTTCTTGACATTACAGTGCCACAGGAGACCTTGCTTTTGTATTTGTCAGAGAAGCTTTTATAGCTATTTCCACTTCAGTTTCAGACAAGGAGCATGACATTGAAGGCCCTGGAGTCAGGGAAAACCATCCATAAAAGGCAAGGAAGTAGTGCAGCTTTTGACACTGCCAACAGAATGAGCATGGTAAGCAGTTAAGAAGACACGGTGTCAGGGTGTGTGGATACCTTTGGCCATTACTGATCTATGAAGCATTAGAACATCCATGGATAGATGACACAGCCTCTAAGTACCATTCACAGCCACTAAAAATAAGTGGAGAACCAAAAAGACCTTGTCTCCTTGAAGACAAAGTTCATGTTAAATAAAATCTCCTGGCTGACTTTGAAAGGACAGCAGAAAGGTTCAAGAAGCTGGCTCTGTACCATTCTGTCCAGGTGTGTTAAAGTTGACCCCTCTGAATAAAGCTGCAGTTAGTTTTGGATGAAACATTTATTGCTTTAAGATCAGGAAGCTGTTTGTGATGTCCAGTTTGGTGCTTGATGGCAAACATGTTTATATTTGAGAGTATTACAAGCTCTATCATTGCTACCTTTGAACTGAAGATTTCTTGATGCTATGTAATTCAGTTGAGATGTCTGATTCAAAGTCTGGCTTATTGAAGCTTTCTGGACTTTAGGTTCAGATCAGTATGCTGCTCAGATCCAGCCTGTTCTTTATTTGCCTTGGCATTCAGCTGATGGAATTCATTAATTGAGCAGATTATGCTCCAGCCTCATGGACCTCTAATGGGTATGCAAAAGAGCCTGGAGGTCAGGTTTTGATGTTGGGAATGAAGGATTGTGATATCCAAGTGTGGAATGAATATCAGCAAGTGGATTAAATGCTTTGGAGATATCTTCCATCTAAAACTTATTATTATTATTGTTATTATTGTCATTGTTGAGGATGCAGATCTCCAAAGGCAACTGAACAATGCATACTCTTTTTTCCTGAAGAAACAGAATTGACTGATGTTAGGAAAATCCTTTCTTTGTACTGGTTGCCTTATGGGGGAGGATAAGTTCATCTCCCACTTCTTCCCTTTGTATAGTAAAAAAGCAAAAAAAGGAAATGTTTTGTCATAGAGTTTGTATGTGAGGTGGAGAAGAAATGCTTTTTGGGAGATGCTAAACTGATTTCAGAAGGCTGCTGTAATTTAGATAATCTCCTGGGTTGACTGGCACATGCTGGAAGGCATTTTGAGAGGTGGTGATGTTAATTGTAAGAAGCTTAGTGACACCTGTTTGAATTTGAGGTTCAATATGCACATGTCTTGAAACTGCGAGAAAAATGAGAGAGAGAAAAGTGTGAGAGAGGCAAGTATCATCCTGTGAGCTAGAGGAGGGGTGGACTTGACCTGAAGTGAAGTTCTAGCATGATCCAGAACACAATTAGGTGAAGAAAGGTCTCTTAAGGCCTATTCTGGCTTCTTTAAAGACTCAGAGCAGTGAAGAGTCTGGTATGATATGGTTGCCAAAAAACCCAACACACCAAAACCCAAAGCCCTCTCATTTTTTGTATCTGAACTCCTCAAAGAAGGAGGAAATTGTTATTGAAGGATGTCAGCTCAGTTCCTAGAGTTCCTAGAATTGCACAATATCACTTCTTTCCATGGACACTGGTTGGAGTGTAGAAGTAAAGAGGTGACATTTTGGTATTAAAGCTTTTAATTTGAATGTTGAATAAGGATTTAAACATTTGTCCTTTTTAGTGCTGGTGGATTAAAGCTATGCTGTTAAATCTGGGATCTCTTAGACCTGTCTTTAAGAACAAGAACAGATAAGAACCAAAAGATAAGCTCAGTTCATTGAGATTAAATTACAGAAGAATCTCTTTTCACCCATTTTTATAGCCTGATGACTTTTATGGCAAGAAAATGTTGAGGATTTTTCATTCTTTTCAACTCCACAACTGAGTAATTTTCTTTGCTTCCTGCTCCAGCAGTCCCAGCAGCCTCGGCTGTGTTGCCTAGCTACTCCAGCTCCTGCAGCAGCTGTAAATTGGCCGATTCAACAGGAGGATTCAGAGTCTGGAATAAAAGGGAACTGGTGGGGTGGGGAGGGAGGATGGTTTGTGAGCTGGTAGCCTGCCTCATGCTGTAAATTATGCTGTGGAGAAAAATAAGTGTTTTATTGGCTGAGTTGTACAGGGTCAATGGGGAGAATTGCTGGGATGCTCAGAATTTGGTTACAGAGGTGAGGATCACATTTAGGATAGAAGTGTCTTGTAGCCTGAGCTGTCTGTCCTCCTCTTTTCTCTTCCTCTCCTCTTTCTTTCCTCTTCCTTTCCTCTTTCTTTCCTCTTCCTCTCCTCTCTGTCTACCCCCATGCCTCCCTCCCTTCCTTCCCCCAAGTGATTGCTGACAGTTTATCAGTACAGGTTTGATTCCTGTAAGTTTCAGGTGTTTGTAAGCAAAGCAGCAGAAAGGATGCTGCAGCTCAGTTAGTTTTCTTGCACATCTCTGTGCAGAAATTGCTAATTAAACAGGGTTTAAGGAAAATGGTGGTTGACAGTTTATTCATGTTTAGAGTTTTCTGAAGTTTAGAACACTGCTAGTGCACTCTGCTACAGCTGTGAGAAGCTTCCAAAGCTGTTTGCTCATGGATTTAATTTCATTTTCTCAGCTTAATTCTTCTATGTTTCAGTTGCACTGCTAGGCTCTGAAAATAGTGAGAGATGTACAGACTTCTGCTTGAGATTCACACCAGTGTATGCTTAGTACAACAGGAAGCCTCCACTGCTTTAGGGAGGAACAAAGCCTTTCTATGTGCCTCTACTGCTCAAATATTGATCTTCATTTGCATTGTTCAAATTGTAATATGCAGAAGCTGTGGAGTTAAATGGTCATCAATTGGCTGGTTTTCCTTTCAATTGGAAGTAAAAATGAACCAAATTCTTCTATTTTCCTCTCATTTTGTTTTTTGGCTCATTTTGCATTGTTTTGTTTTTTTTTTACACAAACATTTTCTTCCCAGGATTTTTTCTTCAGATTTTCTTTCTGAAGGTAAACTAAATACTGAAGAATTCAAGTGTTTTAAAATGATGGTGACAATGAGCAACCTTTCTATGGACAGAGGCACTGACTGTCAGGAGACATCCTGTACATGCTTGCTTTTAAGCACAGCTCTGCAGGAGGTGCTTTCTCATTTAAGAGAGGTTCTCCCTTCCTCTTCTATGTAAACCTAGTAAACTTATCTTTCAGACAGTAATTCCTACTTGAGTAGTGTTATTGCTCCCTCTTGTGGGTCCTGCAACTCTGGAAGGATTTTTTTTTTAGACCTGAAGTTTTTGTATCAGAACAGTTTATCATTCTAGCAAAGTGTTGATCTGAGCAATAAACACAAATCACAGAGCTCTCTAAAAGAGCTCTGACCAAATTTGTGTTCTTTTATGGAGGTAGCATTTTCGTTTTGTGAATTATTAAAATATTTACTGTATTCAGACTGCAACTCCTATGAAAATGAGAACTATCTGGGACAGAGGAGGAAACTCCACAACCTCTCTGGGCAGCCTGGGCCAGGGCTTCGTACCCACACAACAATGAAGTTTCTCCTCCTGTTCAGATGGAACCTCCTGGGTTCCAGTTTGTGCCCCGTGCCCCTTGGCCTGTCCCTGGGCCCAGCCTCTTGATCCCTGCCCTTTAGATATTGCTGAGCATTGAGCAGCTCCCCTCTGGGGCTGCTCTTCTCCAGGCTAAGCAGCCCCAGGGCTCTCAGCCTTTCCTCCTGCCAGAGATGCTCCAGTGCCCTCAGCATCTTCCTAGCCTCTGCTGGACTCTCTCCAGCAGTTCCTTGGCTCTCTTGAACTGGGGAGCCCAGAAGTGGACACACTAGTCCAGGTGTGGCCTCACTAGGGCAGAGCAGAGGAAAACCTTCCTTCTTTCTTCTTAATGCACCCCAGGATGCCATTGACCTTTTTGGTCACAAGGGCACATTGCTGGCTCACGGTGAGCTTGTTGTCCACCAGTACTCCCAGGTCCTTCTTTGCAGAGCTGCTTTCCAGCAGGTCAACTCCTAACCTAGTTCACGTGGTTATTCTTCCCCAGGTACAGCACAAATCCCTCCTTATCTAATGTATTACTGTCTAAGTGTGATCACAGAATCTTCTTTTTCCATTAAAAGTTGAAATCCCTTTCAGTTACATCATTTGTGGACTTCTTTGTAGAGGTAGTTTTCAGCAGAGCCATGCAGCAGTGACTGGAGTTTATCATGTGTTTGGGATTTGCAGGAGAGCTCAGGAGATCCCAACATTCTTTCACTGACTTGAATTCTGGTTCAGTGGATTGACCTGGACTTTTCTGTGTCTATCTCCTTTCCAGCTGTAGTCATTAATCACACTGTGCAGCTGTCTTACCTGATGAAGTGTCCACCAGTGTTGGACTCTTCCTGGGTACAATCTCCAGACACTGGCTTCCAGTTTTAATGGGGCCAATGGATTCTGCTGTCTGGGTACCACTTAACTGAGACTACCTCTGCTGTTTGGTTGAAGCCTAAAATAATGGGCAATAAAGACTGAGATTATAGTCAGCATCATACAGTACAAAACTTGAAAATTCCTTCAAGCTCACCGCTTAAAATACTACTGGTTCTTTGAACCCCTTTAGACTTTTAGTGCCTTTGGTGTTAAAGTGCAGTGGTACTTGAGAAACTGGAGAGAGTGGGTTTTGGGTAAGGATTTATTTTATTTAGACTCACAATAGTGTTAGTGAGTGTGTTCAAAAACCCCCAACAATATCTTTCCAAATTACTTACCAAAAGGTAACATCATTTTAACAGGAGAAGACATTGGTTTCCCTATAGCTCTTGGGTATTTAACAAGTTGTTAGATTTCCTTTGCATACTTGCAAAAGTCCTGAGTAAGAGCAGATGTTGTTTCAGTGGGGAATAGCCTCAAACCATGAAATTTCTGAGCTGACATACTTAGAATACTTGACTCTCTTCAGCTGGTTTCCCATGTGCTTTTGGAAGTTCTCACATTTTGCTTTTACCCCTCTAGGAAACCTTCTCATCCTCAGCTTGAAGCTTTCATGAAACACATGGCCAAAGGCTCTGCAGCCCAACTGGATGGTTCCCTGAGCAGCCTGCCACGGTATCCCAGTCATTCTCTGTGTGAAATGGGAGAGCTCACACAGACAGGTGAGTTTCCACAGCAGCTTTATCTCTTAAATACAGTCTGTATGAAAAGGGATCTTCTGTTTTTCTTTATATTGAAATAAATAGGTTTTCTGTGAGAAGCTTGTAGTGCTGGTCATAGCCAAGGTTATGCTGAGGTATGAATAAAGCATTTGAGACTCTACTGCAATAGTGGGAACAGTTCTCAAAGCCACACTTGCCAGTTCTGTTAGAGCTTGATCACACTTGGCATCTTCTTCAACTTTATAACAAGTCAGAGCACTTTGCTTTGTGAAAACCAGCATTACTCAGCCCCTCCTGA
Organism: Galbula dea; assembly: GCA_013399015.1. NCBI lineage: Eukaryota > Metazoa > Chordata > Aves > Piciformes > Galbulidae > Galbula > Galbula dea. The sequence goes on along the minus strand of VWZX01001133.1, from coordinate 1,327,231 downwards.
GGAAGGTCTGGTGCTCTGCTGGATTGGTTTGCAATTCAGAGTGGTCTTGGAACTGAAGAATACCTCCTTGTCAGTTTTTACCTGTGATGTAACTACTGCGTCCCCTGTAAGAGATTCTGGTGTAACACAAATACCTGATGCTTGTATTATGGCAATAGAAGAACTCCATGCAGCTGGTGCTTCCCAGCTTTCTAATGGAGTTCCAAGAGCATGATTTCTGGCATATTTTGTTCTGCATCTGTTATGGGGCAACCCTGGATGTACCTATACAGACTGGGGAAGGAGAGGCTGGAGAGACAGCCATGCAGAGAGGGATCTGTAAGGTTCTAAACAACTATTATGGAACCAGCTTTTTCTTTCTATATCATGGAATCATTTTGGTTGGAAAAGGCCTTAAAGATCAAATCCAACTGTTCACCAGCACTGGCAAATCACCACTAAACTCTGTCCCTCAGCACCAAATCTCCATGTCTTTTCAATCCCTCCAGGAATGGTGGTTCCACCACTGCCCTGGGCAGCCTGCTCCAGAGCCTGACATCCCTTTTGGGGAAGAAATTGTTCCTAATGTCCAACCTAAAACTCCCCTTGTGCAACTTGAGGCCTTTTCCTTTGTCCTATTGTTACCTGGGAGAAGAGGTGGATCCCCACCTGGCTCCAGCCTCCTTTCAGGGAGTTGTAGAGAGTGAGAAGGTCTCCCCTGAGCCTCCTTTACTCCAGACTAACCAACCCCAGCCCCCTCAGCTGCTTCTCATGCCTCAGTTCAGCTCCTAAAATCTAGGTATAGGATATCTGCTATCTCATATTTCATGCAGTTTTCCTAATAGTCAAGCATAGGTGCAGTTTGGTTTTGAAGCTGATAACCTTTTAAGTATTTGTTCATTTATCAGCAGGTCTGCTAGCTGTGTTTTGGGTTTTTTTTTTTCCCCCCTCTGAAATTAAGAAGGTTCTAATCATGTGTGGTAATGTCTTTAAACAATTCTCTTTCAGGGGTTGTGCAGCACTTGAGAAATGGACAACTCTTACGAGACATCTATATAAACAAACACAAACTGCTTCCAAGTGACTGGACAGCAAAGCAGCTCTACCTGGAGACAACAGGCAAAAGCCGAACCTTGCAGAGTGCCTTGGCACTTCTCTACGCTTTCCTGCCAGATTTTGACTGGAAGAAGATTAACATGAGGCATCAGTGGAGCACCATTTTTTGTTCTGGCAGCTGTGACTGTCCTATGAGAAACCACTACCTGGAGGAGGAGCAGCGCAGACAGTACAGTTTAAGGGTGAAGAACAGTGATTTGGAGAAGATCTATGTGGATATGGCCAGGATTGTTGGCATTCCCACCAGGCAGCTGAGAGCTTCCAACCCGATCGATTCCCTCTTGTGCTACTTTTGCCACAATGTCAGTTTTCCCTGTACCAAAAGTGGCTGCATTGATATGGAACACTTCAAGGTCATCAAAAGGCATCAGTTGGAGGATGAGAGAGAAAGGCAGGAGAAGAAACTGTATTTCTTGTATGCCCTTTTGGCTACTCATCCTCTCCTTAACCAGACCGTTAATCGGCTGCAGCGCATCGCGGAAGGCAAGAAAGAAGAAGTGTTTGTTCTTTACTCTGCACACGATGTCACCTTGTCACCTGTTCTCAGTGCCTTGGGCATTACAGAAGCCAGATTTCCTAGATTTGCTGCCAGGTTAGTTTTTGAGCTGTGGCAGGATGGGAAGAAACCCAAAGAACACTTTATCCGGATCCTGTACAATGGCGCCGACGTCACCTTCCAGACCTCCTTTTGCAAGGATTACTACAAACGTTCCAGCAAGCCCATGTGCCCCCTAGAAAAACTGGTCAACTTTGTCAAGAGGGACATGTTCTTCGTTTTTAACAGCACTAGTTACTATGATGCATGTCACAGAAGACCACTGTAGAGAGAGAAAGTAAAGGAAGCGATGTTAACTTGCGTGTCGGTGTGTTCTGGTTGAGGCAAGGTTCAGTTTGGTTATTACTTGTACTTGGATGTGTTAAGTACAAAAGGATATTGCTTGAAACGTTCTTCAGATAGTTCGTTTCCATTCAGACTGGCAGTGGTCTCCAGTGGAAGGACAGATAGTGTGTATGTGGATGCTCACATATGCTGTGTTAACTGTAATGATAAATCATCTGGGCTGCTGTAACCTGGACCTTGCCTGAGAAAGAGGGAGAGAGCAGAGAATTTGTTTCTCTGTATTCCAGAGCAATACTTGGGTACCATAAGTTTCAAACCAAAACCTTTCTTTTTTTTTTTTTTTACCCCTCCACCATCTCACAGTCATTTTAAGCAGTTTGGATCAAGATCCTTATGAATTCCAGGCATCTAGAATCTCTTGCAGGAAATTCTTGAAGCTCCCTACTCCAGAAGAAACCTTTTCATGTGTAGGGGCAGGTCTTTAAAGCAGAGTGCATCTGTGTATCTGAGCATGTGCCTTTTGGACCTCACAGACCTATCCACGCTTGGCTCATGTTGCCAGGGCCAGAGAAGGACGTCCTGCAAAATGGATACAAAACTCTACTCTTGGGTTGCACTTTCAGCACTTTGACTAGTTCAGGCACAGTCTAGAAATACACAAATATCTTGTGCCATTAACAATAGGTAGCAAACACTAAAGTTACCACTACGCCGGAGTGGGAAAGTAGGAGTAGGAGTCAGTTTGCTGGTGTGAAGTGTTGGGTTTTTACCATTGTGAACATGTTGAAGCTGCTGTGCTGTGGAACAAGTCAGTGTTTTAGGGATTTGCTGTAGTGACTGCTTGAGACAGCTTGACTAGACACTAAAGACATTTTGGTAGTTGAGTTAGTATTTTTTTGGACTAGGAGGCTCTTATTGTGTAAGATCAGGCTTGTACATATTGTACTGTGTATATTTGTAACACAGTAGATCTTTCTTACTTGGTTAGTTTGTAAAGACTTGTGAAGCTCACTTCTAGATATTTTTTTCCCCTTGATCAGGGTGTTTAGACTTAAGAATAAACTGTCTTTTATGGGTAACTTGAACAATGAGTAGATAGGAAAAGGTGTGCTTCAAACTGCTTTCATTTCTTGAGGAGTAGTACATTGAGAACCAATTGGTAATGGAACTCCTAGAACCTTTATAATGCTGGAGGTGTTTAACACCTCTAGAAATAATTTAGGCTGTGACTTGTGATTCAGTGGTGCTAGTTTATCAAAGAAAAGATAAATCAGTGTAAGTTCTCTGACTATTGGCATTCCACACTCTCTGTTTTCAATGCTGCATTTGAACATGTTTCCTTAAATAAAAATATGGGCACCCTTTGTATACTTCCGTGTAACCTTTATTCTGACTTGCTTAGCTGTTTGCCGTAACAAGATCTGTTGGAGCTTTGATGCATTTGCAGGAAGGATGCTGGGTAACACACTCTAGTTTGTATTCGAAAATGCTGAGAGCAAGAGATTTCAAGACAGTCGTAGGGTGCCCTCTCGTGGTGCTTTTCTGTTCTACCAGGATAGGTTTGTGTGAGTTTAACTGGGGGGAAAAAAATGCCTTTACTCTGAAATAGCAACCCTGTAGATAACTAGAGTTAAACCCAGATAAGAGGTCAATGAATTTCATCCTGCAGTCCAAAAAAGAGACCTCCTTCTCCGTGGTTTAAGTGAATGGTGGGTTGTTTATTGAAGATGCTCCAAAGCTTGTCCAGTGAAGTAGAAATAATGATGAGAAATGTGCTGGCTGTTTTGAAGCAAGTAATTCATGTTGCTGATCACAGCTGTCTTCCCCAGGTCACTGCAACTTTGCTATCTTCTGTACCAAATTCAGCTCTGCTCTTTTCATCAGAGCGGTTTTTGGAGTTAGTAAAGCCTATAGTACATGGAATTATAATTTCCCTGTCAGTTTGTTGGTGTGTTCTCTATTAGTTTACCTTGTGGTTTGGTTTCTTCCCCTTTTCCACCTGAAAGGAGCTACACTTCCTCTGTACTAATCAAGTCGTTGAGATATGATTGGCTCTGAAGTTGGCAAAGGTCCTTCCTACTGCAAACAAATACCATTAATCCCTTTGTTTCCAAAAGTCCTGGGTAGCCATTTTCCAAAGTGATTTAGAACTACTCTTAAGCTATTCCTTTGGGATGCCCTGACAATAATAATCATTAAAAGCTTTTCTTCTTTTGAAAGTAAAAAAAAGAAGGATGAAAAGAAGAGAGGTGGCATTTGAAATGTAAAGCAGTCCAGATCTCATTCTAAGGATAGCCTTGATGGTAGAGAAAAAACCCATACATCTGTTTGTCAGCCTTTAAGATGTCACTGGAGAATGGGGGGAAGAAAAGCTTGTGAGCTGAAGTTGTTGCTGTTGGAGGTCCTTGCAGAACAGGACACACAAGGTAAAAGAAGAAAAACAGATAACAGAACTAGAAAGTGTTCTTTTGTTGCAAATTCTTGCTGGAGCAGGTACAAACAGGCTGCTGTTGGAAGCATGCTAGTCAGGAGACTGAGGATCCAGGACCAGCTACAGGACAGGATGAACGTCCAAGGCCAGTGACAGAGGTATCTGTAGTGCATAGGTGTGAGAGCTGGCATGTGTACAGGGGTGTCTGAGGTACCTGCAAGGTGAAAGGGTCCAGGGCCAGCTACTGCACACACTGAGTGCTGCCTTGCTACTGGCTGGGCAAAGCTACAGCACTCTTGCTTCTGTAAGGCTGAAGTCTGGGCAGCTCTGGACAATTTCATCATGCTGCTGCAGATACAGATAATGGGAGGGATGGCTGGAGTACTGATTCTTCCTTAAAAAAGTCTGTCCACCCTAAAAGCAGTGAGCAACTAAACCTAGTTTCCGATGAACTGATACTGGCTCACTGGTGGCTAATTTTATTCTCCTTTTTGAAATGGTCATGTACTTAATGTTTTTTTTTGACAATGCTAACTATAACAGGATTTTGACTATTTTTGTCTCTCACTTAAAAACAAAACATCCCCCCCCAACACCTTTGTAAGTAACAGGCTATCCTGCTTTCCTGCATAATTCAGGCATCAGAAGAATAATTGGTGGCTACTGGCATTACTAGCTGTCAAAAGTGGGCAACAATAATGTCTTCCCTGTGTTCTTATTCCTGTCTCATGTCCCAGAGAGGTGTCTCTTCGCTTCAGCCTCTTCCATAAGGGTTTAAATGATGTCCATTATTATGTAAAAGATGACATTTGTCAGCAATTACTGTGCTCTCAGCTGTGTTCCTAACCCTTTAGACGTGAACCCACGGTTAAGTAGGTTTATGGAAAGTTCTACCTGCTAATAATTAACTTCTCCTTCAGCCTGCAAGGTGGTAATTGGGTTTTTGGTGAGAAAGAACACTGCAATGCATCAGCTTGCAGAAGAGTGATAAAAATATTTTTTTGCTTTTAAATAGGGGACTGGAACCAGGCAGTCATGCTCTGAAGTGGTGGTTGTGAGGAGGAAGGCAGGTAGCTTAAACACAGAGAAATAAACAAGGTCTCATTAACTGTAAGGGCTTGTCCTGTGTCTGTTCCTTATACTGACTCGCATAGAATGGGAGCTGGTTGTCCTGATAGCATCCTGATGTACATCCATGTGAAAGCACAGGCTTTGGCTGAGCCTTGCCTTTTCCCTGAGGACTGACTGCTTGCCACCCGTATCTTTCGAAAACCCCCTCCCTTGGGATTCAGACCTTCAGGTCTGTCTGCTGGGCCAGCAGCCTCTTCGGAGGTAAAAGTGCTGCAAATCCTGGAAGCACATGGCAGGAGGGAAAACTTCATTTCTCTGTCCTTGATAGCTCCTCAGCAATGATTCTGTGATTCTATGAAAAAGCAAAGGTCCACCAGGGTTTAATTTTGGGGTATGAAAATGGTAGTAAAATGAGGGTTTTCTGTGGTACAGGTCTGAGCCTCAGCTGGAGCCACTGGAGCTGTGATTTGTGATCTAGCCCTCCATCCCCACCCGCAGCAGGTGTTTCTCCTGCCATGCTCCAGCTGATGGCAATTAAGATCCAGCTTATTTACCTCAGCTTATGCACTGGTTCTTCATTTCACGTTGGCTGCTGCCTGAGGCTCCTGTGGGCCCTTGAGGCAGGGGAGGAGGGTTTGACCTCAGGACTGGGCTGGCCCTCAGGCAAAGTAGGGGTGGGAAAGAGGCTGTTTGAACAGAGGGCTCTGGTGATGCTTGCCTGCTCCCAGCCCTGCATGCCTGGCTTGGAGTTCCTGAGGTGAAGCTGGAGAGGATAGAGGAAGAAGGAGGCAAGCCCCTCCGTGGCTGGGGGAGGCAGGCCCATGCCTCCCCTGGTGACCCACGGCTGCTGGTGCCATGTGAGGGAGCTCACCCCGACGGGAGAGGGTGGCTGCTGCATGTGGAGAACGTGTGGGGAAGGTAAGAACAGCAAAATGAAGTCCTTCCTCCTGCTGTGGTGTAGGTAAGGATGTATAATATTGGGATGGTGGCCACCCAAAAAGCAGAGCTGTGGGGAAGGTGGAAAGTTGTTGCTAAAATGGAGAGGCCAGGTCGGGTGGAAGGAGCCCCAGCCATGGCAGTGAGCTAGAACGAGGTGATCTTTGAGGCCCCTTCCAGCCCAAACCATTCTGGGACTCGGTGACACTGTGAGAGGTGCAGTGGGAGCTGGGCCTGGGCAGAGCTGAGCTGTGAGTGCCCAGGGGTGCCTTCTTGGTGTCCAGAGAAGAAGGAATTTCAAATGAATCTTGCTAGAAGCACTATGGTATTTGCATTAAAAAAGAAATGCCATCCACCTGATGAATGTTAACAGCACAGGCAGATGAGTGTGGACCCTTCCCAGCTGTGAGCTCAGCCTAGAAACAGGTCACCTGCCCCGCAACAGAAATCCTGAACTCATTCCAACAGGCAATGTCTGTTGGGAAGCTCTGAGAATGTGATTCCCCTGTGATTTTACTGACCAGTGGAGTGAAGACATGTCAATTCAAAAGAAGAGTGGCTAGAGGGAAACCTCTTGAGTAATTGGAGCTCTACAGGCTTTTACAAGAAGGAGTGAAAGGAATGTTCACCTTAGTGTTCTGCTGAAATTCCAGACTGTAATTACATTGGCTTTCATCTCCACCTGCACTTTTAATATAAAAAGCTGTTCTGCTTCAAGCTGTAGCCTGCTGTGCAGCTCTGCTGCTCAGTGTCAAAGGGCTGGTAGGGTTCAGTTGAGAGGTAAAAGGTAATATAATGGCTGTAGTTTATACAGTGCTTTGTTGCATTTTTCAAAGCCTCTTCAGGATTCCTTGGGATAATAGAGACACCACAAATCAGGTATGACTTGAAGAGAGACTTTTAATCAACCTGGATGATGAGTTAACTTTTTGTGGAAGCTCTTTTTATGCTTAATTTTGCATTTTGCTGAAACATAAACACACTATACATATGATCAGTACATACATGCATCAGCCCAGTCTCCTGGAGCTGAAATTGACTCTCCTTGTAAAAGTAAGATCAGCAAAAAAGGTCTCACTGATTGCATAGAGAATCCATGCTGCTCCTTTAGGAGTGATTGCTGAGTTCTGTTTGCTGGTCAGGTGTGTGTGACCTCTGAAAGAATGTGCTCCCATTGCACTGTCATCTTCAGCAGAAATGCTGTCATCTTCTATTTTGAGAAAAGGCAGTGAAAAAAGAGGTGAACTGCAGTGGGGTGATGCCAAGCCTGTGCCATTTCCCATGAGGATTTTCAGTCCCTATCATCCTGTAGGTCATGATGTAAGAGGGCTTCTCTACATGAGGGTCTGCTCAAAGGCTCTTTGGCTTTACCAGATTTTTACAGGGATTTTTTGGAGGATTTTTCTTCACATAGCCAGTGGGTGACTAATGGTGCAGCAGAGACTAATAGTGGTTTACTCTGTTGGTTCTTCTCTGTTAAACCAACTTGCATGATGATAAGAAAGAGAAGTTCCCTACTTAGGGTTGCCTTTTTTAATGCAAGCATTTGTAGTTTTGGTTGTGAGACTGCCAGATGAGGTTAGATCCCATTGCCACAATGCCAGTGTGCTCTGGGAGATGGCCCTTTATCCTGAAGGAACTGGACATGGAAAGAAGAAAGTCTCACCTGTCCGAGCCTCACTAGGACTTCAGCTATTTCCCCTAGTGCTACTTTGGTGCTGTGAATTCTGCAGTGCAGGAGCATCTTTGAAGTGGTTGTGTTTAACTGGCATCTTGCCCCTCTGATTCTTGCACCAGCTCTATCAAACCATTAAGTTCCATTTGTAGTGTTTAGAGACCAAACCTCTCTCTCTTAGGCTACCACTGACACAAGAAAATGCTGAGAACTTTATTATTTATATGGATGTCTTTTATAAGCCCCAAACTGTATTTCAGTCAGTGCAGAGCTGTTTGAAGTGACTGGAAGCCAGCTGCTGAATTTAATCAGGACTTTATGTTATATATTAATGTAAATCTCTCTCACTCCTTCCTTGAGGTAATTCACTGTTGTTAATGCCTGTGTAAGAAACCACTGTGTGTGTTGGGGTGGGGAGGGGGAGAGCAAATGATTCGAGTAGAAGTCCTGACGCTGTAAGATGCTGCTCAGTGTGAAATGACAGCTCTCAGCCCACAGGTGATGATTTACTGTGCAAGTAACCAGAGGGAGGGAATATTTTCCAGTTTGCCTTGGGGACTTGGAACCTTTGTGCTTCATGCATCTTAGAAATTGTCTCTACAGACTTTCTAAGGGCTGCAAGAACTTCCCAGGGGCTGCAGTGCCTCTCCCTTGCCTATTCATTCCTGCCTGGAGGTGACTGAATGCTCCTTAAGGGATGAGGAATGAATTCCCTTTGATCAGATCCAGCCTGAGCTTCGTACTCCTGCTCTGTGCCTCTGCTGGCTGGTTCTCAATTGGACTGCAAACCGAGAGGGATCTCTGGAGTTTGATCGTTTGTGTCATTGCACAGGAAGCTGTGGTTAGAAACTCTCCAAATGAGAGAAACATGTTACCAGTGTCAAATGAAAAATCAAAAATCGTGTCAGTGACCACACTGAGCTGTGACTTCTTGTCTTTCTCTTCCCATTCTTTTCTGCATCTAGTCAGGATGCAAATCAGCAGCGTCCTGCTCAGAAACTGGCTCCACCAGGAACCTCGGGGTGCAAATGGATCCCCGGGGTGTTGGTTCCACAGTATCATAGAAGAGGCTGTTGCCAATGGAAATATGCCGACTTGGAGGCCAAGCTGCTGCTCTGGGTGCCCTGTAGTCGTAGGGTTCTTTCATTTTTGAAGGTGTCCCTGTCTGAGCTAGAAGCGAACTGATTCTCTTCAGGCATTTGGCTTCTCAGCTCAGTCCCTTCTCAGGGATGCACTGTCTGCAGGTCCCAGCATGTTCTCCCAGACAGTGCCTGCTGCTAGCAGTGTCAACACTCCATGGGAAGACTTAGTCCCAAGGCTTGGGCTGCAGAAAGGCTCTGCCTTAGACTTGCTCCTCTGCAGACCAGGGGCACTGCTACAGCTTGTGTCCCACCTTGGGGTGCAGGAAGTCAGAGGTGGCACCTGCAGGGAGGAGGGGATGGGAGAGGTGACCCTGAACTGACCAGCAAGGGATTCCATCCCACGGATGTCATAGTCAGGATAAAGCTGAGGGGTCACAGTGTGGCAGTTGTACCCACACCCCAATATTGACAACCCATAAGCACACACAGCCTGAGAGAAAGGAGCTGAGACCTGAAGGAGCCAGGGTGTCCCCCGGGAACACACCTCGAGTGGGTGGAGGTGCGGCAGAGATCCTCTCAGAGGATATACACACACCCACACTGTGAAGTACCTTTATTCAATATCAGCTTCCTTTTCAACATAAAAGCAAGATCCCTTTTCTTAGTCTCTCTTTAAACTCCTCATTAGTGACTCATTACTCAAATGGCTGGCTGCTGTAATGCAAATTTGCATGAGGCTGTAGAAGTCGACTGATGGTTATGGAATGAATGTGGGCAAGGTTTCTTTGGGACTTCAAATTCTTCCTTAAAGTTTTGGTTGTTATTGCTCTTCCAATGTGCTGGCAGCTGAAGAATGAGAAAAAGAATAAGCAGAGAGAGGATCAATAGCAGGAAAATTAACTTCTAATATAAAATGACAGCTTGACAGTGAGCATATTTGGCATGGATTACAAATGCAGCAAGGTCTGGGAACCATAATCTGATTTTTATTTTTCCTCCTAATTCTGTATCATTCTTTTACAGAATGTCTTATATTTACTAACACCATTTGTGTCACCTTGATGTAATCAATGTTATATTGCAAAAGTACCATTTGTGTCATAGGAGCCTTGATATAATCAATATTCTATTGCAGAAGCATTCCTAGGATAGTGGCAAGTCTCTCGTGCCTCCTCAGTGGCATTTGCAATTAATTTATGCAGTAGTAAATGTTAATTTTGGAGGAGTCTGCATAAGTTCTAAATGGAGGAAGTCTTCTGTACTTGATTGAGTCACCTTGTAAGAATAGATAACCTCCGGGCTTCTGTTCTTTGCTGCTCAGATGTTGCAGAAGGAACTCCAAATGGGCATTATTAGAAGTGAATCAAAGCACTAGCCCTGACTTGGCTCACGAGTTGTAGCTGCAATCGAATCTAGACTCGCATCTTCAACTCTTTTGATTTCAAGGGAGAGCTGATGGCCGTGGATGTGTCATCTTCAATTTCCACATGGTGCACTTGACAGCTGCACTTGAGTTGTTTCTCCAAATGCTGTGTGTGGTGTTTGTGGGTTTTTTTGCTTCTTGTTAATTTTAGCCTTGTTTGCTAGACCTGATCCTTGTCCTCCCTGTATCATGAAGCAGCCAACACACCTTACATGAACACAGCTCTTCATGGATCTTTCTTTTGGTTTTGTTTTGATTTGGTTTGTTATTTTTCCCCTCCCCTTTGCTATGTGACAGTCTTCAACAGCCATGTGCAGAATATTTCTTCTGAGAGCCCTCTGAATCAGCCACTAATCCTTTCAGCTGTTTCCCACAACTGCAGAGCATCCATTTGAACTTGATTGAAAACTCAGGAGATGGTTAGTTTAGAAGCAATCAAAGGGTAATTGTCTTCCCTAAAATAAGGATTAGAAGTAGATGTGGTTTTGTGGCATGAGCCTGTTTTACATCTGAAGCTTGACATTTAATAGAACTTTGCTTTGGGATTGAACGCATTCCTCTGCTTATGTGTGTCCAGTGGAAAAGATGACATTTGAGGAAAACCAAAGCTTGGCTGAAATTTCCTGAGGGGACTTAGTACCAGCTCTCTAAGAATGACTTGCAAATCCTGGGTATTACAGTGATTCAGATCTTCATTCAGAGCTAAACCAGAGCCATCCCTTAAAATGCTACATCTGAAGACAAGCAGTCATACCCTCTGCCCCCCTGCTTGGCTCTTTGGATAGGGATCACAGCTCCTGTACTTGGCCTCATTTTCATTTCTTTGCTTGGTGGAACTGAAAGATCGTCAGCCAGCTCGTTAGCAGAACCCTGATGATGGCTCTTCCAGAGGTTCATTAGTGCTCCCTCTGCAAGGTTCCCCAGCATGCCTCTACCCTTTGGAAGGAGCAAGCAGATTGCACATAGGTGTGCAGTAAGTGTCTGTCAGCACCATCAATCAGTCTTTAGCAACTGAGTCTCCTCTGTGGAAAATGAGTGTGGGATCCCTTTGCTGCTTTATGTCACACACACTTTGCAGCACTAACAAGAGGTTGGGAGTGTGCACAAGCTCTTCTACTTGCTTACACAGCCTGAAAGGAGATGGTGTTAGGGTGCTTGCTCATGGCCAGAATTATGCTGGTTATTGTGCCAAGTCAGGGATGTGAATGTCAAGCCATTCCACAAGCCTAGAAAGGGTAATAAAAGGATTTATGAACATTACAGTTTTAACAGTTACAATTTTTTTAAGACCTCCACATCCTGGGCTGATTTATGACTCTTCAGCTCTTTTATAAGAAAAAAGAAATCAAAACATATTACATACAAAAGAAATTAAGGAAACCAGAAGCTATGCATTCAAAGAGCTATCTAAAAATAAGAAGTACGGCTATAAATTTTACTATCCCACTGAGCAAAGGGAGAAGGTTTTTCTTGTCTGGCTACAGGAGTGTGTGAAGTTTTGCTGAGCTGCACTTCTCATTTTCCCTCAAGCAGTCTCTGTGGTGGTGACTGCTAGTTTTATTTTAGGCATGGGCTTTTTAATTTCCTTATTTATGTTTTCCCCCCCCTTCTCATCATAAGGGATGTATTGTAACTGTTCTCTGCATGTCTAACTCTAAACCCTGACGTGCAACAGCTCTGGGTTGAGCTGTGGCAGCTGGAAATTCAAGTACAACTGAGTCTCCGAGCCTGTAAAGGAAGTCGAGTGACAGAAACACAAATTTCACAACAGAACAAAGGAAAGAGAGTGTTCAGAGAGACCAGGTGGTGTTGTGCAATACCCACCTCGTGCCTGTTCTCTGTCAGTGTCTGCATCCTTAGTATTTTGGGCTCTGTATTCTCAGCTGGATTGGATGGTAGAACACAGGTGTCCAGCTGGGAAAGGTAGAGGTCTAGTCATTGGCAGTCCAGGGTGGATGTAGGGCGCTGTCTTTCAGAAAGGAAAATGCATGGCTGTGGTGTGCTATTGTGGGGTGCAGGGTCCAGAAGCCTGGACCCTGCAGCCCACAATAGCACACCAGAAGTGGCAGGGGTGAATTGCCACCTGGTGGTAGCCTAGAAGAACAATCACCGTGAGATGGATTCTGGAAGTCCTTGAGAAACCACTTGCAAGCAGTCTCTCAAGCAGTCCATGTTTTTGCTGCTTCTCCTGAAGGAGTTCCCATCTTGGAGGGAAAGTTCTAGCTGTTCCAGTAAGTCTCTACCAGCAGCTTGAGGACACAGTGATGGAAGTTGTGCCTCTTTTTCAGAACATACCTAATTCAATTGCTGCTTGTTTTATTTGCCATGTTTGGTAGTTGTGTAAGCAGTGGCCTGTGTGAGGAGGAATGTGACATTTAGGATTAATGTTCTTGGATGTAGAGTGTAGAAAGCAGTGGAAGATTTTGGCTGGCCAAGATGTTCTGGCACTTTAAAGAGGTCTGACTTTCAGAGAGTTTGTTAACATGGGAAGCACCACTCTGCAGCACCCTACTGCTCTTCCAGTGGGAACCAATGGAAGAGCTGTGGACTTCTTTTCTAGAACACTTCCATGTCCAAGGTGTGTGTGTGTGTGTACAAATCAAGTGAGGTGTGCCCCAGAAAAATGCTGTGGAAAGGAGGTATTTGAAAGGCTGAGGTAATGCAGCATTAATTCCGTATAAAAATGCTATGTGTAACTGGGAAGGAAGACAGGGTAATATAGAGACCTGCTGCTTTAAGGCATTTCCAAAAGCTCCCTACATTTCATGCTCTCCTCATTAGTCAAAACGTCCATGGCTTCCTTTCATCTCCTTTACTCCTTCTGTCATGTGCAGCAGTAGAAATCTGAGCCTGGTTTTCAAACCTAATCCTAGGGAAGTGTCCCTCCTCTTAGCTTCTGCCTTGAAATACAGCACAAAATAACATGTTTAATGAGACATCAACTGTAGAATAAGAGACCTTATGTAGAATAATACAGACCTAATGGGGTGGGCTTGCAGGCATCAGTTGTTGTAAAGGGAAATGACAAGACCTTAAGTTGGTGAAAGCTTTGAGGGAAACATGCCAGGACCTTCTCTCATAATCTCCTTTTCCTAGAGAAAAACAAAAGCTTTAAGCTAACCAAAACCAAACAAGTTCTTTTACAACACAAAACAGGACAGTTAACTTTTGAAATACACAAGATTTACAATATCTAAGTCAGCCAGGATGTAAATAAAGGAGTTTATTTATAAATACAAAGTCATGTTCCCCACTCCCTGTCCCCTTCCACCTTTGCCAGAGGTGCTTGCTTCTGTGCTTAGTTTAACTCATTTCAGTTGTGTTGTGGACCACATAACAACCTCTACCAGTTCTCCTTGGTCTCTCAGAAGGTCTGTTCATTATTTCTCTCTCTCTTTCAGCATGCAGTTGTTTGCTCCTTGTTTGAGTGTAAGCTTTCCAGCTCTGTACTGTGACTCTTCTGCTCAGCAGTCCACGAGGATGTGGCTAAGCAGCTGTAATGCTGTCTGTGGTGACTCTGAGCTGGTAGGATGCTCATGGAGAAGTGATTCCACCCCCATGGGCCCTCGCAGAGCTTTTTCTTGGCAATGTGCTAGGGAACAGCTGCCCTGGAGGGATGGGTGGGGATGGCTCTGATTGCTGTCTGTGGTTTTGTCCATCACTGTCTCAGCAATGCTTTGTTTGTTTTAATTTCATAGCATTATCAGAACACACCTGAGTGTTCCACAACAAAAAGTAATAGTAACTGATCCAATTTGCAGTAGTTTCAGTGCTCATATCCCTGCCATCCTTTAGCCAACCTCAGGTTGGCTCTTTTTAAACACTCATGCACATTGAACAGAGGTATCCATGGACACATTAGGGTTTGGGGTTTTCCTTCCTGAGTGCTTACACTTACTTTAAGCCTCAGGCATTTCTGTTGTTCATGTGTTGAAGTTTATTAGGCAAGTGCAGACTTCTAAAACATTCAGTCCAAAAAACTACCCCCCAGAAGTGGAAATGACACTCAAACCCCTTCTCCTCCATCCCCACAAGCTGCTGGTAGTCTCCTCTGGAGAAGGCAACAAGATCAAAACCATATGAATGCTCTGGAGAGGGGAAAGGCATTCAGCCACTGGGACCTGAATCGAAAGCATCATTATGGGCTCATTGGAACTGCTGATTATCAATGAAAGCTGAGCCTTGTACCAACTTGCTAAAGGTACTTTGAAGCCATTAACACATCATCATATAATTCTGTAGGAGGCTAGAAGAGAGAACATAAACCACAAAAAAAAGTAGTTTTCCTTGACTGTAACTTGATCTGGTGGATGACAATATGTTCTGAATGCAGTTTGTGTAGCTCTTGTTACGATTGTGGCCTTAGATAATTAGTTAATTAACAAGGCTTTGGCAAAGCCTGTGCCACTGCTTTCATCACAAGCTCCCAGCATTTCAGAGGTCAAGAATGAATGGCAGAGTCAATGAGGGCTCTTTGAACTCCTTTGCCCCTTACTACTACCATGATTTCAAAGTCTGCATTCTATTACCTCCAAACATTTGCTCAACATGGCTGCATCTCAGTTAAGACACATATTCCTGGCTTCAAATAACCTCCACTGCCCTCTCTTCCTCTCTGTGGCCTCCACTGGCTTCCACTTCAATGCATTTCAAGCTTTCTGAGATGTGGTAGCTATCTGTGGAAGCAAACCCATGCTGTTTCTTCTGTGATGAGAATGGTTGGATTCTGGAGAGTGTTCTGTCAGGTCTCTTTGTCTGTAGTTTAGATTCTTTCCTCAACCAGTCCTCCTGGTATTGATGGGTTTCTGTTTTTGCCATGTTGTCTGATGTCCTTTTCTCTCCACCTCTCTTCCCAGCTGCCTTTTCAAAGATCGATCTTTCTCCTTGCTCTCTGAGCATGGCACACAGAACCTTCTCTTTGCTTTGCACCTTTCTGGTGAATAATCTTGTTTCTGGTTCATTTTATGGGTACAAACAGAACTCAGTGACTCTTTTTGTGCTAAAGACTGCTAGACTGGCCCATTTGAAATCTGATTTCTCAGGTCCATCTCTTAGATCTTGTGGATGCTGAGTCCATCAGCTCAGTTTCAGGGGTTCTTATCTGTGTTTGTACCTGGGGAGAATCTGCCTCACCTTTCCATGCCTTGCCTGACTGCTGATAGAGTTAGCCCTCTGCAGGTAACTGAAGTTGTCCTTGTTGCATCTCTTTCCTCAGCGTTTCCATGGATTCTCCTGTTTGTTGTGAGCCTGTTAGTTCCATTAGTTAGGGTGCTCAGGTCTGAGCCTTGAGAGGGATCTCTCTTGAGTCAATTGTATTTGTACTGGATTTTGTACAAATTTTTAATGTGTTTTTCTCATGTCTTTTGTACATAGCAAGACATATTCCATTGTACTACAGTCTCTGGGACCAAATAACATGAGCTCGGGGAGTGTTTTGTTATGCCACTTCAGCTAAGAAAACAACACTCCTCCACTTTTCCAGGCTCTTTCATTCTCCTCCAAAGATCACTGGCTGGATTTTGACTTATCCAACTTCCTCTTTAGCTCTTTAATACTGATGTTGTTGGTAGAGAAGGAGAGTTCTTTTTCATCTTACTTAAACTAATTTTACACCTGTATATTCCCACTAGCTCTGCTTTAATTTACTGTGAAGAGAAGGATATCAGCAGCGGGACCCCTGAATGTAGAAAACATGCTTGGATTTGCAGCTATGATTAGCTGTGAAATGGTTCATGGTAATTTTGAGTGCAAGATGGTCTGCAATGACACCCTGATACTCCAGTGCAGAGCCCACAGGAGACAGGCAGCAGAGCTCTGTAAAATTGAGAGAGGTGAGAGAAACAGCAAGTGAGAAGAAGAGGGAGAGAGAAGGTGAGGATGGATAGATGAGTGTGTAAATGGACTGGTGAATGATGGGAGAATGTGCAGCTGAATTAAAGAATGTGTGAGCTGATCGATGGGAGATTGGCCAAGCAAAGAGCAGAAAGGAGCGCAGTTAGGGCATTAATAAAGGTTCCAAAGTGCTTTAAAGATGTAAGAAGAGCGTGGGGATGTAAAGATTAAAGGGCTCAATGGACAAAGGCATTCAGAACTAGGCTGGTAAATGTTACAGGGAGATGAACCTTTCCTGGAGAACATCACAGAACAATTAAGGAAGGGAGAAAGACAACAAAGGCTTGAAGAAAACTTCAAAGTGACACCAGTGTGGCAGGGCAAATCTCCTAACAGGGCTTTGGCACACCCTCTACAGAATGTGGCTTTTCCCTTGGGATTGTCCAGGGTGGTTTTTCAGGCTCTATGTTTTGTCTCTTCTATGCATGTTAACTTGGATGGATGTGCATGAGGATTTTTTTAAAGCTCTGGGGCCTCAGCTGGGAGTCAACCTACAGGGTGCCCAGAGAGGTGATAGAGGTCCCATCCTTGGAACCATTCCAGGTCAGGGTGGTTGGGGCTCTGAGCAACCTGATCCAGTTGAAGATGTCCCTGATCACACTGCAGAGGTGTTGGACTCATATGACCTAGAAAGGTCCCTTCCCACCTGAACCATTCTAGGATTGCATTCTATATAGGTGCAGAATCTCCAGAGCTCATCTATGAGCTCATGGATTCATCTTCCCTAAAATAAGCCTGGAGGATTGATGAACAGCTTTCAGGGGTTTAAGGTCTTGATTCTGGCACTGAAATCAGTTCTGTTGGATTATACTGTGTAAAATCCTCAGGTTATGAGGTGCAGCAACATCCTCAGAGCATGGCGCTGCAAGTGATCCCTTGTACAGCTTTAGGGAGATTAGAGTGAGTACAGAGGACAGGGGCCACTCTAATGAAAGGTGGCAATCAGCAGAGGTTTTTCCTCTGTTCCTTGTCTACATCCTTCCCTTAGAAAGCCTTAGCTCATGAGAAATGCTTCTAGGAATCATCTATGTCTTCTTTGTCTTTTGACTAGGAGAAGACTGTCACTTTGTATGCACTCTTAGCTGGAATTCACTAGTGGAAACTAGTCTAGGTTAAAATTGTATTGTTTCTGACTGGTCATGTTTTATTCCATGTTTGTTACCCAGTCTGTTTTGCCATAGTGCTGTACAAATGCTTTTGCTGGGATGAGAAACAGAGTAGTGAAGGACAGGAAGATGCAGCTGTCAGGTAAGAGAGCTTTTTGTGAGGGCAGAGCTGCCTTGTGTGTGAAGCTATGAGCAAGGACTCTACTTATCTTCTATTGTGTGGTAGGTGCAGGATTAACTCATTCTTACTCCTGGATCCCCAAAGGGAGGATGTTGCTGTATTAACTCATCATGGAGCAAATTCATTCTAGCACAATGCATTAAGATTGGCAATCAATGCCCATTTATTTCTCTTTATAATTCATGAGTGTTGTTTTGCCAGAGCAAATGATCTTTTTCTGAGTTCTGAAGCCATCCTATCTGATTGCTGAAGCTAATCAATATCACTGAAACATCAACATATGACAGTGATCATTCATAAAGGCCTATTTCCTGCAGATATTGTTCTGGTAGGCAGCAAAGCTTTAAGGGTTGCTGCATTTTTAAAGCAAACTTTAGGGTGTGAATATTAAAACAGCAATGAATTGAAACCATTCTATAAGAAAGGAGTTTGAAAATGTGTGCCTAAAAATTCTGTTTATCCCTATGACATCTACTTGCTGTCTCTATGGTCTGCTAAGAGCTTTGTGGCAGAACTGCTTCACCTGTGCATGAGGACACACACCCATGCATGCACTACTAGGAGGCAGACTCAGCTAATGAACTCCATGCTATTTTAATACACTTTGCTCACTGTCAGGATGTTAAATAGGCTTTGATCATTTCATCTAGGAACTGAAGTTGGTGATAAACAAATGTATGATCTTGGTTCAGAATAAGCATGGTGAACAAATTGTGCTCCAGGGAGATGCATGATGTGAATTATGGAAGTGCTGGGGAGGTCACACATGAGATCTGTTAGTGAAGGTGATTTGTTTTGGTACAGTTCTTAACACTAACATCTTAATATGTTAGTGCAGGTGATTTGTTTTGGTACAGTTCACTTCTAAGTAGAAAGTATAGAAATTTTCTTTTAATAAACTACTAGGCTTCTTTCCAACTTAAAAAAAATCCCCAACCAACCAAAAAAAAGACTGGTATTGTCACACCTCCTGTGATTTCTGAGAAGTGTCTGTGAAAGAGCTGAAATAGATTAGAAAAGGATCAGTGCTGAGTAGCTGTCCTTGCTGATCTGATGGGAGGAGACGTTGGAGGCACTCTGATTAATAATCTATACATCTTCTCTAGTCATGCAAACCTCTCTGGGCATGAAAGATTCAAGGTCCTGGCAAGGTTAATCATGGTTTCAAGTCCTCACTCAGATTTTATCCAATCTGTTGACTGAGAGGGATTTGAAAGGGGCACACTGACACAATTACAAGTCAGTACAGTGCTGAACTTCAGAGTTCAGTGATGGAGGAGAAGCAGCATGGACTCAGACACTTCAGACCCTTATTATCTATTTCTTTACACAAAGAGGGGAAGCTGTGGAACAGGCTGCCTGGGGCAGTGATGGAGTCACCATCCCTGGAGGGGTTCAAAGATGTAAATGTGGCATTTTGTGATGTGGTTTAGAGGCATGGTGGTGTTGGGTCAGTGGTTGGACTTAATGAGGTCTTTTAGAGGTCTTTTCCAACCTTAATGATTTTATGATTCTGTGAAATAAGTGACTGAAGGTTGATCATGCCACAAGTTGAGTTCCCTGGTATGTCTGTGCTGTGTGCTACAAGACAAAGGAGGAAACAGAAGGTAGAAACCAGGGTGTCAGTCTTGTCACTGAGAAGCCAGTGGGCTCAAGGTAGTTTAAGACCTCCCTTAGAGTACTCTGCCGGGAACAGCAAACTTGGCAGACACCTCTCCTATCAGCAGCTGTGATAGGTTCATCAACACTCTTTGCCCCCATACCTCCCAACTCCAGTGACATCTAGCCTTGTTCACCAGGACTCAGTCTTCAAGACTGCAGTTCTGTACCTGCACAGTACCTCTGTCCTTTTTCTCTTCCCTCCTGCACCCTGCAGTCAGCAGGACAGCCTATCCTTGGAGCCTGGGGGCAGATATCATTTTCCTGTATCTGCTGAGAATCCTGGAGTCAGCTCTGGAGGAACCTTAATTAGTCAAGAGCATAGCAGAATGTTGATCCAGACTGATTGCTCCTGGGAGCACAAATGAAATCTGTACATTGCACTCCAGACACACGAGCTCTGCTAAAGCTAGAGCATGGATCTGTGAAGAGGAGCAGCGTTATGCTGTTATCCCTCAGCAGGCACCATGCTTGAGCTTATGGTTAGCACAATTCCAGCCAGGCAACAGTCAAATAAATTCAGTTGTCATGAAAACAACCTAATTGTCTGTTAGGAACTCTGTATTTCTCCTCTGAACTCTGTGCAACACTGTGTTCATCTTATGGTAGACTTTGCCAGTGAGGCTTCCTTTAAGCTAATACTAAAAACTACCTCCTCCCCAAGATAGCTCATGTAGTGTAGGGTCTGGGTTTCTTCTACACACCTGCAAAGCAGGGCAGTAGTCAGTAGCTAAAAAAATTATGATGGATAGCAGCAATTATAAACCAATAATATAGGGGAAACAGAAAAGATTGCAAAGAATTTCCTGCCATATGCATTTAGGAGGCATCTGGACTACATCTGGGAAAGTACATGCTCAGGGAGCTGCAGCTTGCTGGAGGTGCCTGTCTGTGCTAGCAAGAATAATGACAAAATAGTGCTTTTCATGTTTACTACTCTGTGCTTGTAGGAATAGTGGATAGGAAGCATTTTTCCAAGCAGATGGAGTACAATAGCACATTAATTGACTGAGAAGTAGGGGAGATCACCTTGTGAGCTGTTTGCTCCCTTTACTGCTTCATCATATTGAAGATGATTGATAACATTCCTGAAGCAGTCAGGTACTGGGATTGCTATTAGCCTAAGTGGTGACATGTAAATATGACCAACCTTAACATGTACATTTTGGCTTGTTGGCCATAGGGACAAGCTGATGTGTAGGAATGCATATTGCTAATGAGTCATTACAAAGGAGGAGGAATGGAAGCCATGGGAAAGGTGTGCCTGCTGATACCCCAGAGCAGAGTGATTGCTACAAAAGATTTGGCTCTGGGCTGGGAAAATTGCAGAAGGAAGGAAAACCCTGATTTCTTAGAGTATTTTCTTATGTGTGGAACGTTTTTAAGTGGCTATTTTCTGTTTTATTTCCTTCCTTTCTTTTTTTTTTATTCTCCTCCTGATGAAATGAGAACTGTTCCTTTAAGATTACTGAGCTAATTTTCTTAAAGGCTACTGAAAGGTTTGTGTCAACTGGTCTCTTTAGTTTACAAGCACATTCCCATAAAAACTGAAACAACTGAGAGTTCTCTGTGTGGATATTTAAAAAGAAAACCCAACCCAACCAACAAAAAACAACAACCCCCCCCCCCATCCTAGAGTTCTTCATCCTGCTGAAATCAATTCCAAGAAGGTGTTTTCTACTAGTGGACAATGCTACTTTTATCCTGACACACTTGTGTTGTCTCTCAAAAGTGGAAGCTTGCAAATCACTTGATGCTAGGCTACCAGAAGTGAAAAGCTTCAGTGCATCTGCCTTGTGGTTGCCTTGAGGGTCATGGTAAGGTGCTCCTCTTACAGCCTTTAAAGGGCTAACCTTCAGCTCATAAATTTGACTTTGCGAGTACAGTGGGGGCACAGTCATGACTTGGCTTGTATCTTTTACACAGGCCTGAGGCTGATTCTTTGTTCCATCAAAAGCTTATCTGTTCTGGAGGTTACTGCAAAATGTATGTTTCATCTTCCAAGGCTTGCTATTAATCCCATATTTTCTTTTGTGTGTATAACTGCCCAAAGACTGATGTGTGCAAAAAAAAAGGCTTTTTGAAAGCAAATTCATTTTGTTGGAGATGAGCAATAATATGGATCTGATAGATGTGTTCCATGATGGATTATTCCAGAGCTTCAGACATACCTTGTGGGGGTCTAAAAGGTGTGTATGAGATTGGGGGCAAAATGCTGTGTGCTGCAGTTAATCCATACCTGTCAAGAAATAACAGTGACTACACAGCACAGGTTGACTGCTGGATCCTTTAATAACAGAGGTGTTACATCAACACTCATTATAGCCAATCCTTTCTACTTAAGTGTCCATACCTGGAAGGGATTTAGAATAATTATGGACCCAAGAACCATTCTGAAGCTGAAATTGAAACACTTTCTACTATAAGAGCCTTTTATTTTTTTACTAGGTCTCCTTCAGCAAAAAATCCTTTTACATCTGAAATCTGCTTTTCATGGTTTAGAAGACTAAGTTGTTATTGTTCCCCCCTCCCTTGCCAAAATAGCTCCTAAACACATCTGGTTATTAGTCAGGCTTGATACTGCTTTTTAGTTGCAGCCTGCCTGTGGGGTAGCATGGTTGAAGTGGACTGGTGAGTCTGCATTATTACAAACCTCTGTAGCTCTTGGGAAAAGGTAATACAGTTAAAAGCTGCTTTTAACTTGCTTCTCTAGGCGGTGTTCCCATTTGGTAGAGTGTTTGCAGGATTCTGTGGGCAGTTTCTACTTCTCCTATTCTTGCACCTGAATATAGACCAGGAAAATTTGGCTATCTTCAATTCTCTTGCCACTGCAAATGGGTAGATAGTTGGACAGAAATATTTTACTTCTTTCCTGCTCTTCTGTCGAGGGAAAGAGCTGTGAAAGCTGGGTGCAGTACCATAGGTACTAGAGGTGGCTGGAGATTTGTGTGAGGAACATGAGCTAGTTACCCTAGCTCTGTACCTTACTACTTGACACTGTTTCTGCAGACTAAATTGGAACCTGGTGACTGCAGATGTTGCAAGTCTGTCTGATGCATCCCTGCTCCTAGTGGAGTTTCTGCAGAGGCAGCTGCAGATTCAAAAGGAAAATAGGATCCTCCCACAGATGTAATCAGCTGCCCTTGGCCATAGAAAAGAAGGTTGCTGGTCACAGAATCATTAAGGTTGGAAGAGACCTCTAAGTTTATCAAGTCCAACCATCAACCTATCACCACCATGGCAATAAACCATGTCCCTAAGCACCACATCTATATACTTTTTGAACCCTTCCAGGGATGGTGACTCCACCGCTGCCCTGGGAAGCCTGGGCCAATGCTTAACAACTCTTTCTGGGAGGAAATTTTTCCTAACAGCCAATCTAAATCTCCCTTGGTGGAACTTGAGGCCATAAATATTTTCTCTTTCTTACCTTTAGGCCAGCTGTTGGCCAGTGGAAAAGAACAGGTGTAATTGCTAGTGAAGTTTTCTACCAGTGCCTCAGTTTGTTCTCTGTAAGTCCCAGTATCACCCACAGTATCACAGTATGTTAGGAGTTGGAAAGCCCCATACATCGCTTGAAGCAGGACCTGACACAAATGTAGTAGGTGGCAGTGCCACTAAGTTTGGCTGAAAAACTGGCAATTACTTGTATAATTACTTGGGTGGCTTGGCTCATTCACTGTATTGCACAGCAGCTTAACAAATACCAGGTTGGACAGAGCTGTGAGCAACCTGATGTAGTTGAAGATGTCTCTGCTCCCTGCAGGGGGCTTGGACTAGATGGATGAGCTCTTAAAGGTCCCTTTCAACCCAAACCATTCTGTGATGGATTCTATGAAAGTCTGACTTCTGAAGTCCATGCAAACTCCTATCCTCACCTCAGGGGATCCAGGCTCTCAACCTATTTGTTTTTCTATTTGGAATTACATAATATTAAAATAACCATTCCCACACCATCTATTTTGCAATCCTGTATTGTAGTGCTGGTGTACAGGATCTGTAATCTTGTTCTGTACTGGTCCTGAGAGTCCTCTCTGCTGGTATGAGGAAAAGTCCTTCAGAGCTCTTAGCTGGGTTTTGTGGTCTCTGGGCTGCTCACCAGCCACACCTTCAGCAGAGCAGCCTGGGGCTCTTCTGCCTTCTGAGAAGAATGTGCAAACAGAACCAGCAGGTAGCTGCACCGTGGTCTTTGTGGTCTGTCATGAAACCATCAAGAGCTCTAGCTGCTTCATTCTGACCTTGCAAAAGCCTCAGAGCTTGGGCCAAGAAGCTGTCTAAAGCTTTAGTGAATGTGGTAACAGGAGGGTTTAAACCAAAACAAAGCTGAAGATACAATCAGTGGAGAAGGCACAGTGTGGGTAGAGGTTCGCAGCTGATGAGATCAAAAGCTTCCCGTGTCCCTGTCTTTTCTGAAAACTTCTTAGCAAATCACATATCCTTCAGCAGGTGAGAAATGTCAGGGATTGTCTCACTTTAAGACTACTCTTCCTCTTCTTTCTTCAAAAGCACTATTAAAATTATTTATGTTGGCTTCTGAAATCATCCACTGAAGCATAACTTGTACTGGGCTGTTTTCTTTTGAGGCTCTGGTTTTGATTGTTTTCCCTGCAGCCAAAACGTTTCAGAGGAGAAGCTGCCAGCTGTTTGATTTAACCTAAACCCCCATGGCTTTCCCTGAATGGAGAGCCATGGCTCTGCAGGATCCTCTCTGTTTGTTGTTCTGCATGCTGCTGATCAATTTGTATCTGAGGTTTGAACTTGTGGCTGTTGTTTCAGGAGGTGGTGTCCTGAAATAGTAGTTGCAAGGTCACAAAGTCTTTGGAAGAGGTTTTGCTGTTGCTGAGAATGATGACAGTGGTACAAGACAAGCTCAGGAGTTGCAGTGGAATTTGGAAGCCTATGGAATCATAACATTCTGGTCCCAACCACAAAATTATGGAATATTTTCTCATTTATTTGATAGAATTACAAGATAAGGAGATGAAAAGCAATAAAAATGTAATGTATGCAACAGAACTGATGCAATGTGTAACAGGGCACTTAAGCATAGCCTCCATATATTTTGACTTTTTGATCTGAATAGGGAGAAAAAGAAAATAAATAGTGGTTTTTAAGAAGTGGTTGATATGTTGCACTATTTATGCCAGATATGATCTTGATGTTAAACTTGGGAAAACAGAAGACAGAAGTTTTTCTCTTGCCCTTTCTCCATGTTTCCTTCTGTCCCTCCTGTTTTTCCCCTTCCCTCTTCCAGATTGAGAGCTTGGTAAGTTGGATTCTGGCCAGAATTTGGGACTGAATTGTAATACTTAAGCTTAAATTCCAGTTTCTGCTCTAGTATTATCAGACAATTGATATTCTTGAAAGGTGAGAGAGTTTTTTTGGCGCTACCACATCTGCTGAAAGGGAAGGGTGAGGGGTAAAATAAATACATCTTTATTTCTACCTGATGAGAGACTTCTAGAAGAGGATAGACTCTTCCTCATTTATCCATTCCCTGGATATAAAATGTTTGTAAATTTGCATATATGCAAAATCTTTTCCAGCTAGATTTGTGTATCCTATGAAGGTGCTTTTCTTCTTTGTTTATTTGGGAATTTGCTTGCTTCTGGGTTTGGTTTATGTTTTTGCAGGGTACTGACCTGTGGCAATCAGTTTAAGCATATTGTATTTCTGGAAGTAGCTTGGATTTATGTTTTCCGACATAGTTTTTTACCTCTGGGTTCATCCTGTCTTTTTAGACTTGGGGGAATGTTTATACGTGTGTGTGTGTATATATATGTAGATAAAAACCTTTTTAATGCTATTCACTGCAAAAGGAAATCTAATTTTGCTTATGAAACCTCTTTCATGGCAGAACACATCTCCAAGTGAACTTATTTTATCAGTGAACAAAAACTCATGGCAGACTCCAAAGGCATTATTGTAACATGACAAAACAGCTCTAAAATGACCAAGTTAATTCATTTCTAGGAGGCAGAAAATGTCAGGTCCTTTTTGGTGTGTGTTTTCTTTTTATCTGTGATGATTTCTTAGATACTTTGTGTCTTTTTTCAAGGGTTGTTTAAAGAAGGTGTCTGCATTAGCAACAGAAATTGTATATTTCACTGTGTTAGTGCTTGCTTTAAGCTCTGTGCTGGTCATGCTTTCTGGAAGTGATGATCTTATTCTCAGGGGTTTAATTCCAATCTNGGGAGGTGGGGTGGGGTGGTAAAATCTGCTCTCCCCTTCTCCCACCTGATTGGGTTTTTTTTCCCCCTTTTGCCTTTTAATTTTCAATTAAGAATTCTTTAGAGAGCAGTGGATAGTGGTTTGGACTAAAGCCAGTGAAAAGCCATTGCAAATCTTTTCATTGACTGCAGTAGGCTTTGGATCAGCCTGTAAGTGTCTTAAGAAATATTTATTAGTAGGTTGCAGGTATAGCAAAGTCATCTAACATAACAAAACCAGTAGGCAGCAGGTCCAGATGAGACCAGAATC
The DNA here is from genome assembly GCA_013399015.1 of Galbula dea. Classification (NCBI taxonomy): domain Eukaryota; kingdom Metazoa; phylum Chordata; class Aves; order Piciformes; family Galbulidae; genus Galbula; species Galbula dea. The sequence continues at coordinate 1,301,359 of VWZX01001133.1, read as the reverse complement.
TGCATTACTAACCAAAAGGAAGCTTGGTTGCTTGTTTTTGGGGTGTAGGTAGCCTCAAAGAGAGAAAATCTCTTTCATTAACGTCAGCATAGGCTGGTAACCATCAAGTCATCATATTGGCAGTTTAATTACCTTGGCAGGGCAGAGCCTTTGTCCACAAGTACCCATCAGAGGAATATACCTCTTGAAAGGAGACACTTGTGCCTGCATCAACCCATTTGCTGTAATCCATTGGTGGGTAACGCTGAAATTACTACCTGTCACCAGATGAAACCTGGGAAACCTCTTGTAAATCAAATGGGGAAATTACAATCATAGGTTTAGCTGTTTAGGGAAAACATACCTTCATCTGCAAGGTGATGGAACCTTTTATTTGGAAGTGTTTATGAAAGAGCAAATGTATAGGAGATGAAGATTGAAAAGGCATCCCGCTGCTGACTGGCTCTGCAGATGTTTGGGAAGGAGCATGTTATTCTGGGCAGGGCTCACTAGATGGCAGAAAGAGATAACCTTGCTCAGATAAGCAGGCAGGAAACAGGATGATTTCTAGGGATTGAAACAAAAAAACCACTGGAGTTACAGTGAAATCGAATAATTTGGGATAAAAGGAATAAGAAACTGAAAGAGAGAAAGTTTGTTTCCTCTTGACTGAATAAACCCCTACCCCCCCAACCAAATTTAGGTTCTTAAACTGCCATTCCAACAAGTACAATACAGTAACGGCTAAATTGCAGATACTAGAGTGTGGAGAATGGAGCCTTTATTTCTGAGAGACAATGGAGCACATTATAAAGCAAAGAGCTTGATAGTAATTTCTCCTTGTCTGTGTTTAGTGAAGACTCGTATGTTTGAATAAGAACTTTCCTGATTGTCTCTAGCAGCTTCTCCTTCAGATAACTCACTGTATTCATAACCTTAAAGCTCTGTTGCAAGAAAATGGATGATGAGAAAGAGAGATGGAAATGGCCCATGAGGTCATGCTTTTTTATCTCAGCAACACTAGTGTTAATCCAGAATAAGTGTGAGCAGACTCTACCCTCTTGTGTAAGACAGTTAATTCCCTTGTCAATAGAGGATCATTTCCTGGGATGAATTCTCTAGCCATTTGTCTAGCAGAGCTTTAAATACTACTAAACTACTTGTTTTCTGGTACTGCCTCTGCAACACCAGTCTGCAAACAAAGACAACTTCTGTGGTGTCTCTGACTTCACTCCAGGATCAAGTACCAGTAAAAACTGTGCTTTCTCCAAAAGAGGTTTTTCCCCTTAGTCCATGAACACACCATTGCATCTGTATCCCACTCTTCTTCTCTGTACCACATCTGCTGAGGGGAATGCAACTGTCTTAGCAGCAAACAGCTTCACTCTAGTGCTACTACAGAACATTCCAGAGCACACAGCCCCAGGCTCAGAGGATGGTGTTGGACTGTGAGTGGCTTTGACTTTGTGAAGTTGAAGAATTAACTGCTTCTCAAGATTTCCACAGAAATCCAGAATGAGTTTTATTCTGCACTCTGACAAACTTGTCATCTGCTACAGTTCAGTCTGATTCCAGGGAAGAAAAGTGGTGCCACAGGTGAGGGCTGGGCAGGCCACTAAACTGCTGATAGATGTTCTCTATGAAACCCTCACCCTCCCCAAAGGGGGAGAGAAACGAAATAAAGGAAAGGGACTTAGAGACTTAGAAACTAAAACAGCTTTAATGAAAATAACAAGAATAAAATGAAATAGATACAAATCCAATATCAAACCCAAGCTCCTGATGACAATTCCTTCACTGTCACCACTGGTGCTGGGACAGCACTGGGGAAGTCCCAGACTGGACTCAGTGGCAGATGGGAACCAAATTCAGGAGCTGGATTCTGGAACTCAATTCTGGAACACATGGATCGGGATCAAAGACTGAATGGACAGAATCCTCCTCAGATAATGGCCATGGAAGAAAAGGCTTGACCCTCACATCCCTCGGTTTTATGCTAACTGTGACATCCATGGGAGGGAATCCCTTGTTGGTCAGTTCAGGGTCGCCTCTCCAGTTCCCTCCTCCTTGCAGGTGCCACCTCTGACTTCCTGCACCCCAAGGTGGGACACAAGCTGTAGCAGTGCTCTTGGTCTGCAGCCCAAGCCTTGGGAGTAACTCTCCTCATGGAGCGTTGTCACTGCTAGCAGCACACAGTGTCTGGGAGAACATGCTGTGACCTGCAGACAGTGCATCCCTGAGCAGAGACTGAGCTGAGAAGTCAAACCCCTGCACAGAATTAGTTCTTTTCTCACACAAACCAGGACAAGTGAGTAGAATACTAGAGAGGATTTTTTTTCTCATAAAAAGCCTTAAAGTAGTACAGCTGAAATAGAAAAAAGAAAACACCAGTAAAACAAACAGCAAGATGGGAAGCTATCCCTGCCACACTGCTTTCATGTACTGTGAAGCTCTTGGGCCAATAACCTCCACTCAGTAGCATCTATGCTCCTGGAACACACGTGTGTAAGGTGGAATTTGTGAAGGTGCATAAGGGGTTTGGATTTTTGATTCCCCCAAAAATGAAGGGACAGTCAGGTCTCACCATTCTGTACCAAAAGCTTCAAAAAGTTGCCTGTAATGTTGAGTTTCACTCTATTTCTGAATGCTTCTGTTCCATTTGGGACATTTATAGTTTGGATTGATTTATTTTTTACAGGTAAACAATATGGGAACAAAGGGGAAAAAAGAAATCACAATTTCCAGGTAGACTTTATCTACATATAGCTATAGAATGCACTTCTGCTTGGGAAAATATCCTTTGTCTTTGTACACTAACACTGCCACATAATTTACATGGAAAAAAGCAGGAGATTTGCATATAAATTGCTATTTTTCATAACACATTCAGTTCTTCTGGGCTGTACATAGACTAAGATTTAGAGCAGAGGTAGGAAAACAAACAGTTCAAAGAAAAAAGATTCCACATTCTGAAAGAAGGAGGTGATTTTAAAATAACATTCCAAGTCAATATTGTTGGAGACATTTACCTCCAAACTGGCTTATAGCTATTTCAGTGGTTCAGCCTGTAGGTTGGATCTCTGAAAGACCAAGCTAGAAGCTGGATTGTCCTGAGGGCTGACAAATGTCACTTCATTCTTCCACTGGCTAAAATAGCCTTTTCCATTTGAGTAACTCATGAATGTCCTCATTTGGAACAGCAAATAATTACATTTAGTGATTCAGCTTCTGGTTAAATGATCTTAAAACTTTGTAAACCTGTTGGTCCAGTAGAGGAAATCTAGGCATTGGTACAGATCTGGTTTATAGGTTGTAACCTCTGAAAAGATACTTCTGTTTATTAACCTGTTGGGAAACTCAGGGTTTTTTAAAATCATTTGCTAAAAATATGAATGAGAGGAGCTGAGTGATGTCCTGGAGTAAAGACAAACTACCTGTGACACACCACACACACCCCCAAAGGTGGCTAGGATGATTGTCACAGAAGGAAAGTTCTCAACACCACTGGGTAGCCATAGCTATGGTTTTATGTGGCTATCAAATGCATGTAGGAAATACTCTAAAGCATAAATACCCCCAAAATAATCCAGCTCTAGGAGTGGAAAAATAGAAAGTTTGTTAGTCATCTGAAAGAATTTGTTGAGGCAAGGGCAATCCAGCCCTGAGTTTCTACAGGTAGCTTGTTAGGGAGGTGGCAAGGGATTTGGAATCATCCTAGTAGTCTATTGTGTTGGGTGTGCTCATGGGCTGGTGGGATTTTTAGCATGCCTGCCCTCCTGCAAAGTAAGGAACTGTCAGATTTGTCACCAATGCAGGGAATAGACTTGTAGAGGACATGAAGCAGAAAAGAAAAACCAGAACAGTTCTGAAGTGAAAACTTTGCACATCCCATTTGAATTTCAAATACCAAGTTTGTACTTAAGCTATAGCCTTAGTGGCTTAAGAAAAGTGTGTCACAGATTGAAAGGAAAATGTCTTATCTCCATGTACTTCATAGTTATTTATAGTCAAATGGTTAAGTGGAAGTCAGGATTTAAGTTCAGAATATTGAGCCTATGTGAGTAGTTATTATCTGAACACAAAATCACCAGTTGCTTCTATTTCTCTTGAGTGCATGGAGCTGAAAACTGTTCTGATATCTTCATCTTTGACAGGAGACATCATAGGATCACAGAGTGGTTTGGGTGAGAAGGGACCTTTCAAGGTCATCTAGTCCAACCCTCCTGCAGTCAACAAGGACATCTCCAACTAGATCAGGTTGCTCAGAGCCCCAGACAACCTGACCTGGAATGGCTCCAAGGATGGGACATCTCCCACCTCTCTGGGCAACCTGGGCCAGGGTCTCATCACCCTCAGCATCAAAATTTTCTTTCTTCTATCTAGTCTAAGTCTCCTTCTTTTAGTTTCAAACCACCACCCCTTGTCCTGTCCCAACAGGCCCTGCTAGAAGTCTGTCCCCATCTTTCTTATTAATCCCTTTAAGTACTGAAAGGCTGTAATAAGGTCTCCTTAATACCTTACAGAAAATAATGCTTAACACATCCTTGTTTTAATTTGTGAATAATTATATGACAACTGAACTGTCATCTTCCTTTTGCAGTGTTTTCATGGATGTTTGTGGCCTTACTGGATGTGGATAAATGCAAATGTCAGGATGACATACATTAATGTTTAGGACTAGGCACATTTCAGCAAGTGACTCCATTTATTTAACTCTGTAGCTTCAAGGGCAATGGGCAATTTATAACAGAGCTAACGGAAAACAGTCAGAAGTACTAAAAATGGCTGTGGTGGGAATGATGTTGCTATATGATAACTGACAGGAGCTATAGGAGCAACTATATGGAGGAGTTGTTCCAAACTGCACCTCTGTGTGAGACTGTGTGTTGCATTATATTGACAGTCAGAGCAGTTTATTTTCTGTCCATGTTTCTGCATGCAGATGTTTCAGCTTCCTCAGCTTCAACAGAGGCTGCTCTTTAACGTACAAGGGAGGCCAGATTTCCTTCCATGAGATTCACAACAGGTTTTTGGTGGTTTGGGTTTGTTTTTGTATCTGGTTTGTGGAAATGCCAATAGAGATGTGGCATGCTAATGTCTGTCATTTTAAAAAGAAGATATAATTTGGGAAACTCTTGGTCAAATTAAGACCAGATTTTTGTACTATACTGAAGGACAAGTCTCTGGTATGGTACAGACATTCTGAAGGGAATGGAATATAATATGTGAAAGGTAGGTAACAAGTTATCTTGTAACTACCAAAAAGAGAAAGCTTTAACTCTTCATGTCTTTGGAAATGTCTAATCTGGTGAATTAACTATTTCAGTCTGATGAATTAGGTTTTTTATGGTAATAAACTAATCCACCAGAAACCCCAAACTATTTTTATTGCTCTGCACCTACATGGATTTCATTATGCTTTGAAACATCAAATCTGAAGTGAGAACCTTCTCCCCTTTCAGAGAGGCTACCTCTGTTTGAAATGCCCAAAACACTGAAATACAAACCCAGGCATCCAGTGAACAACAGGAAATTGAAGACTAATGAGAACACACAGACATACACACCAAAAAACATGGCCACTGAGGCTCCTCCTAAACTTTGTGCGTGATTTTGTGATTTGATGGAATAAAGAAAAAAACCCCACAACACAAAAAACCCAAACCCCAAGCCCTTAGTGAAAGAGCAAAGCTGGTAAATGCAGACTGCTGGCTCCTGGGGTCAGGAATCCACTGCCTTTTTTCCACCTTGAAGTTCCTAAAGGCCACAATCCACCACTGATGCCCATAGAATCATAGAATTGGCAGAGCTGGAAGGGACCTTAAAGATCATCTAGTTCCAACCCTCCTGCCTGGCAGGGACACCTACCACTAGATCAGGTTGCCCAGAGCCCCATCCAGCCTATATTCTTGAAGTGACTCAGCAGTGAAACCCTCAGGGGGTGTGTTTTGGGTGTTTTTGATGCCTATCTGTCATTCTGTCCAAGACCTCTTCTACTTGAAGTCCTATTAAACCAAAGAACACCACGCTGTTGAAATGCCTTTTCCCATCATCTTATATATTGCAGTTGTTCACAGCTAAGTGATAGATTTGCCATTTCCCCTCCAGGGAAGCTACCCAGCCTAAGACTCCCTCAAACACCCTGGTGTCCAGGTGGGGGAGGAAGTAGGACAATGACAATTTCCAGCTTTGCAACCCTTCAGTAGTTTCAGATGTCCTTCTTTTTTGTGACTGCCTCTCCCCAGGAGGTTGGAAAGAGAGAAAGAAGAGTTTGCCTCACAGCTCTATTTAGCCTCAAGGCTGGTTAGTAGAAATAGAATTCCTCACAGTTGCAGGATAATGTAACCTAAATAGAGCTATCAAGATTGTCAGGCAGCCTTTGTGGTTGGCAGAGCAGTGATGGTAAAAGAAAAGGGAATTTTTTGTTGTTGTGTCATTGTTGTGTGGGTTTTTTTTTTTCCCCCCTAAATAGCTTTCCCCAAACTGTCAGGAGAGCACCTGGTGAAATGAAGCCTTGTTTGTGCTGTGGAGCTTTTGTTCTCAGAGATAGTTTAAGTAATAAATATGATGGAATAATTACATAGAAAAATAACAACTTCATTTCCATCAGACCACGAAAGGGGTGGTTGTGAGTCTTCAAAGAGTCCTGAACACTTGAGGAAATAATTACAGCTGAAATTCTCTCTGCAGCATCCCAGCCTCTGTGGAGAGTAGAGGCTGTGTGGTACCTGCAAAAGCAGAGGGAGTGAAGGTTAGATGCTCAGGATAATTACTCTGGAAATGGTTGCTTGGGAATGAATCACCTCTCGTCTCATTAGCATTCAGCACCACAGCTGCTGGGTAAAAAGGAAACAAACCCTCGGAATGGCAAAGAGAGGCAAAAAAGGGCTGTTTTTTTTCTGTGGATGTAAATCAGGGTGGTTTGACAAGGAATTCACTGGAGCTTGGAATGATTTATGCCTGCTGAGGACCTTGGCCTTGAGGAAGCAGCTGGAACCAAAGTGACTTCTTCATGGGGCTGTGAGGTGTCCCTGGAATCTCAGCAAAAACCCAGCAGTGGGCTTCTGGCTGCTAGGGGCCTGCCCCTGTCTGTGTCTGATTTATCAGTAAAAAGATAACTTAGTTACTGTTTTCTACAAGTGTGAGGGAAGAGAACCATAAGACTCCTACATCATTTGCCTTCCTGTTAAATCCCAAATCCTTGCCCCAGAACTATTTGTTCTTAATTTTCCCCACAGGAGGTGGTTGTGGCTGAAGAAACAGCAAGGGTAGAAACATGGTGCTTAACAGAATCGCTACCTACAGCTGCTTATAATCACTAAGCACAACTGTTTTGTGCTTAATTATCTCTACTCCAGGCTTTATGTGTTAAGATGATTGCTTCTCACTCACTCCACCCTCCTAAGCTACCTCCTTCCTGTTGGCCACAGGATATCAGGGGAGTGCAAAGGTAGTAAGAGCTTCAAGACCAGTGTTGGAGCTGCTGTAATACCTCTGGAGAAAAGGTACAGAAAATATTATAACGTGTTTGTTTTTTTGTGATGCAGTTGTTTGTTGGTAGAACATGTTCCCAACACTGGGTACCTCTTTGCCCCTCTCCTCTTTGTGTAGAGAGGCCAGAAGAAGGAGTTTTGCTTTGTGGTTGGAGCTTGTGCTGGCTACTGTGAGTAACAACGAGCCTCTCACTGTGACCTGCTGCTCCTAGGTATGGTTTGGTCTGACCCAAAGAATTGGTAGCATGCAAAAAGAGAATCTCAGCTCTTTCTCTTTAATGTTGTTCTGTTGTATTTCTCTATTTTCTTAAAGTGACTCAGCAGTGAAGCCCTCTGGGAGTGCGTTTTGTGTGACTTAGGGTAGGTTTCCTGTTCTATAACAGTTAATAGGCTAAAGACTAAGAATGTGGATACTGTGTATCATAGAGTGTTGCTGTTGGAATGAGATAAAAGCAGTGGCATAAATCTAGTTTAGAGCATGAAAAGTTGTACTGAAGGACACAGAAGTGGCAGACCTCATTATTGTCACAGGAGAAGGCTGTCTCTTCAAAATTTATGGTGGTAAAGGTTTTTGTTAGCAAAATATGGGATGTTTATTATACTACGGTAAGACACTGAATTGTTATGGGTGTTTCCTTGCTGAGGAGAGAGGTATGGTACATGTGTGTGCTTCTGGAGGAGCAGGCTACTCATTTCATGAATTCCAGGTAGTTTGTGTGTGATTAAGAGGAGAGAGACATTTCTGCTCTCTTAGGTCAGCTATGAGAATGTCAGGAACAGACATGTCTCACAGACCAGCTACTAGCCTCTAAAGATGACAGTAGTCTGGAAACTGATGAGTTACAAGGTAGGTGAAGACACATTAGAGTCTTGCAGACTGGGCAGCTAATGTGGAGCCTAAAGGCTTCTTTCCATCCTTTCAACGTTCTCCATGCTAAGGTTAGGAAAGCTGGTGGGTTTGTCATAATAGCAGGGAAGCAGAGGAGTAAAAACTTGGCAGTCAAATTGATGTTTTGTTGCTAATCAGGTTAAGAGCTCTTTCTTAAAGAGCAGGAAACCCTTTCGTGAGGATATATGTTCCTAATACAGGAGAGATATTAGGACATTGACCGCATTCTCTCTCTTTTCCTCCTCTGTTCTTGCCATTCCCCATTCTAAGTTCTTTCATGCCTTACTTCTGTCTGCAAGTGAGCTCCTCTTAATTCAGAATACTTCTTTTCTGAATGAATCCTTGATTTCAACATTACCTTGATTTCCACCTTTTGGATTAGTTAACTTTTTAGAAGAGAATGGGAATTAAAGTGAGGGAAGGATTTTAACTGGGTACAAAAAGAAGAATCCATTTTGAGGGATTCCAGAAGGAGATTGAGCTCATTTGTAGTTCAAAATGTCTCCCACCTGGTGCCTTAATGGCATGAGAAACACCTGTTTGCAGGGAACGCTCCCTGCTTGACTGCTGGGTAGGTTTTGGTTGCTGCTTGGAGGAATTTTGGATTGGTGGTTGGGTGCTGTCCTGACACTGTCTGTCTTTCAGCTACTGCTTTAGCTTTTTCTAGCATGTAACTCCCATTAATGAGTTTTTATGTAAGCTTCATACGTACTTGTAAATGAACACACTGCTTGAACCTGGGGGTTGTGTCCTTCAGCAGCATACAGTTTAAAGCATGTCAGTTGTGGCCAGTTAGCTCTGTCCACTCCCCTTCAGAAGGTAAAATTCCTCTCATTCCTCTATTTAATAATCTACACATTACATGCTAGTACAATACTGCCACTCATTCAACAGTGGGAAACAAGCAGAGGGGGGAAAAAAAGAAAAGATGACTGCAAATGGTGTTATTCTATTGACAGGGAAGCAGCAACTTGAATTGCAAACCCCTGCTGCTTGCTTTTTTTACCTCCCCTACCCCCATGTGGCTGTATGCACCATCTTCTGCTTGTTTAAGCTCCACAGTGGAAATGATGACTAGGGGATGTGGAATTCATCTGGGGCACAGGCTGGGTCATGAAGTAATAGAATGGTGATGGTATGAGAAGACATCAGGGTGAAAATAAGGTGGTTGGAAGGGGTTGGTCTTCTTCTAGAATTTGCATAGGAAGTATGTGCTGTAATCAGTAAGGTTTTAGTACCTTAGGTTTTACGGCACAGTACCTTATTGGACACTAATATAACTAATATATATAATATATAACTAATGTTTTAGCTGTGGTGTGCAAAGTAGAGGTCTCAGCACTGAAGCCAGGAATTGGCCAACTGTTGTCTGGTCAGTAGACTCTAAGTTAATAAAGTAAATATACAGCTATTCTTTTCCTCTTATGGATAAAAAGTAACTAGCAAAGGCAATATCAGTCCCTGTCACCTAGGTACAACTGCATTAGAGCTAAGTGGTGAAACACATAATCTATTTTTTTTGTCTGGTTAGCTTTTTTTGGGAGAAGAGTTTAGTGCTGTAATTAAAACTGCAAAGAGAGAAAGCAAAATATTGTAATGTTGCAAATGTGTGGAAAACTAGAAACACTTCACAGTTTAAGTCACTTTGAACCAACTCAGTATTTGTTGCTCATGGATTTTGCTGAGCTTGTCAAACAGAGAGAAATGATGTTTAAAACCTTCATATGGTGAAGCAGCTGGAAATTGCTAGGCAGTGTAGTAGTTTCATGTGTACAGTGTCACATCACTTTAATAGCTTTTTTTATCAGAAATCTCTTTTGAGAGTTCACCAAACCAATTTTGGAGCTCCAAATACAAACTCAAAACTGGCAAGGTCATCTTTGATTGCTGTGATTCCAAAGAATGTTTCTTAGTATGTTTTAAATCAGTAGTGCATATAATTAGTGAAAGTTTTGGGGAAAAAGGTATCATTTTCCTTTTTTCCACTAAAATGGGGAAATAATTGACTCCCTCCTTTTTTTTTTTTTGGAGGGGGTGGTGTTCTAATAAAAATCAGACTTGATAAATTTAGTATGAGGATAAAAGCTAGACACTGAATGCAGCCAATTTTATGCTGCACTTGAAGAAACGCTTAGAAACACTTAATGACTCTTGAGGAGGATGGGAAATGAAGCATGGTTGGGTGGTTCACTCAAAGGACTGAGTCAGGATTCTTTAGTCCCTGTCACTCTGAAATAGAGCCTTTCTTTCTGACCTTGGACCACTTGCCTGTGTGCATGAAATTAGGTACTTGCAGTATTTCTTCAAGTTCACATATTGACTGACTCCTGCAGTCAGTAAAGGCTTCTTGTCCTATCACTGAGCAGAGTCTGGCACCAGCCTCTTGCCCTCACCTTTTAGCTCTTGCTCAGCAGTGAGCAGATCCTCTCTGCGGCTGCTCTTCTCCAGGCTAAGCAGATCCAGGGCTCTCAGCCTTTCCTCTTTCTCTGAGATGCTCCAATGCCCTCAGCATCTTCCTAGCCTCTGTTGGACTCTCTCCAGTAGTTCCTTGCCTCTCAAACTCCTGGATCCTAGTCTTTCTCGTTCACCATTAACTTAAATCTTGTAGATCTGTTTGTATGGGAGGAAATGGTACAAAACTGATAAACTACTGTCTCTGACTCAATGAGCCCTACATTTTACAGCAGTGAATCCCAAGCTAAAAGTTACCTGAGCTATTTCAGAGAGGAAGGTGTGAGAAATAACCCAGAGGTAGGTGCTAAGAGGATAAGTTCTCATGTAGAATGGCTACCCTCTGAAAAGGTAGCAAAGAGCAGGGCTGAGAGCAGCACACTATCTAATTCCCAGCATGTGAGAGAAGAGACTGCTGAGGACTGCTGTTCTAGAGGAGGTGCTGCATTTTCCTCCTCTTGATAGGGCAGACAGAAATGGTTTTGAAGCCCAGCAAAGGCTGATGGGTATTGACAGGAACTTGCAACAGCAGCACCACCAAGCTTTTGGTTCTGACTCAAATGTTTTCATACCTGCAGCTCTCCTGAGTCATCAGGAATGGGTAAAATAGATGCATGGAAGGTCAGTGTTTGAAAACACATACAGAGAGCACTGTAATTATCTGAAGCTAAACTGGCAGATATTGTGAGGGAGTGTTGTAAGCAGACTGAATTCTTGAACTGACAAGCCGAGGTTACTGATCCCATTTCCACAAGCATAAATTCTGCATGACTGTCTTCTATCCAAATTCACATATCCAGAGTTTTATTATTTTAGAAACGTGCTATAAGGTTCTCCTGGGAAGGAAAATGATTAAACTCTGTCCTGGGCTAAACCACAAAGCATTATCATCTCCTCTTTGAAAGATTTCACTATCCTCAAGACGTTAGCGTGGAGCTAAATTTAGAAAGTCTGGATGCCAACAAAAGCAGTTCAGGTTTTCTATAGACAGTGACAAACTCATCTATTCTCAACCACTCCCTCAGGTCAGAGTTCAGATTTCATCCTTACCTCTGGTCAGAGGCTGGGTGACATCCTGAACAACTGGCTCCTGTGGTTTACAATGCCAGCTGACAGTGGAGTAGTTTATATTATGATCTACAGCCTTTAATTGTCTGGAGTTGACAATGTTTGATAAGCCATTCATGGTAAGAGAATAACTGCTAGAGAGAAATGGAGCTGAAGAGGTGGCAACACAGGACACAAGTAGATGTTGTGTTTATTCTGAGTGCTCTAGTTTTTAAGTCTGACCTGGAGGTACATGAGGAAAAGGATAAGAAAACAAACATTGCTGCCATTGTATAGGTCTCGGTCAAAGGCAAACCCAGCTTTTCTGGGCTTCTGGGAAAAAGGGCTGTGCTGAAATTAAATTACCTTTTGAGTTGACTTTCCTAGTGTGAGCAACCATATATGTAGATATAAATCAGCGAAGAGAGTTGGCATTTGCATAGTGTATTATATATATGAACAAAATCTAACAAAGTGACCAACAACAGGACCCAAGGGAATGGCAGGAAGCTCTGCCAGGGTAGGTTTAGGTTGGATGTTGGGTAAAAGCTTTTCCCTCAAAGGGTGGTGGAACACTGGAATAGGCTCCCTAGTCATGGCATCATGCTTGACAGGATTCATGAAAAATCTGGAAAATTCTCTTAGGCGCATGGTGTGACTTTTGGGGTTGTCCTGTGCAAAGACAAGAGATGGACTCGATGATCCTTGTGGGTCCCTTCCAACTAGCTAGGGCTCCTTCCCTAGCAAAGGCCAAGTATTGCCATTCCTGAGCTACAAAAGGCTCTATCTGCCGTTGGACCTCAAAAGTCAGTAAAATGGAAGATGCTCACAGTCAGGAGAATCACCTGGTAGCAATTAAAACAATACTTTCTGAGCAGAATAGCTGAATGTGTCATTGATTTAATGGTCCTTGGCAGTGACTGTTTAGGTGGATTTACAGGAAGCTTCACATGACATTTCATTAGTATCACAGTGAATTAACTTTATAGTGGTGTGGTGCTTAATCCAATTTAGGCTTGGTATTATTAATGACACTACTAGGGAAATAGTTTTTAAGGCAATTAAACAGCAGTGTGTAATGTTGCCAAGCACCACTGCTGATATCCGATGGCATCACAAAATAACGTGTTTGAAAAGGGAATTGAAAATGGAAAGAGAGCACTTCCTGGTGATTTAATCCTTTGCACTTGGAAGGCTACCAAGCCATGTAAAAACCCATTCTAGAAGATCCACTTTTGAGGCAGGGTAAGTAAATACATTTATCCTTCTGCTTGCTAACAGCTTGAGCCACATGCAGTGCACATGTTAACTCCAGCATATGTTGCTTTGTTTAAAAAGAGGGGGAGGAAAGTACTCTTGCTTCCAGAGTCAAGAATAATGGCAGATTAGGACAAAGCAAAGCTGTGCAAACTGAACAGCGATTATTATAACACCTAGGCTCAAGCTCCTGCTGGTCCAGGCTGCTGCAATCTCACAGTGCTTGTGTAATTGCTGCATACCTGAAGATGCCTGAAGTCCAAAAATGATTATGTGCAGGCAGGAATAAAGCCTCATGAGCAGAGTATGGAGTGTGTAAGGCTCTGACTCATATTTTCTAGAGGGTCACCTTGCAGGAACATTAGAGGTAACTCTTTATGGCTGTACCTTCTTCCCCTTTCGTGGTCTGAAGCAGGTAGTAAGGGTGTGGTCTCTGTTCAGCAAGTATAGTTCCCTGCCTGTATTAAGATGAGCTGATTGTTGTGGGGTTTTTTTTGCTGGTTTTTTTTTTTCTCCCTTTTAAATAATCCTAGGGTCAGCTTATATGATGTAAAAGAGGACATGGAACTCCAGGCTCCCTTTGGTCAAAATATCTCAATACATCAATTGTAATTTGGTCTAATACAAGACAGCACCAATAACTACCCATAACAGCAAGGAACAGTGAACTGGACCAAGTGAAGTGACAAGTGCATTTTAAGAGATCATAAAATTCCCATTTCCAGGCATCATTGTGCTAATACCCCATGACCAATAACCCATATCATCATGTACAAAAGTAGTATTAAACTCTAATTTATGAGGTGGGCTACATTGGATGGTGGGAGCTAAGAGATCTTGCATTTGTATGTTGTTCTAGTTATGGTCTTTAGTTTTGCTCACTGCCCCAGACTATTTAAATTCCAGGTAAAAAAGCCACCCTAATATATAATGGGTAAATGTGTAAGGTACTTTAATGTCACAATTTTAAGCAACAAGCTGTGGGTTCTCTTGAGACAGTTTCTTTTATCATCTTGCTGGGTTTAGATTGGATTCAAATGCTGTTCCCTCTTCCTCTTAGACATACAGCATGCAAAGATATGTGTTTAAGTGATGCATTAGTTCCAAAGATGATTCTTATGCTAATCTGATTGCTTGTTTCTCTCCTTGGTATTTATAGTAATGACAAAGTACCTTTCATTTTATATGATGGCATCAAAATGTAGTAGGGAAAGGAAATAATCTCTCTGCAGGCTTTACACTGTAGTGTTTTACTGCCTACACCCATGTGCCAAGGACATCTCCTGTACTGTCATATAATTTAATTTTATTTCCATGCAGTGATTTTTCCATATCTCCAGTGGGTGTGCACTGCTGCCTGTTGGATGTTTATCTAGGCACTCTAATGTGTGGGGGTTTGTGTTGTTTTTCTTTCAATGAAGGAACAGAAGCTGCTTTTAACTCTAATATGCCCAACTAGATCACTTTCTGTGCTGTGACCTTAATCTAGTAACTGATACAAAGAGGAACGTGCATAAATAAAGTGACAAGTTCAGACCAAGCAGTGTGAATTCTTCCCATATTTTGATGTTAAACCCTGGCACTCCCTCCTGAAAGAGGCAGTGGCTATGGAAAACATACATACTTTGAAAAGGAGACTGACTACATTTGATGGAAGAAAAGTCTCTCAGGAAGAACCAAATGCAAAGAAGGTGCCTCAGAGAGGAGAGTCCTTGCTGCACAAATGGCTGAGTGTTAGAGAATGTTTCAGTCACAGAATCACAGAATATTAGAAGGTGGAAGGGACCTCAAAAGATCATCTAGTCCAACCACCCTGCCACTGCAGCATTCCCAAGTTTTCCCTTTTTCTGTAGGGTTTTATAGGCATCCATTGTGCTTTGAGCTGACCCAATTTGTCAGCTCACGTGATCTGATCTGTCAGCTCCCATGGGCTTAGACTTTACAATATAGGTAGACTGAAGGAGAATGTGTGAACTCCATTTAAGCCCCAATGAACCAAACTTACTGCTGGAGACTAATGAAACTGATGGTTCTTCCCCTTCCCAGTTCAAAGATCCCCTAAAATCTGGTACAGGTTTGCTCACCCTCATTATGCACATCCTTGTGTAGGCAATTACAAAGCACACTGATCTTGCTCACTTGCACTAATGTAATTCATGACATAAGCTCCAGACCTTTACAGTTGAAGCCCTCAGGAGACCTAGTTAAGTACTTGAGGATGGACTTTCTTCTCATGAAGTAATGTTGAAAGGGAGTTCAGTTATGTAGAAACTCCTAAACAAGGGGGTTCGGGTGGGCTTGCTTCAACTCTGGACCCTGCAGATGCTTTCTTCTGCTCCTAACATATACTGTATGTTGGTGTGGAGCTCTGGAGAGAGACTAGGACAAGTAAGGAACCGAAGAAACTCCTGTCTCCAACAGCATCTGAAGAACCTGTAAGCAATGTTAAACTACCTCCTTGCATGAATTAGGGCTGGGGGTAGCCTTCTGCAGAGAGGGGCAGAATTAATGCCCCTTTCTTCAGATGAGTAACGGTCTACACAGCAAAGAGTTCACCTGAAGGGTGATTGCAATCCCATAATGAGCTCTGTTAAATGTCTTGCTTTGCACCTCTGAAAACACAGCTCTTATCAGCACAAAAGTTGTCATAATACAAGTTGAGGTTAGATAAAGGTCATTAATAATGGTCAAATACTGTATCAGTGGAGCACAATAACTGTATCTGAAT
Organism: Galbula dea; assembly: GCA_013399015.1. Classification (NCBI taxonomy): domain Eukaryota; kingdom Metazoa; phylum Chordata; class Aves; order Piciformes; family Galbulidae; genus Galbula; species Galbula dea. Next base: position 1,285,515 of record VWZX01001133.1, on the reverse strand, counting down.
TTATCTCAGAGAGAAACCACTTCACTTTGTTGTACAATGCTTCCCTCCTTCAAAAATCAGAACTCTTATGTTGGAAGCATTGACCAATATGCTGAACCCAAACTATGCTGTGACACCCCACATATGTGTTGTCATCCTGGGAGTGATGTTGGATGTGTCTGAGGACTTGGACTCAGTGAGTGATCCTCTTGTAAGTTTAATTCTTAGGTAGAGTAATTCCCCCTGCAGTGTTCCCAGGGAGGTCTGTCTGCTGGAGTTGATTTAAGGGTGGGAAATGGTTGCAGCCTCTTGGCAGTTTGGCCAAGGAATTTATGGATCTGGAATCCCTGAACTGTTACAGGACCCTAGAAATTACAGATGGAAAGGGACTCAGAAGTATCATTGGAGCACACGTGCCAGAGCAGGATTGTTTTGTGGAGTTAATTCTCCAGTGTTTTGTCCAGACAGGGTTTGCAAACCTGTTAGGTGATGTTCACAGGCAGTGCTGGGGAGGATTGGAGTCCTTGACACTAAACTTGTGAGAAAGCATATNCCCAGGCACTAGCTGTAGGCCGTGGATGTTAAATGATAGGTTCTAAGGCTGTTAGGTTCAACTGTTAACACTCAAATTATCATTGCCCTGGAGTATTTTAAAGCCTGTGTTTCAGAATCTGAGATTGTGAATAGCTAACACTTTTTCTCCTTCACAATTTAGTGCAGACTTAAGAATTAGAAGCTCACAGAAAATGTATGGGGGGCAGGGGGAGGGTGAGAGGGAGAAAAGTCTGGGCTACTTCTTCCATAGCCTTTGTCTGGGTGGTGGAAGTGGAAGCAGTTTAGAAGAAGTGGATATTTTATCAAGGATACTTTTTGGGAGCAGAAATGAAATTTCAAGGGGATGTTCTTGCAGCTGTAATTCTGTTTGAATCTTGCCTCTCTGCAAGTTTTCTATGCCTAAATGGTAACTTGGCTTTAACATTCTCTATCATTGATGGTTCTGAAGTTGAGAGTGTCAAATTCACCAGTCCTGCTTTTGGTACAAAGACCAAGAACTTCCTTCACCTAGAGAATATTGTTCCTCTACCATCAAAAGAGAAGCTGTAGCTTTTTTCCTGGAATATGTGTGTTCCTTTTCTTGTCTGTTGGGTTATTCACAAAAGTGTTAAAGTCTGATTTTTCAGCTTTGTGACTGAGTTTTAGACTTCCACCTGTCTTGTTACAATGGAACTCTGCAGGAAAAATATTTTAGAGTAGCACAAAAGCCTTTTGAATTCTCTCCTTTCCTGAAACAAAATGGCAGTGATCAAATGTTGATCTTTTTCATCCACCAGATTGGGCTTTTGCTTCACATAAGTTGTCTAACCTCTCTAGCTGCTCAGTTGACATAGAAAATGCTAGAAGATGCAGATATCATACATGGAATGGGTAAATGAATGCAAAATTCAGTCTTGCATCATTAAATTATCTTCAGCTATTTTTTGCTTGGCTAATGGCTAAAGGAATACACATAGCTGGATCCAGATATTTAACCAGGTAATATTAATAAGGTCACAGTTCCACAAAAGCATCACATTTCTGCACTGGTCCATGGAATCCCTGAAATCCTGACTGTTGTGGTTTCAACTAGACTTGCAATATGTCAGACATGTTTAATGAATGAGGAAGTATTTCAGTGGAGCTGTGGCCTTTCTAAGGATGCTTTGGTTTGTAAAAATCTCAGTGGATGAACTTGGTAGAAAAAAGTGTCATGGAATATTTCATGGACATCTTTATGCTATATAGGACTTCATAAAAATAAACCCAAGACAATGAGACTTGGCAGAAGATTTTAGGTGTTTCTTGCAGTGACAGTGTGATTTCATAGAATCATTAAGGTTGAAAAAGATGTCTAAAATCATTGAGTCCAACTCTTAACCTAACACTGCTAAGTCAACACTAAACCATGTCCCTCAGCACCACATCTACATGTTTTTTGAACATGTCCAGGGATGGTGACTCCACCACTGCCCTGTGCAGCCTATTCCAGTGTTTTACCACTCTTTTGGTGAAGAAATTTTTCCTAACCTCCAACCTGAACCTCCTCTGGCACAACTTGAGGTTGTTTCCTCTCATCCTGTTGCTTGATATTGGGGGGAAGAGATCAGCTCCCACCTCCTTTCAGGGAGTTGTGGAGAGTGAGGAGGTCTCCTCTGAGCCTCCTTTTCTCCAGACTAAATAACCCCATGGCCATGGTTGGGAAGGGATTGCCTTTGTTTTTCAGGCAGTTTTGAATAAGAAGCGGTTTCCAGGTTGGTGGAAAGTTGGTGTGACTCCTGGAAGACCCTCATGGCTTGGGTAGTGCTAGTTTAAGGCATATTTTCCTTTTCGGTACAAATTGATAAAAGTTGCCTGCAGCCTGTATCAGTTGGTTATCTGCTAAGGTGAGTGAGAAAGAAGCAAAGCAGAAACATTTATGCTTTCTGTGCTCCTGGGAAGTCCCAATGATTTACAGAAAGAGAAGTACAGTTGATTACTGTTTGCAGGCAAACTTCTGCACACCCCACAGAAGCATCCAAGAGACTGGACAGGAAGTGCTGGCCTGGCTGAAATAAATGGCAGTGCTCCCACTGAGTTCAGTGGGGCCAGGGTTTTTACTCAAAGAAAGCATAAAATAAGTGAGAGTATTGCCCAGGACTGAAAGAGAGGTGGGAAAAAGCAGAGTTCAAATATTCCCTGTTGAGGATTCCCAAACCCTTAATTCTTGACTTAGCAAAAACAAACAAAAAGATTATCAAAAATGCTGTTTCTGGTTATTCACAGAACTTTTCTATTCAGGGGATTTGCTAGTTTCACAATATTTACTCTCAAACTTAGTTCCCCCAGGCTTAGAAAGACACATGTCTGACTAAAAGCAATAGATAAGTAATGGCAAGAGAGATCTGTTCTTGCCAAAGGCTGGATACTGCCCCATCTGCTGACAGGCAGGTCTGGGAATCACTCAACATACTCCTGCAACGTTCATGAGAAAGGAAATTTTCAGTGTTCCTGAAGAGATGTTAATGAAGTACTTCCTAGGACCCTGTGTTCTCAGAAAACTCTCAATGTCAGGACTCTCCCTGGCTTGAACAATACAGTTCTTAGTCCTTTGAGATCACTGTTATTTGAGAGAGAACAGAACATTTCTTACCTTGCAAGACCTAAGTTGAGGACCTCACACTCTCAGAGCTGGTGACATAAATAACACCTGACCCAGCCCTGAGCTGCGTTCCTCTGAGTGCTTGAGGTGTTAGGGAAGGCATCAGATACAATAGGCAACACAAAGTCCCTAGAGTTCAGCTCTGGCAGGTGAGTGAAGGATCTTTCAGACTGAGTATGTCAGTCTTTTCCCCCCACCCTGCTCCCCACTCCCTTTTGCTTTAGACAATACACATTCTCAGTTAAAGATGTGAGATCTTGACAGCACATTTAGCAGTAATTATTCCTCCTTACATTGGCACAAGCCAGAGGGTTGCAAAGGCAAACAAAAATGAGGCAACTCCACTAGAAGGGTTTTAATTCTTGAAGTAGGATTTAAATATTTAATCTTACATTTGCAATCCATTTCATTTTTTTATTTTAAGCCCAAATTTGTGACAGAAATATGTTCAGAGTTGGAAGTACTTGGGAGTCTTTTGGCAGAGGTGCTTCTGGGAGCAAGCTGATGGGTGTGGGTGGCAAAGGTGAAAAGTTGGCAAGGGCTAGAGTCACCAGAATGAGCCTGGTAACCTTTTCTTCTCATGGAATGCCTTCCACCCCAGATCTGCTGGCTGCCCAAGTGCTGCAGGTGTCCTAGACCCTTATTCATATCTGGGTTTGGCAAATGTGCTGTCAGTGTCTGCTCTGTACTCATTTTGGCTTTGGAGGATTTATATTTCTATTACAAGGGTACCCAGTTATGGCTAATTTGCTGTGAGGATATTAACCCACTCACTCTTCTCATAGCTTTTGATGTCAACACAAAGGACAGACAAGGTGAGGGAAGGAACAAAAGGAGTGGGAGAAAAAAGACAGGTATGGTCAAGGCCATAGAAGCTGCAGGTTTCTAGAAAACTACAGTTTTATTTATTCAAGAAAATTCATTTTTCTGCCTGTTATGGACAAAGGCAGGGGACATACAGAACACATACTTTGGTTCCTTCATGTGAAAAACTTAAATCAGAAAAACCCTGGAAAGGGATTATTAGCTGTCACCTCCATCTGCAAATAAAATATTAGGTATGTAGAAGCTAAATCCTTCTTTCAGCGTGTGAATTCTAGGAACAGCTTGTGCATTCCACTGGTCTAGCCACAGCGACTGGGGAGACCACATCCACTCATTGGCTTCTGCTCCATTGGCAGAGCTTCCAGGTTCATTGCAGATGGGAATAGGAAATGGAAAACAGTTTGTCTCTAACAGAGGCATTTTTTAATATGCAACTGGTGGCAAAACTAATCTCTAGTAATCAAAAGTTCTCTTTGGAAGACAGATCTACTGTGGGTTCTGGTAGGAAAAAAGTGTTAGTTTATGGTATTTTGCTAAGGTTTTAGAAGAAAGCATACAGGAAGGTCAGGCAGTTGGATTATCTAATCTGCTTCTGTGATGGGTTGAAGATTTTTAATTATCAAGAAATGGCTGATTGTGCAAAATATCTTCTGGCCAAGGAGTGAAATCACAAATGCAGCTGCATCATGTGTTTTGTTTGGATTGCTCTGCTGCAAAGCCTTCCTTTTTTTTCCTGCAATGTTTTTAGTCTAATATGCAATAGCCTTGGAGGGGAATAAAGGAGCATTTTTGTCCTCTTCTTGTAAAAGACTAATATCTCACCCTGGCAATTGCTCTGGCTGCTGTCCAGTGTGAATTCTGCTGTCTTCATTGCTCTAGGTAGTATTTCAGGTCTGATCGGTGATTTCTGTACTTGGCACTTCCAAGAATGTGGTGGATCCCAGGTCCTTTTCTTTGGCTTGCACAGTTAAAGCAAGAAGGCTGTTGGGATTAAATGATGGCAAGACTGATGGGAACTGATTCTTTGTGGCCTGCTGATCTTTCTGGGTGCTTTTTAGGCAGAATCCTCTCTGAGAGCTGGCAGTCAGCAGAGGATCCTGGCTACAGATCTTAGTTCCAAGTATGATTGATTCTTTGTCCTCCAGCATTAAAACCCAGAACATTGTTCCATGAGGACCCTGAGAGTGCAGACCTGTGAGCAATAGGGGGAGTAAAAGAGGAGGAGGGGGAAAAAAAAAATCAGTATCCAAACCTGCTCTGCCTGGGCAAGGTGACCAAAAGGACTGTGATTCATCTCAACGTATGGAAAAAGGAGTGATGGAGCCCTGGCCCTGGCTGCCCAGAGAGGTTGCTGACTCTCCTCTCAAGATATTCCAAGCCCACCTGGACATCATCCTGGGCAGAAGTCCCTTCCAACCCCCACCATGCTGGGATTCTGTTAAGTGGGTTATAGATGAATGGCCAGCAAGCCCAATTATTGGGAGCCTTTTTTGCAGATGTGATTCCTTTTTAGCCAACCTCTGTTTCACCATCAAAGTTAAAGATACCATCTGAAAATTTTTGTAACTTTTGCCCTACAAATTAGCTCAGTTTAATTTTCTGTTTTTGTTCTTTCCTTGTGCACTGCCAAAGTGCTGAGGAAGTCTGCCTGTCTATTGTGTCTGAGAGGAAAGATTTTTCTTCCATCTGTTATAGACTGTGGCTTGTGGTCCAAGTTCTCCCTTCCTAGATCCTGTTATCCTTTGTGACTTAAACTCCTAGACTGAGCTGCACTCCTGTACTGAAGTCTAAAAAAATATATGTAATATGTGCATGTTATAGTGGTTATTCTGAAATAACTGCCCATGAGTAAGAAATAATTAGTGGTAACATTTCTATTTAATTTATTTTTGATCTCAGATCTCATCTGCAAATGATAGTAAATATTATCCCAAATGAAGCTTGGCAGAAGTTGCAATAGAGATCGGTAAATACAGATTTTTTTCAAGCCTTTGCTAATTTCAGTGATTTAGTTTTTTAAAGGCCAGGATTGGGAAGAGCCTCCAGAATGTACTTCAGAGACAGGAAGGTAATGTAGTCATTCTGAGCTGGCCTCCAGACAAACCTGTTTTTTATCCCTTGAGTGCACGGTGAGGCAGGCTGCCTAACCTGGACTCTAAAATCATATCCCTGAAAGCACATAGGCTAATCCACTATCCCACATAGTGGTAGGGTTGGGATCAAGTTCAGCCTACATTCCATCTCCTAACTTTTACCCATAAAAAGATAACTTTTTTTAGTTTGATTTTTCTTTTTTTATTGTTTAAAGAAAATAAAAGAAACCACCCCTTCAGATTCAGGCTCTCAGATGCCAAGTCTTCTGCTTTTTATTGCCTTCATACTCAAAGATATTCCTGACAGTCATCTGTGAGCAGCAGAACTGGCTGTGGTGATCACAAGGAATCATTAAGGTTGCAAGAGGGCTCCAAGATCATCAAGTCCAACTGTCAAGTGATTTTAGAGTTTCATAGCTGGTCACTAACCAGAACACCCACATGTGCACACTCCTAGAGGAGGTTGCTATGTATGACTCCATAATCAGCTGTATTTTAGAAGAAAGGTGGAAAACACATCAGTTGTTTTCACCAAGTTAGTTTCTTTTAGAAGAGCAGCTGGTTTGGAACGTCTGCAGCCATGTCACATCAGCTGATTGAGTCTCTAAAGAGAACAGCTTTGGTTTGACTGGCAGCAGCAGGATTCCAGATAACATTAATAACATCTGGAGCTGGATGCAATCCATGTTCCCACTGTGGGGAGGTTTGGTGACTTCTTGCTAATAGCAGTCTGATGTTTGTTAAGCCTAAATGTGGTGCCTGAAGAGATTTCATGTGTTTGGCATTGTTATTTGATAAAATGCACTAATTAAGTCAACCTAAGGGCTTTCATTAGACAAATCCTGGTAATTGTGAGAAGAAACATGGATGTTTTCTTCCTCAGTTACCTCTTGATCTCTTTTCCTAAAGGTTGTATGCACATATGCCACCTACTGTCACAAACCCTTTGAGCTATTCAGTAGCTGGAGAACCTTCAGCTGTGCTTTTGTCCAGCTTTGCCAAGAGGAAAAGTGTGTCTTCAGAGAAGAGAATTTCTATTTCATGCCAAAGAGAATAGCATGATGAGGAGTCTTGTGCTTGGGCTCTCTAAAATACAATCATAGAATCACTATGGTTGGAAAAGACCTTTGAGATCATTGAATCCAATTTACTATAGCCCAGCTTGAGAAATTCTTCTAAAGGAATTAAGCAAGTAGAAATTCAAGGAAGGGGAAAAAGAACTGCTACAGGCCTCCCAAAAGCAAAAACAACAAAAACCCCCAACCAAACAAAAAAATCTTCTTAGGAAGATGGGAAGTGCCAGAGTTCCCTGGTTCATGGAGCAAAAGTGGAGCAGTTTCCATGGGTTGGAGCTGTTAGTTCTGGCTGGGTGCAAATTCAGGCAAACTCTGCTGTACTGTTTTATCCCAGCTTCCAAGAAGCAGATGGGGAAATTGCATTTTCCTTGAAGCCTACTTCTCACACTTTATCCCTGTAATTCTTTCTCCTGGTTTAGAATGTCTTGTGGCAAAAGGGCTGAAATCACTAATTAAAGGGAGGTTTGGGTTTTATTTTTCAATGTTACATATTGACATGAAGTGAAAAAAGCCTCTTGAACAAAAAAGGAGGTAGTGATACCTCACTTAGATTTATTTCTTAGATGACTCTATGTTTATTTATTGTTTGTGTGTTCCTGTCCTTTGGATTCACTGAATCTAGCTCCAGGCCTTGCCCTGTGTTCCTCAAGTACACTTTGCTTCTAGCAGAAACACTCAAGGAGGATGCAGCTGTTATTTAGAAGTGTCTTCATGAGGCTTTGTTGCCATGATGGGTTTAGCTGCTCCTTTGCCTCTCATAGATGCTGTGAGGTTCTCTCTTCTAAAAGCTATGCTGCTCCAGGCCTAGTTGATACCTTCTGCATATGGACAGAGGATTATTTATAACTGATTCATTATTCCAGAGTAGGAACCTTGCCCTCAACAAACACGTTTAATGCGCCCAGCAATGTCTCTTGGCTGTGTGCTCTCCTGGCCCATCTGCCTGCCTGGCAGTGTGCCTGCTCCTTAGGGCCCAGGTTCAAAGTGATGATGGGTTTAATTTGGCTTTGTCTGTGACACTGTAAAGACCATCACCTGTTCAAGAGGTACTTCTCATGAGCTACCATCTCATCAGGTCATTGAAGCCACTTTAGAAGTTGTTATACCTGGTGAGACCTCATTCAGACTCTTGTGACTGCCCCAAATTTGTTTTGCTAGCTGCAATCCTGTAAATATTTTTGTGTGTATTTCCTGTACTGTCCAGGAGAAGATAGGAAAGATAGAATTCAAAGCCATTTATTTAGTTTGATGGTTATGTAGTTTATATTTTTAGATACTACTTAAATAAAGTCCTCACAGAATATGAAAACACAGTCAATGTCACCAGATTGTCCAAGTGTGATAATGACTTCAGGGGGTAGAAGTACCCTGGAGCAACTGATGAGTCTTTGGGTCTTCTGTCATGTCCTTTTGTTTTTTGAATTAAAGCCTTTGGAAAAAGTGAACAAAAATCTTCAGAGTGAAAACCAGATCTGCAGATAAGGAAAACCTGGGTGAGAGAGAAAACCTTGGACAGTAAATTGGTTGTCAGTGATTGAGCAACAGGTTAGTGTTTCTACTTTCTGGGTGCTCCTTAATTAATCTTGGAAAATGGATAACATTTTAATGTAATTTTGATTGCCTTCTTCTGGAAGGTCAGTCCAATATTGTACTGCACCATGCCAAATTACTCCTCTCACAGTTAGGGGATATAATTAAAAGCACAAGCACACTGACTTTGATTAAGGGAGCTGAAAAGAGTTTATTTTGTTACTAATTAAGAAAAATTGAGTTTCATGGAAATAGCTCAGAGGTTTTAGTTATGCTGTTTCTTAACCTCTTCTTTGCCATTTCAAAGACTTGTGTGTGACTGCTGGGAGCAAAAAAAGGTGTCAGCAAACAGCTACAGATGATGTTTGCCATCTTTAGCAGGAAACACATTGTGATCCAGGGTAGAGTGCATTTTATAGGACTCAGTTGGGAACACCATCCACAAAATCTCTGCTGCTCTCTCTGCCAAAGTTAAATTCATCATTTCTATCCATAGTAACACAGTAATTTTGCACTCTTAGAACATGTACTGAAATCCACTGACAGGCAGAGGAATGAGAAGCTTGATTATTCCTGCAAGGATAAACTCCCTCAACAGTCACATCTTGTTCCATTCATTATTATACTTTTTTCAAACAGCAGAGACGAGCAAAGGGTCAAAGCCTAAAGCAGAGCTCTCCTCTCCCAAGCCTCCACATTTTGAACACTGCCAATTAGCATCTCTGCCATGGTCCCAGCCCTTGGAGCGTGTGTTTGCAGGAGAATCTCAACTTTCAGTAAAAAAATGGAAATAAAGGAAAAAGAAATCTTTTTAACTGATATTGCCATAAGGGAAATGTAGCTTGAAATGTGATCCAAGTGGCTTAACTACATATAGGGAAATGACAGGAAATCCAGACTATTTTAATTTTGTAGAAGTCATGGTTCTTAAGCCATGTTTAGAATTCCTAGGGATGTGGCTCATGATTTGTGACTGTGTCAAGCTGGCAGGACTGGGCTGCTTTGAGTAACCTAGATCTCGCTTACACAGTGTAGATGCATCTCTCAGAGGACTGCTCTCCTGTCCTGCTTTCTCTTTTTCTCTTAAGATCTGACCTGGAAATGGTTTAACCTCCTATTTTCCAGTGAAATAAGCACTTGACATCTTGGGGTGGAACACTCCTAGTAAGTCATATTTTAAATGTTGAAAAAAGAGCTAATTTTTCCCTCTGTATATACTTATATGAGCACTGTAGTAAGAATTATTATAATGCTGTGATATATAATATCCTATAAGCCACAAGCAGGTGTACAATGAATTTTCTAGTTAGAATAACATTTGTAATGATAAGAGATATTCAGACTTTCTCATCAGGTCTTTTGCAGCAGTGGAAAAGATCTCATTTAGTTCAGGAGCTGTTGGATGAGGCTATCGAGCTCAGTGTTTTCCTTTCTCCAATAATCATTTATCCATGCCACTGAGATAATCCTTGCTGTTAAGCAGCAACTACTGAGTTCAGTCTTGAGGTGGTCATGTGTCTTCCTTCCTCTGCCCACAGAAGGGATGCTGGTCCTGCCAGGAAGGAGGGTGGGTGGGTGGATGGACGCAGCAGCTCAGAGCTTGTGTTGGTCACAGCACATGGAGCATTTCAAACTTGCCAAGCTGCAGGAAATGAGTTTGGTCAGCCAACATCTCTCAACTGTGCTTTGAAGGTTAAAAAAGACTTTAATATTTCTGCACCCAGGAAAACATAGTCTGTTTTGCTGCTGAGGTAGGTTTGGAGGGGAGCCAAAACCAAAATCCCTGTGGCTATAGACTGTGTATGAGTTCAGTTCAAAAGANCCATTTTTTTTTTTTTTTTTTTTTCAGCATGATTTTCATTACTTGTGTTACCCACATTTATTTTGTCCTGCTGGAGGCACTTACTGGGCACAGGGGTAGATTTAATTTTAATAGAGGTTTGGACCTGGCTGTACATACAGTACTATTAGTCTGGGGTGGAGAAGGGAAATCAAACTCGGTTTGTTGATTTGCCTCCTGGCTGAAAGCTTATCAAGAGGGAAATAAATTTGCAGTAATAAAAGCTGTTCTTGACATTCCTTTATGCAGAAGAGGCAAAGGTGATGATTAAATGGAGGTTACACATTAAAACTCCATAGGCAGAGGAGACGAGGAAGGACAGAGCTGAATGCCCATCTGTCCCATTGAATGCTGCAAGCTTTTGGTATTTGGCTTTGCCTAGGGCTCCAAGGAGTTTGAAGATCAACTTTTTACTTCTAATGGTTAGGATATGTGGTGCCAGTTTAGGTTATTCATGGGATTTGGTGATTAGTTCAGTTGTGAGGTTATGAAGACAACCATGGGTAGCCTTTATGCTCTGATTTGGATTTCTTTCCAGTCACTTAGGTTAAGGAAAGCTAGTGGTGATACACATGTGAGATACAACTGGCCTGAAAAAGTAGTGATTGGAATTCCAGTGTAATTAATGGCCCAGAGGGGAGAACGAAGTTAGTTTTCACCTTGAAGAGTGCATTTGTGGACACAGAAATGCAGACCCTGAACTCTTCCTTTGCACAGAAAGGTTCTGTATTTTCTGTTTTGTGAGGCTGTGTTTCTGTGCTTTTTCCATTTCTAAGTTCTTTGTGCTATCTGTTCCATTAAATATAAAACAGGGTTTCTTCTTGCTGTATTATGTTGAAGATGTATGAATTTTACAGGAATATTGCTGAAAAGATTGGACCTTAGGAAATAATACAGTCCAAGGAGCTGCTTATTGAACTGTGTCCTGCTTCAGGTGTTTGTCTAACCTGTCTTTAAAGATTACCCATGGTGGAGACTTTATAAACTCCTGAAGCAATGTGTTGTGCACTGCCTGTGTTTAGAAATCTTTGCCTTATGTCTAATCCCTTTACTTATTGTTTTATACACAAAATACATGGGGGGGAAAAAGCATATTCCTTTTCTGTTTAACCAGCCCCTTTGCGTACTTGGAGGTTATTATCACAAAGGCCCTTCACCCTCTCCTCTAAACTGCTCTGGTCTTTCAATCATCCCTTGCAAGTCTTGTTTTCTAGAAAAGTTAAAAGATAATGTACTATCTTGATGAGCCACAGGGGAGGAGGAGGCTGCCAAGTGCAATTCTGTGAGGAAATTATTCATGCACCAAGATGTGCTAATGAAATATTTCATAACTTCATTAATATGAACACCAGCAGGGTATCCTTTAGATTCCTGAAACTCTGCATTCCTCCAGCGTGGTTGCAAATGAAGTTGTTAAGTTTATTTTAATGAGAACGAGTGGTGTAGCAGAAATTAAAAGAGAGGCTGAAAGTGAGTGTACTGGTTGTAGACCTCTTTACCCAGAGGGTTAACAGGCATTGGCCCAGGCTGCCCAGGGAGGTGGTGGAGCCACCATTCCTGGAAATGTTCAAAACCCATGTAGATGTGGTGCCTGGGGCCATGGTTTAGTGGTGAGTGTGGCAGTGTTGGGTGGGTGGTTAGATTTGATGATCTTGGTGGTCTTTTCCAACCACCATGACTCAATGATTCTACATGTTCTACTTCTCTTCTGCTTAAGAAAAAAGCCTTTATTGCTTTAGTTTTGTTTTGGAAAGGGCTTTGTGAAGGCTCTTGGTCAAGCAGTGACTGTCCAGGGGAGGGTTGGCCACAGATCTCTGGCACTGCCCTTGGCGCAGGTTTCTCCTGCGTAGCCCTGGTGTTGGAGGCCAGTCCAACTGTCCCAGGCAGAGAAGCCTCAAGCTGTCTTTTGAGTTTATTACTCATTGTTGGTGCTTGCACAAAGGGATGGGTCTAGCTTGTCCCTCACACCTCTCTCACAAAGAGAATTTAGAGTCAGAAAAATGGTCCAAGCTATTTGAATCTCTTCCCAGTGGGATATATTTTGATATGTTAATTCCTATTAAACTATCTGCAGGTGACTGGCAAAGGGATTAGGAACACATAAGGAGATTGATAGAGAGCTATGGAGCTGTTCCTGTTATAATTGATTTAGAATAATTGAATCATTTTCCTGTAGAAATCTCCTCTTCCACAGAACGCTATTATATCCTGCAATACCTTTTGTTCCTTTACTTAATAGAGCTGTATAACAAATGCATATCTGCATTGGCAAATGCAGACCATTTGAACTCTAAAATATTAATTTTAAATGTACCTGTGGCTATTTTTAATAGTAATTTAAAATGATCCTAAAAAGCACATGTTGAGCTAATGAGATCCATAAATACTGGCTGGCATTATTGATTCCCATGGATTGCTTCCGTACAGTACTTCCATTTTCCACATTGCTTTTCATGTCTCCAGTAATCAGGAGGTTGGATTCTAAAGGTATTTATTTATACCAAGCCTTGTGTAAATACAACGAAATAAAATGCTCCAGTGGGAGCAGAATTAAGCCAGGGTTTACCACTGTGGAAAAATTCAATTCTTAGTTTTTGTTAAAGATTAAGGGAATGTGTTTAACGTGTTCTGTAAGCAGGGGGGAGGAAATAACTTTCCCTTTTGCAACAAACTTGGTGGGAACGTTCCTTCCTTGAGCAGTCTTTGCAGTAGCATTTTTCTCTGGGGAATGGAGAGGCAGGAATGTGCTGTAGGAAGGAAAAAGCATTTTCAGTAGAAACAATGCAAACCGGTGCAGTCTTGTCCAAGATAATGTGTGTGCCTCAGCTTCTGTGAGGGAGTGAAGTCCTCTAGCTGTATGGGCTATGATGAGGACATTGGAGTTACATTTGTTCTCCTTCAGGGTGAGGTTCTGTTTTCAGCATCCTAAAAATTTATCCAAGCAAAACTGGTATCTTATGAAAACAACAAAAGGAAGATGGACCTCAGCTACTCTGTGAACCTGAAGTGACTCAACTCTACCCATTCAGGTTGCTGCAGTGATGCTTGCTTTCAAGTTGGGATCTTTTTGGCTACATGTGTACCTTTCCCAGAGTGATTTTGAGATAACAAAAAATGAGCCACACTGGAAGACTGCTCAGAAAAGTGGCAACTGAAAAGCTTATTGATGTTGCCTGTGGCAGCTCTCCTAAAAAAATCAAGCATGTTCTTAGCACCTGGTTGTTAAAAAGGAGCCATCTACTATTTGGTAAATACTAAAGAGCAAGTAGGTTGTCCAGGGGTTCTGAATGATGGACTTGACTGGATTGAAGTGCTGTCATCCTTGCTCTCACTCCCACCTTTCTACAGAAGAGCTCTGCAGAGAGAACATGGATGGGAAAATCAACATTTCTACGCTCTTACTGCTTTTCAAAAGCAAACCTGTTTCTCAGACTCTTTGGTTGGCTGATGAGGTTAAATTCTGTAGGGAGATTTTGTGGTTTTGTGTCATACAAGTTTGCATTTTCTCAATTTGGTTCTGCCCAAACTGTTTGAAAATGTCTGGCTATGCAGACAGAACATTTTGATTTTTGTTTGTTTTACAAAGGAAATACATGCTGAGGTATTTTGAGCATTCTAAGATCTGTATTTAACAAATGTTATCTTTCTATGCTCTGAAAATGCAGAAATGAGACTGATTCTAAGTTCATTTTTATATATTTTGGTATTTTTGTTTTATTTTTCATACTTGTATATACTCAACAATGTGGGCCACTGTCTCCACCCAGTCAGAGTTAGACTTGCCTTGATGGTGGGACTAACATGATGGGCAGCAGGATGGATTATTTGCATCACAACCTTATCACTGCTTAAGATCTTTAATGTAAGAGGAGTAAGTTTTGTACAGAATTAGTCTCCTTTATGTTCATTATCTGCTTTGGGATTGAGAGGTTGAATAACTTTCCATGCATGTTTTCCATTCATAAAGTTGTTTTTTTTCTCAATGTGGTAAAAGGAAAACATAGTGGAAAATGTCATGTGGCCAAGATGACATGTCAGCATTTTGTTTTATTGGACATTGATGATACAGTATATCACTAAAAGCAGTTTTAGAGCTCAGGAAGCAGCACTATTGATCTTCTGGAGCTCTGTTGCCAAAAGTTGTATTAAAAAGCTTAACGCTCTGATGTGTAGTCTTGTGATAGCAATGTAGCCAAGAACAACCTTTCCCAGAGAGTAGCAAGCTGGGAGTCCAGGTGTTATGGTGAATTCACTGAGGGAGGTATGTTGTCTGTTTGCAGTAGACCAAATTGTTGTGTATCAGGAGGAAGACTTCAACATTCGGGGTTTCAGTGTTTTGAAGGTCATTATCCAGAGGTAGAACAGAGTCTGGCCCCAGCCTCTTGACCCCAACCTTTAGCTCTTGCTTAGCATTGAGCAGATCCTTTCTGGGGCTGCTCTTCTCCAGGCTAAGCAACCCCAGATCTCTCAGCCTTTCCTCCTCCTTCCAGAGATGCTCCAGTGTCCTCAGCATCTTCCTAGCCTCTGCTGGACTCTCTCCAGTAGATCCTTGTCTCCCTTGAACTGGAGATTCCAGAACTGGGCACAATACTCCAGCTGTGGCCTGCCTGGGACAGAATAAAGTACAAGAACCTCCCTGCATTTGGTGTTACATAGCTACAGATGCAAAATTAGTCTATAACAGTGAATTATTCTAGGTAAATACTTGAGCCTCTAGTAAAAGGAGCTGAATAGCTACTTAAATATGTACCTTTAAAAAAATTAAGTTTAAAAAGAAATACTGCACTCTACTGTGTTGCTCAAATTAGATTTTAAGTTAATGTTGTCTGAGATTTTAAATGTTTGCATGTGAAAGACTGTTCATACTTCAAAGTGGTTGTGCTGTAGAAGGGCATCCCTGAAGAAATAATGCAGAAATGCATACAGGGTTGGAAGGGTAGAAATAACTTTATGGTTCAAGGCTTGGTTTAAGAAATGCAGGAGAAGCTTATTTAGCTTCTGAAGAATCATACTCCATTTGTTTCTAAATGGACCTGGAGTTTCTCAGTAATTTGTGGCAGGATTTTCAAAATAGGTAATCACCTTAAAAAAAAAAAAAAATTACAACCAGGCTTGCTTTTCAGAAGGTGTCTCAGTCTCCTGACCACAGGTATCTAGCTTGAGCAGTTTTGAACTCCTTCAAGACATCTGTTGGTATCATTAGGATCTATCCACAGTCTTTGAAACCTGACTTTTAACTGCTTTTAAAACCATGCCCTAGCGTCAGCTTTAGAGATTCTACCTGTTGCAAATGCAAGCCCTGAGATTTATTTCCTTTTTTACAGCCTAAACCATATAAAGCAGAGCAGGAAGTGTCCTTTTGTTTTTTAAGTGTCATGAATATAGCTCTGGTCTTGCACTGCTTCACTGAGAGGGAATTGCTTCTGTTCCTCACCTCCTTACACCTGGAACATGTGTTTGGGTAACAACTGGAGGCAGACAGTTCCCTGAGGCATCAAACTCAGAGGTATCTAGCATTAGCCACAGTTTCTGTTAACTTTACAGATCACCTCATTTTCCAAATGTGCTCTTAAAAGGGTGGCAATATTCTTCTCTTTTCCTGCATATGTTTCCATGTAGAGCTTAGAAATGGAACATGTACAGGAAGTGAAAATGATGGTAAGAAAGTTAATAAAATCTATTCCAGTTTCTGAGTTAAGCCTTAGACCAATACGAAAGTGTAGTGATTTTTTTTTTCCTTGTGATTTTGTCTTTTGTTTTCAGTGCTAGTGTTTCTCCTCTAATAAGAATGTGTTCTTGTCTCACAAATGTAATTTCTATGTGCTTTCACCCAGCACTTCCAAAGGCATGGTGATTTATAAGGCAGCTGCCTTAAGAATTGTGACTCTTCTTTCCCATGTACTTACACATCCCTTTCTACAGGGGACAACAGAGCTACAACACAATTGGAAAACACTTGAATCCAAAAATATGGCTTTATTCCCAATAACTGCTGTGATTCCTATTCACAAGTCAGTGACTAAAGCTAGAATTACTGCTCTGTAGATTTCAACACTTCATCTCTTTAGCTTTCATTTCTTTCTACATTACTTGGGAAAGAAACTGTATTTCTAGTCAGTGAACAAAACCTCCCACATCCAGAATTCAGCTCCACCTCTAATCAGTGGAGAAATGGGAACTCTGGTGTAGCTTGGTGCCATTAGTAATATTTGAACATGCACTAGGACTTTTCCAGCAATGATCTGTGTTTGCAGATGGCTAAGAGCTGTTTTAACCAAGTATTAAACATGTTTTTATTGTTATCACCCAGAAAACAGAATGTGGAAACAAACAAACAAAAACAACAACCAAAAACCCCTACACCAATCCAAACCCCAATAACTGAAGTCCTTTCAGTAGGAGAAAGTGTTCCTGGAGTGCTGTGGGTGATATTCCAGCTTTTCAGACAGAAAGCAGTAGCATATTTACACTCTTCCATCTCTTCTCCCACCCATCTCTTCAAGTGTCATGCAAGCTTTGGAGTGTGTTTCAGATGACAGGTCCAAAGTGGTGTTTCTGCTAAAATGCAGTAGTAGATTGTGCCAGAACTAGTCTAAATCCTTAGATATGGAGTATTTAGCCATATGGAACACAGGCTCAGCCTTTCATTTCTCTGTGTATAAGCAAGGCTTTAGCATAGGAAGAGAACATGGCTATTGCATAGACTCAACTAGAGCTATTCTATTATGTTGTGTTCTGGAACCTCCTTTTTATGTCCTACAAACTGCAAACGTGCTAATCATGTCTGTGCATTGTTGTTAGTGCTCCATCCTCTAATGCTGTTTCATTTGTAATTTTAGATGGACTGGCCCTAGATTTACAACATAGCGTGCTGTTGAGTTCTTACAATGCAGTCATCAAAAACCAGCTCTGAGAAGCTTCTTCAGTGAAAGCAGTGACCTGTTTGAAACACAGAAGTGAAGGAAGCTGCCAAAACCCATGAGGTAACATTTTAACATGTTAAATGAAAAAGCACCATGGTTTTGTGTGTGTGTTTCTTTTTCCTCTGAAGAATGGTTATATATTGGACAGACTCTGAATGACAGAGCTTAGGAAAGAGTGTGTTTGCCTGCAGGGCAAAGACCACTAGTAACTCCTGAGCACTTTTACCACATCAAGTCAACAGTTTTTCTTATAAATCCATTTATAACTTAAGGAGTGGAGGGTGGTGTGGGTTTATTTTTTGGTTTTTGTAGTTCTGCTGAAGGGATAGAAAAGCAGCAGGAAGAGTTCAAAGACTTGCTAAATTCCTTGAAGTTTATTGGAAGCCAAAGCATTCCTAAAAGATGGGACACACACACAAAAAAGCAACTGGTAGGGAGAGCTGCAGCTCTGTCTACAGTCATCAGAGGAATGAAGGAGGATTACTGTGAGGTGCAAAGTATCACCTCTCAAATGTGTCATCCCCCTTCTGTACTGGAAGGGAGACTACGAAATGACCAATTTTGCTGTTGGGAAGGCTTGTGCCTGTTGTCCAAGGGCAGTAAGTGCTGAAGGTTTGTCTAGAAAATGTTAGCTAAGATCTTTTGTTAGGAAAGCTGAGAAGTTGTAGGAGCTGAGGCCTTATCCTTTCAACCATAACTGTATGTGTGGAGAGGGTGTGCCTGTGCAAAACTCTTCTAGAAGCTCTTGCTTTTAAGGAGATGAGATGGCTTCTATGCATTTTGAGCAGGAGAAAGATCTTAGTGTGCTGGGCGTGCTTCACAGGTCAGTGGGGCAGGAAGAGGCTGCAGCCCTCTCTCCAGCCCTGGTTATTCTGGGGACTCTGCTGCTTGAGAAGCACACAAAAGCATCACGCACTGAGGAAGCCCACTGGGTGCAGGATGGTGCTTGGCATGGAGGCTCCTCACTTTGGTATCACCCTGACAAGGATCACTAAATCTTGGCCAGGATCACATTCAATTGTGACCTGATTCTGGAAAGTTTGGGTAAAGCTGAAGATGCAACAGCCATGAGTTGTCACTGTCTTTAGAGAGGTAAGGGATTAGTGGATAGATAATGTTAGAAAGAATTAAACATAATTGCCTGCAGCAATTAGGACACTTATTTGACAGTTTCTCCTAAAATTATCTATGTGATTACCCATTTTACAGATGCAGTTTCTGCTCACAGTCCACTGGCTACAATTAATGCAGTATGTAGAGAGTTTAGACTTTACAAACCAGGCAATCAGCCTGCTAGCTGCTAACATGAACCATTGAAAAGTGGCACGAGTACAACAATGTAGGTAGAAATACTTTGTTGCCTGACTTACCTCTGTGCTTGCTTCTTCCTTTTCTTGTCCTCCTTTCAAGACAAACATCCATGTAAGGCTTGGCTCAGGCACAGCTGAAGACTTCACTTTAAAATAAGTGAAAAATCAACTGGTGCTTTAATTGACTGCAGCCTCTGTGCATCAACAAGATGTTATGTTTGGTGTGATGTGCTATAATCTCTGAGCCCTGAGGACGTCAAACCTTGTGTTCTTCCCTTTCAAACTGTCAATGTTTTACCAATACCAAGTGAATACATACAGCTCTGGAACATTTTGAGTGTGGTACCATTTTAACATGGGTATTTTGGGGGCTTTTTTGTATTAAAAAAAAATACAGATGTTTCTTTGTCTCCTGTGTCAAGTACTGAGGTCTGGCCTAGGTATTTACAGCAGAGGAAATCTGGTGGAGATGTTTCCATTTCAGCTTGGTTCCTTTTGAAATGTGCCCTGCAAGAAGGAGAGACTGACTCATACTTCACAACTTGTTATTTAGGGTGCTGTCCTGGGATGTGGGACAGCTGGAATTCTGTTGCTGGAAGTCATATCCACAGAGACTTTGCCAAGAATTGGGCAGAGCAGACTTGGAACCTTCCACATTCACAAGGCCACACACATTCTTGTGTTGACAAAAGTTTCCATGCATAATGGAAACCTTAAGGTTTGACTCCAAATGGAGCAGTCATTTTATTGTCTGCAGGCAGCATCTCCATGCCCCTCGTGTTGCTTCATAGTTCTGTCACTTGTTATGATTGGTGTGGCCTTGCTCTGTGAGTGCAGCATGAATTCCTGGTTTGATAAAGGCCCCAATTTTTCATTCCCTTTAATAACCACTGAACTGTGAGGGGAAGGTACTCTGCAGGAACAGGAAGCTAAGGAGGGGAGGCATTCAAATGAAAATTCTGCAGGAACAGACTCTCTTCCCTCAGCAAGATGATGCTTGTCAAAATGAATGAAACTTTTTGGAATCTCAGTTGGCATTAAAATTATTGTCCTGCTGAGATATTAATATTTTCAGCTTCATAACTCTGTTCTTATGTGATTTAAGAAGATCTAGAATTATTGTCTGTGCTTTTTGATAGATTTGAAGTAGTAATTTGAGGAATTAGGAGGCTTTGCAGACATGAGCACCACCTATAAGACATGAGCATTCAGAGGTTCATCTGTGAAGGATTCAAGTCACTTTGTTTCACTGCATGGGAGGATCTGTGCTGGGGGTATCAGCATCTTCATTTTCCTATAAACAGTACTTTAAAAAGAGAAAGGAAAGAGTTAATTGAAAGACATGTTGCTATTGTAGAATCATCTCCTGTGTTGAGGACTGAATTGCACTGAGCTTAGCGTGGACAAGGGATTTGCTGCATACACACCCCAGCTCTGCTGACTTCTCTGGTCATTTCACACACTATTAGAGCACAGAGCTCTTGTATTTTCTTCACCCCAGATTTTAGATTCTGTCCACTCCTATCTCATTTCCTGAAGTCAGGAATCATCAGTTTCTTTGCTGCTTTATTTTCTTCCATATTTTGACTGTGTTGCCATGCTAGAGTTGTGTCCACCTCTTCCTCTTTGATATAATAGAATTGGACAGTGACAAATTGGATTCTCTTACAGTTCTTTGAAATCTGGATAGCACTTTTGACTCCATTCTGATGATTTCTAATTTATTCTAGTGCAAAGGTGGTTGGAACAAGGCTTTCAACAAAATTTTGACTGTATTTGTGGCCTTTAGGGAAGGTAAGGAAAGGAGCTGGCTGGTGGCATGTGTTTGAAACAGTTCTTTTTCTTGCCAAAACCTTCACCACTAGTCAAGATGTATAAAGTAGCACTGTCAAATATCCAAACCTTGTTTTGGATGCTTTGAACACATTTAGAAACCAGGTCTCTCACACCTTGGTTTAGACACCTAGATTCAGAGATTGGTTTTGGCAGCCCTCTAAGAAGGGGGTAGGTGGTTGTATAATGGAGTTCTTGTGTACAATGGTGCTGGTACTTGGTCCAGGAGAGTTAATCCTCCCTCTAGAAATTACTCACTGCTTAACCCCTACATTTATGTTGCTGGCTGCATCTTTGGGTGCCAGTTGAGAAGATATGTTAGCACTCAGTGGAGTGTTGATGTTTCCAAGGAAGCATGTTCTGCTGCAGTAGGACTTGAGCTGGAAGAGTGTTGTGATCCTGACCTGCAGCAAGCAAAGCAAAGCAGTCTCATTTCTGACCAGCAGCTTCTGATTTTATTTTCTTTAATAAGTAGTTCCTTCTTGTGCCAAGTCTCCTCTGTCTCCTGCATCTAGAAGTGGCAGAAGTTCAGGTATGTGTAAATTAGACACACTAGCGTGTCCGTCAGTTATTGGGGGAAAAAGTCTCATTTTATATCCTGCTCCTCCTAAATGAAGAGAGCAAAGCCCAGGTGCCATAGATTTGGCAGTAGACAGCAAGAATTTAAAATTCCTGAACACAGAACAAATATATCTTATGGGACCAGATCTATTTTCAAATAAAAATAATAAACTTTTTGGGTTTATATTACCTTTTCCACCAGTGGTTCTCAAAGCACTTTTCATAAAGGAGTTTGGCATTACTAGATTATCTGGATAGTAGGAAAACATATGGATATCAAACATATGGACACCAAGACTCTTAATATCTGGGTGACAATCAAAACCTAGCACCCTCTTCAAGATTGAAATGTTTTCATTCTTTTGTCTCTCTTGGTAGCTTTGGATGGCTAATATATTTATTTAGGAGATGGTAACTTGAGTTCAGTGACATTAGTGTCCAAATGCTAAGAGAAAGACGTTTTGGTTTTGGAGTAAAGTCCACTTGTGTCTTGAGATGCCAAGACATTTGCAGGCCAAAGAGTTTGTCTGAGCATAAAAGCACCAACATGGAGAGGCTGATTTTACACAGCATTGTGAAAATTGACTGCACTGCTCTTCTCAGCTGGAGCTGCTTACTGGTACCTTCTCCTGAAGAACTATTTTTAAGTATGAGGCATTCTGAACGGAGCTCTGTTTCTGAAAATGTGGTCTGACATAATAAATACTTGAGTAGTAAGGGGGAGAGTGAGAAAACTGATAGAGGTGGATCCGCCTTCATAATGTGTGGAGACAAGAAGTCCTTTTAATCTGTGATTTACTCAGTAGATTGTATCTGTTTAAGCAATTTTAAAAGTCAGTAAAAGGCTTCACTAATTCCAAACTCTATTTGAGTCATGCTGAACTCTGTTGTCAGGGTAAAATAGGAGAAACTTGGATCCTTTTATGGGTAAAATACCTTCCTGTTGTCAATCAGAGCTTTTCTAATTTTGCTACTTAGGATTCTGGGGAGGGAGGAGAAAACCAACTAATTAAATATGATGCTCTTTACAATGGTCTTTTTACTGGTTCATCCCTGGGTGCTGTATGGGGAAACCAAAGATTCAGGAGCTTACAGGGCACCTTTGTGTCCATCTAACCTTCCTTCTTGCATTGAACAAACCTATTTACACAGGCTGCAAATGGTCAGGCTAATAAAACACAGTTATCAGTGTAGTGACATGGGCACAAATAATTAACTCATTGCTTTCCTTGAGGTCCTTTTTGTGTCTAAAAGTAACCTGTGGGTTGATGTTTCAAACATGTCAGGAAAACTTAATGTACTTTTGAGCAAGAACAGTCTTGTAGCCCTTGATGCTGCTGAGATTAGTCTCAGGATTGCCTTAAATTGCTCCTGCTAGTAGCTTAATTGTTTCCATACTGAACAACTCCTAGTATCAAAGGAATTCAGAATTAGGGTAAATTTGTTGTGTGATAGAATAAGAGATTTAATGATAAGGGTGTTCTGCTGCATATCTATATAAAGACAAACATTTATCCTAGCAATGAGCTTAGGTCTGTGTTTTTTCCCATGTTTTCAAATACTTGGATTCTCACTTCCAGATTTGACCTGTTAAAGTTGAGGTGGTCTGGCAGGTTTTGGCTGCAAGATTTGAGCCAGGGAGCCACACACATCTGCACATCAGGAATGTTAGAACCCAGAGTCCTGTTTTCAGACCTGTTGCTGTCTAGTGTTTACCAGTTTATTAAATGCAGAAGATGCATCTGTGCTGGTAAAGGTGAAAAATAACAGGAGTGACTGAAAAGCATGACTTATTCTAGGGGAATAATGACACCTGTGTCCATCTCTGTCACCCAGAGGATTGTTTCATCATCCAGAAAACAAGGGAAACTTGCCTGCAAAATCAGTTTCTTTTCTCCTATCCTCTTCTCCCTTACCAGCCTGGTGTTCCTTTGGAATCCTTCAAATCAATTCTGTACATATCCAACAGCAATGAAACACTAATAATATAGATCCTGGCCCCAAAACACTTCGTTGTCATGTGGAAAAGAAAAACAAAGGAAAAAAAGACTAAAGTCTAAAAACTAAAGAAGTTTATTTGGTGTTTTATCTTCTTCACTAATTCTGTGGAAGTTTGTCTCTTCAGCTCTCAGCTTTCTTTTTTTTTTCTAGTTTTTGTGATTAAAGAACCACCCAATTTTGGACTTTATTCCCCTGTTATTACAGGCTTTTAACTTTCTCCTGTTTGAGATGATGAAATTTGTCAGACTTCTTTTTAGCAGTGGCTAACTTGAAATGAAGAAAGCTACTGCCTTCTACTCAACTTCCTTGGAATAATGTGCGGGAAAGGGTAAAACAAATTTAGAAGATAAAACTCTGATTGAAAGAACCAAGCACTCAGAAGTCTCATCAGACTTGTCCAGATGAGTTAAATACAACTTCAATTTAAATTTATAACCACTTGGCCAGCATCCCAGTACCCCACTAATTTTACCTGAAGGTTGCAAAGCATCTCAAAGTAGCTATAATTTCTCAACTTAGAGTTCATTTTCTTGTCCCTGTTGTGTTCTGATGGAGGAACAACAGGTCTGACCAAGGAATGGAGCTGTAAAGCTCTGTTGGCTGACACTACTAAACTTCAATTATTTTTCACTTACATCGGTTATCAACTTTTCCATGATTTTGATGAGGCATTGTGTCAGCCTGCATCAAGTTATTTGTTCATTCTCCATTTGTTTACCATTCCAAAATGGTTTTGGGTTTTTTCCTTTGGCTGCTTTCTTCCTCTTCTTCCCTTTTCTTTGGAATTTATCTTCTAAAAATAGCCAAACTTGGTTTGTTGTTAGACTAATAGAAAGATTTGCCTTTTCTTGACCTTAATTTCTGCATAGCTTTCCTGCACCAACATCAAATTCATACTTCTGGGGCCTGGCAGTGATGATGAGGAAGCTCAATTCAGAAACTCAGGATACTTGCAGTGTGTGATACCTGAGTGCCTGACTTCCAAACTTGAAGACCAGAGCTGACACCATTGACAGTAGTTATTGTTCCAGGGTAAAACAGGATAAGTGAACTCAAACTTGAGCTCAGTTCAAATGACTCTCACATGAGGATGAATGGTTTGAAACAACTTCAATTTAAGTGAATTCCTCATCCCTGTTTGTGTATTTTTAACATAGTTTAGAGCTATAAACTGTGAGAACTGAAGTTTCAGGTTTCACTGTGTCTAACAGCTGCCTAAAGTTCTTGGACTGATACACAAAATCATCCTTGATAAGATATAGAAGCTGAAGCAAAGTGTAATTAATTTTTTTCTGTTACTGATGACTCACCTAAGGCTCCTTGTAAGTACTGCTTGGCATATTTTACCACATGGATTTCTGGATATGGAAGTGTAGCAGTTTTAGGACCCTTTGGGGTTTGGGGTTTTTTTTGAGAAGGGGGGAAGGGGATAAAGGCATTTCTCAAGGCCCTTCAACCAACTATCACTCACATAATCCTTGTTGTCTTTAAGGTATGATAAGATTCCTTCTTGTCACATCACACAGATGGTAATGATAGGGGAAGATTAACCACCTGGGTTCCGAGGTCCATTTACTGCTAAATGATGATAACTGCAAATCAAAGTGAAAGGCTTTGCACACTTGAGCATGGCACATGACAGCAGTGACTTCACTTAAGAGATATGCCCATTATCACCTTAATCCTCAGTAGAGCATGAGAAAACTTGTTCAATCCGTAGTTAAGCAGTAATGGTGGTTACCATCTTTTCTCATTGCAGTAGACATGTTATTAACATCTTGAATTCACTTCTTTCCCCATTCTGCCTACTCTTGTTTGATTGACACCAGCTTTGGAGCTTCTCAGAAGATGAGTTGGATCTAAGTCTTCAGCTTAGCCTTTCCAATGGGTTCCTTTTCTTTTTTTTTTTTTTTTTCCCTCAATACAACATTTTGAAAGTCTTTCTTTTCTACAGTATTTTCTGAGACTCAAAGCCTTAAGACCACCAATATTATTGCATCGGGCAAGTGCCAGCAGGAAAGGCTCTGAAAGATGCAGGGAGGGGGAAAACCTAATCTGTAATCCACCTTGACTAATGTTTGTCAGACCAAAGAAAAAGAAAATGTAGCCAATAGAATTTTTAAGGACTGGGGAAGAGGGAGGAAGGGGAATATTTAATAAAGATCAGGAAATTCAGAAGAGCTTGGAGAAGAGGTTGTTTTCCAGATGTTGTAACGTGAGGAGGCCACATGGTAAATTTATTTGCAGAAAGTCCTTCTACGCTAATTTCTGTGTTTTGGAAAGAGCTTGTTTTGGTATTTGTTTCCATAAACATCTTGAATTAAATATTTGCCATGGATCAACTGCAATTGTGTTGAAACCAGAATAACACTGAGGCAGTTACGACAAGTAGGTTTGAGTGTCCTATGAAACATGACATTTTCGCTTCTCTCCTGCCCTTCCATGGGGATGGGCACATGCCCTTAAAGGCTCTGGTCTCTGCCAGGGTCATGTGGATGAAACAAGGTGGAACTTGTCTTAAGATGAATCCTTTCAGGAACCACAGATTGCACATGTTTTCACTTGCTGTGAAAATGTTAATTTGTGTATTACACTGTTAAACCCTGACATGGCAAATTTAAACAAAAGGTAATAGCCATGGTAGAGAAATAGAGATACCACATCTTGTGCTTTCTCTCCAAATCCTGTATTTTTATACTACTTTCCTTGTCATAATACTCTGGAATGTTTTTATTGAGTTAAACATTCTATATGGTAAGATCTTATCAGTTATTTTAATATACTAAGCAGTATATTATTTTCAACTAACAGCAGAGCCACCTTCATTTAAATCTCAGAGTTAATTTAACTTCAATATTAGATGGCTAACAAAAGACTGCAAATTTTCATCCTTTTTGTCTTGTTTAAGCTGCAGGTAAAAACAAATCTCTCTGGGTGTTCTGTGTGGTTTGGTTCATCCTCCCCCCCCAAATGAATTCTGTTTGTCTGGAATCAGCAGCATTGTACCCAGCAGTAGGCATTATGCTTTTATCTAAAGCTGTATAAAGGCACAGGCCATGTTGTGTTATTTGAAAAATGATGTGTAATTATGGCAATAAAGGAAATAGTAGCACAGATGAGGCATTGTCACATGTATGTGCTCAGCCTTTGTTTTCTGAAAGATTGTTTGGGTTTCCCAGAGCAGAAAATTCTTTAGTTAGGAAACTAGGAGGCTTCTCCCAGGATGTTTCTTTCCAAAGAGATGTTGTCAGGTGTCACATTTTTCTGAAACAGGATAAGAGTTTGTATTTATGTCCTTTGTTAGGCTTTGCCTTGAAGGTATTTTGTGGCATGAGATATGATTAGTATTATTTCATGCTGCTTATTCACTGCTTACAATAAATGTGCTGGATGTTGGGCAGGTACTAATTGAGAAGCTCAGCATTTGAGGACCTGTGTTTTCCCTCTGGAAGCACTGTGGGTTTTAAAGCAAATATCTCTACCATCTTTGGCCTACCTTATGACAAAAGAGTGGCACACCTTTCTTTCTGAAGAGGTCTAAATAGGTGTAAGCAGCATGGTTTGGTCAAGTCCTGTCCATTTGTGGATAGTGACAGCATAATGCTAAGTATTCTGAGAGGGACGGGGACTAAGAGGACTTTAATCAGTATTTTTCAAAGAATGAAACTGAATTTAATTTTGAATTCTTTATTGAGAGCTGTAATTCTGAGAGATGAAATGCCATTGTGGGAACTAATCCTGTGAAGTATTAGGAAAGGACCCCAAAATTTAAACCCCAGTCCTGAAATCAGTTTCAAAGAAGATTGTTGCTGTTGCATAAATTGTTGTCAAAGAACTTGCTGTGTTTTTGGGAAGCCTTAAATGCTGAGGTTTAAAAACCATAAACCAAGTAGCAGTCATCTCATGTCATGTTCTCTACCCTCTGATAGTTAACGTGGTCCAGCATAGATCTCGTTAACATCTCAATTTGGGCAATATCCAAAGGGTTTTGACTTGTTCAGTTTGAAAATCCTACATAGGCTCATCCTAATTACAGTTACTGTGGCCAAATGCTTACAAATACTACCAAGAAGATGGGAATCTTCTTTTATTTGAGCTCTAGTAGCATCTAAGGACCCTTGGAGAGCCACTGGGCAAACAAATACTAGCAAAGCTGATTAAAAAAGGTTCCTTTTCCTGCTTTCCTGTGGAGGAGTAGTGCTTTGCTGAAGCAAAACGATGTCCCAGTATACAGATGGGATGCTGGGAAAAGGAGGGGCAGAACAACCCCAAATCCAGTTATTAAGATGCTCACTAGAATTGTGGCATAAACTAAACTCAAGTTTCAAGGCTTAAATCAGATGTTACTTAAACTTCCATCTTCCACATGCTGCTTGAGTGCCGTAACCACTAGGCTATTACGGGCCTGTGAATATGTCCTTCTGCCTTTTGTGCAGCTTTGCAATGATCTCAGTTCTGTCTTGACAGAGCAAAGGAAGTGCTAAATTGTCATTATTTCCCCTGCCAGTAGAATGGTTGTTTTCTAGCCAGCCAATTCCCCAATTACTCTCCTGCTGGGAGATTCAGTGACTTGTCAAAGGTCTGCTGTAGAGGCAGGAGCTGAGCCAGGTTCTCTGTGCCAGGGCAGAGGATTAAACCCCCAGCAATTCCTAACTCGTTGCTGTTTATCTTTCACAGTATGATGTGGTGTGTCTGACCCTTTAAGGTGTGCAGTATTGTGTCTATTTTCTCAATTAGTAAGTAAAACTTTAAAGAATGATTGTCTTAGTTATATTTTTTCCCTGTCATTGTATCAGCATAAAATCCAAGGGCTCTGATAGAGCTATTTAATTCCTTGCACATCAGTGATATTAATATGCTCCTGAAAACTCAAAATACACTTTTATGTTGATAGATATTTGCATTAGCTAGGTGTAGCACTGAACCTATTCTCCAGAACAAAACCAGACTCCAGGTGTGGAATAATCATATTTAAATGGAACAGGGATTAAACTAGCCCCACCTTATCAGCACTTCTCAGTGCAGTTTGTACTTTCATTGTTTACTCTTCTTAATAAGAAACCTTCTGAAGACTTGAATCCATGAATATTTAATTTAAGCAGAATGGTAAACTAACTAAGAGTTTTCTGCATGCCTGGGGTGATCTGTGGGTTACTATATCTCTGAAAGTTCACCATGAAGCAGAGTCAACTACCAAATCTTTACTGAAATGCTGTGGACCTGTCCCGTGGGCTCATCAGGCAGCTGAAGGGACAGGTTTAGGTGTCTTCAGCTTCTGTTTAGATACACAGCTCAAGTCCTGCATAGCAACTCTTTGGTGGTGTGAGAGAAGTGGAAACTCAGAATGTGTTTTCAAACAGAAGTGGGCCATAAGCAGATCATTTTCTTTATCTTCTTTTCCAGGTGGGAACATTTGTCCAGCCCTAGATGGAGATGATGTGCAATTTAGGTGCTCATTTGATTGTAGCTTTTAATTTTGACTTGAGGATAATTCTTTTTAGTGGGCCTGACTAGCCCATATAATTTAAGATGATGGATTTCAGACCAAAGTTTGCATCTTTCTGTGAGAATCTTTTAGGATTGTAAAAGCAAACCAAAACAAAACATCCTTTTGTGAGGATTAAATATTTATTTTCTTGTTCTTATGAGAAATATCTCTCCTTTATAGGAGAGTTCCAAAAGGCATATTTAGTTGCTGAGTGGATTCATCCTTCATGGTTTCTATTGACCATGTAAAATAGTGTCAGTACACAATCTCCCATAAAAAAACTAGAATATTTCCTTGTTTTAAAATGTAATATTTATTTAATTTTATCTTCTTTTTAAACTTAGATTAGTCTGTAAGTGAAACACCATTTGGAAACAGAAGCTCCAAGGTTTGTTGTGAATAATTCTTGCTGAATTGTCAGATCTAAAAAAAAAATAAAGTAAAAAAAAAAAGAAAATCATAGAATAAATTATTAGAATCTGTACCAATTTACTCATTATTTAGGGGTCTTAAAGTCCTTTTGAGTAAACTTAGTGCTAATAACAAAAGAAAACATGCCAACTCTTGCCCAGATGAATTGGTAGAGAGTCTGGATGCTGTGTACTCAGTACATAACATAAAGGGTTTACTATTCCTTATAAATACCATATTATTCCTTTCATTCTGGATTGTAAGGCATTTTACTCTGGGAAGGATGAGCAGCTCCTGTGCCCTGCTGCAAACGGGGAAACTCAGGCAAAGCTTAGGGCTTTGGCAGTGAGAAATCCTGATCCTTGATGAGGTTTTTTAGTTTGTGTTTGGATTTTTTCTTCCTTTTGGTGATTTTAAAATTTTCTTTGTTGTTTTTTTTTTTTTTTCCCCTTTCACTTAATAATGCCACTTACTTCAGAAATCTTTCTACTGCACTCCTCAGCCTCTGCCAATGAGATGGTGTGATGAAAGCTGCTTCTGAGTGAAGGAAAGGTGGCACAGAAGCTCTGTAATCAGCAGAACCTGCCTGGGAGCTAAAGCCCCTTTCAAGGACTGGAATCTTTGCACTGTCACTGTTTCTCAGTAAGATTAGAGGAGAATGATGTTTGGGATGGGCAGTCAACCCTGACAGGTCTGTGGGAGAGCTGGTTACAAAATCTATTGCAGAGCTTGAGCCTTTCTGCTTAATTCTAAGCACGGAGAGGAGCCAGAGCTACTCTGTCTGAAACTTGATAATAACTGGTTCTGGTTTCATGCATCTGTCAATATTCTCTGCCATGTAATGGGAATCAATAGCTAAAGAAAAAGGGAAAGTTATAGGGCAAATATTTATCCAAATGTTTGTTGTACAAACTGTTCTTTTCCTGGGCTTTCAGCATCAAATGCTATTTATTTGCTTTAATTTGCTATGATTATATAATACATTTGTGGCAGAATATATATATTTTTTTTTGCTATACTCTGCTTCTGTATTTGCTTTTCAAATTAAATTTTCCATCCCAAGGAGAGCAAGGAGGCTATTCAACACAGGGAGATTTATTCAGAATACTGATTATCCAGCATTCTCTGCTTCCTCTTCTCTTGGAGATGCTTAATTCCCTGACAAACTACACAAGTAATAAAAATCATCAGCTATGTCTGTAATAGCTGATAGGTTTCCTATATAGAAAAATACCTTCTTTTAAGTTCTTTCATCATGATAGGCACAGAAATTAGGATTCAAATGCAAAAAAAATCCTTCAGGGATATTTTCTTTTTAAAAAATGCTTCCTTACATGACTTGGTTTAGTTATTTTAACAGTATAAATAGTGTATATTTTGTTGTTAATAACATATTAATTGATGTTAATGGGAAGTAACTGCCTACAGATAGTTTGCAGTATGGTACCAATTTACCACCTACCCTTCAGCCATAGAATTTCTTGGTGTGCTGGGCCAGCATGATACACTCAAATGTTAGTTGTTACTTTAACTGAACCTAGGGATGAAAGTGTGCAGGTTTCTTCATTCCCTGCTTCTCTAAGCAAAATTCTTCTCTAACTATATTTAATGTTCCCAGGAAGTGCTCTTAAAATGCAGGATAATATATCCTACACATGAGATATAGTCAAAATGCTAGAGACCTTTTTGCTGCAGAAAAAAGCTTCTCAGTCTTCTAAAGAATGTTATCATGAAAGTTTGGGTCCTTTTGACATTTTCATATGTATAGAAGGGGAGAAAGCGTGTAAAGATCTCATCATCTTGTAGCCAGTTTATTGCTCTGACAGAAGTGGAAGTCTGAGGTGCACATGGATTCTTTCCTCCATGTTTCCTGGAAGGAATGTATTGTCCATTGCAATGATTTTGGAGAGGGCAGAGCTGTAGTTTCACTAGAACTTCCTTCTGAGCAGGGATGTCAAGCCTGTGCCCAAATAAAAGGCTGAAGTTGGCTTTTGGTCCAAAAGGTTCTCTTCAACAGTGATCCTGCTATATCCTCAGTTCTCCTAGATCCATACAGCTGCATGCTTCAGTTTTCTGGGTTGCTCAGTCCAGGTCCAAGGAATTTACTGTTAGGCAGCAGCTGTTTGCATGCTTCATGGAGAATATGAAGCAGAAGAATTCCAGGATGTTCTCTACAAGCAAATAATGACCTGCTCAGGGAGACATCTGCCCATCAAAGGCAATCATAGAGGTGTCAGGGTTGGAAGGGACCTTAAAGATCGTCTAGTTCCAACCCCCCTGCCATGGGCAGGGACACCTCCCACTAGATCAGGTTGCTCAGAGCCCCATCCAGTCTGGCTTAAAAAACTTCCAGGGGTGGAGCTTCCACAGCCTCTATAGGCAACCTGTTTCAGTGTCTCACTACCCTGGTAGTGAAGAACTTCTTCCTGACATCTAATCTTAATCTACCCTCCTCTAGATTGGATCCATGCAGTGCCAAGTCCTTCCGGAGATGAGTCATCTTAGTGAAGGTAACTGCTTCCAGAGCCCACCACTGGCTCTTTTTCTAATGCCCAGCAGTCAGGTCTTGAAGCAAACTTTGTATTTGGAAAGTTTTCCTACTTAATTCTGCTGCACCATAATGTGGAAAGCACTAATTCCAATCCTGTTAGGGGATGACTGCCAGGATACAATTTGGTGGTCCAGTTGTGTGGTTACTGAGTAGTTTATGGCTAAATATTCAATATCTTGGTTTTTACTTGGGTCAGATTCAGTGTCTGGAAATGGAACAAAATTTATACTAGCAAAGCCTCTGGTTTTATATATTCCATTAATCTAGAACTTAATGTTGCTTTATGTCATTTCCTAGAGCCCATGTAATCCATGGATCCAGAATGGTTCCAACAGGGAAAGCAACAGAACCATTTTTGAATTGACTCCTTTAGAATTATTATATATTAATTTCCTACTGTTTTCAGGCTAGTGTATCCCTGATTTTTCTTGTATACTTACAGTATAATCAAACCAAAGTAACAGGACTGTAAATTTTGACCTTTCTGCCTTAATTATGGTGTCTATTATTTCATGTCTTGGAGCTCTTCTAGCTAGGAGAGGGAGTTAACTGTGGTGGGGAGCAAGCTTGTGCCAAATACACTTGACAGCTTAATTTTCAGTTGATGTCCTTAGATTCTGATGTGCATTTTTGTTCAGCAGTCTAATTATAGCCCTGGAAGAAGGGTGTACAATATGTTCCATGCTATCTTCCTGCAGCATGCTTGTGTGTCTTTTACAACAGTATCTTGATGACAGAGGAGGAGACTCTAGAGCACCAGGAGCTGTGTCTGTCGTTTTGAGCAAGCCAGAAAATATCTCCAGTGTGTGTGGTCCTAGAAAAGAACCTGAGGCTCTATTTTAATGCTTGACAAGGAGCCTCTCTAAAAGGGAGGGAACAATTTAATCTTGATTATAGTTTTTCTTGCTCTAGAGCTGCTGCATGCTCTTACCTAGTTTTTTCACTAGGTTGCCTGTCCTCATGCACTACCACCTTAGCTTACAGACAAATACTGTTTTCTGTTCTGTTATTTGAGTAACAAAGCCATAAACACACTGAGATGTCTGTACTGAAGACACATTTCAGTGTCACCACCTTTGTCTTTTATGCTTAGGAGGTACAATCCAAGGAGAAACCACAAGTAAATGATTCAACCCCTGTGCAGAAAAGACAGGAAGGGTAAATGTCAAACACTCTTTTTTAACCCTTTAATTTACTCTTCAGCCACTAGTGAGTTGAGAGAGGAAATCAGCTGGAACTAGAGGATGACTTGAACAGAAGATTCAACTGCTGAAGGTCATGTAAGAAGAAGTTTAGACAGAAGCATCTGGTTTAATACAAACTGTATCTATCCCTACTACTGCATGTGGCTAGCACTGTTAGGATTCTCAGCGACAGGAGGTCATACACCACCTGGATTTGGCTGAATAACATTGCATCAAAGTCACCATGCCCAGGGCCCACCAGAAGTTATCAGAATTATCATTTCAATTAAACAGATGGCTGAGGAATCAAATGAAGAGCCTTTTGAGTGATGGCTCCAGAATCAATAACGTCTTTCTAAGCTTTATTGATTTATCTTTGTCCAGGCAGTAGAATTGATTTATGTCTCCAGCTTTATTTTGATAAGTCAATGATAGCTCAACTATTCCTAAATTAATGTCTTCTTTTTGTGAGGCTTACGTTTTTTTTTCCCCTGCTGGTGAAGAGAGAGAATTTTACATCAAGCCGAACTGATTTTGCTAAGTAATTCTGTGGCTAACAAGCTATCATAAATCAAGCAGAAGGATGGGCTCTGTAGTTTCACATGGGATGGATGACTTGGAGTTGTGGAAAAGGCATTTATTTATTTAACCAGTCAAACTGTGTTGCAATTTTTTCCTCCTCTTTGTGGTAACAGATCAGCTGACATTTGTAAGCAGACAGGGTTCTTGCTGTGAAGAACGCAGCAGTGTGAGGATTGTCATGTCCTTCCACAAATAACAGTTGAAAAAGAGGAGAAAAATATGTCTGTGTGTGAGAGGAGGAGAAGAAAAGGGCAGTCCAGCTTCACAAATAAGCTGCCTCTGCCATATGCTGTGTTCTAAATGTATATGAAATAGCATAACATGTGGAACTCATAGTCTTGTGTGTTGTGGTTAACAGTGCCTGCTCTGGTACCAGCTCATTTTTCACAAACCTAGAGCCTAGCCTGGGTTTTGCTGCTGTTAGAAATGTCCATATTAGTAAAGGTTCTGTTTTCTGGGTCACTGGAATATAGATAATAGCTTTACAAGCAATGTAAAGAATGTTTGCAGCTGCTTGCTTGCTTTTTTCTTTTCGAGTATGTGCCCTTTAAAGTTCCTAGGAACAGTTATGGTTTTTCTTTTAAAAGATATAGAAATAAAAAATGACAGCAATGTCTAAACCTCCCACCCCTATCACCCTCTGGCTGCTAACTTCTCAGTACCAAACCCAGGCAGATTGCTCAGTCAAATCTAAGTGGAGCCTGTGGCCAGATCTGGTGGTAAACGAACCCGGGAGCTGCTGAGACAAAAAAGAATTCTAGTTGAGCCTTCAGATTTTTATTGGGCTAACAGTTAGATTGTAGTAGCTTTGACAGGACCTAGCCAAACTGTACCTGCCTGTTCACACAGGCTTTAAAACACCTGGTGCAAGCCTTGTACAATTCAATATATTATGTAGAATCTCTCATAATTTACCCTTTTGCGGATCTTCAGTATGTACTGAGATCAACATAGAATCACAGAATCATCTGGGTTGGACAAGGCTGCAAGTTCCTTCAACTTTTTTTAATCTCTCTTTCTATATATATACACACACACATATATATATACACATACATTTTGTTTTAGAGATGGAGTGGAAAAATTAGTATTAGAGTGCAGTGTTTAGAAGGAAGTACAGGAGACCTGGGTTGTAATTGTAGCACTGGCTGATTTGAATATGGAGGTAACTGGCTTCATTTCTCTTGTCTTCATCAGTGGTTAAAGGGAGATAAAAGGTTAAAAGAATGTCTAAATCCTACCTGTTTTTAGAAATCCCCTCAGTTTTGGTGGTAGTTTAGCATCTGAATTCCTTTGAGCATATAGATCCATGCAGTTAATTACCTCTATCAGGGAGAGCTTTCTGGTTTAATTTGTGCCAGGTTTTGGGAAAGGCATAAATTCAGAGCACTGTTGTTACTGTGGGGAGGCAGAAGAGGACTTCAACATCAATTTTTTGCAGAGGGGGAAGGGCTGATTATGTGCTCTTAAGAAGCATAATAAAGGAGAAAACAAGATGTGAACTAAGTAAAAAAGGATTTCTTGAAATGGGGAGTTTAGAATATTAATCACTTTTTCAACCAAAATATGTGGTGCTTCATGAAAATCAAACCACTGTATCTATTGATTGATTATTCATCATCATTATCATTAAGTGGCATTTGAGACTTGTGTAACTCAATATTCCAGATTAGCTTCTCTGTGAGAATGTAAACAGATAACTCTAATCAGAAGCATCTAAAGTCAACAGAAACACTGTCCATCAGCCTACATTTTCTTTGGCATTTAGTATTCTGTTGCTGGTAAATGTTCATATACTGGATGCATAAGTTCTTTGTTATTTGGGGCAGTAAATATGTATACACATAGAAGCAAGTCTTCAAAGTTTTGGTCTTAAAGAGACTAAGTTAAAGATAGTACAGAGGTTCTTTAATGGGGGAAATTACTTCAAGATGGAAGAGATTTCCTTAGGTTAGTGGGGTTTTTTTTGGTTGCTTTATCTGTATTTGCATGTATTTACTGCCCAGTCAAGTCCATGATCTGAAAACAATGCCTTCTTTTGGTGTAAAAAAGAAATTTAACTATCCATTTGAAAAAAGAGATCCCCTTAGGGGGGTTAAAAAGATACATTAAAGAGATTTACCATGCTAGTAAAACAATTCTGTAAACCACCTTTCTTTCAGCACAGCACTATAGGATGGTCAGTCACTTTTAACTTGGGTAATGTAGTAAAGTTATGTAGGAACACAAAAAGAAAAGGAGATAAAAGCATTCCAACTGTTATTATCTCTTCAATCCGATTTCAAGTACAATGCAACTGTGCTGAACTATGGTTCAGCATGTCAAGCCATTGTCTGGCATGAGCATCTGCAGAGCAGCTATTGTTTTACTGGAGCAGCTGCCACTCAAAGCAGTGATGGAGTAGGTGGCAGGCATGCCTGAGTTACAGGTGCATTGTGCTACACAAAAGAGACCTACTGGGATTACTCCCCCCACTTTTCTTTCTTTATGTTTTATCTTTGCAGGGCTTTAATACAAGAAATCTTTTATTTGAAATATTGGACAGGCTGATAAGCAGGATCCTGGAGATGAAAATTACAATACAGGGATGTCTATAGTTAAAAAGATCTGTGTGACAGAGTAGAGATGTACAAGTTGTACTTCTCATCATTTATGCTGGTGGGTGGACATGAGCCCTCGAAACTGGAAATCTCCTCTGGCTCTTTACAGAGATATTTCATTCACATGTGAGTGTTAGGTTATGCATGAGGGAAATTAAATTTGTTCACCCTGAGAGAGAATGAATATATTTTTGTAATCTTCTGTATTCAGATTATCAGAGAGAAAGACAATAGAGACACTTCAGAGGTAGGCAGATGCGAGTTGGAGTTGAGCTGAATGGTCAGTGGTTAGCAGTCAGCGTGAGGTGGCTGTTAGGCTGATGGGAAATAAGTTGCTGATCTCAACTGAATCCTTAAAATAGTGCAGCTTTAATTGTAATATTCATTAGAAGTAAAAGGAAATTCCAGAGAGAAAAGGACTAAGGTTGCTGTCAGTACTGCAAAACCCAAGAGACAAGTTTTACTCCAAAGTTGGAGCAAGAAGTTAGTCCAGCTTGTTGAGGAAAGGCATGTGCATCTCCAAGACACATCCACACCTCTGTGGAGCCTTTCTAAACTACTTGACAGCTCAGTTTGTCCTAGGACAAGCCTCAGGAAAAATTACTTGACTTGTGATGGCTCTGCAACTTTTCCTTTGTTTTTTTTTGGTGGCAGTCTGTGCAAACCTAGTTAGGCTTTTGCTGTTGAGGTAGCCTTTAAAATAGTCCTGAATTCCTATTTCTTGTAGGAAGGATAATACTGAAAGAATAGAAATTCTTCTGTATGCCTACTGTCATCTTAAAATACATTTAAAATGAAAAATCTGCTGTGAGGGAAGGCTGCTGCATCTAAGTTGGGCCAAGACAATGCTGGAAGTTGTGCAGTCAGGGTTAGCAAGGCAAGAAAAGAAAAAAAAGGCAAAAAAGATGATTGTTGGACAAATTGTCTATCAAGCTGCTTTGCATTCTTCTGCTCTTGTCTGGAATTTCTAGCAGTGCTGTTGGTTTAGCACATTCTTCCCTTTTCCTCCTTGCTTTTTATCTTGGCTTATGTTTGGAGGTAAAAAACTCCAGCCTTGCTTTGTCTGTAAGCACTGTGCTTTTATATATAAGTGTGTGTATATATATATACACAATTTTTTTCACTTGCTTATTTGCAGTAACATTGCTTTTACTGTACTGGGTAACCCCAAACACACCTACCCACCCAAACTGCATAGCTCTGACCAAGTGCAAATCACAGGTTTACTAATGTAATCCTAAAGTTTGTGACTGTGTAATGGGGCTAGGACTACTCAGTCCTGTGTGAGGAGGAATTCTCTGTCAAACACCAAGGCCAGGTTACAACATGCCTTGCCAGACCCAGTGGAGGGGTAAACCTCCTTCTTGTGAAGAGCTGTGCATGAGCAAGCACTGCATGTGGGACCAGGAATGTGTTTTGCACTAACCTGGAAGGAAGGTTTATTTATTTTTTTTTTTACTTTACCATTATTATTACTTTATTCCTGCAGTTCATTTGCACCAGATCATTGTTTTTAAAGAATAAACTCCTCCTACTCAGCTGAAGAAAAAGGCAATGGGTAACTGAAATACAGGAAATTCAACTCCAGTGTAAGAAACAAGGGTTTCCTGTGAGAATTGGTCAAACTGGAACAGAGCTCCCAGAAGTGTGAAGTTTCCATATCTGCAAAATCTGACTGGATGTATTTGTGAGCAACCTGCTAAGGGACCATGTTCTGGGCACAGAGGTTGGTTGCAATGCATGATCTCCACAGGTCCCTTCAACATCTGTGATCAGGAGAATCAGGAAGGCTTTTGTCTTCCTTACTGCATGATTCATTTATGTCAACTTTACTGAGTTCAGTGCCTTTAGGAAGCTAACCTTCCATTTCAGCTTAGTGCCTAGGTTACCTCAGTGGGCTGATGGGTAGCGTGTATTTCCCTTAATGTCCTCTAGAAATGGAAGGGATAGATAAGATCCACAAATAGTCTCTGGTAACACATGATAATGATCAAATAACTTTATTTTTCTCTGAAAAATCAAAGAGCTTGCAAGGCAAGTTCTCAGCAGTGCCTCCTGAATAAATCTTTTGTAGGAATTTAGCTGGAAGAGAATGGTTCATTAGCAATGACTGTGAGACAGCGAAGCATAGGTTGAATTGTTTCTTTAGAACAACTTGTGTAAAAGGCAGAACTTTGAGGATTTTCACCTTGGAAAGTAAAGGCTGTGATGCATTTGAAGTTGAAGTCTAGGCTCTGCAAGTGCATTAGCAGAACAGCTCTTGGTAAAATGCTAATAATTTGATAGAAAGGGTAATCTCTCAAAAATAATGTTGCCTGTCATTATAGGATTTCTTTCTGGATTGATATCTTCAGGTAGTTTAAATATTGGAGAAATTCTTGTTTAAACATAGAACTGCAACTATATCCTGGGTTAGTAGGTAACAAGGGGGCTATTGAATTGGCAAGAGGTGTTTTTTTTCTTTAGTGAGTGCTGTTTGGTTTGGATCATATGAAGCCAATCAAAGATAGACAGGAGGGATTACATTATGCCTAAGCCTTGTTATTAAGGTTAAAATGAGATAAATGGAATGCTGAGATTTTAATTTCCAGCCCTCTCTATCCTGCTTCCTGAAAGGAAAAGGTGCATGTGGCTTAAATTTGAATTTTTTAATGGAAGGAAAAGTGATCTGTGCAGAAATTCTAGCATCCAGGGTATGCTGACTTTACCAGAAGCCAAAGGAAGAGAGAGACAAAAATCACTGAAACAGCTGTTGCCAAACCACTTAAATTCTGTGAGAATAGAATCATCTTCTCAAATCCAAGCAGCTCCATCTTATCTGCAGTGCTAACAAGGTGAGAAGTGAGGGAAGCAACAGCTCCCAACCTGCTCTATCAGAGTTGCACTGTTGAAGTATTTTGCTGCTATAGGACCACTTGCATAATTTCATCATTTTTACATGTCTTTTACATTTTCTTGATGTTACTGTTTTTAATGCAAGTAGTTTGGAAGCTAAACACAGAGTGAATCCAGGTGCAGAGTTCCATCACTGGGAGCTGGATGCACCAGGTTGCAAAGACAAGACTGATTGTGTAGACGCAATTAGGATTGGAGAGCCTGGGGCTGCTTGCAGCTGTGGGTAAGCCAGGCTCAGCCATTTATTTCAGTACCAGAATCAGATCTCCAGGGTTAATATATATGTAATTAAGAACTCTCTAGCTTTGCTGAATGGAGTCTGCATGGGTGTTTGGTGCTGTGGTTTGAAGCTAGCTTCCCATTTTGATTTCTTGTCCTTCTTTATTGCAGAGTCATTCAGATAGATTGGAAGGTTTTTTCTTTCTTTCAGTGCATCCCATATTTTGCAAGGGTTAATCCAAGCTGCTGTACCAAGCCCCTCCTTCCCCAGCAAGACAGATTCATTGCTGTAAGTGTATTTTTGGTGACTTGCAGGCAAGTCACTGACCAAGGATTATACTTCTGATTATCCTTTTGATTTAGTTAGAATAAAAGCACCAGTGACATTGCCAATGACCCAGATGTTTGGAGAAGCCCTAGATTAAGCTATTGGGGCCTGTCCCTCCAAATCCCACAATATTACATTAATGCACGTTCAGAAGATGCAGAATTGGATTGAAATCCAGCTCTTGAACCCCCTTCCTAATCCCATTTAGTACTTGGAGTAGTGAAAATAACAGTAATGGAGCTGCCAGAGGAGTGACTGTGTGAGCATTTTTCACATTAGAAAGGCTTTTAATAAAGTAAAAGTGCTCTAAGTGCAGAAGCATCTTTCCTTACTTTCTTGCAGCCCTGATAACAAGGACAACATTTCAGAGTATTGTAAGCCAACGTGGGCTGGAGATTGGTGGAGAAGAGGATGTGGTCTCTGACTCAGTATAGGACATGTTTCAGATATTAAGACCTTATTAAAGATTGATGATGTTTGCATTGTTCATGGTTGCTTTCAGTTTTTGTTGCACATATGACTGTCAGATGGCATTACAGATGAAGATCAAGAGTGAGAACAGTGATACACAGGCTAGAGGCTGACCTGCTAGGAAGGATGGAGCCAGCTTCTTCTCAAAGGTGCCAAGCCATAGGATGTGAGGCAGTGGGCACAAACTGAGACCCTGGAAGTTCCACCTAAAGATAAGGGAGAACTTCTTTACTGCAGGGGTGACTGAGCACTGGTCCAGGCTGCCCAAAGACATTGTGGAGATACTAAAAACCCCATCTGGACACAATCCTGAGTAGTTTGCTCTCAGGGACTCTGCTAGAGCAGGGAGGTTGGACTAGATGACCTCTGGTGGTCCCTTACAACCTTAACCATTCTGTGATTGCCTCAGTCTTGATCCCAGACACTTCCTTAAAAGAAAAAAAAAAAGTCTGGGGAATAGCTAAATGTATTTATAAAGAAATCCTGAAGTAGGTTAGTCTATCATCTATTGAAGTTCTTCAGCAAGGCTCATTAATAAGTGTAAATGCAATGGCTTGCATCCAAGTCCATTTGGCCACAGTGCAGGCTTGGCACGATGCTTGTAAGTTTGATGAATGGACACTGGTGTAAGAGAAGAGAAGCTCAGCAGTGTACACTACAGGCATGCTCCTGGGGTAAAAGCAAGTGCTAAATCAGATAGCACTTCATTGTGACTTTACACTGCTGATTTACCTCCTGATGGTAGAAACAGAAAGTGGGGGTTCCAGTACCAGGTGAGCCCTTTCGATGTTAATACACCATCTGCTAGGAGCAGGTGGTGCTTCCCTTTGAACATGTTTCTGTTGTAGAGAAATGAAGAGATGAATTTCCATTCCAGGACGTTTTGTTTCAAGAAAAAGTGAATACTCTGCATATTTTTTTCAATGGGTGCAGGAGCCTGCCAGAGAATTACAGACTAAGGGGAGAAATAGCTCATTTGCAGGAGCTGATTCGCTTGGAACACAGATGAGTTTTGAGAACCTGGGAGGGGAATTTCCCACTGTTACCATTGGTTTCCTCCCCTGCCCATGTTCTAGCTGTAGTATTTATAAAAGTTGGGAGTTTTGTTTGATTGGGGTTTTTTTGGAGGTGTGTTTTTGGGGTGGGTTTTTTTCAGTGTTTTTTGTTTGTTTGTGGGTTTTTTGTTTGTTTAGTTCTGTATGCTAAGAAAAGACAATGATTTAGGCCATTTTTCATCTGGAAAAGAAGAGGCAGGTCCTTTACTGGCTGTTGTTTTACAGGTTAAGGATGTATGGAAGGCAGAAGTGAGGATTAAATGTCAGCTGTGTTACAAATCCTGTAAGCAGAGGAAGAATTATCTGTGAACAGCTAAGGCAAACTGCTCAAAGTCAGGGTTTGCTAAAGCTAGCAGGTTTTGGAACAGGTCACCTATTTAGCAGATGCTGGCTATTATGGATCTTTTCCAATAGCTTCTGAAAGGACTGGGTTTTGCCCTCTTTGGAAGA
This sequence comes from Galbula dea, assembly GCA_013399015.1. NCBI lineage: Eukaryota > Metazoa > Chordata > Aves > Piciformes > Galbulidae > Galbula > Galbula dea. The sequence goes on along the minus strand of VWZX01001133.1, from coordinate 1,244,135 downwards.
CACTGGAAAGAAGAAAGCAGAACAGAACAATATTCATTGCTGTGGGAACTTGGGCTAGATTTATGAGCTCTTTCCTCTCTTTGAAGTAGAGGAAGATCTAATGCCTTCAGCAGAGAGATAAATTGGAGAGCATTTGTGTATATGCAGGAGTTAAAGTTTCTTGCTTCTCCTATCTGGGCATTTGGAGAGTTTGGGCAAAGGGCTGGGATGTGTGATCAGTCTGGTGAAACATCTCAGAAGGGTATGGATAGCTTAGGAGTCTTGGTTGGCTTTACCTTATCAAATAGTGCACATCTCAAGCGCTGAAATGCAGCTGCTGGGAGCACACTGGAGTTGGCAGTGGATCTGAGGAGCCTCAAAGACACCTCAGCAGCACCACCCTTTTTCTGGCTGTGTTCTCCTCCAGAGGAGAGCAAGGGAGTGTTGTCTTTGTATTGTGTCTGGGCCTTGACAGTTCATTCTTTAATTCTTTTCCTTCTAACATGGATTTTCTCTTTAGTAAATAGAGGTCAGAAATGAAGAGAGAAATGATGAAAAAAACAAAGCTGGTAGTGCAGCTTCTTAATTCTTTCTGCATATCATTTTGGATTAAATCTAATATTTTTCTTTGTGACTATCTTACTATTTATACTAAACAAAAGTTGTGAATTACTGGAAGCTATCTTATCAAATTGAACTATGACATACAGCAGGCATTGGCCCAGGCAGCCCAGGAAGGTGGTGGGGTCTGAATTCTGAAGTATTCAGAAAGCACGTAGGTGTGGTGCTTGGGGCCATGGTTTAGTGGGCTGTGGGCTGATGTGAAGAGACAATGGATCTGGTACATATCAGAACTGTGGCCTTCTCATTTCAGAAGAAATGAGCTTCAGAGACACTGCTGCCATGAAGGCAGCAACTGGAATCTCCTGCTGGAAAGTTTAGTGAGCCAGACTTGTGCCAGCTGCTCAAGAGCAAACGATCCTAGTCTAACCTCACTAGATCCAAAATGAGTCCTCTTTGTCTCATTCTACCTAGGCATTGAAAATCAAATTCTTTTCTGCATTAAATCCATATCACTCAAGGTTTACATTAGTTTCTTGTTCTTTTTTAATTGGGATTTTTTTTCTTCATGCAGGGAGTCAGATGAGACTCTTAACACTTGTATCAGGACCACTGGTGCAGATGGAAATGCTGTTGTGTGTGGTTTGGTTATAAATGTTTAAACCTGTGTGTATGGGAGGGATTTGTTTTTAATAAAAACATTACTGACTTTTACACTTTCCCTTCCCTTCATTTTTTTTCAGTGTTACAGATGGTTTCAGTATTGTATGCTTTTTGAGTTAGCAATTAATTAAATCTTTAATAGCCTACCAAAATCTATTGCTCACTTTTAATTCTTTCAGTCTGGATGTTTGTCCTGCACTTCTTATCCAACTTGCCTTCATCAAAGCATTTTTCATTTGTTTCAATTTAATCCATTGGCAGAGAATTTAATTTGGTGTTTACATCAATTTATTAAATTAGACACCCCAGGAGGATTAAAAATAATTTAACTGTTTCTCTTCCAAGTTGGAAGCAAGTAAGAAATCCCTACTAGGTGTGGAAAGTTCTAGACCACTTCAGATGTATTTTTACAGAGCTGTTGCTATTTCCTCTCTGTGATGCTGTGTGTGTGTAGAGTTGTATGAGAGGTACTGGATGCATTGCCTAATCCCCAACAGTGCTTTCAGGGTGAAGATGACAATCTCCTAGTGTGCTGGAGATACTGTAACTGTGCAGTTTTGCTAGCGTAATGGAATTCCCACTTTAAAATGTTGTAAACACATAAGACCCAACTGTGCCTTTCTTTTAAGAGGAGGGCAGAATTGAGGTTTTAATTCCTTCTTCCATGGTGAAATGTTTCCAGTTGTGGAAAAAGCCTGTCTCAGGTTGAAGACTGGTTTAGAGCTGCAGTTACCAGGATGCTGGAGGGAAGTACCTTGACTCATTCAAGGAGCATCAGTAAGTCTGATCAGACCTGGTAATGAAGTGCACTTACACTTCTAACTATTTATGATTACTGTTCAAGGACTTCAGTGTCTGAATGCCCACTGGTGATTGATTAAATCAATGGAAAACAAGCCCCTTTCCTGTCAGTTTTTTTTTCAATAGAAATCAGCAGTGCAACTAGAATGCTCAACAGCTGCTCTTGCCTGAGGTGATGTATGCTAATGTCTTTGCCTGGGCATTTTAAATCACTTTATATAATGTACAGTGGTATCAGCTGAACAAGTTGGTTTGAAGGAGTTTGGAATTCTGTGAGGGCTTTACTGGATGTAGTTTATGCTATGTGAGAACTGGCTGAGGTAGATCACTTGTGAAACTGAGCAGGAATTCCTACTGTCTTAGGACAGTACATTTTATTTAATTTATGTAGTTTGTGGGTCTTGAAGGAATGTTCTCAGGAGCCTGTCAACTGGTTCCTTAAACTATGCAAACCTTGGGAGAGAAATGGTGAACAGAGGCAGCCAAAGTGGATGTTTAAATTCCCTTCATATAGATAAGAAGTTCATTAGAGATTAAAATCTTAAATAAGCAAGAAAAATAGTGAGATCACAATTGCTGGGCTTTAGGAGAGCAGACTTTTGGCTTCTTCAAAGATCTGGCAAAAAAAAGGCTCTCTCAGGAGAGACCTTCTCACTATCTACAACTACCCAAAAGGAGGTTGGAGCGAGGTGGGGGTTGGTCTCTTCTCCCAAGCAACAAGTGATAAGACAAGAGGAAACAGCCTCAAGTTTTACCAGGGGAGGTTTAGGTTGGATATTAGAAACAATTTCTTAACTGAAAGAGTGGTTAAGCATTGGCCCAGGCTGCCCAGGGCCCTGGAGGGGTTCAAAAAAACATGTAGATATTGTGCTGAGGGACATGGTTTAGTAGTAACTTCTCAGAGTTTAGGTTAACAGCTGGACTTGTTCTTAGAAATCTCTTTCCAACCTTATTGATTCTATGATTCTAACAGTGCATTAAAATGTATGGCTTATTTTTCACATTTACCTCCATGTAGTTGTACACCCTTGCATTGGTCACAAAACTGCCAATGAAGAAGTTAGTAAATTTTTTGATGTGTAAAAATGAGGTTAGGTGACTACTGTGTGCAATTTGGTTAGACTAGATGTTTCAATCTGTTGTAACATCAATGAATGTAGTCTGTGCTACCTGTTTAACTCAAGGACTTCAAACAGAATACATGGAAGAGTCAGTCAGTCCCTCCCAAGTAAACAAACAGGCTGAAAGAAAGGCAACAATTCCAGTCAGTTTGGAGGTACAACTGGAACTGCTGCAATTGGCACTTCCTACAGTCAGTGGTAGTAGTTCAATAGAGTGATGTGTTAATGAGTTAATTCTTCCAGACCAAGACTTGAGAGTTGTGAATCCTGGAGCTGTTTTCTGAAGTGTAATTTCCAATTACAGCACTGTCTCTGAATTTCTAGGTGATAGGGAAAGGCTTCTGCCACTTACATGTGTGTCCTTGAAGTGAGCAATAAAAACTAATGAAGGGAAGGATGGTCTGATTGCCTTGCAACTGATTTAAGACACCACCAAAGCAGAGGCTGCAGAAAATTGTGCAGGTTCTTGTGAGGTTGTGGTTTAAAGAATGGGGGGAGGGGAACTTCTGGACAGAAAAGGTCTTAGGGGAGCCTGAGTTTAACATATGGGGTAAGTAGTCTAATGTTCTATGTCTGTGTGGTTTTTCATGGTGGTGATGGGCTTTGTCTTTGATGTCTGTCTTGTTGGAGAAAATATCTTCCAAGTATTTTATGAATGGGGTGGTGATAGAGGGAAGACTACTCCATTGCAGTTCTCTCTCTGTTTTCTGTTAATAGGTCAGGGTGTCAAGAACTTTCCAGAACTCTTTCTTCATGAGGCTGTCTAGAACTTTTTAATAATGTCTTTGCAGTTTCCCCTTATGAAAATAGAATGCAGTATGCAGGGTGAAGGAATGCCAGTGTCACAGAAGAAAATAATGGTTAATAATGATAAAATTATCAACAGAGAAATTCAGCAAAGTTTTGCGCCAGTCTTTTAAAAGGCAAGAAAATGCTAGTGAATCAATTTATCTCTCACAGAAACAATATGGAGAGAGATTTTCTTTTTTTTTTTACAGGAGCATGTAGTGGTAGGCAAGGGGTTGTGGCTTTAAACTGAAAGAGAGAAGGTGAAAGTAGATGCAAGGAAGAAGTTCTTCACTGTGAGAGTGGTGAGGCACCACTGGATGCCCAGAGGGGTTGTAAATACCTCATCTCTGGGAGTATTCAAGGTTAGGTTGGATTTGGATAGGGTTTTGAGCAACCTGCTCTAGTGGCAGGTGTCCCTGCCCATGGCAGGGGCCTTGGAAGTAGCTAATCTTTGAGGTTTCTTCCAGCACAAAGCATTCTACGATTCTGTGAAGGTGGGGGAACTTACGCAGGGTTCTCTCCCCCTCTCTGGTGTTCTAATCCACTATAGCCAGCCTTTCTGGGACTTGCAATCTCAATTTCCAAGGAGTACATACAGTTCTCTGTAGCAAAGCAGAAGCTGGAGCAGACCAAAATCTGGACTTTCAGATTTTGGACAGATTTGCAGTAAAATGTTAAGGCCTGAAAACTGGGGTTGGTCCAAATTGCTTTGGCAGCACTTTCTGCTGGCTCTTAATATCCCTTCACACTGAGCTGCACAGCACTGGTGGAGCAGGTGGTGCTGCTGGTATGGGATACAGCAAAGCTGCCACATCTTGTGTTGCAGGAGTGATTTCCCTCCGTGAAACCCTTTACAGAGAGGAAAGTGAAATTAGCAGCCTGGCTAATTGCTCAGAGGGTATAACAATGGGGGGCACTAATCAAGGGGCAGCAATGCTGAACAGGCAGGAGCTGGAGTACAATTAACAAAGCTCTTGTTACTGCAGAGCACTGGCAGAAAGAGAGGAGAAATGGTGAGAGATTAACTAGAAAAGGGAAGTTTGCAGTGAAGACTAAGGAAACCTTCCTGGAGTCTGACTTTCACTGGTGGTTTTATGATATGTCTTTATTTCTTAGGTCTCTGTTTCGAGGAGGGAATGACTTGTTCTTCTACTAAGGTTGTGTACAAAGTCCTTTCTTCCTCTTATCCCTCTCTATCCTGCCTCAGATGTGTATATTCTTTAATAAAATAAATGAATGTTTCCTATCTCAACTGCATTTTTCTAGATTTGAGTATCTAAGAGTATCTTTGCTTAGAAACATGAAGAATGTGATTTAATAGTTGTATCATTCCTTCAAGTCAAATGAAAACACATTCAGACTTGGGAAATAGTGTTGATAGTGAATGAAATTCTAAATGAAATGGATGAAATGAAGATATCTGAGCTTCTCTGTATCTGCAGAATGTAGGTCACCAGGAAAAATCATCATTTCTAAATAGCAAAAGTGAACATCTCAAGCTAGGAAGATTAGGAAAAACCAACACTGCTATTGCTCTTTAACTAGGTTAGGGTTTTTTTGTCTTGCTTCTCTGCACACCTTTACAGGCCAATAATTTCCACTAAATTAGCTATCCTATCAATTAATGCCCATTACCAGGATAATGGCTTTTTTTTTTCTCTTCATCATAATTTGGCTGTGGAAGTCAGCTGCCAAATTCTTAATAGCTTGGTCTGACAGAGAGGAGTACACTGAATATGTTTGACTCATTCACATTGTCTAATTTGCTTGCTCTACTGTTTTTGTTTTCTTCCTCATTAATCTTCTAAATCTCTATGGAAATAACACTCTTGTCAAAAAAAAGGAAAAAAGGCAAAAAGAAAAGGCAAGGGCAGTGTAGCAGCCCTTGCCTGTCATGCACTGGATATACCAATGCTTGCATGTACCTTTCTCATGACAGGAAATCAAGAATCTGGGAAATAGGTATTACCTGAACTAATAAGATCACAGCTGACATAATGCATCAGTTTGTTTGCTTTAAAGTTCTTTAAGCTTGTTTGGATGATTTATAGGTAACTCCTTTTTATTACCTAGAGCTTTGGAGAAAGAACTGGCTCCCTCAGATAATATCAGTAAAGCTACACTGAGGAATAGATTCACTACTTGTAAAGCTGGCTGAAAAAAACCCAGTGATGGAAACTTGTCCTCCTCTTGGATTTGTAACTGTCACCTTCAGAGCACATAATCAGTGACATTTGTGATCAGACAGAATTTCTGAGAGGATGAGAGTTCAGAGCTCATAAGTTTTTGAGCCTACGTGTCCATTTAGCTAACCAAAGCAGATGAGGCTAAGGATAACTCCTTGGTTGCTGGTACGAAGAGCCACTGGTTTTCATTTGGACTAAGAAACCATCTTTTGGGACAAGGAGAGATGCAGAGGCTTTGATGCACTGAATAACCTTAGTGTATGAAGGTACTAGTTTCTTCTCCTGAAGAACTCACTAAATGCAAAGTATATTAAACTAGTTGCATTTATCAATGGTGGCCAGATCTTTCTCGTGAACCAGTTAAAGAGTAAATCTGTGAATATAGTGTGATTCTGTGATCCCACAGATAAATCCCTTGTATCTGAGGGTGTTTATACATACATATGTACTGTATGTATGTACTTTCTATGTTCTAGCAACATAATCTCAGTGGTTGGACTTGGAGAACTTAAGAGGTTTTTTCCAAACTTAATTGTTAATTATTTTATTAATTAATTAATTTTATTTAGTTAATTTATTTATTTTGTTAATTATTTATTAATTAATTTATTTTAGCAGTGTAATAATTTCTGTATAATCCTAAGTGAATGACATAGAGTTGCCAGAAAAAATAGAAATGGGATAGGAAAAAGAGGGAAAGCGAGAGAAAAGACAGTCAGGATATGTGAGACAATTTAAAGTGGTCTGAGGCTGCCGTTTTCATGTAGCTGGTATTTCCTTGTAGAAGATGAAGCTGAATCCAGTTAATAGCGCTCCTGAGAAGAATCTAACCTATTATTTAGAGTGAACCATTAAGCTATGTAATTAATGAATGCCAATTAAGTACTACACAGCAATGCCAAATGTTTGAAATTTACTCTGTGTTCCAGAGCAAAATTTTACCCAGATTATTCTTGATGGATGCTGAGAAGTGGAGACAGGTCCTGTAGACCATCTGAGGGTACTTTATGGGATCTGCTGCCTAGAGTCTGCTTGGGAGAAGACTGAGGAAAAAGAGGTGCTTATGTAAAGCACAGATGTCACTTTACAGAGATGTAGCACAGAGAGACATCTCCTCAATAGCAGCACAAATAGCCTCATTGCTGTAGAGAAAGGAAAAAGTTGTCAGAAATAGGCAAGGAACATATCTCTGTGTGATACCCCATGAAGCTGCCTGGTTTCTGTGGTTATTGTTTCAGGGAAGATTAAACTGGCATTTCCTATGGTCAGAAAAAGAACATTTGGGAAAGCAGGACCTGGAGAACTTTGCTAAATGACGGAAATCATATTTCTTACGTTATTCTGGTGTTTTCAAGTAGAATTGCAGTCAGGCATTTGGCCTCTCTGGAAAGAGAACATCTTCCTCCAAATGTCTATGACTGTCTTTTTGATATGGAAGAGAAGGAATGTGTATCCATCAGTGTTCCAATGCAATATCCATGTAGCTTCCCTAGTTCCTCAGTGGGAAAGACAGGAAAAAGAGTTGTTAAATTCCAGTGGAGAGCTAAGGTATTTTGTCAGCCTCTGACTAGAGTAATAAATGATGGGGAAACCAGCAAATAAAGATAAGATATTAAGCTGACAGTGTGTGCCAAAAAACAGTGATACCAGTAAACCTTTGGTTTAAGTATTGTCCCTGGATGTAATTTCAGTGACATTCAGTGTGTATTGCACTGTTTCCTAGGTAATTCCTTTTATCAGTTGCAGAGTAGGAGCTCCTTTCACCTGGTACCAGTCAGATAGTATTTGACCTCATCATCAGGCTCCCAACTGTATTTATAGTGCTGCTGTTTGCTTTTGCAGTTCCTGTAGCTGATCTGTAATGTGGCTGGAAGCAGTCTTTTGTGAGTGTTACTGGGGGCACTGGGGCATTCCTGGCTGCAGATGTCAAAGCAAGAGGTCATCAGTATGGAGGAAACAAATGGATGTAAATGAAAGCAATTAAGAAGTTTAATCATGGGAATAACTTTTTCAACCTTTACTCTAGTGATGAAAGGGCTCTGCTTATTTACAGCTTCTGTAACTCAGTGTCTTCCTTTCCTCTCAGCACTAATAGCAATAGCAGTCCAAGTATGAAGTAAGTTGCTGTGACTTAACACTGTTCTTTAGTCTTTCATCTGCTTGTAATAAACTTGTGCATTGCTCACACATTCCTTGACCTGGTCAGTTAAGGCATTTAAATCAACAGGTTTGCTGTGGTGTAGTCTTGGATAAATATTCAACCAATAATGCAGAGGATAGATAATTAGAAGAATATACTCTCACTGTGTATAACAATACAGCAAACAAGTTTCAAAAAGCAAAGCTGAACTATTCAATAAAAGCCTCCTGAGATGCATAAATGAGTTGCTAGGAAACATCTTTTTCCTTCTCTTTCTTCTGGTTCACCTTGGTGGTAGGTTTTATCAAGTCTTCTACCAAGGATGAGACAAGAGAAAACACATCTTTCTAAGTTAGCTCTTGTCCTCAGTTAAAATGAGCTGACACTGTTTCTTATCAGTATTCTGCTGAGGCACCCAAGCCTGTTCATTTCTTCCTTTAACAAATGATTGATCTGGACCTGAGAATTGAGGGAACCTTATAAAGTGCTAAAGCAAACAAATGGAGATAGAGGGATTGATTGTGCTCTGCTGCAGTGATTTTATGCAAGTGTTTTTTGTCCTTAAGAGACTTCTAGCTTTTGAATTGAAAAAAAAGAGGTTTATATAGGCTTGAATCATTAAAACCTTCATTTACTTTCAATTAGTGATGTGCTAAACTATTCAAAGATAGTTTCTAGGATGGAAAAAAATTGTGTATTGAGGTGGTGGTAGCTAGCAGCATGTTTGCCCGGTTTTTAGTGGATTTTTATAAGGACTGTAAGAGCTAAGATTTCTAGGTAGAGAGTTGGGTAGCATATGTGAAACTCCTGTGTTTAGCCCCTTTTAGTCCCAGTGAAATGCTCAGCACCACATCCTGCAGTTCATGGGTGAACTCTGTAGCTGAGCAATGTGTCTTCTTGCAATAACCTTTTATGCTTGGCTGCCAAGAGCAGAAGATGTCATAGCTTTTAGATCTGATAGTTTGCAGGACTTGCTTTGGATGTTACTGAAGATGGGAGTTGCTGAGGACAAGAAGTGGTGGTGATCTGGTGACTTTTCCTACTCCTGGCAGTTGGAAAGCTGTGTTCTCCAAAAGCTTGTCTGCAGCTGTGGCCAGAAAAGGATGGAGAAGGAGGGAGACTGAGCAGTCTTTTGAAGGATCTGACATAGCTCTCCTAAAGTTTCCTATTTTATGTTGTACTAAGGAAGAGTCAATCCTAGAATTTTGTGCTTAAAGGAAAATTCTTGGATTTTCATTTTCTGTTCTAGGCTTAAACACATAACATAGATGTGGTCAACCTGTCCAAAAGGGAAAATTAAGCAGTGAGTGGATAAGCTTATCCTTACCTCATCATCTTAAACTAGTCTTTTTTTTTGAAGCCAGCAAATACATCTGACATCTTTTGAAAACTCCTAGTTTGTTTTTTTTTCCCTCTTGAAATTTCCTTCAGAGATTTCTTTGCTGACCTTGCATAGTAATTGTTGCTGAGTTCACTTGTGGCTTTAAGTTTTGCAGAAGTAAAGCAATAGAGGAAAATGGGAACTGGGGAAGTCAAGGGACAGGTCATAACTGAACACAAATGACTGCTTGCTTTTTCACTACAAGTGAATTACACAGCTGGAACTGGAGAGAGATAAGACGGTTCAAAAACTGTGTGGATGTGGTACTTGGGGCCATGGTTTACTGGTGAACATGGGAGTGTTGGGTGGATGGTTGGACTCTGATCTCGGAGGGCTTTTCCAACCATAATGATTCTATGATTTCCTCATCACTTTGAAGGAAAAGGAGGTGAATCCTCTTCTGTGGACATAGCAACTTCTTGAAAACAGAGCTGTCTGGTAGATGTTGCACAGCAATAACCTGGACTGGTGTCAGGGTTTAACCCCAGCTACCAACTAAACCTCACACAGCCACTCACTTGCTCCCTCCTGGCAGAATGAGGAAGAGAATAGGAAAAGGAAAAGTGAGAAAACTTGTGGGTTGAGATAAAGACAGTTTAACTAAAGTAAAAACCATCTGCACAAGCAGAGCAAAACAAGGAATTCATCCTCTACTTCCCATTAACAGGCAGGTCTGGGAGAGCTGGGTTTCATCATGTGTAATGTTGTTTTGGGAAGATAAATGCCCATCACTCTGAACTATCCCCTTTCCTTCCTCTGCCTCCAGCTTTATATGCTGAGCATGATGTCACAGGGTGTGGAATATCCCTTTGGACAGTTGGGGTCAGTTGTGTCCCCTCCCAACTCTTTGTGCACCCTCAGCCTGCTCACTGGTGGGGTGAGGAGCAGCCTGACACAGACTCTGTGAGCTCTGCTCAGCAATAACTAAACCATCCCTGAATTATCAATACTATTTCCAGGACAAATCCAAACCACAACCCATATTAGGTACCATGAAAAAGAAAGAACTCTATCCCAGCTAAAACCAGTACAACTGAGTAAAATGAGGCCAGAAGTTTCAGAGAGAGATGGGAAGACAGAGAGAAAGAGGAATGATATTTAGCATACAGAAGAAAGGATTGAATCACATTAATGGGGTGACTACAGAGGAAGAGAAGGCAGGATAAACATTAGCAAATGAAAGACTCTTCTGAACAAAGATAGAAACTGATCCGTGAGCTTCAAAGTTGCTTTTCTGTCTCCTGTGTTCCTGTAATGATTTCACTTGTGTGTATGAAGTGCATCCTTTCAGTATGTTTAATATAAATCCCAAACCAGTGAAATATCCATTGACAACCACAGTAAAGCATCTGATTTTATTTATGTGTGGTGTAAAAGAAGTCCTTCCAGTGCACTTGAACCGCAGGTTAGGTAAACTGTGTGAAGTTGGGTACAAAAGCTGAAGCATTTTGCAGTTTTCGTTCTTTAAAAGGAACAGAAAGTCTGCAGTACAGCAAATGGCTGTGATTTGCTTGTGCAGTTCATATGCATCTTGAAGTATTGTAAATAAACATTTAAATAGCTAGTTAATACTAATGGGCTTCATCCTGAAATGTGAAGCTACCCATTAAATCGTGAATCTGATACCTTCTGCTTCAAGAAGGGCTATGAGGAAGCATTTGACATGTGATTTTGTAATCTTTCTATTACTTAGCATTAAAAATAAAGGAGTTAAACTGGAGTTGTCTTCAGGACTTTAATACTTGTGTAATACTCTCCAACACTATTTTCCAGTATCTTGCCTGTCTGTGGTGAATTCCAAGACTTAAGAACTAGAAGGTAACAATATTGTTTCTCTAAACCTTATTTTCAGTCCTTAGCACATAAACGCCCAGCAGAATAAGTAATTACTTTCAAAACTTATTCTTGGATTTAAAAATAATTTTTCTTCACTGCCAGACATGGGTCCAGTCTCATTAGACCTCTTGAGTGAGAGGAGTGTTTTAAGACAAAGTTTATTTAACTACCTATTCACATAAAAAATCAGCTGCCAGTCAGGTCAGTGAAATCAGGAGATGACTCCCTCGGTGTGAAGAGATCACTGCAGATGTTTTCCTAATAATTGCAGTCATGTTCTATAAAGCAGAGGATATTCTGGCAGAAGGAAACTGCAACTTAAAATATTGGCAGTGTTTTCCAGGGAGGACAAATAGAATTTATCATGTGTCCATTAAACTAACTAGCCATATAAACATACTTAATTTTGCTCTTCGGGGTGTCATTCATCATCTTAATGATAGGAGTTGAATTCTACAGATATACATGTTGAATTCAGGGAGCATTTTCATTTAACTGATATTCTTTTACTGAGAACCATACCTAGCAGTCATATCAACTGCAACAAGAATTTAAACTGACAGCAGTTATTTTTTTTCTGCCTCTGTTGTATGTATTTTTTTGCAATATCATTAAAACTGGATGAAATGGAAGCTTTGCTTTATAAAGTCAGTCACTGTTTTCCTGACTGTTACAATTAAAGCAGTAAATGCAAGCTCTTTACATTTATTTGTCAGAAAGCAGAGAGAGTCCTGAGAACTCTTTCCTGTGGCAGTGTGCTGCAAATCAATGTCAATATAAGTTGGTGGCAAGAAGTAGCAATAAACGTTTTAATAATTAATAAATATTTTAATTAGTTATTTTTCATCCCCAAAGCACCTCTGGCTGGATCCTTCCCCTCCTATAGTAGTTGCTTTTTTTCATTTAACTTATTTTTCCATTTAACTTCTTTTCTCTTCTCCTCCTGAGAAGCCTGAAGGCTTTCACAGGCATTACTGGCACAAACCTCAGCACAGTTCTGCCACTATAATACTGTTCAGAGAGAATTAAAGTGTAGGATGAATTAAGGTCAGAACCATGATGAGAACCCAAATTAATTTACTTTTCTTGCAAAGCTTTCATCTCTTGACTTTCTTGAGTTTACAGTTTTCCCCATTACTTCCTAATCAGTAAAAAGGAAGAAATGGATGATGCTGTCAGAGGTTTCTTTTCCTTTCTATCTTCCATTCCTGTCTCTTCTATTACAGTTATGAATGTCCTTTTTCCTTTTATTTGCCAAGCCCTGCCACCTTGTTACCCTATTTTCCTCCACCAAAATCTGCCTAACATCTAGAAAGAGGAAAATTCTGCTGAGTATTCCTCTGTAGTAGATTGAAAATCATTCCCTGCCAGTCATCTTTGTAACAAGTGTTGTTCTTTGGGCTGTAGTCTCCTCTCTGTCTTTGTAGCTTAACATGAAGGTCTTGGTAGACTTCACCCACTCAGAGCTTCCAGTGTCCAGTCCAGGAGGACAAGCCCTGCCCTAGTCTTGCAGCCACACTAGTGCTGATCCAAACCAATTTGTGTGAGTTCACATCTGAAAACATGTAACATTCCCAAGTAATTATATCCACTGTGAGTAGATGGTCTCTTCTGAAGACTTGCAGTGAAATAAATCCCAGAATGGATTCCCTTAATTAGTGATGGTATGGTTCTGGTCATGAATGATGGATGAAACGATGACTGAATTAATACTGACCTGCTACTGGAAAGGGAAATAGAAGTCAGATTCATCATACAATGATGAACTTTTGAAGACTACATATGTTGGAGAGTCAGTAAAAGGACTTTAATATAATTTAATGAGTGAAGGACTTTTATGTATTGTATACTTACATGTGTAGCACATATTAAGTGGCCATGTTGGACTTCAGGCTGTTCACATGCCTTCGCAATGAGCAAAAAATATTACTGCTGCAAGTAAATTTTTGAACCTCCACAATGGAAAACTCTGTTAAATGGTCAGGAAAGAAAGGAGAGCAATTTATTAGAGCCAGCCATCCTGGAGGTTTTGCCTCACTGTTTCTAGTACAAGACAGACCTAAGAAAACGTTAAATGATCAGAGAGTCATAAATACACATTCTAAAACTGCTTGAAAGCCAATTCTAATCAGTTATTAGAAGGATTTCTGGCACTAAGAAGCTCAAATATGGCCATTTAAAGAAAATACACAAACTTCTAAACTGATAGGGGAGTAATAAATAAAATGAAAAGCTCCAATTTAGCTGAAGACCACATTATAAAGGATTGATAAAATCATGGGATGAGAATTTTCAAGTGATCTTGCCAGTGCAGGATGATATCTCTTGCTGTTGGACAAGTAAAGTTGTATTTGTGAATTAGTAAGAATTCTGTATGCTGTCAACATGCTTAAATAAACCTCTTGGGAATGGCTAGTGCCTGCCTTCCCTACTGTGGCATGGGAAGAATGCTCTTAAAGAAAGGAAAAAAACCCTTATGTAGCACTAGATACTGATTTTTGTGTAAAATTACATTTTATATACCTAATACCTTTGTTTCATATAAGTAATAGTAATTTTCAGGTTTGCATCAAGTTCACCAGTGCAAGTAGATAGTGTTATTCATGATTTATTGAGTATGGAGCAGGGGAATCCTTAGCTGGCTGAAACTAGACAAAGTGGAGAGATGCCTTCAGCCTGTGATGGTACTTTTATTTCTAAGCAGGGGTTTTGTGGTGAGCATCAGCCAGTTGTGGTAGATCAAGCTCAGGATGATGTGTTGTGTTCTGCTTCCTGAAAAACAGCAAAGCATTTCTTTAGCTGAGGGTGGTTTGGTGTGTGTTCAGTGCTTAATTGTCTGCTTTTTGGCTGAACGCAGCATAAATGAAGGAACATTTGAATCTTCTTCAGTATGACAACCTGACAAGAACTGTTTATGGCTGTACCAGGCCTGGTTCAGCTGGAGTCATCATTTCTGGGCAGTTTTGAAGCCAGCTGCTCTGTACACATTTTGGTGTGGTGCCTACTTGGAGTCTCTGTGAGACTAAAGTGGCATGTTAGTAAGTCCTTACTGACAGAGCAGAGCTGATAGAGCAGCCAGGATGCAAACTGTAGAGCTACCTTAGTAACTTTATATGTTGCAGAGAGCTTGAAGTGGCCAGAAATTTAGGTTTCTTACAGGTTTTCTTCTGTCAAATATTATAGTACTGTTGTCCTAAGTGGTTTCAGGTCACTTTAAGAACTGATTTCAAGGAGGAACATTAAGGAAGGCCTCAAGTTGTTCAGGTTGGATATGAGGAAAGATTTCTTCACCGAAGGAGTTGTTAAGCATTGGTCCAGGCTGCCCAGGGCAGTGGTGGAGTCACCATCCCTGGAGGGGTTCAAAATGTGTCTAGAAGTGGTACTTCATCATATGGTTTAGTGACATGGTGGTGTTGAGTTGATGGTTGAGCTTGATTAATTAGAGATCTTCTCTACTGTTTTTTACAATTCCAGGAGGTGAGGTTTTACAAACAGATTCCCAGGAATGTCCTAAAAATGCAGTTACATTTCACATACTGTTATTAGACTCAGTACAATTAGCAGAATAGCTTTCTGACCACAAGACTCCAAGTCAGTACCATGGTGAATGCAGGGGATCTCCTGACAAAAAGAGGCAGGTGTTCTCCTGAAGTTGTCTTGGACACTTTTCTTCAGGCATACTCTTGCTAGACTGCATGACTCTCTTCAGTTTTTCATTATAGATGCTCTGGGGGGTGAGTGGGTCAGGAATTTCAATCCTTTGGTTTGGATCAGGTTCAGGTCAGTGAAAACTTTGAGTGACCTGACCCAACCATGAACCAAAGACAGTCCCAGAAGTTTCCCTTGAGATGGAAACTGGACTCCTGATGATGTTTATCAACTAATGACATGGTCTGGCTTTCTAGATAACATATGGCATTCTGAGGTGCTCTTGATCACAGACCCTCAATTGGATAAAAAAGAAGTGGACCTTTTGCTGAATTTGATCAAGTTGCAAGTGACATTTGTCAGTTGCTTTTAGTTCAGCTTAATGGGGTTGGGGATCTGTAATTTTTACAATGTGTTCCAAGGCTTTTATCTCTGCTTGATCTATTTTTAAATGTTTTTTATTTTCACAGCTAATTTGCAGATTCTCAGAGTATAAACTTACCATCTAGGACCACAATACCATATGGCTTTATGGTTTCATTGATTAGTTTCACTTTATTACCTTTAATTTATTAGGGGGGGTGAAAAAAAGGCAAGTTCCTATATGCCATAGGTCATATAACTGGGATCAAACCAGCAAGGATAAGAGCTGCTGCTGCCTTAGGAGAAAAGCAGAGCCAAGGATTGTGTGTGCGTATACTGTGTGGACTATTGTGCCATCCACCTTAGCCTGGACAAAATTAGCTTCCTCTCTTCTTGCTCTCTGTTTTTTTTTTTCCTGCCTGCTCTGATCCACACCTGGGCAGTAAGATTATCTTCAAGAATCTCCTGAAATATCCCACATATGCTCTGACATAGAAGGATGAGTGAGGAGCTGTTAAAAATACAGGTAACATTATGTGAGGGTGTAGACATCAGGAGATATACCTGTAAAGCTTCTCTTTGCCAAAGAAATCTATCTGAAAAGCCGAACAACCTCCATCCTCATAACTTTGACTATTGCTACCAAAATTATGATGATCAAGTGAAAATGTAGAAGATGCTTAACCATTTTTTCCCAGTTAATCCCCAACTCCTATTTCCCAGGTAATCCCCAATCCCTATTTCTTAATTTCCTATTAAGAGCAGCTAGTGTTGCTGTGTCCAGCATCATCTATTGGTGTGGGTGGGTGGTTTTTTTGTGTGAGTGATTGTTTGTGGGAAATTTTTAGGGCAACTGTCTGTTTGTAGTTGTCCGTTGTAGCCAGTGAGGTTGGTTTACTAGCAGAATTTGCCCTGTTGTCCATGGAGCACTGACCTGCAGCTCTGTGCACTCTGTGGAGTGCTGAGGGTCACTGGCAAACTTCACTGGTGTTTTCCCTTTATCTCCCATTGGAAGAGATATTCCATTTCACTCCCCAGGCTTGGGAAATATTGCAGGATATGAGCCTTCAGACCTTTACACAACTTCTCTTCTTCCTCATCCATCAATGTATGGCCAGTTTTCAGTGGTAGGCTGGGGACACAGGCTCCCCTGCTGTGGGAGACGCCCCCATCTCTCTTAATTCAAACCAGTGAAGAAGTTGAGATTGTTATTGTACAATTCACACTTCATCTTCATTTGTGGCTTTCAACAGTGGCTAATGCAGCCTTCCTCACCCCCTAGTCCAACCCCTGCCCTGAGGACCCCCTGGAGAGAGCTGTAGCAGCATGTGGAAGAGAGAAATCAAGGTAAAACATGACACCAAAGCTCCCCAGTGATTAAAGAAATGAAGGGAAGCACAGGGGTACAAAGGGCTGTGTTTTATCTCTTAACAAGATTATTTTTTGCAAAGCTGGCATTACCACCAAGCCCAAAGATTGATAGGGATTATCATGGGGAACCTGGTTCGTAACCTCTTTCCCTTTTAAATTCATCCAGATCAGGCATTAATAAGAAGACCTGGAAGATAAATAGAGATGGATGTTTTATTAAGATAAATAAGATGGATGCTTGAGTGGAACAGGTTTCATTCTGGAATGCAGCATAGGTTGAAGCTCTTCTTTCAAATTCTTCCAGTTACTGTCAGAGTGCTTTAGTAAGCATTAAATTAAGAAATGAAGGCTCTTTGGGTGATAAATAGGAAGAGCTGATGGCTCTGGTGGGAGACACATGAAACCATACCTCCTTAGAAAGTACAGTATTTAACAGGTCAGAGGCAAGCCAGCATGCAGTGAGACAAGAAGTGCTCTGAGGCTGACCCATCTTACCCCCTGTGCCCAGCAATGATCCTGCTAACAGGTTCTTCTGCTTGCAACTAATAAACTAAGCTCAGAATTATTGGATTTCTAACCTGATTTATGGTCATTCATTTTGTGCAAAACACCTCTGGGGGGGTGTGTAAGTACAGAACTAGCTGTCTAAATATTTGTTGGGATCCTGTGGATTTTCTGTGTGATATTTCTTCTTTCTGAGGAGCTGTGAGTCTGAAACCTTCTACTGTCCAGAGGCCAATCTCTCCTCCTCTAGCACAAAGCCTCCTTCAACTTGATGTGCAGATACTGTGTGTGTGTTCTCTGAGTCCTTGCTGACTACTTGGCCAGTACACTCAGTAGATTGTTAAGGGGTTTTTAAGGCTCTACAAGACCTTTGATCATCTTATGTGCTCTCTTATGGGTTGTTCACTGGTTGACTTCATGCACTTAAGACTCTTAAAAAGACATCCAGTCATAGCTGGAAGACATCAAACTGTGGAGGATCTCTTGGTAGTTCTTCTACTCATTACCCACACAAACTGTTAAATATTGGTCTTTAATAATAAATGTCTGTAATACTGAATGTCTGGTTTCTACTTCCAGACATTATTTTTTTCCCCTGTTAAGCTCTTCTACTCCCTGGGAAAACCCTTTCTCCAGTGTGATTGTCATTTCTGTCTTATAGATAACTAAGTAAGTGGTGGAGATCTTGGTGTCTTTTACTGTGAGCTGTTTTGTTGTGTGTTTTGGGATGTTTTTTGTTTTTTTTTTGCCAGCCTCTCACCTGTGGCTTTTTTTGGCATTTCTTTCTTTGCAATGCTCATTATTTTATTCTCAAGGTTACTCCACAGAGCATCTTGAAATGCTTCTTTTTTGCCTTTTGAAAACACACCAACCCACCAAAATTCCATCATCAAATACATTCAGCATATACCTAAACCAGGGAAGTGCCAATGTTGCAGATGTAGAGAGTTACCAGAATTGTGTGGCCAGGAATTTGCCAGTTAATGTGACATTATATCAGTAAAATATCTGGCAGCCAGTCTTGAGCAGGGTCTACTGAGTAAATTGTTGCTCAGAGTGACTCTAAACTGCTGGGACCTGTTATTCTGCAGTAGAGTCATGCCCTGGTAGCAACCTTGGTGTTTGTCTGAGGGGACCACCAGCCAGCTAGTGACCTTGAGTTGCTTGAATGATGAAGATGTTCGAAGCTGAAAAGTCTGGATAATATATATATTTTTTTTTTTTTTGCATATCAACTTAACCTGGGTAGACTATAGTCTTCCACTAGAAGAAAAACTTTGGTGACCTCCCAAAGATGATCTTTTGTTATAATTTCACATACTATTTGCTGCAAAGCAACAGTATCTAAAGGGAAATGCTCTGCATGCCCCTATTGTGTCTGCTTTCCAGTATTATTTCCATGTGTGCTGAATTCAGTGTATGACATAGTTGCTGGGGCACTTTCCATACATATGGCTGGTTAGAAAATTTATTGTAATAGGAAATTACAAAGGGAGTTTTTGGTGTTAGTTTTATTTTGTTGAAGCCAGACTGAAGGGATTTTTGTGTGTGTTCCATACATAATTTTTAGCATTGTTGGAAGCCCTGAGTGCTTTTAGACTTAAGCCATTAAAAGTGTATTTTCTTCAACTAATTGAAGTGACCTAAAGCATCTGTGTGTAGAGTGACTGAATTTGGCAGATGGCTTTTCCCTTAAAATGTGTTTAGACTGACTTGGACCCACACAATTTAGGGACCCTCATGTTTAAGTTTTTTGTAAGAGGTAAGAATAAAGATGACTGTCTTTTTGGTTATTCTCCATGATCAATAAATAACCAAGTCTTGATGAACCCCTGGGGTATACTCTGGGCAGGGTGAGGGCAAATTTAAAATGAGTCTGTTTGTGTAGCTTGTTTGACTTAGCATCATCAGCATCCTGGCTGTTTAAATTGAATCTTTCTGCACTAAATTCATTATCATTAGGTAATCAAACAAAACAGAATAAGTCAGTCAAGTTTGAGACCTCTTCCCGGGGGACCTACAACAAAAGTCTCAGGGCAATAGACTATTACATCAGTGTGTGTTGGGCTGAAAGTGAACTCCTTTGGGGAGCTACAGTTTTAATTCCAAATTCAACCACAGGAATGGATATTTTAAGAGTTTGAGGGGCTCTTACATTTTCTTATGTTTTCAATTTCCTAATCAATTCTTATTGGGAGAGAAGGGGTTGGAAGCATAGTATGGTGTGTGGTGTGTATTAATAGATCAGGGTTTGAGTTAAAGATCTCTGGAGTCAATGAGAACAATCACCTCTGTTTTGATACCTTCTGGATGAGGCCTTGATATCCATGCAGCTGGAGCAGAATTAAATTAAGAATATTCTGTTCTGATGTAAGAATATTGGTCCTTGGCTGGCAAAATATCAGTTCATGGAGGTTAGCTTTACCCAGTGTGTGGCCAGGCAATTGGAGAATCAATTTAGCTGAGCATAGTTTGAATCCTAAAACTTTCAAAGTTCAGGAGAAGATCTGAATATTCTTTCTGGTTTGATTTTTGTCCCAAATTGTACAGACAGCTCTGCCAGTCTGTATAGCCTGTGCATGGTATCTGTCTTCTTTAAGTCCATTATCCATTGGGGATTGTGACTTCTGGAGTTCAAATTACCTGAGCATACCTGAGCAGCTAGAGGGACTGAATTTACCTGAAAACTAGCCATACTAAGGGAACATGTGCTAATATACACCCTAAAATAATGCAAAAATTTGTTGTTTTGAATACAGCATGTTACACATGTAAAGAATCCTCAAAACTTCTGCTCTATCTTCTATATAAGAAAAAGGAAAGAAAAAACCCCTCCTCTTTAAAAGACCTGATCTTGGTGAGCCACAGGTGCTGGGAGGAATGAGTCCAAATTGGAGCTGGGATAGCATTTGCACCAATAAAACTCAGCTTTGCAGTTCTGTATTATAAATCTCTGAACTGCAACTGCTTGTAAAAAAAAAAATTACATTATTTATCCACTTTTAATGTGGGTCAGGTGGCTCATTTTTTTTTAACTGCTCCTTGAAGAAAAGCTTTTTAGAGTTTAGTAATACAATTTGGGATGAGATATGAAATTTCTTGAATGAGGAAAATAACTTTTTCTTAAAAAAAAAGGCAACAACAAACCATATGTGAGATATATATATATATTTAAAGATGTTAAAATATGTGGAGCCTGTTTATTCTATTCTTTGTAATGTGGGTGACCAGTTGTCATGGTTCTTCTCCCTTGTTTAGGCCATTTGAAACAGGAATAAAAAGGGCTACATGATAACTGCTATAAAATGATGTGTGAAAATTTAATATAGTTTCAAAACCTTTTTTTCTTCTTCTTGGCATGCAAATAGTGATATTTTTAAGCAGTGTATTCATCTGAGTTTTTGTGAAGAGGGAATTCATAAAAGAATTCTTGGACTTTGAAAAACATGTATGAGGGAAGGTAGGAGATGATTCATGAACCTGATCAAGATGAACAGTTGATTGAATGCAGAAGACTTTTTGGTCTGTAGTGGAATGTTTTTGCTCATCTCCCTGCTCCTTTGGAGGTGGAAGTAGTAATGTTGTAATCCAGCAGCCTCAGCCCCAGCTCTGATGCTGCTGTTATCTGTGGTGTTTGTCTTTATCTCCTTCTCCCCTGCACGTTTTTATTTAAGAGAGCTTTGCTATGTATCAGTCACCATAACATGCTGGTTGCTTTCAAATTAAAGAGACCAACCTCTGACCTTTTGGATAACAAAGGGAATGCAACTGTTTTCTGGAGATTTGCTTTTGAACCTCTGGCTGCAGGTCAGGGTCAGTGTGAGGAGGCTTTGGAGGACGACTGCTGGGTATCGTTACCTAAACAATGCACTCTCTGTCCAGAAGGCTGCAAACCCTTCCTCAGAGATGGACATGTATCAGTGAAACACTTCCCTTGCCATGAGATTCTTCATTTTCTGGATTATTTTCTTGAAGATGGATGATGATCTCCTTTTTACTGTAGAAGCTGCTTCTCCAAACCCTCCACCAAAGGCAGAATCTCAGTGAAGGGATGTTATGAATCAAATACATGACAGATGACTCTGTTTCCAGCTTTACTTTTTCACTACTGATTATGAAAGAATAACAAAATACCTACATGTCTGCAGAATCTGGAGTGCCATATATCTAAATTGTGTGGGAAAAACAGTATTGATTTGAAAGCATTTCAGAAACTCTGTTTTTTTGGCAATACTTTTTGTGATATTTATAGAGAAAATGGTATACAGAAACACTACTGGAACACCTGAAATTCAGGGAGAATTCACTTTTTTTCTAGGATCTCCACTAAAATCCATCAGGAAGAGCAACAAAAGTGCCACTCAGGTAGCACATAGTGATAGACAATACCACCAACAGAGACCAGCTTTGAGCTGCATTATTGAGCCTAAAGTCAATAGAGCAGGACTAGACAGAGTCAACAATTTCATCCTGTTCGTCTGCCAGAATCATTATAGTGACATCTACAGTTCAAGGACAGGAGATTTCTTGTGCCCTTAGCCATTTCCACAGCTATGTGTAACTGGTACCAGCATGAAGAGCTGTAGTCTTGAGATTGATCTTTTCTTCTTTACCATGTTCTTGCTTTCTTTGCTTAATCATTAGAAATTGGTTGGTGAAAACCTGGAGCTGTTGCTTTCACTAAAAGAGCAATAATTGTTCCAAGAGTGTAAGACAGTGTTACACTCTGGTACCTGTCCAATGTCATGAAACATAGATTGAGTTTTCTAGGAAAATATCTGTATATATTAGCAAAACATATTTGCTGAAACAAATTTTTTTGTTTGAATTATACAAAAAAATCAGGGTTTTTTGCAAATCCGTTACAAGTAAAAATTGACTCTAAGAATTCATATATTTGCTTACTATAAGAATTTATATTTTATTTATCTCTGTATTTAAGGTCTAAGTGCCAATAAGAAACTCTTTTGGTTTTCTAAATGGAGAAAAGTATGTTAAAATTGTGAGTAAGGCTAGAACAAAACCAGGACCCAGACCTTTTGCATTCAAAGCCCTGAGTGTGGCATACAATTGTGTTTCATTTCAGTCCCTTTAGATTCTTATGATCCTCAACTTTGTGGAGCAAAGTCTGTTTCAGCTCTGCCAGGTAAAGTGAGGTCCCTTGTCATCTCCAGATGCTAGTGCAGTATTACTGAGTCAGAATTGCCTCAAGCTCAAAATTCAAGGGAAAATAGGAAAATAAAGCTGAGCATTTCGCAGCCAGGTAGATGAATTTTAATGTAAACTAGTGTGTTCATTATGTTGAGCTTTTATTCATTTGATTAGAAAAGTTTGACACTTTTTTTTCCTACTTGTAGCAGAGATGCAAACTTGCCTTTCTGGCACAGAGAGCCACAGAAATGGCTGACAGCAGTGGAAGAAGGATCATGTGGGATAGGAAGTGGCTTTCATCTTGAGGCAAGGGGGATGCATTCAGTGAACTCAATTCCTCCAGGTCCAACTGACTTTACTAACTCACAACTCAAAGACTAAGCTTCCTGTCCATCAACGTGAACTCTGGGTGTGAAGTTTGTAAAGTACTCCCATTACATGCAGATCAAACATAGCCTTGTTCAGAGCAATCTAGACTTTTCTGCCTCTTTTCATTTCCCTCTAGACATAGATTAAGCTTATTTGGTATTGCTGGGTTTTTTTTCTAAGGCTATTACTAGATCAACATATGTATTTTTGCTTACTACAAAGAAAATGCACTTTTCCTTCAAAGAAAAGTGCTTTTTGTTTTAGAATTTTGCAGCCTCACCAAGAAATATATGTGCTTGTGGATATATACCCTAAATTTATCTAGCAAATGTGTGCAAAATATTTGCTGCTCATGGAAAATACTTCATGTACCTGCTTTTACTAGTGCCTAGTAAAACAAAGGCATTTTTCAATTTATATGAGTTCATACTAATGCAGAATAAAAAGCAGCCAGCTGATGTGGTGGGGAAGATGTTAGGAGATATATGTTGAGGTAGGAACAATTCAAAGGAAGCAAAGGATTTGAAGCTTGCTCATCAATATTGTGCTCATGTTGCACATTGCAATCTTTTTGCAATGCAACACTCACCTATGAATAATGTATGAATTATGTGTAATTTACATTTGGGGTCTTCCTCTTGGAATAGCTGGAGTTACTAACTTCTGCTTGCACCCATGGGAGTTTTAACAATGAGCCAGCGGTCTCCTGGGGTGCATTAAGAATAGTGTGACCACAGGGTTGAGGGAGATTCTCCTCCTTTGCTCTGCCCTGGTGAGGCCACATCTGGAGTATTGTGTCCAGTTCTGGAATCTCTAGTCCCAGAGAGACAATGAACTACTGGAGAGAGTCCAGCAGAGGCTAGGAAGATGCTGAAGGCATTGCAGCATCTCTGGGAGGAGGAAAGGCTGAGAGGCTGCTTAGTCTGGAGAAGAGCAGCCCCAGAGGGGATCTGCTTAATGCTGAGCAAGAGCTAACAGGTGGGGGCCAGAGGCTGGGGCCAGACTCTGCTCAGTGACACCCGTTGACAGGCCAAGGGGCAGTGGACACAAATTGGGACAGAGAAGGCTCCACCTAAACCAAGAAAAACTTACTTTTTCCTGTGAGGGTGTTGGAGCCCTTGCCCAGGCTGCCCAGAGAGGTTGTGGAGTTTCCACCCCCAACCTGGAGGTGATTCCAACCCCACCTGGAGGTGATCCTGGACAACTTGCTGTGGGTGACCCTGTTTGAGCAGGGGAGTTAGACTAGATGACCCCCAGAGTTCCCTTCCAACCCCTACCATGCTGGGATTCTGCTTGCAATGCTCAAATAAAGCAGGTGTGAGGCTCCATTGGCTGTACGATACTCTGTCTGTTGCTCTTCACACCCATGTAGGATTGCCAAAGTCTTTTCCCTGGGTCTTGCAGTGATCCTATTACCAACATGCAGTGCAAAGGTCTCCCCAGGAATAATAGGAATTTAATCTGCTTACAGTAAGTGAAATGTGGTTGGTTTTGTGTGTATCTTTTTTTTTTTTTTTTGAAGTGTTTAATAGCAATGGTGTTAAATGAATTTGTCATTGGTCATATTCTTGGTGTTTTGATTTTTGGGCCTTGAGAAGGGCTGACTTTAGGTATTTGAGTGATTTCTTTACAAAAGAATTGCTTTCCCTCTACTGGACACTTGCACTGCAGGAGAATGAGAAACTGCTCCCTTTCAAAGGATAATGTTTTCCATCCACTGAGAATTAATTAAAAAAAAATATTTCATTTAATTTATTGTAGGAAAGGTTTGTGCCCTTGATGAGGTTTATGCATAGTCTGTGCACAGACCTCCTTGTCTTTACAAAGCCACCTAAATGAGGCCAGAATCTGGGGTGCAATAATAGTTCTGAGACTGTAAACTGTAGCTCCTGTAACAAATGCAAGGTTACAACTAGGTCATGAAAGCTCTCAGAAACCTCATAGCTGAGTCCTGTGGGCTAATAGAATAAAGGCTTTAACCTGCTGAGCAGCATTAGGCAGGTACCATATTAAATAGCCTTGTCCAAACAGTGCTGAAGTACTCTTAGGAGAGATGCTGTCAGAAATCCACATGCCAGAAATGGTTACATGGCCTCATAAATGCTCTGAAAACCCTCAAGTACTAAATTTCATTTCCATTTTCTTTCATTGTCCTGTAATAAAAACTTCTGTTAAGACTTCTTTAATAAGGAGTAGGGGAAAGAGCTGTTTTATTATGAAAGAGAAGAGTTAATTCATTTTGGTTTTTATGTCTCCTGCTATAAAATGTTAATTCTGGTGTTGAAGTCCTTTAGGAATCTTGCACTGTAACAAAAAGTTTCTGTAAGTGTAAAGGAAAAAAAAGTTCAATTAATTGGAACAGACTAAATCCAATCAGTTAACTTTCAGTCATTTTAGTTAAATTTGATATCTGCAAGGATGTTGGGGGGGGCTGGGGTAAGGCTGACATAGATCTAGCAATGATTCAGCCCTTATAGCTAATAGAATAAATATTAGGGGAGATTTAGAAAAACAAATGAAAGCATTTTGTACTGGAAGGTAGGGAAAATGACTGGCTTTTGGTTGACACCATCAGGCTTCAACCCTAACCACTAACCATTGTCATCTCTTGTGCTGGAATTAGGAAAAGAATCTGTCTCTTGCTTGCATTCTTCAGACAACTGAGGTTAAAGAGTCACCTGCACGGTAGAAAACCAATCTCCCTGCTACCCAGCAAGAGGATGCATGAGAATGGCTCAAAGCTGCTCCAGGGGAGGTTTAGACTGGGCATTAGGAACCATTTCTTCACTGAGGAGATGGTCAGACACTGGAGCAGGTTTCCTAGTGAGGTGGATGATGCCCCAACCTTGTCAGTGTCTGAGGCATTTGGACACTGACCTTTTTAACTGGGTCAGCTCTGAATTGCTCAGGCAGTTGGACTAGATAATCACTGTAGGTCCCTTCCTACTGCAATAGATTATTCTCTCCTCTCCTCTTCCTCTCCAAAACAGTGACTGCTGCTAAAGCAGAAAGGTGTAGCCTTCTCCACAACTTCTTCACTCATTGGAAAGCTTATTCCTATAGTTGGGCCTGAGGGAGCTTCCTGCAGCAGCCTGTCAACACAATGAGTGTCTTCTATAGTAATGAGGACTTTCCTGACATTAATGCTTCCTGTGAAGGTGTTACTGGTGACGTATTACCCCATCACCCCTACAATAATCATCTGCTCTGTGAAGAGTTTTCTATTCGAGCTGCAAGACAGCAAAGTGTTTATGTCCCACCATTTTGTCAGACTGTCTCAGGGCAGCCTGGTTCTGACATATTAACCATTACTTCTGCTCTTCCTCAATTGCTCCTTACAGGTGTTCCTCTCATTTCTGGTGACAACTGCTTTCTTAGGAAGGACTTCCTCTGTCCAAGCAGAACAGCCAGTCTACATTTTGAAATCCAAAAGGATGGAGGGTTTTCAAACCAGTTGAAAAAATCTTCCTGAATCTTTTTGACCAATATTACTGCTTTTATTATTTGCTTGGCTGTATATTAATGGTGCTAGTGGCCAGGTTGCTGGGCCTGATTAGGAAGCATCCCGTTGTGCTAAGTTGGTTAAATTTGCAAATGTCTTGGGGAAATGCACATAATCTTGTGTCCCAAATTATAGACTATGTATGGCAACAACCAGCAATAAATTCAGAACTTCACTAAATCCAAGCCACACAACTTGCAACTAGTAAGAACTTGCTCTCATGAGATACTCTCACACTGCTTCTTCCAAAATACAGTGCTTCCTTCAAAACACAAAGCTTCCTCCAAAATAAGTCATGTATTTACTGTACTTTCATCACAATAGTTCCCAAGGGGGTTTCACACAATCTTTCAGCTCACTGTGAAGACAAGAAGCTTGATTCTCCCCTGCCTGTGATAGAATAGCAACTCCACCTAAAGTCAAGGATTGCACAGGTGAAAATTGTTGTGAAGGAAGGAAGTGCAAGTAAAATAGACATAAATATACATTATTTGGGATAGCACTCAGAGTGTAACTTAATAAACCACTGCCTTGGGATATCTGACCACATCAGGAGCTCTGATGGACTGGTTTTGGCTGGGTCATATGCAGATGAGAACAAAGAAATGCTAAATAATCTTGCACTGAAAATGCAATGCAAAGAACAAAGATAAGGCATATGTCTTATCTAAACATCATAAAAATGGGTTGTTCTTTTAATTAAGCCAAAACTAAACAGTTTGTGTGCCACAACTTCCAGACAGGGAAAATAGCATTTCTGCTGGGGACAATAAAATTTAGATGAATGAAAGAGTTGATTTAAGTAATCCTTTGTCTTATATATGTGCATAAATTAAGGCATGATGAAATCTTCTAGTAATTCATTCTAGCCTTGGAAATGTTTCGCTAGGTTTCTTTCTGGAGAGAGATTGGAAAAGAGTTATTTCCCAGGAATAAGGATTTCATATTGGACCACACAGTAAATAGTTACACAAAACCCAATCCAACATGTAGAGCATTTTGTCTTTGTCTAGACAAAGACATCAGACTTCTCTTTACCCTGCAGATGTGGAAGGCGTCCATGGGACATCTTGCTGCTGTTGAAATGGATAGAACCTTTCCTGTTGGACACTGAAAGCTGTGTAGTGATCTGGTCATGTTTCTGAACCAGGAAAAAAGATGAGCAGAGCCATTTTCCACCTCACTTTTGTGTTTTTGTGTAGATAGCCTTGCTATAGGTATGGTGTTCTGGTCTCCTGGGTGCTCTGGAAATCTCTTATGTCTAATGAGGGCTTGGTAAAGTTACCACTCAAGTTCATTTGCTGCTAGGGGGTAGATGAGGAATTGTATCTGTGGTTAAAGTGATTTCATTCCTCTAGGGGATTTTTCTGTCTTATTAACTTTCAAAAAGATAAATTTAAATATATTTCTTCATCCAGTTCTGATGCTGCACTTATTCCATATTCTACTTTCTCTGACCGGAGCTAACCAACCAGTTCTTCCCCTTGAGCAAGGCTTTTTCCACTAGATCACCACCATCCCTTCTTCCTGCCACTGTCTCTGGCTAGTCTGCAGTACAAGAGTGTGTCTGAACTGCCAAACACACATAAATCATGTCTTAAGGTCATCTTTATTACTTGCTTCTGCTTCCTTAGGAAGTGCATCATCAATCAGTGTTTGTGAGCCTTCATCCCTGTCACCCTCATGGCTGATGTCTGACTGGTGTTAACGCTCTAGGCAGAGAACAAGGGAGCCTGGCTTGAGAACAGCAGAGGGGCAAGCCATGAAGGAGAACTGCTGCAGATTCTGCTGATGGAGTGGAAAGAAACTTAAGCAAGTAGCAGGAGTGTTGTCAGATCAATGATGTCCTTGCAGTTTTCCCACTCTCTCTCTGCTAAAGATGCTGTACTTGAAATAAGCCCGAGGCAAAGTGATCGTGGTGCTGAGGAAGCTTGCTGTGCTAATGGGCATTTCACATTGCTTTGCTTTCTCCTTGGCTTTTTGTTACCTTGTGAACTGGCTCTGTGGATAAGTATTGCTTAAATCCTGTACAGTTCCTGGTACAGCATCAGTTTTATGATGGGAAGACTTGAACGTTGCTTGTTAAATTGCCCAAAGGTCTGTGAGAAATTTGATTTTTTACTTTTGGGTCATAAAATGGAACCATACAATGTTTTGGTTGGAAAATACCTGCAAGTCCAACTATTAACCCAACACTGCCAAGTCACCACTAAACCATGTCCCTCAGTACCGTATCTCCACATCTTTTTAATTCCTCCAGGGATGGTGACTCTATCACTTCCCTAGCCTGTTCCAGGGCTTGACAATCCTTTTAGTGAAGACATCTTTCCTAATGTCCAGCTTAACACCCACGCCCGGCACAAATTGAATCTCTTTTCTCTTGTCTTATCCTTGTTTTTTCCTTTGGAGAAAAGACCAAGCCCCACCTCCCTCCAACCTCCTTTCAGAGAGTTGTAGAGAGTGAGAATGTCTCCCTTGAGACAACTGTGGGAAGCTTCCTTACTGTGGAGAATCCTAGCAGCACAAGCCTGTGTAGGAAAGGTAACTGGCTGTATTTCATTCTATCAGTAATCATTCTCCATCTTGTCAAAATGAAAAGGTTCTTTGAATCATGGAAAATAATTGTTTGCCTCTTAAAAAAGTGCTTATGTGGATAGAGTTCCAGTACTTGCCTTCCTCTCAGTCTGCTCTTGTACCACCTCAGGCTGTTTTCTGTCAGATATTATTAAGTCTAGAGAAATTTGGGCTCAGTCAGTGTTATGAGATGGTAGAAGAAAACACATATGGGACAAAGAGGGGATGATTTTGAGGCTTTCTCTCTGAATCACTTCTCATTCACTCCTCCTTCACTGATGCTAACTAGCACTTTGCTGTTAATTTTTTAATAAGACATAAACCCCATCTGGAATACTGCAACAGTTTTCAATTAATCTTTTCTTTAGTTTCCAATTAATTTGTTTTATTGGCTGTCATTCTGTTCTCTGTTCATTTACCAAGAGTTATCTGTTAAACCCTGTTTGCATTTGTTTTTGCAAAGCATGAAATATTACTATTATTTTTTTATTGCATGATACTTAAGGAAACTCTGAACAATTAGCTTTGGCTAGGAGAAGTACCAAAAGACTTGGAAAACCTTCTAAATCTTATCAAACTAGGCTAAGATTCCTGTGCCCTGCTGAATTCTTACACTGTGGAAAAACGTTGCTGTGAAATTACAGAGCTAGGTGGAATAATTTCAAGAGAGGAAGCTTCTCTGGGATCTTTCTTTTAGCTCTTGCTCCCAATCAAGGAGTATATACAATCTTTTCAAGGCATTTTGGCACTTGGCTTTGATGATCCTTGCCAGAGCCCAGAAGTGCATCAAACCAAATAACAAAAATAAACTGAGTTAATTGGACAAATCCCAGTATTCGAATCTGTCTGATTTGAAGCTTGGGAAAATAGTTCATTTTCTTTTCCAGGGTTTCCCTTCTGTGTTGTGGCTCCTCCTACTCTTCTAAGAGTTATTTTTTAGAGAGATGGTTTTAACTTCTATCATAGATAACAGAGTTGATGTTGATTCTGTTGCCACATATTTTGATATATCAGGATGGTTTACATCATCTTTAAGTGACACAAATAGTACTTCTGGAGGTAGCACTTTCAGATGGGTTGCAAGTGACTAATGGTTGTAGTATTGTTTGAATAACAACTTCTTGCTTCCCCACCTGCTCACATCCATGTTTTAGGCATGAAGAGACATGGCTGAAGTCTCAGTGTAAAGAGACTTCTGGCTGATATTTCCTCAAAGCTTTGAGAGCATTGTAGCTGTGGCCAAAGTGACTTCACTCCTCTAGTGGAATTTTTTGTTTTTATTGTATCTTATTATCTATCAAAAAGATAACTGACTTATCATGGGAAGAGAACCCGTGCAGGCATTGATGCCACATCTCATTTAGGGTCAGTTTAGGAGCACAGAGAAGGAATTCTGTAGGCACAGAAGTCTGTGTCTCGTTCCTACAAACAATAAAACAACTAAGCTGCAAGAAAAGGGATGCTGAGAAAGAAAACCCCACATTTCTACAACAACTAGGTTGGGAAGTTCATAAAATCCTGTTGTGAGGGAAGGGAAGAACACTGTTCCACTGCTGACAGCCTCAGGATTGAGAGTCAGTGTTTGTAGTCTGTATCCTAGAAGGCACAGACAAGAATGTGAAGTCCTTTATGCACCTACAGGTAGTACTGGGTGTGTGGTCTTGGAGTGCTGGCTCCCACATGGGACTCACAAAAGCACTGTTTCCATCTTCAGGCACTTTCCAAAATCTGACAAGGTCTCCTGTCTTTAAAGAGCTCCAAATGTCAAGAAGAGCAGGGAAGTGTCAGGCTGAGTGAAGCGCTGGGCCACAGTGCACCTGTGTTGTGTTGCTCTGTGTGCCAAGGTGATATACTGCAGATGTTTAGAGCTGATATCAGGGCAGTATTACAGCCACCTTCATTCCTCTGAACCTACCAGATGTTATGTTCTTTCTCCTCTTTTACTTTCATCTCACAACTTACTTTTTCCCACTGTCTAGTGTTCTACACTTGGATTAGAAGACTGTATTTTTGTGCCCTATTTATCAGTGATGCTCTGTTCTGATGACTGGGAATACTGTGATAGAGAGGAGGTTGTTTTTGCACCTCGATGGCTACATGTTTTGCAAAGGAAATCTCACCTTTCCTCCTGTGCAGAGTAATTGAAGAGAACTCCTTAAGCCAGCAGAAAGTGATACAGAATCCATTGCACACAGGATGTTAGGAAAGCTTACGTGTACTAATCCAGGAGAAACTGCTCTGGATGAGAGAGCTGCACTTGTGGAATGGATGAGAAGGTCACTAACCTAACCCTTCCAATCAGAAGTGAGAGCAGCTGATTTGGAAGCAAACTAACCAAGATTCACATGAACTCAGCTCTTGGTTACAGGGGGGAAGGTGTTTAAGTTACTGTGTTTTAACAAGGTACTACCAACAAGTCAGTCCAAATAATTCCTGTGCACACGCACTCTTAGCCAACTCTGAATTGTGAAACTGGCCATGTTAGATTAAATGATCATAAAATATACTCTTAAAGGTTGTTCTTTGCAAAGGCTGTGGGTTAAGAGCATGCTTGACTCACTGCTATGACTCCTCTGCAGATGGTAACTTGTTAAACTAGAGGAACTCAACCGCTTTTGGTTGTGTCTGTGCATCCAAGTCTTCTGTGATGACATGTAAATAACATGTGGAAGGACAAGAAGTTCAGAACTAGATGTCTAGGTTTAGTTTGGAACCTTGATATCATTTTCAAGACACATAGGTGAAAGTCATAGCTGGCACTAGCCACTTCACTCATACTGATTGATGTGGATTGTGATCCCATGGTTACCACATTTATCATTCTTTATTCCATCAGCACACTTCTAAACTCTCTTCTGTCTTTAATGTTTGTTTGGAACACATCTTAGTGATTATGTTGTTGAAATACTTCAGTCCCAAATTGTTCTGGACCTGTTCTGCTCATCACACCTTATTTACTGTGGGTTCCTTGCTCTCCATGTGCCATGAATCCATCTATCCAGGAGCCTCTGTGCTTCCCTTGCATATCCCACTGACATCTGTAGTTAACATTCTCTGATGCTGTTGGGAAGAGTTCACTTGGAGCTGGGCTTATCTCACGAGACCTGATGGAGAGTTCCTTGTTGCTATTGCAGAGGAAGTTTTCCCACTGGCTTCTCCCAGTGGGCTCATAATTGGAGCAAAATGAACAGGAAAATATTACTGCATGTCTGTAAGAGTAACAGAAACTGGTCCCAAGAGGCAGTGAGGATGTTCATCTCCAGTTGTTTGTAAAGTTAGGTTTGGAAGAGTTCTTTTAATCCCAAATTCCTGGATTTTAAGCCAGTCACATCACTTGGCAGAGGGATGTCAGCAGTTTTACTGTACAGGTAGTAAAAACAGTTGTCAGCCACTCAGATTTTTAGTTGGCACATCTCCATCCTTAAGGCAGGAGAGCACTTTGTCCAGGGCTGTACTAACTCCTCCCCATACTGGACAGTGCTAGGCCAGTGGAAATATTTGTGGGTTGAATTTTTTTATATGTTTTCATAAAATTATTTCAGATGCCACAGGGATGCAATCATCTAACAGTTTTCCTGTATGGCACTAGCAGCTCTGCAGATGTAGAACTGCTTTTTCCCAGAATATTCTTCAGACTTAAAGCATACCTTTGATGTTCTGTTGTAGATGTGTATGTGCTTTTTATGAAAGTCAATTTATAGTCTGCTTTGCACCTTCTTTCCTGAAATCCATTTGAAAGCATACACTGATACAAGACAGTATTTTAAATCAGTGATTAAGTTGGAAAATATTTTTCTCCTTAGATTTTGAAACATAACTTATTGCTTGAAAAGATCCAAATCCTCCATAAAGTGTTTTTTAGTCCTGGGAGTAAAAGTAATTGGGATTTGTGAAGCTTCCCACTTACTCCATACAGAACTGTCACTAAATTGCAGTTAATGCTTTTTTGTCTTCTGTTTTCTTTCTGGAGGGAAAAACTAAGATTAGTGATAAGAAAACATAGGGTTTTTTTTTCTTCTACTGAAAGACAGACTTCTCACTGTGCACAGCAGTGGTGTTACTGTCTTACTGCTGCTTAAAGTTCAGCAAAGTGTAGCGGGGGATGAGAAGCAGAGAAAGGAGGAGTAGAGGATACAGTGTTTAGAGTGCTGACAGCTTAGTTAAGGCTAACAAAGCTGGTGAAGGGTCTAGAGCACAAGTGTTGTGAGGAGCAGTTGAGGGAACTGGGCTTGGTTAGCCAGGAGAATAGGAGGCTTAGGGGAGAGATCCTCGCTCTCTACAGCTACCCAAAAGGAGGTTGGAACCAGGTGGGGATTGGTCTCTTCTCCCAAGGAAGAAGTGATAGGATGAGAGGAAAGAGCCTCAAAAAAATATTTTCAAGCTCTGTTTTTAGTAACAAATACACAACTCCGGAGAAAACAGCACCAGTTAAGAACCACTGCTGCCACTCTGAAGCTCCACTGAAGACAGGTCCAGATGGATACTCAGATTGCCTCAAACTTTGTAGATAAGGTCTATATTTTCTTTAAAGTGAGATTCCCATTCCCCATGTCAAGGTTATCTTAGTGATAGCCTTTGGAACAGTCAGACCACTTACCCCTGGATGGATGTTCTGAAGTTTGACAGTCTCTGCATTGATGCTAGGCTTCCATGAAAATGGCTTTATCAAGCCTATAATTAGAAATGAAATAGTCTTAAATGTTTTCCACACAGCTTGGCTTTCAAAGAGGTTCCAGTTTCACATAACTTCATATAAACAGAGAATCAGAAGATAGAACCAGATACCACAGTTCCTGCTTACTAATTGCCATAAAGCAGAGCCATCTGCTTTATACAAAGTCTAGGTCAGGTAACCCTTCGAAACTATGACCTTTGGGGCTCCATGGAGCTTGTTCTTGATTAAATAAAACCATCTTAGGAAGTTATTGGGAGACTTGGTGCAGGTTCAGTCTGAGCAGAGAATGTAACTGATGGGATTTCTGTGTAATCTTAAGCAGACTGTTCTAAACTAGTCTATCTTTTGAACTTTGTTCTTAACAGTGTTAATCTTTTATAGCAATTCAAGGTACAAATGAATAATTTCAGTTTTTAAAGTGATTGCTCAGGAAAGATAAACTAGGTGACAAACAAATGATTGAAACAGAAATTGATGAAGGTTCAAGATGAAGTGACTGAATGTCTTATCAGCCTGAACTAAGCTCAGAAGCTGGGCTATATCCCCCAGTGTGTGCTGCTGCCTGACCTGCTCAGAGAGCGTGCAGCACATGCACTGGGGTGGCAAGGAGGAAGGGGGCAAAGGAGGTGTAGGTGCAGCTCAGCACCCACAGCTGGAATACTTGTATCCCCTCATAAGTCTTTCATTCCTAGCAAAGCTCGGATTGTGGATGCTTTCATGCTTGTCTCTCTTCCATCATACAGGTTATTTCAATATTTGATCCCTTATAGGAAAATAGTTACTGTGATTAAATAATCAGTTCTTCTGCTCTAGTTTTTCTCTTGGCATTGGTGACTGTTATTTTTGGCTGTCTCCTTTGGCAAGTGATTGCCAATTATTCACTGCCAGATTAAAAATAGAAGTATTATTGCCAAAGCAAATAATACATTATTTTGCAGTTACACAGAGCCTTCCAGTTGAGTATCACAACACATTTTGGAGCCACTAATGAATTTAGCCTCTTACCACCCACTGAACATTTGTGTTCTTGCCTTAGGGATGAGAAAGATGAGATATGTACTGTAGCAGGATGTGATCTGCTATTTCTTGGGGTTGTTGTAAGTTAAGATTGACAGAAGACACCAGAATGCACCATTCTTTAGGAGAGGGTCTTCTCACAATGACTGAGAGAGCCTAGGCTTACCAGTCCAGACAACAGTGCAAAGGCTGGAGTTGCTCTGCCTGGTCCCCCATAGCTTTCTCTTATAGGAGACAAACAAAACCTGAATTGTGACTTTCTTCTGAAAGAAAATGTGTCAGTTCACAGGGTGTTGTGTTAATGAAATAGATGAACATTTGATAACTCCCTTCTGATTTGCTGGAAGATCAAGAGAGGAAGCCAGTGATAGCAGATGACCCAATTATCTTGATTGTTTAAACTGCATTATGGTACAACTGATCCTCTCAACAGCTGGCCTCTTGAAAGGATCCTTTTAGCAGCAGGATTGTAAATCTGAACATCACCCCCAAAAGTCTTTGGCATTTTCACACCTTTGAATATGCTCCTAAGAATTGTGCTAGTAAAAAAGCCAAGCTCTGCACAATATGGTTCTGTTCAGGTAATGGGTTTTCCATTCCCATCTGCAGCATGTGACAGGGACCCTCCAAATCAGAGTCACAGAATGGTTTGGGTTGGAAGAGATCTTTAAAGGTCATCTACTCCAAACCCCCTGCAGTCAGCAGAGACATCTTTAACTAGATCAGAAAATTTTCTTCCTTCTCTCTGGTCTAAATTTTCCTTTTTGGTTTCAAACCATCACTGCTTGTCCTCTCATAACAGATCCTGCTAAAAAGTCTATTCCCATCTTTTTATAGGCCCTTTAAGCACCTGAAGGCTGCAATAAGGTCTACCTGGAGCCTTCTCTTCTTTAGGCTGAACAACCCCAACTCTCTCAGCCTGTCCTTACAACAGAGGAGTTCCAGCCCTGAAAGGATATTACTATCTAGGGAAGCATGACTGGTTCTAGATTCTGTTCCTCATTTCTCACCCCATATCAAGATTTGATGAAAGTCTTTGTTCTCAATTGCTGCAGGGATTGCTGTGGCTGATGACATAATGGTCTCTTTGCTGTGAAACAAGTAGTTTTTCAAGTTGCAGAGACTGTTTTTACTGTGGGAATCACCTGATGGCTTTGTGTAAAGCACTGAACACCTTAAGTGGCCATTAAGTGCAGAACTTTGCAGGATTTGACTGGCAGTGTCACTTTATTAAGTAAAGAGGCATCTGACATCAGAGGTCTAATCCATCCTGTGAGCAGAGCAGCAGTTGGGGGCAAACAGAAGCAGTTTGCCTTGAAATTCCAAGTGCAGTATCTCAGAGACAACCATCTGTATGTGTTTAAGGAATCTGAAATTACCTGGCTGCCTGGCAATTTTTTGGTAATTGTCCCAGAAATGAGTTATGATATTTCACAGATAATTCTCTAGCCCTTTCATTCCTGGTTTGATAAAACCTACTGAATATCTATTGCCAATTTTATTCCTTGCTGGGATTAAACAAATCCCACAAACAAAGGGCAAAGCTTGCTTTGAAAGATCTTACTGGAAGGTGTGTGGGTGTGTGTTTTGCAGATTCCACATTTTGAAGACAAACAACATTTACTACAACAGCTTCACTGAAAAATTCCATCACTTAGCTCAAAAGTAGGCAAAAATCACAAATATTTGGAAAAAAAGAGCTGTGCAAAAGCATAATTTTAGCTATTCTGATAAAGCAGCTGCTTCTCTATGAAGTGGACTTAAAATATGGGATATTCTCTAAGGTGGATCTGCTCTTTCAGATCATTCCCTACAGTGACTTTTTCATGGGAACATTGACTAGCACAGTTGCTGGGGAGAAGTCTTCATTCTGAGCTAACAAGAAACCTCTCTCCTAGGCAGTCACAAGATGGCTAAAAACCTGTTAACTTGAACTCCTGAATGCTTGTTTCCAGATATTCAGTATAGACTGGTAAGAATAACATGGGCATGTCAACTTAATTTTTGATTGATAAGTTGATTTGGTGTAACCAGAGAGATGCAGAACTCTAAACTGCCAAGTGAAAACCAATGCCAGGGAAAAACCAACTTCTACTGTGAAAATCTCTCTTGAGTTACAGAGGGGAGACAAAGCTGAATCACATGTCACCAGAACAGCATCTTCAAATGTCAGAAATGGGGAAATCAGCTAAGCCCTGGCATCTGGACATCCTTAGCTCCTCCTGTCTCCACTTTTGTCCTGGTTAATTACAGGGATGATCTTTCCCCATCCCTCCTGTATCTCAGTGTGGTAAGCACCACAACTGGTTTCAGCAGGGACCTTTGCATTAGACTGTGCTTGACAGAATCTGTATTTGGCAGCAGGAGAGTAATATGATTTCTTTATTTGATTTTGCATCTGATTGATTGCTTTTAATGCAATTTATGTTCTTTCTTGTGGTTTAGCTGTAGTTCTTGCTGATGGCAGCAATATCAATCTGTACCTCTTGTCAGCTATGGCTGGTTTAGATAACTTTGGTAATAATAGTTGAATGAATGTTCATTGCTGTGTCCATATTCTTTCAGCTGGGTGGTATATTAATTTTCAGTTTCTAGCAGCTCTGGAGAAAATGGTCAAATATTATAGCTGGCCCTGGGTACAGCTGCAGACAGACTTCACAGTCTTGGTGATGCAGTTACCTGACTGTGGACACACATGTATCTTCATCCTTTTTCTTCTTTCCTCTTCGACTCCCTTACCCATTTTTGCTCAGAAACCAGGGTCATTGGCCCCAAAGATCATTTTGATTTGTTTGTGGGAAAGCATAATGACAGCAGTCTGAGTCCATCCATTAGTGGTTTAAGCAGTCTGATTTTCTTATGTGCTTTCAGCAAAATTCTGGGACTTCCTGCCTACCCAGAATAGTAACACTTTATCTGATGTTGTTTCTGAAGAGTGTAAAGGTATTGTCCTGAATATTTTCTTGACCATATTGGTAGTTCTATCATGAGATCCAAGGCACTGTTTGAATTTCTGAACTGGTGGATCAGTGCAAGGTCAGTGCTGCAGTGGAGTTATCAACAGTCCAAGAGGAGCCACCAGAAAACAAATGTCTGAACCTGTTCCCCAAGCTGAAGCTGGTAAAAGAATTTTCCCCTGAACACTGAGGGATCATTAAAGACATACCCCCAAAATCAGGGCAATAAGTGTAAAAGACACTTCCTGTACAACAAAACAGGATTCCTAACAGGCTGATTGGAATTGTGGAGGCTGAGGTCTGGCTGCTTCCTAAGTTACATTACCAAGTCTTTATAATAACATGTCCATATATGTTTGTTTAGCCTTAGAAGAAAGAAAAGTTTCTTGAACTGAATCAAACAGCTTTTCTACCTGTAGCACTGTAATTTATGATGGAAAGGCTTCAAATCCAAGTCCCACAGCTGCTTCCACTGTTAAATTCTCACTGTTAACACTGTTGTCTAGATGTCAGAGCAGGGTTTCAGTGGAAACTTCCCTGTTTGACCCTTGTGTGTCTTATTTTCTCACATAGATCTAGAACTTCTTGTCATCATAGGAGCTAGGTGAGAAACCCTTCCTTGAGTTTGGCTAGATTGGAAAGATGGTGGATATTTTGTTGGATCTGAATTGCCAGATGTTCCCATTGTCATGTTAAAAGCATAATTACATGAGAACAATGCTTATTTCTTTTACTTGGCCTTTCTGTGCACTCCCAAACAAACACTGGCCACAAGCTAGGAGTACAAGTGCAATAATGTGTCAGTCAAAAGCAGCGCCAGTGAGGTGGTGGTGGTGAAATGGAGAAATATTTTCTGTCTAAATGGAAAAAAGACATTGTTTTGAGCATTATTGAAGAGAGCAACGAAGTGAAGTAAACTGAAACCTGTGGGCAACCTGTGTACTGTGGACCAGTAACACAACAGGAAGACAGAACACTCTGAGCAAGCTCAGGTAACTGAAACAGGGAGTTCAAGATCCATTTTTGCATAAATATGTTCTAGGTCTTTAATAGGCTCCAATTCTGATTCAGTAAATCATTACTGAAGTTAGCAGAAAAGCCACATATGTTACTCTGTGGAAGCTGATAAGAGAAATATGAGAATCTTCTTATATGTGGCTCTGTTTTTTCACTGAATCCCAGTGAAATTAAGGCACTTTGATAGGGTCCTGCAATGGCTAACCTTAAAAAACCCAGAACATTATTGATAGTTGGAGTTGATGATCTTAAAGGTCTCTTTCAACTCTTAATGATTCTATATCTCTGTCAACTCTCAAGCACTGTAATTTGACTTCAGAAGCTTTGTCCCTTACCTGTGTGCCAACTTTGTTACATGTAAAACGTCTGCTCCTGCTGCTTTGGAAATGGCTCCTAGGAAGGGAATTCTTTCTAATGGGTACAGGAAGCTTTTTGGATGTTCACACTCCAGCTTTAATTGATCTAATTATATGTGACATTTCACAGGCTGCACATCCCTTATTTGATGGGCAAAACAGCCCAAATAATTAGGCCAAATGATCAGACAAAAACCTCAGCAGAAAGCTTTTTCAGGGCATGTTAGCTGCTTTTTATTAATAATTATCCTCATTAAACTTTACTGAATGATATTAGAACCTCATTGCCTGCTCATCGTTATTGAACTCCTAAAATCAGGTGAGGATTTGAATTTTCTTAGGAGCTGAACAACGTTTACATTTGAAAACACCCCGAAAAACTTGAACGTGTGCAAATTCAACTCGTCTCTTCTTTCCAACCCCTTTGGTTTCTGCTAGAAAACAGCTCTAGATCTTCCCTTTTGCCAGGAGAGGTCACTCTTTCTTCATTGTCTTGCTTGGTTCTGGCACCCTAATAAATCCTCTTTCTGTACCAGAGTACACTAGCACATTCCTTGAAGTAGTGTTTGAATGCTGTCTGATCCACGGGAAAGGTTAGTAACATTTGCTTGGTATCAGGGTGGAAAACTCTTAAGGAATTTGGTGGCACATGATAATGGATCTCTGGGTTTCCAGCTGGTACCTTTCTAACAAAAGCTTGTCATTCTCTCCAGTTCTGTTAGAGAATTATAAATGGAGGTTTTAAGAAGCAGAAACCAGAGGACATCTCACCAAATTAAATTATATAACTTATAAAGGAAGCCTCTTCCCCTCCCCCTCTTTCCACTCCCCAGTACTTTAAATTTGTGTATTTGAGTGTTCTGTGGTGTCCAACATTGGAATAGTAACACATCTTGGTAGAAACTGGTAAGAACTGTTCAACCAACTGCAATTTCAGCAAAGTCAAGCCCAAACTGAGCCTTCTTGAATATCTTATCATTAAATTTATGTTCTCACTAGAGCAAGAGCTAGAAAATCCTCAGGATATGCTTTATTAACAAGCTGAGCAGGAATGCAAAAGAAAACACATTGATAATTTCTGTGTCAAAGATTTCTTTCATTCCTATGTAAAATAAAATTCAATGGCTTGGATAAAATAAGATCATACCCAGCCATTCATGCTCCAATTAAAACCTAATGTGAACCAACCTCTGAAGTTCAAAATAAGTGTTTGATTTCCTTGCCTTTTAATTTTTTTCCCTCCCCATTTTTGCAGTCCTGCATCCCCAGTGATGTAGAAGCAAGGGGTGGGGGGGAACATAACCACCCCAAGCCAGAACCCTGTAAAACTGGCTAGTCACACAGGATTGCATGACTTCTGCTGGATTGGCAATCTCCCAAAACCAGGCTCTCTCATGAGGTTGCTGGTTCAGTTTTGCAGACTTAGGAAATTTAGAACTGCATCCAAATGGTGGAGTTCTCATTTACACTCAGCTGCATGTATGAGATGGTTATGACTCTCCTATTCCTGTTTGAGTATTTTTTTATGTGGTGAAAGAGGGAAAAAAATAAAAGGACAACAGAAGCATCTCAGTAGGAGTCTTCAAATGCTTCTTTGGCTTCTTCTCACCTACCAAAGCTTCTTAGGCTTCTCACTTTCTCATCTAGGAGTTTAGGATTCTAAAGTAAATGAAAAAGTTAGGCTTGTTAATAAGTTGGTTTTCTTAAAGGACTTGCTACTTTTTTATGTTTAGTTGATGTTCCTCAACATTGCCAGCTGTCATGCCATGATGAGTTCTGAGATCAGCTGGATCTCATGAAAGGAAATTGAGGTGAGGGTTGGTCTTTTCTCCCAAAGAACAAGCAGCAGAGTAAAAGGAAATGGCCTCAAGTTGCACCGGGGGACCTTCAGGTTGGATATTAGGAAGAATTTCTTCACTGAAATAGTGTTTAAACATAGGACCAGGCTGCCCAGGGCAGTGGTGGAGTCATCATCCCTGGAGGGATTGAAAAGACATGAAGATGTGGTGCTGGGGGACATGATTTAGTGAACAGGCAGTGCTGGCTTAACAGTTGGACTTGATGATCTTAAAGGTATTTTCTAACAAAACCCCTTCTGGGATGCTCTGATAGTTGTGAGACCTGCTAGTAACACTTTCTGTTAACCACAGCCCACCACTCTGCCATGCAGTGCTATGGATCTGCCCCAAAGGTTCCTGCCTGACAGAAGAAAATGAAGCATGTATTCAAATGCTGGAAAAAGAAAAGAGATTTCTAAGGCATACAGGAAAGATGGTTCTCTTTTGGGAAAAAGTTCCTTTTTGGTTCATTTTACCTCTGAATGGGGTAAGAGCTTTACTCTGGAGTTCCTCCAAGTATAGTGACAACAGAAATAGTAAATTAGAGTAAGGGCACTCTCCTCCCTGCATGCCACCATCTTGTTGTTGAGGGAGCTGATTCTCAAAAGAAAACTGGAAGTACTCCATCAAATCCAGTTCCTAGCAAACTGGAGCTGCAGCAAGCTGTTTCTCTGCCAGAGGTGTGAACAACAGGAACATGTCCCTTTGACCACATAAACCATCAGCTCTGTGCTCACCAGGCAAGCTCCTCATCGTAAAAGTGCCTGTATTGTTGTATCCCTCAGCCTCTACAGGCATATATAAATATTCAGCTTGAGAGTCAGAATAATTCTGCACAAGGAATATGTTTGAACAGTGAACTGGCTTCTCTGTTACCCTTCTGCTGACCTTCAAGTTTTGCTTTCCTGCTACCTATTGATGGGAAACAGATAACTACTTTGTGGCCAGATCTAGGCACTGTCACCCCTCTCTGTTTCACGAGACTTGGAGGCACATACACAGGTATCAGTTAGAAAGGAAAGCTGGGCAAGGAAGGATATTACCAGGGAAGTATCTATTTTCCAATACATTCCATTGTAATATTGGAAATCTCACCCTGTAATTGCTAGATAAAATTCATGAGACTGTCCTGCCTTCCTCCTGCCTTTCCTAATGTGGGAACTGTTCAAATCAGAGCTTATCTTTACTGAATTTATTGCTGCAATCTAACAAGCCTCCTCTTTGCTATCCCTGGAAGAGTTCAAATAACATGTGGATATAGACCTTGGGGCCATGGTTTAGTGGTGAGCATGGCAGTGTTGGGTGGATGGATGGATGGACTCAATCTCAAAGGTCTTTTCCAACCATAATGATTCTATTTATTTCTGCATTGCTTCAGGAGATCTTGCTGAAAGAATCCTTCCAGCATTGGCTGAACTGGGATTGTAGTTCCTCCAGTACTGGGGGCAGGTTTTGGGGACTGGGGCAGTTCATAGAGCAGGAAGGTGAAGGGTTAACTGAGCCCCTTTCTGCATGTTATTTCAAAATGTCAGCTCACTGCAGGTTGCCTTCTTGGTTCAGGCTGTTTACTTTGCAATGTTAGAGCATGTTTCTAATCCTTATGCATGTGTGGCATCCTTCCAATTAAAAAGAAGAAAGGTCTATTAACTTTATTTTTGTAATGGTCCAGTATATCTCTGTTGACATAGGTCCTTCAGGCAGTAAATTCTCTCAAAGGAAAAATATAGTGCTGAATTCTTTGCTTTTCTTTTAAGGAACATCTTAACCTTCCATGGCTGCAGCTCAGGAAATGGCTCTCTCTGCCCCAAGGCTTGCAGTCAGAAGTGATGCTTCCTATTGCCTCCTCTCTTGTGTTGGTGTTGGCACTACTAAAGGCATAAAAACCTTCTACCAAACAGCTCCTACCTACACAGGGAGGAGCTGCAGCAAGCTATTGGGATGTCCACAAGGACATAGAAAGAAAAACTTATTTGCTGTGAGGGTGCCAGAGCCCTGGCCCAGGCTGCCCAGAGAGGTTGTGGAGTCTCCTTCTGTGGAGAGATTCTAAAGCCACCTGGAGGTGATCCTGGGCAACCTGCTGCTGCTGCTGTGGGTGGCCCTGCTTTTAGTAGTGGGGTCAGACTAGATGACCCCCAGAGGTCCCTTCCAACCTCTACCATTCTGGGATACTGTACTTCTAACCTCTACCATTCTGGGATACTATTTGCTCTGGATTCTCAGATAAGAATATGATGTAATAGGATTTAAACTCACTTACAGCTTGAAGAAACATGATGTAAAAGTGGTCAAAAAGATGGTATTCTAGGCAAATTAGTTCATCCTTTTTGTTGTTGTGTGTTTTGGTTTGTTTCTTTTTTGATGTGTTTGGGTTTTTATTTTGTTGTTGTTTTTTCCCCTGGAAATGTTTTTATTCTTGTCCACACCTTACCCTTCACCCCTCAAGCAAAACAAAACAGCTCTAACCCCAGTAGATTTATTGCCAATTGGAATAAAACCTGAAAACTTGTGGGAAGGAAAATCTTGATGTAAAAATCCACAAAGCATGGTTATAAGCAGAGTGAATTCAACATCCAAATCAAAAATGTTTCATCTTTTTGTTCTGCATCTGGGTTTACTTTCTATTATGATACAATACAGAATTTGGGTAATTTTGGATAATTTGATAATAAAATAAGAAATTAAGGGCTGTCTAAATGCCAGTCCTAAAGCAACATCATCTCTGTCAGCTAGAAGAAAAATATAGCCTTCATTTATGCTTGGCATCAATATAAGGTACTGATATTTTTATAAAGATATTCTGTGCATGAAATGCCAGATTTGCAAAACTAGGATGCCTGACACTATTTTTCTCTCCTAACTTTTGAGTTCCAAATCAACAAAGAAATTATGTTGACCTTGTGTGATACAGATTTTATTGTAACTCATGAAACCACATTTAAACATCAGCATCTTTACAGACAAACTAATAATGTTCTGTATTAAAGTTGCCTGAAGAGGGAAACTATTTACATGGCAATAGAAGAAATATTATTTATCTTTAAAAGGTTGAAGTGATGCTTTTTTTTTTGTCTGTAGCCCAGAACACACAGCTTCTTAAATAGAACCTCTGGGGATTTCAATAATCCTACAACAGGGTGGTCCTTCGCAATCTGATTTCCCTCTTTTGCTTCCCAGAGAATTCCATTTCAAGAGTATTTAATTGAGGACAT
The DNA here is from genome assembly GCA_013399015.1 of Galbula dea. Taxonomy (NCBI): domain Eukaryota; kingdom Metazoa; phylum Chordata; class Aves; order Piciformes; family Galbulidae; genus Galbula; species Galbula dea. The sequence goes on along the minus strand of VWZX01001133.1, from coordinate 1,200,127 downwards.
TTTCTTTACTGCATTTCTTTTTTCCTTTTCTTTTTCTTGTTTTTTTTTTTTTTTTTTTTTAAAGGTTTGAAGCTTTATGTTTTAGCTTGTAATCAAGAAATGTGTCAAGTCTGTTGCCAATTAGTGGAGCTGATGTGAAAATGGATTGGGTCTTGGGAAAGATGGCTCAGTCCGATAAAACACCACAGCAGCCTGGAAAAAAAGAGCTTGGGAACAGGCAAGAGGAGACAGCACCAAAAATTATTAATGAGAGAAAACAGAGCAGAGGAACAGGAATTTGTACAGAGATCAGGAGTGCATGTGTAATATTTACTAAAGGCTTAATCAGCTGCAGGGGTGTTGGATTCAATGACCTTTAAAGGTCCCTTCCAACCCAAACCATTCTGTGATTCTATATAAGGAATTAACAATAAATATTCAGAGCTAGATCAAGAACATTTTCTTTGCTAAGAACAGGATCCTGACTTTGAAGCCTGGTTTCTGCCATGGAACAGAATCACAGGACCATTAAGGTTAGACAAGACCTCTAAGATCATCGAGTCCAACTCTTTACCTAGCATTCCCAAGTCACCTCTGAACCATGTCCCCGAGCACCACATCTACAAGGTTTTTTGAATGCCTCCAAGGATGGTGACTCCACCACTGCCCTGGGAAGCCTGGGCCAATGTTTAACAACTCTTTCAGGGAAAAAATTGTGCCTAATATCCAACCTGAGCCTCCTGTGGCACAACTTGAGGCAATTTCCTCTTGTTCTATCGCTTGTAACCTGGAAGAAGAGACCAGCTCCCACCTTGCTTCAACCTCCTTTCAGGGAGTTGTGGAGAATGAGGTGGTCCCCCCTGAGCCTCCTTTTCTCCAGACTAACCAAACCCAGTTCCCTCAGCTGCTCCTTACAACACTTGCACCCTAGACCCTTCACCAGCTTTGTTGCCCTCCTCTGGACACACTCCAGCAATATCTCTTGGCTAAGAAGAGGAAGTGTTCAAACCCTCAGAGCAGCGTGGCAGACTCCCTGGGCAGGGAGGTAGAGCTATGTCAGGTGAAGGAAACTTCTTTTCTTGCTTCATTGTCTTGTTAGATCACCTTTCTGGTCAGGAGAGGGATACAACTATGCAGGCATATAGTACCTTCACATGAGGGTGTTCTCCTGAAACACCATCAGAGGCAGGTCTGTGGTGACTGAGAAGTAGGAATTACATCTTTTTCTGTAAAACTTCATTTTTTTGCTTTTAATTTGCCTTTGATGAAACACTTCAACTGAAACTCACATTTTGTGAGGAGAGGTGACAGCATGGGACAGTGGGATGGGTTTGGAACAGTCTGAAAAGTAAAGTACCATAAATATGTGGCTGAACTGTGAATATTTGAAACAGGAAAGGTGGAAATATATCCTGCAGTTATGAACAGGCAGAAAGTAGGGATGCAAGGAATTAAGAGAAAAAAGTGTTGTTGGATGCAGAAAGCAATGCTGGGGTGATGGTGTTGCATGATTAGTTTCAGTTGTCTTCCTATTGTTCTGATGAGATCAACTGAAAATTCAGGGGGTTCAAAAGCAGTCAGAAACTCTCATTTCTTTTCTAGATCTGTACTCTGTATATGTGTATATATATATAAGAAAACCCAACAAACCCATTTCTTATTTATTTACCAGAGCTGGACAAAATAGTTTATTGCATAAAGTAAACACCCAAGTTTCATTCTGCTTTGTTACAGGATAATAAAGTTATTTTTCCAATGCATTTCCAGGTTGGTTTTGTTGAGCACTTGTTGTCTGGTGCAGAATTTCAAGTGAGCAGAACAGAGCAGCCTTCACCTGTGCTTGAATGTTTTCCTCATTATGTTACAGTTGATTCATACAGTTGTGTCCTGCTCATGTTTCTTTGAAATCTGTTTTTCCCCCTGTTTTCTTTAGCTGCAGTTTTGTGTTATTGGATGTGAATGTTAGATGTGTTCCATAAAAACAAGGACTAGGCTGATGACATTCTAGCTTAAAAAACTCTGATTTGGGGGGTTAGTGTCATCCCAGGTGTCCAGGTTGGACATGAGGAACAATTTCTTCCCTGAAAGGCTTGTCAAGCCCTGTCATAGGCTGCCTAGGGCAGTGGTGTCACCATCCCTGGAAGTGTAGATGTGGTGGTGAGGGAAGTATTTTAGTGGTGACTTGGCAGTGCTGCATTAATGGTTGGACTTGATGGTCTTGAAGGTCTTTTCCAGCCTTACCTATTCTGTGCTTCTGAAGGTGGGTTTGATAGTTACAACCACCTGCAGGAAGCAGGCAATATCTCTCCTTTTCAAGCTTGTTTTTGGTGAAACCAATCTCCTGTTGGTTAGGAGCGATATGGATATGTGACTTAGTGGTCACTCAGAGTAGAGAAGGATGCTCATGTGGAGGGAAAGTGAGCAGGGCTGGTGCCTGCCAAAAGTAGTTTGAGAAAGCTGTAGCAGAATGCTGTTGACGGAAACAACAGCTGAGAATGAGAACAACTGAAAACCTCTGTCTGGCTTTTGCTTTACATCATCCCAGAATGAATCCCAGTTCCCTCCTGAAGGTGAGGTGGTGACAGAAGTTAACTTAGATTTACTGCAGTGAGGTCAGCACCAGAATCAGGTCTGTTTGCTAACCTGAGTTCAGAGCTGGAAGGGGAAAAGAAGAGGGAAATACCTGTGACTGGATTTTGGCTTTTCTGGCCAGTGGTCCTGGCACAGGGACAAGGGGAATGGCTGAATCAGAACAAGAAATCCGAGATGGGACTGAGAATTCCAGCAGGAATAATTCTGGAGCCCTCCAAGGCTCCACGGTCAATAGCAGCTTGTCTAGGCTTACAAATGATGTGATTTAAGTTTCCTTTGGGAAATCAGTTTGGAGTTCTCAAAGTCCCTTTGGGAAGCTGGTGGAGTGCCTGCCAGCACCACCTGCCCCAGTCCTCTACCTTCCAGGTGACCATAGCAGCGTGGGTAACACGTGCAGTGACCACACCAGCACTGCTCCCTGGGTATCCCAGGGAAGTTTCCTGGATTTCAGAGGGTGGTTTCCTGTTCTCTTTCCTACTTCCAGGTACTTTTTTTTTGTGTGTGTGTCTTTTTTTAAGTTAAATACTCTGCTTGGCTCAGCAGGTGTGCAAAGCTGATGGGTATGAAAAATTGAGGGAAAGCAGCACAGGAGAAAGGAGATATCAACCATTCCATACAATACCATACCAGAAATGGAATGCCTACTATTCACCCCAAAACAAAGAGAGGTCTGTCATTCTGAGAGCAGAAACGTTCAGGAAGCCTGAGTCATTGTATGTTTGTGCCTCACAGTGGATGCCTGTAGTGTTGGTTGAAATGAGACAGGGAGGAGACAGAAGGGCTGACCAGACTCACAGAAAAACAGGCTCAGAGACACACTTAAACACCTCCTGTGATCACATGAGTCTTGCTTACCTGGAACAAGCAATGAAATTGAATTCCAGGGAAAGGAGGAGGAGAACAGAGAAGAAATAACTTGGATCTTTCTAGCAGTATGAACCTAGTATCACTTCTAGCTATTGAGACACAATCTCCCAATCACATCCCCCAAAGTGAAAGAGAGGTGCTGGGAAGTACAACTGCCAGGAGAGCACAGAGCACATCTCCCCTTTCCCCATCCTCTCACCACAAAGAGCAGTTGATCCTTTTGGCTTCACACAGATGTTTCTTGAGCTGCTAGTCCTCCACCAATGCTGGCTGAGACATCCTCTGTCTTTCCTAACCTGTGGTGTTTGCAGCTGTGTTGCAATGAGTGCATCAATCCTCCTCTCAGGAGGAGTGATGGAGATAGTAATGACATGGATAACATCAGCTCTGTCTTGGGAAGCCATTGTCTGCCAGCTGCTTCCTTCCTGCTCCTGGTGGCTGAGAGAGGTTTGCCTGGGCCAAATGAGTTTTGGCACTGCTTTCTCTGCTGACAGCATTTCAGATAAGGAGTCATTTTGAAGTCCAAACATGTGAGGCTTGTTGTCAGAGCAGTAGAGTTGATGAGAAGCCTCAGATCTTGGCTGGGCAGAGTGCCCTGGCACTGCTACAGATGGAGAATGAGGTACTGCTATTTTCCTCTGACCTTTATAGGGCTGGCCTTGAGCTGAAAGGAAGAGAATGTTTAGGACTGTGCAGTTGTACAAATAAACTTGTCTCTTCAGTTCTGTTGTCACAGTTAAGGAAATGTAGAGACTGATTTGGTATAAAAGTTGGATATAGACTTTGGATATAGTCTATATTTGGATGTAGACTTTGCTTGACTTCCTTTGAAGCTAATGATAAAATACCTTCAAATTAGCAGCACAGGCTTAGCTGTAAATAATAGTTTACAATGAGATGGTACAGAGATCTTCTGTTTCCTTGGGGGAAAGGAAGGCAGAAACACAAGAGGATTACAAGTTGGAGCCAAGAGAGGCGAGGCTACAGGTAAAGAACCAGCAGGAATGATCAGTCCTTCTGGAATGGGGCAGCAGGGAAGGAGCTGAATGGGAGCACAGCTCTGGTGGCCATAGGTAAGAGACCTTCATGTAACAGAGACTGAGAGCAGAGAGGGCTAAAAGCAGATTTTAATGAAGGACTAGATGTGGTTGCTATTGTGAGCTGTAAAGGGCTGGAGAGAGTTAATCACAGCTGACTTGTTCTCAGTTTACTCCAGGGTAGCAGGACAGACAGATGCTGAGGTCATCTCTGATACTGCTCCCAGCTGGAGATTAGCTCCTCCAAGGATGCCCTGGCTCAGCACCTTGTGTAAGCACTTCCAAACCATTTTAATCAAAATGTCAGGGTAGTTGATCCACTTGTATTTTCCCTGCTGCCTGGTGGTACTGCCCAAGGAGACAGATAATGACATTGCAGCTTGGGATGGAAAGAAAACCTCTGGAATGCTTTTGGAAAACAGAGAGTTGTGTTGAAGTAGTTTACTTTGGATTGCAAATCCCAGCTATTCATTTCTGCCTCTTCCTCTTCTGTGCTGAGAGGAGAGGCCCAGATCTGAAAAGATTTCCAGAAGAAATTAAATTGAAATTGATATCACTGCAAAATATTTTGCATAGATAAAACTCTGCACTTTAATAAAAGAGTCCGACTAGCTGGAGTGCATTTTCATAAAGAGCTGGCTTCTAACTGTTGAATTTCCTATTGATTTGGTGATATGGTTCAATTTGATACTTCAGAGGAGCATAGCCAGCATTGTTTTCACATTTTTCATTTTTGTTTCTGTTTATAAATTGTTCACATGTCTCTTTTAAATATTCATGGTTAATATTTGCTGGAAAGTATTGCTAGATAAATTATGGATGTCCTAAAAGAAAATACTATCTTTTCCATTTTAATGATTAAGTTGTCTCAAAATGTGATTTATTTTTAATTTTATTTTATACTGTTGATTTAATTCTTAACTCTTTATTCAACTTGGACTGTAACATAAGACTTGTCAGGAAATACTGGATGTGATTCTGATCTCCCAAAGGGATTTACAATCATCTAGCTTCATTATCTTCAGTGAAAATCTGTTGCTGTTCTGGGGTCAACCTTATCCACTGATTCCAGTCTTTTCTTTAAGGCTGGTTTAGGTTATTTCTATCTGAAGCTGTTGTGTAGACTTTAAAAAGAGGTGAGTTAATGCTGGAATGGTATTGACCTTAGAATAAGAGAATCTTTTGGGTTGGAAAAGACCTCTAAGATGACCAAGTCTGTCAACCCAGCACGCCCATGCCTCTAAACTATGTCACCAAGTTCTACATCTACACAGTTTTGGAACCCCTCCAGGGATGGTGACTCCCCCACTGCCCTAGGCAGCCTGGGCCAATGCTTGACCACTCTATCAGTGAAGAAATTACTCCCAATATCCAACCTGAACCTCCCCTGGTGCAACTCGAGGCTGTTTCTTCTTGTCCTTGCTACCTGGGAGAAGAGACCAACCCTCACTTCAGTCCAACCTCTTTTCAGGGAGCTGTAGAGAGTGAGAAGGTCTCCCCTGAGCCTCATCTTCTCCAGACTAACCAACCCCAGTTCCCTCAGCTGCTCTTCACAACACTTGTGCTCTAAACCCTTCACCAGCTTCGCTGTCCTTCTTTGGACACACTGCAACACCTCAGTGTCCTTCTTGGATTGAGGAGACCTTCTCTAAATAATCATATGTTAAGTTCTGACAGTATTATTCACTCTAGATGTTGGTATTTAAAAAGTTCTATTTTTATGGCTTAAAGTAGCTGAGACTCTTTCAAGGTTAGAGGATGTGTTCAGCAGAATGGTTGAAAACATCAGTTTGAAAATGGTTTAGGATCTACCTCTGCAACTGTTAGTCTCAGAAAGCAGTTTTTTACCCTGGGATTTCTTCCATTTTATTTAAATGATGGTGACAAAATTACCACCACACTACAGTAACAGAAAGTGAAACAGAGTGCAGAAGACTTCAGGTATTTGAGGGTTTTAAACATTCAAACTAAGATTACACAAAACACAATTTACTGTGTAGAGTAAGGCTTGTTCCTGCTGAAAGTGACAACAGAAAAAGACATAAAGCCCAAGTAAGTGTCTGTGGAAAAATTATCATTGTTGGCATCCACTTTCAGCTCTTCTCAGCAGACCTGCTCAGGTAATGTGGTGCCTTTGTTTCTGACACTCATCCATAGGGCATAAACCAGCAGTTTGCCACCCACCTTGAGCAGGTTGGTTTTGAAGTGTTTGAAGGCAAAACAAAAAAAGTATCCTGCCATTAGTGGCAAGCTGGAATTTTATATCCACTTGTTTTTGACAGTTCTAGTTGAAGCTGTCACTTACTGGGTCTTTTTTTTCCAGTGCCTTTAAAATGGATCTTTTTACATGTTAACATGAATACATTAAAATGGGGGAAAAAAAAAAATCCCTGCAGCTTTACTGGGTGCTAGTTGACACATGAAGACCTCTGTATTCAATGCACACACAGAACACATGTGATTAAAATTGCAATTATAGCCCTGTGTTAAGCACTTGAAAGCCTAAATTAAAGGGGCTTGGTAAGCTTTTCTATCCCTAACATTTCCAATTTCCACATGTTCCAGCCCAGGATCTGTGCAATTTTTGCTTGGAACATAAGAAACTGAGGCAGCAAATATTGTACAGCTGGCTTTGTGATGAAAAGTGCAAACACTTCTAACTTGTATCACACTAACATGAAGAGTTACCAAGCCAGACTTTTTCCCCTCTCTTTCTAAATAGGCTTCTGCCATAGTAGTCCTGAAGTTCTTGTGAGCCAGAGAGTCTTGCCTTTCATTCATAGCCTGATGTAATCAACCAAGCCAGGCTCTAGCTGCTGTTTGCTGTGCCTGCTTTCTGTGCAGAACATGGGATGTAATGTGCATTGGACACCAGGAGATCCTGCTGCACAGCTGCAGTAAAGTGGCAAGCAGAACACACAGCAACAGGGTTTAGGAAGTTTTAAGCCCTGGCTAAATGAGGCATGTCAATACCCCAAAGAGCAACTTCAGCAATCAAAAAGAACTTAAAACCTTCCTCTTAAATTTAGAGAGAGAACATCTTTTAATGCTTGTTTTTACTGCTTGGCTTCCATGGAATCATATAAATAGTTCTTGGTTGGAACTCTGCTTTAGCAAGGCAGAAGGAAAAACATCTTTACTTGACTCTGGCACTGTAAACAGATGCTAATGACCCTGTGATATCTTGGATAGGATTGTCAAGTCTACACAGCTCTGGTCTCCCCTTGTTCTGAGGACAGTGATTCTTCCACATGCTCTACTAGCTCTGTCTGTCATTCCAGTGGCTCTCAGTAAAGAGCAGTGCCCTTCACTCCCTGTATTTCTACTTACTCAGCAACTGCCTTGTGGAACTTTCTCATTTTCTACTTCCAATTAAGTTCTAATGCTGTGTTCATTGTGCTTAGGCTGGGTAATAACTTTGTAATGCTGTGAATAAGACTGTAACATTATTTAGCTAGGAAGGTAATTGGAAAGGGGTTTTCATGGAAATACCAAGCTTTCTAATTTCCTTTGGCTATCTTACTTGAAATCTCTGAAATACAGTGGAGAAAGAAAGCCTTACTCTTGCTGGTCATTATAGCCGAGGGTCTGAAAACTGGTGTGAGAAGGCGGCAGACCAGCCCAATAATTACAGGGCAAAATCACAGCTCTCTGTGAAGTGTAATTTTGCCTTTGTACATACAATGGGCTATTGGATTTTTATGGAAACATTTGGGAGATTTCCTAATTAACTTTGCAACACCTGCTCACTTACTGCATTTATGCTGCTTCATTTTTTCACAGTCAACTTTATCATTCATCCTTACAGAAAGAATTTCTGAGCACATGTGCAATTACTGCTCTTTACTCTATTGTTTAATTCTTTTCCTTTTTTTTCTTTCTTCTCAGTCTTGACATTTATCTCCTTACTTTTATATGCCATTAAATCTGCTTAAATATAAGCCTAGTCCAAAAATTAGATGCTTAAGAATAATTTCCTGCATACCAGTCCCATGGTTTAGATATAAAGTTGAATGACTGTGCTTGCTTCAGTTTGTGTCAGGGTTATATATTCCAAAAACCCTGTGAAACTGGGGTATGGATGTAGGAAGCAAATCATTTACTCACATGAAAGAGGTAAAAGAAGAAGTCTTCCCCATTCATTTACTAAGCAAAAGATTGGAATGGAAGAAGTCACAAGAGCTTATGCTGATTCTATCTTTCATTTTGGAAGATAGCAGAAATAAATAATTTTTTTAATCCATTTACAGGAGCAATCATCCTTGTGAATATATTTGACCAATGATAGACTCATAGAATGGTTTGAGTTGGAAGGAACCTTTCAAGGTCATCTAGTCCAACCCCCTTGCAATCAGCAGGGACATCTCCAACCTAGATCAGGTTTGCCTCAACCAACCTGGCCTGGAATGGTTCCAGGGATGGGGCATCACTCACTTCTCTGGGTCAGCATCTCAGCACCCTCATGGAGCACAGCAGACTGGGTTATTATATGGTTAATGAAATAAAATATATAGCTTGCTCTGGCTGCTACTTTGTGGACTGTTGTTAAGAGTTTTGACTCTGCCATATGGAAACTGGGTTTGGGAAACTGTGTCTGGAGTTTGGATGTGGGTTTTAGGCATGGTTTGAGAATCCATGAAGCTGTCAAAACCAGGTTTTTATTTAAATCAAACACTCTTCAAATGCCAGTTTAGAAGTCAGTATAAATGAAGATCTTTCTTCTTTCTGCAATAACCTTGAGGTTAATGAAGGAACTGTTAGACAAAGGCCACTGCAGTTTGATGATCAAAGCTCTGCATGACATGATTAACAAAGTGATGTTATAGTAATGCTTCTCCAGTTCAGCTTGTTATGATTTCCTACCCTTCTTTTATTTTGTATACTATGATTTTGATTACTTTCCAGACTAGCTCTTGTACCCCTAAGAATCAGCCATACTGAGCCTTGGCTTGAGAGGACAATTTCTTATAACAGGTTTTCATGTAATAGCTGCAATTTGGGGAGTGTTTATTTCTGCACTGTTTCAGTAGTTCAAGGACATCAGAACTTCCTGCCAATGGTTTCTTTCTTGGATGATCTGAGGTGACAGATTGATTTTTTTTCTTTTGGTTGTTCTTATTTGTTGTTTGTGGTGCAGTTTTTTGGAAGAGGTGAGCACCAGATGATGCTATTAAACTGGTAGAGGATATGTGAGGAGAGGGACAGCTATGTGACCACTTACAAAGGAGACAAAATCAATTGTTTTGTTTTACTGAGTTGCTGAAATTAATAAGGAAATTACACTTGCAAATTAAAAGTAACCTCTGTTTTCAAAAAGTCTGGACACCTGCTCCTCTATCCCACTGATATTTTGTACTTGGAGTTTGTTTGTTGTCCCCATTAGGGCAGGATTCTGTTTTCACCAAATGACTTTAATGTTGAAAGAAACAAAAGGATGAAAAAAAAGGACACAAATTCCTATCTTGTTTGTAGGACCCAAGAAGTGTCTACATATAGCCTTCCCCTTAGAAAAAAATGCATCAAGGTGCATCTGCTTATCTTCACAATCTATTTGAGTGGTCTCAGCTCACAGGGAGCTTGATCCAAACTCACTTGACCTAAGCCATATGACAAGTTCCACCAAAAGCTTATTGAAGCCCAAGGACAGATGATTTCTGTGTACAAATAGTTCTATATGGAAATGCTAAACTTTTACAGAGACAATGGGGAAACATCTCATTGTCTATTTTGGCAAAATATTTATTCCTGTAATAAATGTCCAAAATGTTGTATTTTGGAGGAAGAGGAAAATGTTGAGTAGATTTAATTTTGCTGCACCCATTTCATACCTTAATTGCCATCCATAAACTTCCTACCTTAAAATGCCAGAATGGCTCTAGAAAGCATTAGCAGGGCCAATATAATTTAAGGTGATTACCTTTTTGAACTGTGCAAAGATAATTAACCCCAGGAAGAAATAATGGTTTTTGTTGCTTATGTATACATATCCTGGTGATCCCTGTTATGACTTTTTATAATCCCTGCTTGCACTGCTGTGTTTATAGAAGTATATTGATTTGTAGGATTTGTTTTACTGCCTTGGATGAAAGTGTAATGAAAGAGTAATTTTAAGCATGATTCAAAGCCTCCTAAAAATCAATGTGAATCTTTCTATTGACTTTAGTGAGCTTTTGAATCATCTTAAAAAATGGGGTAATATAAAAAGTTTTGTTTCAGACAGTCTTCACAGACAGCCCTTCAACATGCTCTCTGGTCATCCATCATCTTCTCAACTGTCAAGGTGACTGTTCTGCTGGAAGTGACCAGTTGCAAAGCTCCTTTGTTTCTTTCTAAAGTTAGATTAACCTCCCCTAGCCCACACCAAAGTGGCTGAAAATTGGACCAGTGTGAAAGCACTGCTGGAAAAGTCTTTCTGAAAGCTAAGGGCAGAATTGATAGAACAAGCTGTGAAGGGAAATGAGAGCTGCTTTTTCAACTTAAATAGCAAAATTATTTTTGACCCATTCCTTAAAGAAAACATCAACTGTTCTGTTTTATTAGGCCAATCTCCTGATGCCTCAGAAAAAGCATAATGGACAAACATTCCAAGGTATCATTTCCCAACCTTAGGCATGTGGTGTCAGAGATTCCTCCACTGAGTATGAAAGCTGATGTGGTAGTCTTATAAATTATTCTTCTAGGTAGTTTAATCACAGACATCTTCTGATCCTGCCAACTTTCCCTGACAGTTTGTGATGCTGAGGAGTACAATCCATTTACATACCACTTGAATGCATGACTAGGAAGGGATGGAGGAGGTTAATAGAAGGGAAACTCTTTGCTGCAATAAAATTTTTCTTGTGTGAAAGCTGAATAATTATGACCTAATTAAGTGAAAAGGAGGTGACTGCTCCTTTTTTTACTTTTTTCTTCCTTTCCCCCCTCCCTTTTACTCTATGTATTAATAGGTGCTTGTCTCAGCTCTGATTTAAAAGGACTGAATTAAGATTGCGGGAGCTTGTCTGTGTGCCTCTGGTCAGGCTATAGTTGACCTCCGGAAATGGGAGGTGCAGCATGGTCAACAAAAAATCAGAACACCTCTTTAATCCTTCCCCATCTCAAGGATGAGTCTGGGTCTCCTAAATCTCCTTTACCCTTACTCCTCATCTTTTGATAACAGTTAATTTGGACACAAGTCATACACTGTTGAAAACGTGTGTCTGGCATGAGAGTAATGCTAGAATTTGACCTAACAAATACCTCCCAGTCTGAGTCACTAAACACTCTGAAGTACTTCCATTGTCAGCCACAGATCTACTCTATCTTCTGCATAAAGTTTATCCATCCTGCATGATCTCAGGCTTAAATATGTGAGAGCTTTGTGCCTAATGCTTCATTAAGTTGATTTATTGTCTCTCTTAAGCATAGGTACTGATTTAATGCCTGTATTTTTAAATATTTCATTTCCTCACAGGAAAGTACTGAGGATTTAATTATTTCTCTGAAGTGTCTTTAAATAACATGAAACAGGGATTTGGAATAACTAACATCTCCAAATATTCTTTTAGTCCATCTGATTACTGACATTTTCTAATGATTTTATTGTTCTTTTAATGTCTCCCTCCTTATCCCTAAAGAATAAGAGTGTGGATGCAGAAACCCACAGAGTTAATTGGGCAAAGCAGGGACGTGGTGGGGACTTTGAATAAAGATTTGGTATTTTAAATAAATAAATAAATAAAGAGAATATATAAAGTTTTGCTTCACCTATTGTTCTTTTGGGTAATCAAGTAATTTTTTGTGTGATTACCCATTTTTCAGAGCTGAGCCTGTACTCCTTCCATCACTAAGTGTTTTATTCTGAAGGAGTTTGGGTTCAGTTCACTGTAGAAGAGACCACCATATGTTCATACCAGTCAAGCTTCATAAAATCAGGAATGAATCTTTGTCATCCAGGATCATTCATTTTAGTTCCTCCATAAGGATGACATCTGTTCCTGATCCTTGTACCTTTGCCTCTGATAAGAATCCTCATCAGTGATTCCTAACACATCATTTATATTTACAGGTAACATGCATCTGTAAAAATAGGTTTAATGCTCTTCCAGTTCCTGAATGCAGGGGAACAAAATTCTGCCTTAATGTGTGTGGTTTGCTTCCATTTTGTATTGTCTCTGTATGAGGGGAACCTGGGAGAAAATTAACCCCCAGAAGTATTTTTCAGTAAAGAAAAATGTTGCTGTTGCATAAAACATTTTACATTGGAAATGGCTGGATTCTAGACCATGGAAAGATGCCCATGACACTATTATGGGTAAAACCCCAAATCCACACATTTGGAAAGCCTGAATTTCTAGGTTGATCAGAATTACTTGCTGTGGCTTTGGAAACACAAAAGGGAGGGAGTACAGGTTTGGCTCTCTGAGATGTTCAGGAGTGGCTGAAACTTTACTCCTGGAGGTGGCTGTGGGCAGGAGCATGAGCTTTCTTTTATGCTAAAAACCTTTGAAAGAGAAAATGAAGTCAAGGAGCTGGGAAGAAAACTAAAATACTTTCACCTCCCAGAACTGGAGTTAGGTTTCCTCATTCTTCACAACTATGTGTCCCAGTTCACTTGGGTAGCATTAGTGCATCCCAGGGTATTTACACAGGTTGGAAGAGACCTGTAGGATCACAGTCTGGACTTAGGTTGGATCTAGAAGCCAAGGCATCTGTGACCACCAAGAGATTTTTCCAAGACTTATTTTTCCTTCTTGCTGGGCTTGTGTGGCTGTGCTGGGGCAGTGATTGCACAGGAAGCTGTCAAAGGAATGAGTCTGGGGGGGGTTGGGATGGGGGCAGCAATCATTGGTGTTTAATTTCCCTTTAGGCTCTTCACTGCTGCTCTGTGTGAGTGCCTTTGCCCAGGTGCCTTCTGTGAGACAGTTTGTCATCACTTTCATTTCACAGAGAGAAATATTTCTCTTCTCCAGTGAAAATATTGATAAAATGTTTCTTTCTTCCTTTTGTTAACATCCCCTACAGAAATCAAGCTGCTTTTCCTTTCTCATTATGATTTGTTTCTTTTTTTTTCCTCCCCCTTTTCTCACAAGGCTGTAAGGGACGTACTATTACTGTTTCCCATCCTCAAAGCATCAACCTGCAGGTTCAGGTCAAAGACACAGATGTTTCCCCCAAGGGAGGTTCTTGGTTGTGTCTCTAGTGAGAGGGGTATTTGAAGTGGTCAAGTTATAACTTTCTCTGTATGGATGTACAAGGCAAATCTAAAGCACTTCAACTAATACCTGTTTTTCACTGCAACCAATGTGAAGGCTGGTACTGTTTTGTGTTAAGCTGATTTTAATTTTAAAGTCCTTATTGAACAAAAGAGGGATTTTTGTTGTTGTTGGTTTTCCTTTATAGAGTACCTCAGATTCCCTCATTTTATTGAATGGGCTGAAGCAGTGTTTATACTGTGAGGTTTTGATATGACAGAGACCATCAAGAAGCAGGTGACACTCACCTGTTTGGTATTTCTCTCTTACATTTACCTAAGCAGGCAGTGATTCCCTAATCAGCAGGTTATAGAGAGGTTTAAAAGCAGAGCCTCAGAATATAGCTGCCTTTCATGCTAGAGTGCCTCACATTGAAATAAGTCAAATGAGAAGAATTCATACCAGCAAGTATCTAGCACTTCTGTAAATAAAAGCCTGAGTTCAGGAGGCTCTGGGTATTTAAGTGGTTTATTTTTTACTAATCTACTTATTGAATAAGACAGACAGTGTTGCCTTTTGGTTTGCCAGTAACTGCTGTGCTCCCTCTCACCCTTTCTGTTGCCGCTGTTGCAGAACAGTAGTGACTTCTTGTATGATTTAAAACTTGAATATTAATTCAATTCTTAATCTTCTTTGCATGCTTGGTTACATACAGCTAGCAGCTCACTGGAAGACTGTCTTGGGGACTGTTACAAAATCACAGTGTCCTGGATGGGAGATTCAGATGTTCTAGGGACAATTCTGGACCTGTTTAAGTCCATGAGCTTCCTATTAATTTGAAGAAGACCAGAAAGTCCCACTCATTTTTGTTCCAGGCTCTCTTGAGACCTCATGTGTTATTTGGCAAGTCATATTGCCTTCTGTTTCTCCAGCTGTAAAAATGAAAGAAAATTGTATTTATCTTCTTCTTTAACTACTATGATAAATTTATATACAGAAAGTTAGATAGGTGAACTTGATTGCATTTTTTCCTCTTAAAATACATTTTCTCTCTTTTTCCAATCAAGGGATGAAGTGTCTGTGCCTGTGTTCCTTAGGTAATCTGTCTGTAAAGATTATATCCACCCTTTTATTCAAAGCTGTCTAGCTGTGTTCCCTCATGTGAGCATTTTTAGCTCCAGTGCTCTGTGACTTTCTTGATTATCTTTAGGTGAAGGATTGTGAATTCTTGTTGCTCAAAATAACCTGGCTTCAGTAACACAGCAGTTTTTTCCACCCCCAAGCAGGGTGGCTTTTACCTGCATCCCCTCTGGTAGTTAAACTTAATGCCACAGTAGAAGAGCATGGGATTAAACATTTATTCCTGCATTTTGTTTGGAGTTATGCATGCAAATATTGATCTCTGATTATTTTAGCTCCTATTTCCACTTTCTGTGTGGCTGTATCAAATTTACACCAGTGATATAGTATTTCCTTTATGAGCATTGGTTCTTCTGAGTCCTTGGCAATGAGAAGGCACAGAACTATTTGGGGCCAAGAACATGGTAGCCAGTGACTTCAGCCATGGCTTGCTGGTTGAAGACTCTGCCATGCCATGTGATCAGAGCTTGTGGTACTTCAGGTGGTTACTCAGGCTGTTGACTGATGCACTAAGGATAATGAAGGTTTGCAGAGAAGTTTCTGACCCCATCATAATGATTTTCTGATAGGCACTTCTGTGATAAATTGCCTGATCTTAACCTGTAGCATGAGGTTTGTCAAAGCTGACAGCAGGAATGAGTGATCTTGACATTGCTGAATGACTTATATGATAGCTATAGTTTTCTTCAATCTAGCCAAGATCCTTAGTTTCCATTTTTATGTATGTGTGTATATATATACTTTTTTTTTTAAAAATTATTGGAACCTTTCTGTGTTATTTGATTTCTGTGCCACATGATAAATGCAACAAAACAGTTGTGCAATATGCCACTGGCCTGAAAAAAATGGGATGACCTGACTCATATGTTATGGTCCAGAACAAACCATTGTTAGTGTTATTGAATATAAAGTCATAGAATCAGAAAAATATATCCCTGAGTGCCATCTGTGGGCACTTGCCAGCTGACTTCTCTTTCACTCAACCAGTCCTTTCCCTGTTGGTTGTGAGCATTGGTCCTCCAGCTTAGTGCTGGTTCTAAGTGAAGGCTGATTTTCATTTATTGAGTTATCCTTGTTTACTGAAGCTGCTTCTGAATGTAGCCACTTGTGTTGTTCTCTTTCCTGAGAAGGTGCTCTGAAGAGAGTGTCCTTTGTATTTAGAGAGTTTTTTCCTAGGATGTGTTAGAAAAAGAAGTCTCTTTCTCAAGAAAGGGGAAAAAGAGACTAAACTTGGGTTCTGTCATTAAAGGAATGTATCCATGTGGTGTGAAAACAGAAGGATCTCATCTCCTACCTCCTCTGCACTTCACTGGTGCAGGGCTGGAGGCTTACTGTGAACAAATTATATTAATACTTAATGATATTAATTTATTAATTATATTAAAACTTCCTACATGAGAGACCAATTGTTAACCTCCTAGTCTAGTTTTAACACCAGTAGAGGTTAAAGGTATTTAAGACAGATGTTTGCTACACCTGTAATTTTGAAAGAAGATAAGATTCACCATGGTGTGAAGTTTGTAACTGTTAAGAAGTGGTTTGTGAAGGACTAGAAGAAGGATAATTATCCTGTAGGAGGTGGAGCCTTGGGAATTTTGTTCCCCTGATCCTTGAGTAAACTGCAATTGAAGGATGAAGGCTAAAGGGATCTTATGTTCTTAGAATAGAACATAATATAAGTTAATCATATAATGTTCTTATAATAGAACATAATAATATAAGATAATAATTTAATGTTCTTATAATAGAACATAACAATATAAGATAACCATATAATGTTCTTATAATAGAACATACAAAGGTTGGTCCTAAAGAAGATGGGAGTAAAACTGAACTGCAGCAGAGAAGAGACCAAGAGAGACTTTATGTAAAAAACTGACAATTGTGACACTTATTTTGCATTTTTTTTTATTTGCCAAAGGTTAAAGCAGCTCAGCTGTCTACCTGCTGATGGAATCCAGTACTTGAAAGAGACTTATTAAAGAGGATGAAGAGTGTTGGCCAGGTAAGCAAGAACTTAACTATAACTTCCAGTAGCTTCTCCCACTTTGCATCTTTGCTGTAAATTACACCAAAGGGTTCACCTCATGAGCCAAGTTGAATGGAGGCAGAGTTGTCAAACATTCTGCCCTGTGAATCCTTGAAGTGAATCCTTCAGATTCTGAAAGTGGGTTTAGCTGCAGCTTTGGGGAATGAGCTTACCAGAAATATTAATGGCATTAGGTAGCAAGGGCTAGGTTTGTGCACGCACCATAATGGCACAAACAATTTAGTGTCCCCTTGAAGAATTTGATCAAAACCTGCTGATATAAACACAGACACACAGAATACTCTCAGTGAGCAGTAGCAAAAGTCTGAGTTAACTCTGGTCAAACTGAATACAAGTATTAGGACTCTGTCTGACCATTGTCATAAGCAAAAGAGTCATCCAGGCGTCATGTCTGCCAGGGAATAGAAGTTGAAACACCTGATGAGAGACTCAAAATGGTTGGATTCAAAAATGAATGAATTTAAATAAAATGATCATGGTATCACCAATTTTACTTTCTGAACTCACACTTCACTGTTATGCTAAAACATCTGCACTGCTCAATGGCTTTGTAATTGCCCTAGGAAAGATTTAGGTGAACATGACTTTTCTCATCATTTATATCATTCTTATTGTGATATATGAGTATCTGGTAGCAGGGAAATCAAGGTACAGAGATAAATTGACATCTGTCCTGAGATTTAGGTTCTTTAATGGGAACTCTGAGGGAATCTCTACCAAGGTTCTTCAACTGTATTTAGTTCTAACAAGTCTAAAAACCTTATCAAGTTGAGAAACCAAAACTAGAACCTGCAAGATCTTCTCTTGGAGGTTATGGTCTGGCTAGGTTACATACCTAGGCAAGATCTAGATAATTACATAGTCATGATACAGATAAGGATGCAATCTTAAGCATTGTGGGAAGAAAAATGTGGGAAGATATGCACTCAGGTTTGTGAAGAGAATTACCCAGTTGTTACACACACAACTGTGACTGGAAAGTTGTGAATTAAAGATATTTTGGGAAACCAAGAGAAAATTGTACATTTGTACATTATAGAAACTTTGAAATGATGTAAAATAGAGCTCCTGATAGTTGTCTTCTTCTGGTTTATTTTTAAGCTCCCTCCTTATCACAAGAATGGTACAAATATACTAAGAACATGTGAGCACTTAGCCAACAGGTTCTGAGGGCATTCAGCAACCTTGGGCTCATTACCAACAGATAGAAAGATCTTTGAATCAGCAGAATCTTGACCTTTTGAACAGAGATTTTGTTTCTTCCCTTGTTTTCACTTTGTTGTTTTATTTTCTGGACAACTATCCACAGCCATTTAAAATGTTGCTAGACAGAAAAGCTTGAGGGAGAACTACAATACAATCCTTCTACTAATAGGATGCTAATAGGTGAACAAGGAGGATAACTTTTGGGTTTATTTCTGGTAACCCTAATGTAATTAAAAATTCTGCTCTATTCCTACTTTTTCATTTTTATTTTTTTGCATTTATTGATCTAGAAGAGCAGAAAAATCTTCGTGTTTGGTTTCTTAAATAGACATTGTTTTGTGGCTTGGCTTTCCATACATGTTAGCCTACAGGAACAGGACTCACAAACTTGTAGTAAGATGGTTGGCCCCTGCAATCCCAAGTGAGATCTTGAACAGAGGATTTTGTATTAAAGTACAACTAGAGACAATAGCACTGCCTGTGCTGGTTCCCAGTGCCATTGATGGGAAGCAAAGCTTCAGGAGATAACCACATGTAGGCTCCAGCGTAGACTAGAAAGAAGAACTTGCAGACTGGTTTATGAGAAGGGGAGAAGAGATTCTGTCCCACAATGAGCTGGTGTAGTCACCTCCCTGCTGCAAGGAAAGGCAAGGCTTTAGAAAGTGCTCCCATACTGCTGTGAAACGCAGCCAGAAATTGCTGATTATTGCTAAAGGACATGAACAAACAAAAGAGCTAGAAACAGAGTTCCTGGGAGACCTCCCCACATCTGAATTTTAATTTTCTAGCCATAAATACTTACAGAAAACTTTCACATGCACTTACTGTATTAAGTTTCCAAGTGATACCCTGAAGGCAACAGATAAACTGCTGAATTGCACTCACTGCTGCAAACACCATTGGCAAAAGCAGCTTAGCAACAGTTTTGCTCTTTTACTAGTGGTATAAATATAAACCAATTTCAATGAGGCTTTGTGTATTCTCATTTCATGTTGGCTTCAGAACTTCAAATCTGACTAATAAAGCCCCAGCACAGTCAAGTCTTAAAACCCCAGTACCTTTGTTTATAATGATGGCTCTATTTCTATGTGTATCTCACCCAAGCACTGGATCTGAGAAAACCCAGGCAGGAAGCTCAGCACCTTCTCACATTTTCTGCAGGATTCCATGGGGATATACAACCTCACATCAGTTTTGTTGCTTGTCTCTGTATTTTTATTCCCACCACTATTTCTCCTTCCCTGTGGATTCTCATATGGTCTAAATTAGTGGTGCACTATTGTTTTCAAAGGTTATACCAAGTAGCTTCTGCTTATGATCTGTCCCTTGGTGTTTCCTTTGTTTAGATATTTTTTTGGTCTGTTGGCCAGGTTTTGATGAAATTTGAGTGCTGTGTAGTTATTGTAGGCCATTTATTATCATATAATCTGACAAGCTGGATGTTTGACACACATACTTAAAAAGTCAATACAGGAAAATTATGGAGGGAAAAGAAAACATGTTCTATTAATCATTAAAATACACTGGCATTCCTAAATGTTGTAAAATCTCATCTATTACAGTTAAAACTGGGGTTTTGTCAGTTTGTTGAAGTTCAATACCTTTTCCTATGGAATTTAGAAATGGAATTCTGAAATAATGGAATGATTTAAGCCCTCCTAGCTGGACAGTAAGATTCTTTCATTTCCTTTATGTTCAGTATGTAAAATGCTATATCAAATGAGTGAAGATGCTAAGAAAAGTTTGCTGTTCTTGATTTCTCTTTTACTGGATTCTGCCTGCAGCACAACTGTTTCCAGTTTCATAAAGATTCCACTTGGTTTTGATTTCCTGTTTTCTTAGATCCTTAGCACAGGGAGGATTCCTGATTTCTGAGAAGGTAAAGAAACCTCTTACCCTTGATAAGACTGAACATTCCCATAGATGTAGATGATGTATAATTAAGGAGACAGAAGAATGAAACACCACCACTGGCTTTTCATAGCATAGCTTAGGGGAATGCAATGTCAAGGAAATGAGGGAGAAACAGGAAAAGAAAGGAAAATTGCTCCTCATTTCAGATAAGTGGTCTTCAGCCTCTGGTTTAGGGACCACAGTGGTCTATAGGCTACTTCAAAGGGATCTGATAATGGTAACTGGCACAAGCAAATCTATTGCTGTTTGACATGAATTTTTTTGCAGAGGTCAAAGAAGTTGTAGGACTTTTAAGCAGTTGTTGGAGCCTCTGTTAGCTTTGCTTGCTCTCACTGGCCTCAGAGTGGGAGGGTGTCTGGAGGTCTCAACCCTATTAACTCCTGGCTTCTTGTGATACTGTGTACCAGAAAAATAACAGTAATCAGCTGAATTTCTGTTGCCAGAAATCATCTTCTGTTCCACTTCCTTTCCTCAAGATATGAGAGTTTTAAGGTTCTAGTGCCTAAAATGTCAGGAATAGTGTGTTGTTAGAACACAGAGTGGGTTACATGTACAGGAGAATGTACTGACCACAAAGGTGAAGATGTGAAAATCACAGAGTTAAAATTGGAGGGACTCAGGGTTATGGTTCCAGTACCATTTTCCCCAAAGAGTTTATACTTCTATTCATATTTCATCACACTGAAATATTCCACAGGGCTGTGGTTTTGGAGGAAAAGAAACCTGTCAGTAGTCTGAAGTTAGCCCTGGGGCACCAAATATTTAGCTGTTAAATAGCTGAAAAATTCATCTCTTGGCAACTTCTTTTCTCTGTTTACTGTCAATCCCATGCCAAAGATAAAGAGCTGGGGGCTTATAGAGTTG
Source organism: Galbula dea (assembly GCA_013399015.1). Taxonomy (NCBI): domain Eukaryota; kingdom Metazoa; phylum Chordata; class Aves; order Piciformes; family Galbulidae; genus Galbula; species Galbula dea. The sequence continues at coordinate 1,179,305 of VWZX01001133.1, read as the reverse complement.
GGGGTTGAAGTTCATTCCACATCCTTTCAAAAGCAAAGGGTCCTGTAAAATAAGGGAAAAGAGAGATCCTGTTGTGTATAAAAAATAATGCTGAATTGGTTAATGTGTGCATCACAATAAACTGGGAGAGGGCTTAAGTGGGTCTTAGTTCAGGGATTCAAGTTGGGAATCCAGTTCACTATGGAGTATTTCTCAGGAATCCCCCTGTTAGCTTCACTCCTCTAACACTTGGGGTTATATTGGATTTTTCCACCATAATTTATTTTCTTTCTGTAAGGCAGCTCTGGTTTAATTCTGGAGGCATGCAGCCATGCAGAGGAGAGCATAAATTTGGAGTGATTACGATAACTACATTTCGGCTACTGCAGGTTTACGATAGCATGAGAAGAGTCCGTTCTATGACATCTCCTCATGAGCACGGACTACCTCAGTGCTCTTCGCAATAGTCAGATATGAATGTGAGATATTAGAGTTTTGATTTATGACCTTTCAGGGATGTTGGGAATGGCATTTCATAACCGTAGGTAGGCTGATGGGATCCATCCTTTAGAGAAGCAGGATCTTTTTCACAGCTAGAAATCCTTGTTGGACTGGGCTGGAAAAAAACGAGAGGAGACTGAATGAAACAAAACCTCTTTGCTGGGAAGTTGGTGATTTTTCCTCTGTCTGCCTTGGGTACTGTTCCTGAGGCAGATTACCTTCATTGTGCTTCATCTACCCACCACAAAGTGCTTTGGTTCAGAAAGCCACTGTGACAAGACCCATCTGCAGACAAGACACATTACCTTCTCTGCAACTTCACAGGACAGAACTGAGGGGAAAGACAAAATATGCCAACTCTATGTATGCATCCATTAGCTTCACAACTAAACTCAAATCTCGCTATGTGCTGCTTTTACCCACAACCCATCAGAAAAAGCAGTAATAATGGTTTCTTTTATCTTCTCCTCCTTCCTCTCCCCAGTTTAGGATGATTTTTAAAAATTATATATATATATATATTTTTAGTGACAGAAAATCTGCAATTTTTTGCAGCTGTTCACAGTGTCAAGTGATCCATGACAAGAAACTATTGCAGTGGTGATGAGGGTTTGACAGGGGTAGACATCCCAACGGGGTATTCTAATGTCTTTTCTATCTATGTAGTGTCTCTGAAAAAAAGGAGGAAGGAAAAAAGTCCTCTTCAAAACTCAAACTGTTTGAAAGTTGGTATTTCACACAGAGTCCCAATAGCTTCCAGGATTTTCATGAGGCTTTCTGGGAAGTGTGTTTCGTAGCTTTTTCATTAGAAAATGAAGATCCTTTTTTTTCATAAGCTTTCTAGCTGACTCTTAATTTCTGACTTAAAGTTTTGGCAGAGCAGTAAGTGCGTGCCACCAAAGAAAAATGTGTAATCCTAAATGTATTGGCACAACAAGCTTTGTGCAAAATAGTTTGTGTCGTGTTTTAGGGTGAGTTCTGTTGGCTATAAATCAGTACCCTCAAGGAATATTCATTATAAAGGTGATTGCCCTGGAATGATACAATCCTGCCCCACAGAGTACTTTAGAGTGGGATGATAAAACTGTGAATTTCATTTCTAGGCAGAGGCTGCACACATTTACATTTTATCAGTCACTGACAAGAAGAAGAAAAATCAGAATGAGAGAAGAGAAAGACTAAGATAGATCATATGCCAGCAGAATAAATCATGAGAGCTTTTACTGTCAGCCCTATACAATCAGGAAAAAAGGATGAAACTGGTTTGAAAAGTATTGGACATTTCCTTAAAGAAAAAAGGAGTTTATCTTGGTTTTTCTTTTGGGAGAAAGGATGATGGAAAAGAGACCTCTTCTGAAGGGGATTCTTGCACACCCTTCCTGTTTATCTCCAAGCAATCCACAAAGGCCAATTACACAACAGGGGTGAGAACAGGAGCTAAACTTCATATTCTGAATCTGTCTCTGGAGCTGTTTCTCCCTTTCCATTGCCTACAAAAGGAGACAACTGAGACATGCTTTGTTAAACTGAAGGTAGACTGTGTCATAGAATTAGTCTGATGAAAGCTCAAATTCTCAGGTCACCTGTGAGTCCAGGTCAAAATTCACAGAAAAACTTGACTTATAATGATGATGTCAATACCAAAACCATTATACTTAACTAAACAGGAGGTTCACTCCTAGGTCTTTAAAGGAGTGTTCTGAAGGTGGTACTCAGCTTAGAAAGTCCTTCGACTCTCTACACATCTTAATCTTATGTTTGACCTTGATGATCCATTACAGGAGGCTTGAAGACAGTGTGGGCTGGATGGAGCTTGGTCTGAAAAAGTGGAAATGTTTTCTGACTCTTTTGGTATAGCAATATTGTTAATAGTCTGAATGGACTGATTTTTCAGTGTATTTGTGCTCTTTTGACATCTCTTTGAACATCTGCAGCAGGTCACAGGTAGATTACAGGTCAAAGTTTAATCCTGCTTGAAAACTGAAAAATTCTTAAGCTGTTAAAAAATAGTTGTGTGTGTGTTTAGCACAGGAGTTGACCCAACAGAAGCAAAGACACTAAAAATCACTCTGGGTGGTAGAGAAACTGTTGCTGTAGGGGTAAGGACAGAAAAGAGATGTTCTAGTCCAAGTGTGTCTCAGTCAAAATGTGCACATGGACACAACTAGAGCTAAAATCACTACAGCAGTACAAGCATCAGTGTAGTGGTGCCTTCATCTCGTGGAGATGAAGATTCTGACTCTGTATGGAATACTTTATGTCCAGCTTTGGTATCACTGTCATGATGCCCCACTGCCCTCTTGGAGGGCTGACGGTGTCTGGAGACCCCGTTAGCAGCTTCTTGCTTGTAGGATGGCTTTCTTTGGTTATTGTAAGAATAACACAAGGTGTTTGACAGCAAAAGACTCATGTTGCCTCTTTTGGGGACCCTCCTGCTGACAGTCTTTGCAGATGGGAGAGTTTCCACACAGAGCTCATGTTTCTGGGATTTGCTGCTCTAGCTGGCTGACAGAATTGAAGATTGCAGCTCTCTCAAGGTCATTCCAGAGTCTCCTGTTTCATTTCAGATTTGGATTTTATTTAGTGGGCTTGGATGATTGTGAAAGCAATTTTTGTGTGCTGAGGATTTTTCTGAGTTTCATTACCTGACAGGGTCTCAGTTTCATCTCTTTGAACACTTGTGGTATTATACTCTAAATCCTTACCTTAGCCCTGATGGCAGTGGGGACACTCTGCCCTCTCCATCTTATGTCTTATTGTTTTACAGAGACATGAATCTCTGTGCTGAAACAAAACAGGAGGACATGTCTACACTGCAGTGTGGGACAGGCATCACAGCAAATGAGGTGAACCATGCTGTCCCAGGCTCTGCATGGGGCTGTACATTGGGGCCTTTGGAGCTGCTGCAGGGAATGACAAACAGGTGCCATGGGGAATGCTGGTAAATAGAATCAGAAAAAGGGTAGAGTTGGAAAGGGCCTTCTAAGGTCATCTGCTTCAACCTCCCTGCAGTCAGCAGGACAACTGCAGCTAGTGCAGGTTGCTCAGAGCCCCAGACAACCTGACCTGGAATGGTTCTAGAGATGGGACATCTCCCACCTCTCTGGGTAACCTGGGCCAGGGGCTCACTTCCCTCAGTGCAAAAAATTTCTTCTATCCAGTCTAAATTTTCCTTCCTTTAGTTTTAAACCATCAGCCCTTGTCCTGTCACAACAGGTCCTGCAAAATGTCTGTCCCCATCTTTCTCATAGGCCCTTTAAGAACCGGAAGGCCACGAGAAGGTCTCCCTGGAGCCTTTTCTTCCCTAGGCTGAACAACCCCAACTCTCTCAACCTTTCCTCATAGGAGAAGTGTTTCAGCTCTCTGGTCATCTGCACTTGGACTCAGTGGTTTTGACATAGAATCATAGAATGTCTTCAGCTGGAAGGAACCCACAAGGATCATTGAGTGCAACTCTTGTCTGTGCACAGGACAACCCCAAAAGTCACACCATGTGTCTAAAAGCATTGTCCAGCTGTTTTTGACATAGCTGAGTCAGTGCCAGGAACCCTTCCAAGGATAGTGTTGACTCATCTGTCCCTTTACTCATGTATTTCTTCAGGGCTGCTGTACACTGAGACTGTGGGTGTCAAAACTTTAGGGTTCCATTTTGAATGCAGCACAGTGTGCAATGAAATCCAGACATTGCTGTGTTGGGAAACAATTTGGTATGTAGAGCATCCCTGTAATACAGGGGAAACATTACAGAGCCATGCTGGGAGTAAGATGCCAAGGATATGATGGATCTGGTGTCTTTTCCTTCCTACTTCTGTCTTAAGAACACCACTGAGGGATGTGGTAAGCCAAAATTCAGTCTCTTTCCTTTTTGACAAGTAGAGGTCTGCTTTGAAATCTTCTCTATTGAAGTAAAAGTTAAATTTGGGGAACATCAGCCTCTTGAGCAAACTGCAGGACTGCTGTGTCTTCTGTCAGGGGTGTAAAGCTAATTCATTCTTCTGTTAGGTCTCCCCTGAGCCTCCTCTTCTCCAGACTAAACAACCCCAGTTCCCTCAGCTCCTCCACACAACAAGTTGGACAACTTACTGTGTGGTAGGCAAAGCTACTGTAGTCTGAGCTTTTCCTTCCCTGGAAATTGAGTCTGTTTAGGGAGGATATAATCTTCTTTTCTGGATAGTAATAATAAATAGAAATTCTCCTTGTATTCATGAGAGAGTGAGTGAGCAGAGGTCTGGGAATGGACTTGTAGTATGCTGTGAAATCAGTGATTAGTTGTCTTTCTCTCTGCTGGTTCAAAACCAGTCTTGAAACCCTCCAGGTTGGTTTGAAACTCATCTCAATGCTTGGCACAAACACAGTATTTTCAGTTTGGGGGGGGCCCTAACTTTGGGCCTTTTGAAGAAATAACAATCACCTCTCTCCTTTAAAGATGCCAAGACAGTCCCCGAAATGTCCTGCTCTATAGAAGTGCAACAGCACCAGTAGGGTTGGTGATCTGGAGGAGCATGAACTTGAGCTGGTAGCAACATCAGCAATGTCTCCTGAACAAAAAGACCAGATGAATACAGGTTCTGAGGTTGCCTGGGGCAGGAAATGAGAGGCTCTAATTTTCAGAGTGAAATACAGTCCTCTATGATCTATTGTGAGTTAAAAGTAACAAAGCATTTTCTTCCTGCCAATCCTCTAATTATTCTAATTGGAAAAGGAAGAGGCTGTTGTGAAGGATAACATAAACACCTGAGAGAGCATTTCAACACAAGGAGCACTGAAAAGATGCCAACTCATTCTCAAGTGTACACTTCTTGTTCTCTGAATAGAAGTTAGCCTTGGAATTTGCATAGCAAAAGGTTCAGAGTGAGTGCCAGCACCAGAGTGGAATACATTTAATTAAAGACAACAGCAAAGGTAAATGATACTTATTTTTTCTTTGCTTGATTAGGAGCTCCTTGCTTGGGGATCAAGTGAACAGAGCAGAGTTTGTTGTTTAGCTCACAAGGGCACCGAGGGAGGGAGGGATGAGAGCTTTGGGATGTTCTAAATAACAGCTGGATTTCCCCCAGCTGCTATCTGTGTGTAACTCCTATCTAGGAGATAGGTGTGTCCTCCTGATAGCACTTCAAGAATGAAGAAATGTTTGCCAGAATGGCTCATGTTCCCCCTAAAAATAGGACCATGTAAGAAGTCTCAAGGAATTTCTCCTGTAATTGGAAGGGATTCCAGCTTAAATTAAATGGTGCTAGTAAAAACTTGCTTGAATATTAAGCCTGGATTTACCAGTGGGTGGTTTTTGGTTTGCTGCCAGTCTCCCACCTTCTTTTCCCCACCAGAAAGCTCCATGTCTAATGTCCTCTTTCCCATTTCTGCTGTACTTAACTATCATTTCATAGGAGGAAGTGTTCAAAATGTGACACAGCAGAGTGAGAAGAAAATTCATAGCAGAGTAGGTGTGTTAACATCCACTAATAAAAATGCCTTAGCGTTTCCATGGATTCCTACTGATGGTCATTATTTGGCCAGAATTGAAAGAAATATCTATATTATTACAAAGGAAAATTGTTTATAAGTATTCAGCCTTCAGGATCTAATGTTTTTTACATAACCATTGTCAAGGTATAGAGATGTGTGGAGCTTCTCTAACTCAGCCTTCCAGCATTTGTCCAGGAAAGTTACCATATTCAGTATTTAAGGGTATTTGATTCTTTTCTCTGCAATAATGACAACAATATATGCTTCTCAGCCCCACACTATTTCCTCAAACAGACAGTTCAGCTGCAAGTCTTGCAGAAAGTCAGTGTCTGTTACCTCAAATACTGTAATCAGCACAGTCAGTAACCTAGAGTTAAACTAGCTTTAAAGGGTGTAGCAGTCAGCATAAATGTTGTTCAGGGCTTTCAATGTACAGAAATATGCTTGTGCAGACATCCTGCAAAATACAGTGATGCTTTTGTTCTTCAAGGGGTGGAGTTTGATGGAGTTCATGAGAGCTTTGACAGAGAAGTAAGAACGTTTCACAAAGCCCTTGCAGATCCTGTTGGGCTTGGGGGGCAGTTTTCCATCAGAAGCCTGTTAAATGCCCAGGGAAATTGAGGATTGTTGATCCTTTTCAGAGGTCCCTTGTACCTGGCCCAAGAGTGTCTCCCAGCAGTACCTGCATAGAAGCTCTGCTGTCAGGTGTCCCTGTTGAATGTGGCTTTATTTTTGCCTTGTGTTTAACAACTAGGTGAAACAAGGCCAGTGCACCACAAGATGTCTTCACCATTGCTCTGCTGGGCAAAGCTCGTTGGTAGAAAGCAAATCAATTGCATGTTGGTTTTCTACTACCCCAAATTACTGAAGAAAATTCCTCTTCTTTAAGAAACAAACTTGAGGGAGAGGAGAATGAAGGATTCTTTTGTAAGGAGCTTGTTGGTGACGATGACTTCACTGCTTAGGGTCTGAGTGCTGGGTCTCAGCTGCAGATGAACTCCTGATTGTGCATTCTTTAAGGGCGTGTGAACTACACTAATATTTGCACTTGTTCCAGTCTCTGTAGGCTCAGGAGAGAGCTTGCCAAGCTCTTCCAGACTGCATGCTTTGCTCTTGTGATCTTGCAGTGCTTTCTGGTCAAACCCCTGGAGGGTTAACACATCATTTGGAGATGTAAGGTCATAATGTTTTATTTCAGAATCCATGAAGGAGAATAGGTAAAGAGCAAGCTCTGCCTGGGAGGGAATATCTTGATGAGATTTATAAATCCACATGGATTCATCTGTCAAGCTCTGATTTATGAAATTATTATGTTGACCAACTATAAGACTTTACTGCTTCAAAAGTCTTGAAATTGGTATGAAAACCAGCAATCCAGCAGAACATTGAATTATGTGCCAGTGATGCATAGCAGTATCTCTCAAAATACTTGATTTTTCATTCACCATTTTGTTCCCTAATATCCTCCTTAGCAAACAATGTTAATATGGGATGGACAGAATCCATAGCTAACCTCCTGGGCTTTTTGTTAGGGCACATTAGGTTTACTAAACTTTAGAATTCTTCAATCTGGAGCAACTCCCTGCTTAAGAAATGTCTATTTTTAAAAGCATTGTTGATCTTTGATCACTCATGTTTTTTAACCTGTTTGTAACTGCATCTTGCAAGTGATTATCATTGCTGGCCACTGTCAGAATGAAATACCCAAAGTTCAAGCAGAGGTTGAGGGTTTTGGTCATCAACCATTGTGTGAGTCCCCTGGTAACGCTGCAGAGGTATCCGACCTGGACTTCTGGCATGATCTCACTGTGTTGTGGTCTTCTTTAAACAGAAACAGATTTTGTGGTATAACAGGACTATTAATGTTTTTGGGAAAAGGACTTTCTTGTACCAGCAAGAATTTCACCTCTCTGAAAAGCAGTTTTATAACTGCAGCTCTTTTCAATATTGAGTGTCTGTCTTCATACAGGATCTCAGGTAATATTACTTCTTGGTCACATTTGTAGGGCTTAGGTGGGAATTGATGCTTCTGGTAAGAGCTAACCTGTATAAACTGCAGGAATATTTTGCCAACTGGTTATTCTCTGAGAGCTTTAGGCACTCAGTGACAGCTACAGTCTTGCTGTCTTCTTTAAGTATTTTGGGGTTTGTGGTTGGGAAAGATCTCTAAGTTCATCAAGTCCAACCATTGGCCCTACACCACCACAGTCACTGAACCATTTTGCAAAGCGCCACATCTACACAGAAAGAAAACATGATTAACAGCTGAAGAACGGCTGTGCATGTAGAGAACTAGGGGAGCAGAGATGGCAATACAGCATAGAAAGGACCATACTGTACAAGGTGAGTGAGACTTGAGGCTAAGACAAGAGGACAGGAGAGAAATGAATAGAAGAAAAGCATCATGTCACTTGCTGGATCAGAGTTGGTGCAGGATTATTATAGTTTGACTCCACCACTGCTCTGGGCAGCCTGGGCCAATGCCTAACAAGTCTTTCTGGGAATAAATTCATCCTCATATCCAATCTAAACCTCCCCTGTTGCAACTTGAGGTCATTTCCTCTTGTCCTAAATGAATGCAAATATAAGAAGGATATTTTGCATTGTATGTAAAAGTAATCCTGTAAAAATTCTCCTTTGTAAATGACCATTTACTCTTAGCTACCAAAAATGATGATTTGTGGCACCTCTCCAAGATTGAGTCTGTTCTTTCGTGTATCCACAAAAATTATGAAGGATGTTTGTGTGTCTCCATTAAAGTACACATTTCATCTTTGAGAGATAACTGCATTTTAAGGTGCTGCTGCTTGTCCCTGTCACCCCAACTCCTTCATTGCTGGTAATTTTTAGTGTATCAATTCTGTCTTTCACAAAGAAACAGCAAGTTACAAAGCACTGGATAAAAAAGACCTTTTCAAATTAGTTTCTGTGAGGGATAGTAGGAAACTAGGTGTGGGGATGGGTTTATAAGACAAAGAACTTCTGAGGGTGATGCATATGTGAAGCTGTGTACCCAGAGATGAGTTTTTCTTCATGTCTACAGCAATTTCATTGACTTGCTGGGAGGTGAAGAAGGATAATAGACCTTCCTTGCTGGATCAAAGCCTACTTGTCATAATGTGGTAAACTGTTCAACTTCTCTTTATTTTCCCAGACAAGAGGACTCTCCTCATTTGTCTAATGGCTGTTTCAAGTGAGCATAAGGTTTGCTTGTATTCCATTCTTCTCTCATTTGATTCTGCCAGAGTACAGCAAGGGCCTTAGCGGCAGCAAAAATCAAAGCTTCGTAAGCTTTGAGTATCCCTTTTATTAAAGTCATTTCAAGTCATCATGGTTTCCAATACATTTTGTAGTTTACAAAGGACCTTGTGCTAAATAACTGGGATATTTAACATGAAATTAAAGATCTCAGGATAATACAGAAGTGTCTATATGGCTATTAAACTGTCAGGAAATAAAGATTAGTCCATATCCCCAGTAACTGCTTTTGAAACCAATTCTCCACTCCAGACTTCTCCAGATATGTAGGTCAGGCACCAGAAGGTAAAACTCAGAAGCTTTTCCTGTCAAGTAAAATGAGCAGGATGCAATGTAGAGAGCTTGGGTGTGGGAGGATTTGTCAGTTGCTCAGGGCAGGGAGGAAGTTAACTTGTGTAGTTACCAAGATCTGAAAATGGGATGAAAGCTCAGGATGGAAGATTAGACACTTTGGACATGTGGGAATTAACTGCTTGAACTTCAGAGAAGAGGAAATGGAGAATTAAGACTTGGAAGGAGATAATGGTTGGAAGTTGATTCAATAGCCTAAACAAATCAGGTGCCTTTCTGTGCCTGAAGGAAGAGCAGGAGAAGAGAGACTTAAGTAGTTCCATTTCCATACTAAATAGGGACTTGGCTGGGCCAAGTCCATAACTGGATACCAAATTGGCCTGTGAGGATAGAGGACTTAGGAGAGATGGTTTTGGAACCCAATTCTTAGGTGCCTTGGAGAATCTGATAAAGAGCCTTTGAAGTTCTCTGGCTCTGCTGTAGTGCTGAGAACAAAAACTGATCCCGTGCATTCCAGCAGCTGTTCTGTGGGAGTTCTCTTTTCATTAGTGTCCATTTAGCTCTTTCCCATTGTCCTCTTTTTAGCCTGCAGTAGCCATGGAGAAGGGGTTGGAGGAGTCCAAGCTGGAGTTAGCTCTAGCCTTTTTCTTACCTTGTGTAGGATATTCTGAAAACTAAAAATAATATATTGCTTTTCCTAGAAAACTCTGTGTATCTGAGAGGTCCTGAAGGAATGAAGCTGCAGTGTTCCATGTTCCTCAGCAGACAATGTCTCTGGCAGATCTGTAGTGCAGATGACAAGTGTTCAGTTTGCTCTATCTGCTCTCTACCATGAGGAAACCTATTCCTTAGGTTGGGAAAGTGAGGTACCATACACTTGGTGGAGTCTAAGGTCCTGTTGGAAGGGAGAGAGGAAAAGGGCCATGTCCAGCTGAGGAGAGAAGGGCTTGACCTGAACCCATAAATATTGTAACACTATCTAGAGGCTGCTGTCTTGGAGAGCTGTCAGGTGCTTCATATTCTGTGTGTAAAGAGATACATCTGGATGCATTGAAAAGAACACGACTGGCAGGTCAATGAAAGTTCTCCTTCCCCTCTACTCTGCCCTAGTCAGGCCACATCTGCAGTATTGGATTCAGCTCTGGGCTCCCCAGTTCAAGAGAGACAAGGAACTGCTGGAGAGAGTCCAGCAAGAGGCTAGAAAGATCCTGAGGGCACTGGAGCATCTCTGGGAGGAGGAGGAAAGGCTGAGAGCTCTGGGGCTGCTTAGCCTGGAGAAGAGCAGCCTCAGAGGGGATCTGCTCAATGCTGAGCAAAAGCTAAAGCGCAGGAGTCAAGGGCCAGACTCTGCTCAGTGGTGCCCAGGGACACACACAGGAGGTGCTTGCCTCACTGCTGCTGTTCCATCCCGATCACAGAGCAATGAAGACTGGAGGTGGCAAGTGAAAGCAGGAGGAGCTGGGGTTCAGGCTTTCTTCCTGCTTCCTGCAGCCATTCTCAGGAGCTATTGCAAAGAAGCTGCTAGGGTATAATCATTGCTAATAAGAACAGGGAAACATTATTCCTTCACTTTTGTCCCACTTCCTATTTCCAACACTTAAGGGCAGCTCTGCTTTACCTCAGGGAGCAGCTTCAGTTCTTTGGCATGGGGGATTTATCTTGCCTTGCTACAAATAAAGGCAGGTGGTAGTAACACTTTCCTATCAGAGGATCTCCAGACACATCCTACGAGCACCGATGAATGTTCCTGACAGCCTTGTGAAACAGAGTGACTAATCTCATTTCACAGGTGGGACAAATGAGGCCCAGGGAAAGCAGGGCTCTGAATTTTTTCTTTCAGTGGCACTAGGATAGGTGCCTGCTATTGCTGAACCTCCAACAAATAAGGGATTGATCCAAGGCCACACAACGTGCTGGTGGCAGTGGGGAGCAGAAATCCAATCCTGGCTCTCAGTCTTTTGAGCAAACCACCGGATGACACTTAAAAAGCACTTCTGGGGATGAAAAGTACTATATAATTATTGCTTCCAGTATAAATATTTTCCTCTTAAAGTAAAGCTTTTCTTTTTGATTACCACTGACTTTATTAAGCCCATGTGGTTGTCTTTGTTGAAGCTGTTACTCCATGGATCGTGGAAACCATGTAAAACCTTCAGGCTCCACATGCAAAATGTATGTAGTTAAAATATATTATCTGCTATATTGAAGCACTTTATTGTCAAAATATTGTCTCTGCAATTCACATAAAGTTAAACCAAACCAGCCCAACCCTTAAAAATAGCTGCCCTTGCATGAGCATCCCTCAGAAATGAAAACTCTTCTTACTGACATGAGTGTCAATGAATCTTGGACCCTGTCATGCTCAAGTTTAATCTCAATATCTCCTCACAGAGATTTTTAATGGCAAACCCTGAAAACATTGCCTGAAGTGAAACGTCCTTGGTTTCCTCCTGCAGGGCAACACCTATTAGTGGTGCCAATTCCTGGCAGCGAGGAGGAAATGGTTTCAAGTTGCACCAGGGAAGGTTCAGATTGGATATTTCAGATGGAAGGAATTTCTTCTCCAAGAGCGTTCTCAGGCATTGGCCCAGGCTGCCCAGGGAGGTGGTGGAATCACCATCCCTGGAAGAGTTCAAAAGGTGTGTAGATATGGTGCTTGGGGACATGGTTTAGTGGTGAGCATGGCTGTGTTGGGTCAATGGTTGAACTTGATGATCTTAGAGGTCTTTTTGCAATCATAATGTTTCTGTGATCTTTGTACCTATGAATTTTACTTACTGGGCACGTGGTAGGATCAGGAAAGAAGGGAGATTGATAGCCGGAGTGGGAAACCCCTTAATAATCCAAATGTGGAACAGCAAACAAGAACAGAGGCAGCAGCTAAAGGCAAAAAAGCTAAAAGCAGATGGACAAGAAGTCTTTAGCTTTGGTCATAAAGGATTACCTTCAGTAAGTAATTTATAACTGGAAAGAGACAGGAAAAGTGATCCTGGAAATGTCAGGAAATAGAGGCTGAAGTGCAATTGTTGTCCCCATTTTCAGTGTTGATTTGACACATGTGTACTCTCTGTTACTAGAAACCCAATGATTTACAGAACAACTCTTTAAACAATGATAAAATGTTAGCAGATGAAGGTCACTCTACCAGTAGAGTAAGACATTGCCCAAAATACTGCTTGATATTGAATCAAGCCCTTCTTCATGTTCTTCCCCCAGCCCAAAAAACCCTTTCTAATTATTATTGGAGTAAATGAATCCACTGGTTTGATTGATACCAGATCTTGGCTTGATTCCAGGCAACTGAATTCTGAAAAGAAAAAAGATCCAGTGACAAAAGAAGTAAACAGATGTCTGGGGGTTGCATACAGAAGCCAATAATTTGCTTAGTTCTTACAAAGAGGGGACAGTTTGGGGAGGAACAGATTCAGTGTGGAAACAGTAAGCATAAACCAGAGTGACAAATGGGTTTGGGGGCAGTCTCTGCTGAATTGCACTCACACCTGCTGTTGCCTTACTGCCAAGCATGGATTGCTCTTAGAAGCAATATTATTTCCCTTGGCTGAAAAGCCTTAGCAAAGAGCTATAAGCTAGGTCCCACTGTGTTACCTTCAGCCTGTGTTTTCAGCCACGTCATGTCCTTTTAGAGCAGAGACTAAGCAAAGAATATAGTTTTTAAATATTATATATATCTATATAATTATTTCCACTTTTCTTTCCATTTTGCTGTGCTGTGTCTGGCCAAAAGAGACACTCTGAGACTGTCAAAGTTGTGTTTTCTTTGTTTCCAAACTCAACAGTTTTTCTGGTGAACTTTTTTACTGGCTCCAGGTTAATCAGTTGCTGATTTCTTTTAATTGAGTCCTTCCATTCCATTTAGGACTGCTTGGTAGTCTGCAATCAGAAAAAGGGTATTTGGTTTTAAATATGATATGAGAAGAAAGGCCATCATATAACAAAAAAAGGAGACTGGATAAAAGATTATTCCAATCAGAGCTTTGTGAAAACTATCCCTTTGACCTCTGCAAAGCATAATTTACTGCAAATATCATTTTTGAGGATTGTTTTCCAGATTGTCTGTCATGTACTATTCAAGAAAGAGCAACTGTTCAAGAGAGAAGGCACCAGTCCTTTTTGAAATTCAAATTAGAAATGTCAAATAGAAATTTACTGAAATTCAGTAGGGATTCATGATGAATCCTTTTTAAAAAGACAACAATCCCAGCATAAACCAAACCACTGTGTTCCCCAGGGCTCAGTGCTTTGTCCAGTCTTGGATCTTCACCAGGGACCTGGATAAAAAGGGATGGAGTGGACCCTCAGCAAGTTTACTGGTAAGGTCAAACAGGGAGGAGTGGCTGACACCCCATCAGGCTATGCTGCCACTTATCCAGGCCTGGACAGGCTGAGAGTTGGGGGAGAGGAACCTCATGAAGTTCAACAAGTACAGGGTCCTGCATCTGGGGAGGGTTAACCCAATAACCAGTACAGGTTACAGGCTGACCTGCTGAAAAGCAGCTCTGTTTGAAGAAGGACCTGGGAGTGCTGGTGAACAGTAAGTTACCATAAGCCAGCAATGTGCCCTCATGGCCAAGAAGGTCAGTGGTATCTTGGGGTGCATTAAGAAGAAGAGTAAGGACAGCAGATCAATGGAGGTTCTCCTTCCCCTCTGGTCTGCCTAAGTGAGGCTATAGCTGGAGTAATGGGTCCAGTTCTGGGCTCCCTAGTTCAAGAGAGACAAGGAACTACTGGAGAGAGTCCAGCAGAGGCTAGGAAGATGCTGAGGGCACTGGTGCATCTCTGGGAGGAGGAGGAAAGGCTGAGAGCCCTGGGGCTGCTTAGCCTGGAGAAGAGCAGCCCCACAGGGGATCTGCTCAATGCTGAGCAAAAGCTAAAGGGCAGGGGTCAAGAGTCTGGGTCCAGATTCTGCTCAGTGGTGCCAAGGGGTACTGGGCACAAACTGGAACCCAGGAGGTTCCACCTGAACAGGAAAAAAGCCTTTGCTATGAGGGTGCCAGAGAGGTTGTGGATTCTCCTTCTCTGGAGAGATTCCAACCTCACCTGGAGGTGATCCTGGGTAACCTGCTGTGGGTGCCCCTGCTTTAGCAGGGGAGTTAGACTAGATGATCCCCAGAGGTCACTTCCAACTCCCACCATGCTGGGATTCTTTGATCTCCACCATTACACTAGCCATACAGACACATTTTTCAAGTGAAAAAGTCCACAATTCAAGGTGTACCAGTGCTGCACATATGCTGCACTGGGGAATATTTTTACCTTATCCTAAAGAGTCAGGTAGCTTGGTGACCTGAATATTTTCTTCTACCTTTTGTCTGGCCTTATGAATTTTATTATGTTTGCTTTTAAGGATGACATGGCCTCAGGTAGTGCCAGAGGAGGCTTAGATTGGATATTAGGAACAATTTGTTCCCTGAAAGGGTTGTCAAGCCATGGCATAGGCTGCCCAGGGAAGCGGTGGAATCACCATCCCTGGAAGATGGAAGCAGAGGAGAGTCACTGGGATCTATCTGAGCATCTTTTTGAGAGTGAGAACCTTGCCCATGAGGCTACAGTTCGAAGTGAGCCACATCCCCAGGTTGCTGGCATCCAGGAATGTCATGTGTGTTGCAGATCTTAATGGGATACACTTTAAAGATATTCAGACTCTATGCAAAGAGTATTAGAAGCTTGGAGACGAAAAGATGATCAGAATTTTGTGGTGGTTTTAGTTTGCCTATTGCTCTCAAAGGAATGAAATTAAAAAGGATTCTTCTTGCAGATAGCCTTTAAATCAGTGCATGTTCTTTCCTAAGTGGAATGAATGCATTATTCTCTGTTTCCAAGGAATTCTTTTGATCCTAACTGTGGAATTGAAGTGTCTACAATGCCACTTCTATGTAAGCAATATTTCCTATTGATCTTTTAATGATCCTATTAGTTTCTTTCATTTCCTTAATAGAAATTTTAGCAGTAATAAAAGATAGAATTGGGTAGTAATTAGAACTATGATGAGTTCTAACATGTGTTTCTTTACCAAAGCAAAAACCCAATAAAATGTAAATTAAAATAATGGAACTGTGTCTATCTATCTTGAATAATATTAGAGCATTCACTTTCTCTCCTTTCTAAGGATTAATATAGGCTTTAAAAAGCAAATGCTTTTATTATGCTAATTCAAATCACAGTGCAATAAGTCTATTACTTGGCAAATTGCTCTTTCTCCCCCACAAATGACACAAAAAATGAAATGGCTGTGTGAGAGGATGTGGATGTTTATGCTCTCAGGTCTCAAGGCCACAGAGACTGATGTCAATAGCCCTTGCAAACTGAAGTGCTTTCATGGGTTTCTGGGACTCCAGTCATATGTAAAACCAAATCTGATACAGAATATGGGTTTGCATAGTCAGCCTGGGTTGTCCAAAGCAACCTCAAAAGTTCTTGTCTGTGCAGAGAAGTAAGCTCCTTAAGGTAGGAGGTAGCTGCCACCTCTTTATCTCAGTTCTGAGGAATGTCACAGCATCTTGTGAGGTCTTATTCATGATCATCAGGTCATGCCCAGAGGTATTTGTAGTGCCTGTATTACATGACCAGATCTTGTGGCTCTTCATTTGATGTGACTCTCCAGAGAAAATAGAAAGCTTTCTGAAACTGAAAACAATTGTAGGAGTATGGTTTTTTCTCCTGGAAGACAGCACTGAAATCCTGCCCTTGCTATACATACAGGTATATATAAAACTATCATGGTTCTGATACCTGAGTAAAACTGGAATCTGTTTTGTTTTTTTCCTCTCCATATACCACTGGTTAATTCCTCTATGTTAGAAAGATGTGAAACCTGATTAGGTCCTATTTTCTTGTTCTTTTAGTATCTTTCCAAAACCTGTAACTCTGTGCTAAGGGTATCCTGTGGCCTGGCTATACTTTGATTAAACCTTTTCAGCTTCCGTTGGGATTGCTACTGTTTGCATGGGAGGGAACAAGGGAATGAGGAGGTGGTTTGAACTAATTAGTTTCCTTGCACTTCTAGGCCCCCAGCCAAATTCCTCTAAGTTTGAGCATAAAGTTTTATGACGTATGTTTGGCTTTTTATGGGAAGAAACCCCATGGGGAGCTGCACTTCAAAGAATCAAGGTCCCTTTTGTGCCCTTTGAACTGTATTGGTAAACCTTCAGACAGGTTGCACAGTGTGACTCCTTGAATCACTTTTTCACTCTGGCTCTTTAAGGGAACTGTAGGCCTTTGGGATAAAATTGAGAAGAGAGAGAATTGGACCTTACCAGAACTTGTGAATTCCTCTAGGTGTGTGTAAGCAAGATGCAGTTCCCTGCCCAAAGCAGTGTGCTGCTTGCTTATCACGAGTCCTTCTCATGTACCTGTTCTTCTGCAGGAGTTCTGAAGAGCATTGCTGCTGCTTTCTCTCTTCAGCCCAAATCCTGACTGATGCTGGTAGAAACAGGGATGAGAGGCTGCCAGGGAAGGACTCCTGGATCTGCCTTGAAATAGTCAGATGTATCAAAGTGTGTCTTTGGGAAGATGACACTGTGTTACTGTATCAGTACATAGATTTTCTGATAAATATATACACAGGGTAAGATAATCATGCACATACATTAGCTCATGAGCACATTAAACCAGAATCCCTGCATTGTCCTACTGGTTACATGCTTCAGTTCCCAAACCTAACATGTGCTCAGTCGCTAATGGGGGAAAAAAATGCCTTTGATTTTCCTCATAGATGTGCTGTGGAGAGAAGGGTGCAAGAAGCATACCAATGTGTAATGCCCACCTGGCATATGGTAGACCCTGTGTTAAGTAACTGAAGGATACTGCTTGTTCCCCAGAGGAAAATGCTGGATTTGGAAATGGTACAGTCCTCCTTTGCTTGGACAGCCAGGTAAATGCTGTGTCTGAAGGGATGTTCTTCAGCAGCTGCTGTGTGTCTTCCTAAAGGAATGGGCACCCTACTAAAGAATGGACACCTTGCTAAAGGAATGGTTATCCTACTAAAGAATGGAAGCCCTACTGAAGAATGGTCACCCTACTAAAGGAATGGACGTTCTACTGAAGAATGGTTATCTTACTTAAGGAATAGGCATCCAACTAAATCCCATCCTACTATGGGATTTATAAGCCTCATTTATTTATTTGCTTCTAAAGATACCTCTTTAGCTGGCTACTTAGTGGAAGATAATGAAATGAGTGCTATTAATTTTGTCAGTTTTAAACATCCTCCTGCTATCTTAGGTGTTTAGTAAATGGAAAGTAATTAAGGTTAGCTGGTTTCAAAAATCCCTTTCCTGTCTGTGCAGTAGAGGTCATGCCACTGCTAACACAGTAATGAATTAAGCACCAGCTATTAAAATGAAGTTTTGATCATTAAACAAGCTGCTGAGAAGTGAGACATGCAGGAGTAATGCTGCTGAGAAATGCTGCTAGTGACATGTTTGAAATATGGCCTAACTTCCCTGGATGTTTGTGTGTGGATGTATTTTGTTTTCCTATGATGTAGCAGGAGAATGTTGTCTTGATCCAAGTGTACAGCTGCTGCTTTGACTACTCCTTTTGTTGAAGAGCTGCCTCTTTGATGTGGATAGCTTGCCTGGGGATTAGATGTGCAGGCTTGTAAAACATGTGAAAAATGACCAAAGAGAGGCCTTCACTGCTGAAGAAGGAAAAAAATTAAAGAAGGTATAAAGCAGATTTTAATATGCCTTTTCCAGAACCTTGGTTGCAGAATCCAGCCCTCTTGGTATCCATAAATTATCTCAATGTAGAGCATTAACAGCCATTATGTATGTGATAGTCATGTACTTCTTCCAATGTGGGTAGCTTCTGAGCTAAAGCTGCCAAGCCTATGCCAGACAGAAATGCTGGGGTGATATACTGGGTTATAAAAGTCATTTTTCCAGTGACTATTTGTACCCATCAGAATAGATTGGTGTTGGTTCAGATAAACATCTATTTTTCTCTATTTTAATTTCTTTTTGTCTTTTCCAGAGGGGTTTTCAGCTACCTTAACACACTGCATCAGTCTGCATCTTGTTTAAATGCACACAGGCTGACGTGGGGATGTAGCCTGGGCTAGTACAGAGGGAGAAGGGAAGCAGTGGGAAGCCAGTGAATGATCCTAAGGGAGTCCCCAAACTTCTCTGTTCCTGGCTTTCAGAGTATTCCAGAGCATTTCATTTCATCTAATGAATGCAAGCGTAGGGCCAACTGGTCTGAGTAACACGATCAGAGTCTGAACAGAACATTTCTCAGTGGTTTATGGCTTTCCAGGACTCAGATGGTTGGAAATCCAGGCACTGAGCAGAGCAAGAGCCTTAAATCTGAGACCTAAATATGACACAATTAAGAATCTTTATGAGGAGAAAAAGGGAAGGAGAAATGATTAAGCTTCTTTGAACAGTTTGCTCCTCAAATGGCAGCTTCTTCACTCCCCCCCTACCCTTCTGTTCACACAGAAATGTCAGTTATTCAATTTCCTTTGATCCCAAAGGATTTTTTTCTTGATTATCTCATCTCCTGGAATGACACTTAATAATGCACTGCACTGTCAGGTGAGGGTGCCAAAGTTTGTGCACTGAAACACAGCACCAGGTGATGTGTCAGAAGTTTTGGGGTGGCTTTTCTTGGTCTATTCTTGAGAAGACTATCCATGAAGCAGTTAAACAAACAGCTTCTTGGCAAAGCTGTGTCCTCATGAGCAATTTGCTAAAGGTAATGAACACTACTTCCCCACAAGTAATGAGCAGGTGTCTAAACTCTGCCAGCAATGTGAATTGTTTTCTTGCCTGCTGATTTTGCTGTTCTGATCTTACCTATCATGTTGTTTACACTAATAAATGTAATGTGGCACTGGGAGCTGTGATCATCTTGTAAAGTGAAAAATCTGGATAGACAATCTGAAAATCCTTGGGAGGATTTATTTCCCCATTTTTTCAGTGGCTTCTCTCAGGCAATTGGATTTCTTCTCTTGATTTGAGAATGGTCTTGGGAGATTAAGTCTAGGAAAGGAGGTGAAATTGTTTTCTTAGCTCTGAATTGTAATTTCACTGGGCTGCTTATTGCAAAAATTTGTTTGTCAGCTCTTAATTGGGAATTGATATTAGAGACTGCTTAATGCTTAATGTGGGTGATAGATTGTGTCACACACACTGGTTTAATAGTGTGAGCACCAATAGGTAGCTCTCTCCTGTCAGCTGTATCCCCAACACTGCCAGAAGGTCTCTTCCAAAGTAGTGCACCCTGTTTTGCTTTCATCACTGAATATATTGACAAAAGAAGGTACTGGAGATAGTGATCACTGTTGTGTGGATTAGTGCTTTGGTAGCTGGAGCCTTGGACCTGCCAAGCTTCAAGAAGTTGACAGAAACAGGATTCATGTAAGTTGTGTATCACAGAGTCTCAGAATGGTTGGGGTGGGAATAGACCTTCTGAGGTCATCTAGTACCCCCCTGCTGTCAGCAGGGACATCTTTAACTAGATCAGGTTGCTCAGAGCCTCAAACAGCCTGACCTGGAATGGTTCCAGGGATGGAGCATCTCCCACCTCTCTGGGCAGCCTGGGCCAGGGGCTCACTACCCTCATTGTGAAAAACTTCTTCCTTAAAGAAATGTAAGGATTATCACTTGTCCCTACCACACTGGAAACAGACCCAAAGGGTCAATGGCAAAGCCACTCTGAAATTTGCTGGACAATGTAGATAACAACTTATCTGTTCCCAGATTTCAAACTCTTGCCTTTCTTGTAAGGGAGAAACCATAGGAACCATAGAATTGTATAGGTTGGAGAAGACCTTTAAGATTGAGCCCCAACCATTAGATGAACTTGTTTTAGGTCAGCTGTGTTCTACAAGTGCCATAGCAAACTAAGAACAGTGAAATATGTCTCACCCCTGCCATGTCTGAGAAGTCTGGAGCTATGATCTTTCTTGTGATGCTTTACCTTCCTTTTTGCTTCTTTTTAAGAAATCATAGTGTGTGTAGAGCTATTAGTGAAGAAACTCAATAATAAATAGCACATATTTTGACCTCACCATTAGTGGCTGGCTGGCAGCTTGTCTCTACCCCAGGTACCATCACACTGGAAACAAAAGCAGTGCCTTTCCTCTGAGATGTGACCACTTGGAGCCAGAAGCTCTAATCAGTGCTGCGCAACATGAAATAAAAGCTCCAGCTGGCTCTTCCAGAAGCAGTTGCCACTGGAAAGTGAAGCTTCTTCCTTCCTCCTTGGATATCTAAACAGTCTTCCTTTCCAGAGGATCTGAACAGGTCCTGCTCTCATTAAAAACAGTGGGAGCTCAGCATGGCTGAAAATCACATGGTTTTATTATTTATGTGCCTACCTTGGGATGTAAATGCATCACTTTAGGGCTTGGAAATTATAATCACTCTTTTTCTGCAAACTCTGAGGTGTGCTACAGCTAATTGTTCTCTCTTCCAGGACTCCTGCTGCCTGGAGGTGACAATTAGGGTGTCTGAACTCAAAGCCTTTAGTTTCTCAGGTGATTGACAGCTTAAAAAATAATAATAAAAAAGAAATCTATTTTGTTTTCAGTGCAATTTAAATTTAGGCTTAGCTTTAAGCCTGTGCTGAGGTGTTTTGTCCAGTAGAGATATGATCCTGCCTCCAAGTCTTAGGTAGCAGATAGTCCTAAAGCTCCATGTCTGACCTGCTGAGCATATTCTGCAACATCCTAGGTGCAATTTCCTCTCCAGTGCATCTGATTTAGTGCTCTTATTTTCTTCTAACCCTTAATACATTCTAACAAAATTAAAAGCCAAGCCAACAAAACCAGGGCCATTATTATTTTCCCAGGTTTGCACTTGTGACTTTCTTCTCCCCTGTGTGTGAAGTTGCCTTGAAAACTATTTAAGTTAGGATTCCTTCAATATTGCACATTCTTTGGGTAAAGCCAGCTGAAGGCATCACACCTTGGAGGTCAGGTTGGCTGGTAGGCAGATGTTAAGAATCTGGGCTTTCTTGGATGTTTTTGGAAAGCTGTGTGGGTTGCAGTGTTCTTAGAGACTGAGAAATGCTTTGGAGTAAAACAAAAATATCAAACCACAAACAAACTTCCACTGAAGATGATCTGCTAACCAACAGAGTTTGTTTTGTATCTGTTTGTTTATAATCTCACTGTTTTGTTACAAACAAAACTGGATTAGTTTCATGCAGGAAATTCTGAACCAGTAGATTAAAAAATGTGTTGCTTAGGGATATGCTTTAGTGGCATGGTGGTGATAGGTTAACAGTTGGACTTGGTGATCTTAGAGGTCTCTTCCAACCTTAATGATTCTGTGATTCTGTGATTTGATCCAGCTGCCCTTTAGATGATGCATGGTTGGAAATGACAGGTTGAAAGATTGTTGTTTAAGGAACTGCATCTCCAAATCCCTCATGTTAAAGCATAGTAATGCTCTTTTTGTCAGAACAAGTCATATGGAATTTCCAGCTCTCAGGGAACCCAGAGAATGGCTGGTTTTAAGGTTTGGTTTGTATGAGTTCCATGTGTACTGGTTGGGATCCTGTGTGCACAGAGCAGGACCTGGCTGTTGCACGAGATGATTCAGTTCAGATGAACTTCTCTGGAGGAATTCTGTGGAATTGCCTTCATTGGTTATATCCTTGAACAGCTACAGGCTAAGGGGCACTGGGCACAAACTGGAACCCAGGAGGTTCCACCTGAACAGGAGGAGAAACTTGCAATCTGTGAGGGTGGTGGAGCCCTGGCCCAAGCTGCTCAGCAAGCTTGTGGAGTCTCCTTTTCTAGAGAGATTCCAAAGGCACCTGGAGGTGATCCTGGGCAACCTGCTCTGGGTGACCCTGCTGTAGCAGGGGGGTTAGACTGTGGATGATCCCCAGAGGTCCCTCCCAACCCCTACCATGCTGGGATTCTGTGTGATTACTGAGTTTTCCAGCAAACAAACAGTACCTTTTCTGAAAACCCTTAAAAGTGTCCAAAAAAAAAAGTTGAGCATGACAAAGCTTAATGTGTAGAAATAATTAATTGGCAAATAAACCTCTGTGTGCACATGTCTGGTTAGTCTTCCCAGGTAGGTTCTGTGGTGTGCAGCACCATGGGATCTGAGCAACCCCCAAAGCTAAGGCATGTTCCTGTAAAGCTTTTTTGTTAAGGACGTGAAGTGTCTCCTCTTCTTTCTGTAGTTTCACTCCCTGTTTCTGAACTAGAGAACATTTCCGCTTGGAAATCTCTTTCAGACTCAGGGACTGGAAATGCCATATGGATGGGATGTTCTGTAGTGGCCTTTGGTAGCACAGAAGTCACCTGAGGTGAAGCTTTAAACTCAAATGAGGTTCTAATATCTGGAAATGAACTTCCCTAAGTGAGAAGAAATCTTGTTGGAAAGAAAGAGTTGTCAGCACACTGATAAATTTGGCTGTTTTAAAGTACAATGTCCTGAGCCTCTCACATGATAAATGAGACAGTCCCACACCCCCTTGATGGAGAAAACAAATTGATGTATCAGCTGTTCCCAGGCTCTGACTGGACCTCTCTGTGTCCTGGCTCTTGGTGCACCTTTCTAATTGAGCAGCAATTCATCTTCCTGCTTCGGTGGTGAATCAAGGAGATATGGAACCTGAGTTTATAGCAGATGTTTATTTTTATATATATATATATGTGTGTGTGTGTGTGTGCTTTTCTCCATTACAGTAAACTGTATAGCAGTTTTCCTATAGTGTTAGAAGCTAGCATATAAATGAGGAATGGGTTTTAAAGAGGGATCTTCATGTTTCTGCCAGACTGTTAATACCCATTGACTACACTAATTTAAAGTATGAAAGGTCTGTTGTTTGAAAGAGAAAGGCAATTAGGAACCTTTTCTACTTTTGAAGGTAATTAATAATACTGATGTTTTTATTTCTGTAGAGCAGATACTGAATATGCTGTGATACTTCAACAGGCTGAAGGGATGTTTTAACACCTAAAGCAAACAAACAAGAACTGCTGGCAAGACACCATGGGGAACCAGATTTTTAAGGTGTTAGCTTGGAGACCAGCTCTAAGTAATTACCCACTTAGATCTCAACTAATAGACTTAGCTTTTTTTTTTTTTCCTTAAAGAATATGCATTAGAGTACACTATTTGCTGTTACAGATTCTAAAGCTCCTCTTCAGCAGCATTATTATCATTGGTACATTATTGACAAAGCTTAGTCTTCCAGTGTCAAACCAATACTGCAACCTAGACTGCACACATTGGAATTTCAGAAGGAACCTCACCCTGATCCCCAGAAAACAACTCCAGAGCCCTCTGATAACGTGGCAGTTGACTTCAAGCTTGTGACTTGCTAGATTTCAAGGGGTTTCTACTTTTGTTGACTTTAATGGAGCAGCTTTTTGTGATGTTGTTTTTTCCTCTTCTTTCCAATCTCCCAACATTGTGCTTGCACTTCTTCATTAACAGAATAATCTCATTCTTTGTCAAATTTAGGTTGTATGCTATGTAAATTGCTTAGGAGATCATATTTTTTTGTATCCTTTCAAAGCTGGAAGCTGTGGGATGAGGAAGCAAACTGCTTTTCTAACTGCTTTCGTGGTCATTAAGATACACAGTCCCTCCCAGACAGAAACACGAATCTATTCAGTGCCTATCAGCATTCAGTGTAGGTTCACAGCACAATCACCAATGCTCACAGTCATCCAAAAGGTGTGGGCTCAGGATAATCTCCATTTAAATTTTGTAATTTTGTTGCTGAAAGGCTATGCATGATGATGTGGAATCAATCTCAGAATATTTTGTATTCCAGTTGGCTTCTAGTCCAGTGGTGATAGAGGTGATAGCTGCTATAGAACTGAGAGATCTTCTTTAAACAAATGAAGCTCTTGGTGTAAATGCACTCTGATGAAGAGATCAGAATGTTGCTGGTGTTCCTCTGATTGGTGTGAAGGCTAAGGATTTAGGGTGGAAGGTTGATTTTTTTGCTCTGACACGCACTTCCTGAGCTTTGGCAAGTCTCAAAGCTGTAAGTTCCATGTGTAAAAAGGAAATAGCAACATCTTTGTTTGGAAGGTGTGTGTCCTGAACACACACTTATGCAGCTGGTGAAGAGAAAAAAAGCTGGAAAACCACCTTTCTTAATGATGGAGACACCCTGTTTACATAATGAGGATGTCATTAAATCCCTGAGCATTAGAAGGATATGATGATACTGTGAATGACTGATTTCTTACACTTGGCATTGTGTTATGTATTTAGTCTGGTTCAGGAAAGGGACCAAATCCAGTTAGCATTCATTGTATTCCTATTTATCTAAGGTTAAAATGTTTAACCCTCCCCAGCTTCAAATAATGTACCTCTGTTAGGTTTTATATCAGGTTCCTGCCTTGGGCAAATTTTTATGGCCAAGGTACAGATCTAGTGCTGCAAGGTTCACCATGAAAATGCTGACACAAAGACAAGTGTGGTAGCAGTGGTGCAATAACCATCAATTCAGATGAAGCACATATTTCCCTTTGATGCCTCATAAAAACAAAAATGTCTGAAAGCTGGAATTTGCAAGAGTCTTTCAAAGAGAGAAAGCTACTGATTCACTTCTTGTCATGCTTATAGCTGCTCTAGTGACAGCCCTATTTCACCTTTATTTTAGTGTCTGAAAGATTTGTCACCACTCAGTTAAGCAGATGACTTACATACAGGATGTTTTTCCTTGTGAGAAGAAACAAAATGATGTAAACAGAATCACTGAGTGGGTTGGAAGGGACCTTTCAAGGTCATCTACTCCAACCCCCCTGCAGTCTGCAGGGACATCTCCAACTAGATCAGGTTACTCAAAGCCCCCCAAAACCTGATGTGGAATGGTTCCAGGGATGGGACATCTCCCACCTCTCTGGGCAACCTGGGCCAGGGTCTCACCACCCTCAGTGTAACCAATTTCTTCCTTCTCTCTAGTCTAAATCTCCCTCTTTTAGATTCAGACATCACCCCTTGTCCTGTCACAACAGGTCCTGCTAAAAATCTGTCCTCACCTTTCTTCTAGTGCTGAAGGGCTCCAAGAAGGTCTCCCTGGTGCCTTCTCATCCCCAGGCTGACTGACACCAACTCTCAGCCTGTCCTCGCAGCAGAGGTGTGCCAACCCTTAGATCATTTTTATAGCCTCCTCTGGACCCTCTCTACCAAGTCCATGTCTCTCCTGTGCTGAGGACTCCAGAGATGGACCCAGCACTGCTGATGAGGTCTCCCCAGAGCAGAGCAGAGGCACAATCCCCTCCTTGACCTGCTGGCCACACTGTTGGGGATGCATCCCAGGACTCAGCTGGCTTCTGGGCTGTGAACACACATTGCCAGCTCACATCCAATTTTTCACCCCCCCAAATGTCTAAGATCAAGACACAGTTCTTGGCCTGACTCCCCTGGGTTCTTGATGTATGTCAGACTTGACCTTCCAACATGCAGCACAGTCAGTGTCATAAAATATCCAATAACTGTGCCCTGGGTTTCTTCATTAAATCCAGCAGAACTTATACTGGGTCCAGCACCATAAAAGTGCATTGGATCCTTATGAACATCGCATCTTTTGCAAAGCTGGATAAGTGTCTAAGGCCACATTTAAGCTCCCCCCAAAACCAGAATGTGAATAGAATGACCCAAAAGCCTCTCCAGAGAAAAAAAAAAAGTCTGGAAATTTTATTTCCTTTTAAGCATCTCTATCAGGTATTCTTAACAGCTGGTTGAAGAAAAGACATCCCTGATAAGGAGGTAATTACAGCACTGTCCCACTTTCTCAATATCATCAGTGATACTGTGGCCATTGTCTGCTTCCCTGCCTTCCCTGGTGAGCTATAACCCTCTTCACATTCAAATAATTCTTCCCTTATAGCACCATTTTATCCAGTATAGCTTGTCATGTAGATGAGGAGAACTCTTGGCAGTTGTTTGATAATGGTGGATTGGTCCCTAAGGCCACATTTGTGTAGAGACCTTGTGAAACAAGTGCTGGAGACTGGTACAGATTGTCCATCCTGGGGGAAAAGGACTTAAAAAACCAAGTGAGCAGTTCATCAGGGTCAAGTGATGGTGGAGGTGCAGGCAGTGCTTGTTTTGAGTGGACTAAGGTTGGGATATCAGAGTAAATTTGGAACTCTCAGAGAAAGATGAGACTTTTGCCACAGTAGCAGCTTTGCTGTGAAGATTTATTTATCATTGGCTCAGGAGCAGCTCGTGGCTAGTTTTGCTTGCAACCATCTGAGACTTTGTGTACCTGTAACCAACCTTCCTGAAGGTACTGAGCCTTCAGGTATCGATTCAGGGATTAGAGTTTCTCTATGAACTACCACTGCAAGGAGCAACCAAGATATCAGGTCTGGCTTTTCATGGCACATGATATGACAACTAGCTGCGTGTTTGCCTTCCAGCTAGGGAGGAATTCAGGGTATCAGGTATTCAGGCTATCATCAAGGGATGTGTGTTTGTTGGCAGGGAGAAATTTGGGGTGTCAGGACAGCTGAATTTACTCTGCTGCAATAGATGGATCTGCTATGTTTGCAGGCAATCTATTGAGCTATCTAGAGAAATAGATGAAGCCCTTTGAGTTTTAGATTTGTAATAACAAGTCAATGGGGACAAACCTATGTGATCAATCTGTGTAAGGTGGGATGAATGACCAGATAATATGGGAAAATATAAAGAAATGTGATTTTACATGTAAAACATGTAGGCTTCTCAGTTCCCAGCAGTACAATGAGGAACTGAAGGTGGAACTTTGTTAAAAACAAATCATATTACATCATGTGGTTGAGTCCCACATGACTGTCCCTGTCTCTTTTCACAGCAGCATCATCTGTGTCTGCCAGACACTCTGTATACAGTCACCTACACAACCTGCTCCCGTGTTTTAGTTCAACCTGAGGTTTCTCCACTATAATTTTGTCTGCTTTGGACATGGCAATCTCGTATCTATCACATCTGTAATAGATAACTGTAATCCTGTGCTCTGTATAAATCTCTTACAGGCCACTCTTTCCTTCTGGATCTTTCTGACCATCTAGACACCACGGACCATTCTGTATTGCCTCTCTTCTATAACCTGCTTCAAGTAGGAGACCCAAACCTGGGAACAGTATTACAGCTGGAACCTCACCAGGGCTGAAGGTGAGAAAAAGCTAGATAACATAGTATCTTTAGGATCTATTCCTGTTTACACATCCCAGTGTGACTGTGTCCATAACAAAGGTGACTCATATTCCACCTTCTACCAGCCATGACCCTTTGCTGTATTTGTAGCACAGTTCTTCATCCCTCCCTTGTCCAGCCGATTATTCCTGCATAAGTGTTACAGCCTTACATCCATCCTCATTAGAGAACTTTCTTAATTCCCTGTGTACCTGCACAGGATAAGGATACAATTTAGCCCTAATGAGCACTTGTAAATATTTTCTTTTACATTTCCCTTAAGTGCAAACCAGTAAATCTTCAAAGTCCAACAAGCTGCTACATCATGACCAGGAATTCCCTGGGAACAAATGCAGCTGCTGCTGTGCCTGCTGTTTAGCCTCAGCAATTTTTGCAAGGATAGAATGGCAGCAAAAAATTCAGGGATACAATCCTACATGTTCTCTTCTTGTTTCAAAGAGGCTCAAGTCATACTGTAAAAAGCACCCCATTGTCCTTCTGCACTGGGCACTGGTGAGGCAACATCTCCAATCCTGGCTCAGTTTTGGGCCCCTCACTCCAAGAAGGACATTGAAGTGCTGGAGTGTGTCCAAAGAAAGGCAGTGAAGATGGTGAAGGGTCTAAAGCACAAGTGTTGTGAGGAGCAGCTGAGGGAACTGGGGTTGGTTAGCCTGGAGAAGAGTAGGCTCAGGGGAGACCTTCTCACACTACAGTGAAGGTTGGAGTGAGGTGGGGTTTGGTCTTTTCTCCCAGGTAACAAGTGATAGAACAAGAGGAAATAACCCCAATTTGCACCACAGGAGGTTTAGGTTGGACATGAGGAATGATTTCTCCCACAGAAGGGTTGTCAAGCCCTGGCACAGGCTGACCAGGGAAGTGGTGGAATCTCTGTGCTGCTGATACCGGCACTTTTTAAACTCCAGCTCCCTCATTATATCCTGTCTCCAGAACTGCACTTAGAAGGCTATACAATATCAGCTTAATATGACAGTTCATTTGGGCTTGTGTTACTTGCTTTGTATGCTTTGATCTTTGTGGTTTGCATATGGACCTAACTGAACAGTTACTACTACTTTATCTAGGTGGCAACGACATTAGTAAGCAATGGAAATGACATAGGAACTCACATTAACAGGACTCCATAATTTCCTGATAACTCCAATTATCTTCTGTCATCCCTCTAATGTAATTAAAATGTTTAATTGTTTTCTTTAGAGAAGAAAAGGTTATAAAAGCTATAACAATTTGTGTGGACTTAATGACCAGCTGGTGTTAATAACCTAAAGCCTCTACTTATCAAACCTTTCAAGCAAACATTGATTTCAAAGCAATGTCCTATGTCTGGAGTATTCACATATTCTCTTGGGTTTTAGACACGTTAGACCTTGCAATCAATTGACCCCACAAATAACTCTGATCCAATTTATTTTACCCTGACCTCAGTCCAGCTGTGAAGATGTAAGTGTGCATTGAGTCATGTCATGTCATTGAGTATGATAATCTAATGTGGTGTGGCTCCATGAGATGAGTGTTAGAATCACATCTATAAGAGGAAATGATTTCAAGTTGTGCCAGGGCAGGTTCAGATTGGATATTAGGAAGAATTTCTTCCCCCAGAAAGTTATCAGGCATTAGCCCAAGCTGCCCAGGGAGGTGGTGGAATCACCATCCCTGGAAGTGTTCAGAAAACATCTAGATGTGGTGCTTGCGGCCATGGTTTAGTGGTGAGCATGGCAGTGTTGGGTGGGTGGTTGGACTCGATGATCTCAGAGCTCTTTTCCAACCATAATGATTCTGTGATTCTGTGATATGGCCATGGGGTATTAATGTTGACAGATGTAGACTTGATGTGAAACAGTCTATAGATCAACCAAAAGGAGAGGGTGGGGAAGCCTAGGAATCTTCTCTCAATCTTAGAGTTATTACATTGGCAGGAGACACATGTATCACTGCAGCTCTAACACTGGGAAATGGGGGGAAAAAAGAAGACAAATGGGTTTGTGTGGATAAGGAAGAGTGGTAGAGCCATAAGAGAATGAATATGCTACTTTAATGAAGTTCACCTCTGTTGAAAGGCTTCTGCTCCTTTTTAGTATCTTAAACCCTCTGTTAATATGAAGGTGGGGGTCAGCACAGCCTGTGAAAGGGGTTGCCCCTTGTTTTTACCACAAAGGATTCTGACAGTCACTGAAAACCCATGTTAACTTTTATTTCTGTTGACTTAAAGTTTTTATGCTTAATTCCTTCCTCAGACTGAATTTTCCTACTCACTTCCTTGTGAGTGTAAAATCTGGGCCAAGATCTGGCCTGAACTGGAAAGTAGTTTATAGTGTTTAGTAAATTTGAACTCTGTGTTCTATGTGACCTCAGTTGTCTTTTCAACACCCAGTTTGTATTAGGGAGCACAGCAGGGAAGGGTGCCTGAATTAAAAACTTGGGCTCTTAAAGGTCTCTTCCAACCTTAATAGTTCTGTGACCTTTTGAGTAGGGAGATAGTGAGGTATGAACATTACTTCTTCTTGCTGTGCTAGGTCTGGTGGTTTTCTTCCTGTACACCAGTTTAGCCTTGATGCTTGTTTGCCTACCTCACACACTGGTAGAGTCTTCTACTTTCAGCTGTCTTTTATGGTTTGTGTTGCCTTTGATAAGACTCCAAGGAATCATCAGGAGACAGCCCTGAGAGCAGCAACAGGTCCTAGTGATATGTATTTTCCACTGATGTTTTTTTTTACCTGGTTATGTCATCTCCAGTCATCTTCTAAGTACTTTGGAAAGTGAGGTGTAGGATGGTTGTAGTAGAGGTGGAATAAATAATTTTCTGAGTAGTATGAATCACCAGACATGTTCTGATTCCCATTTGCAGAGATGTGCTTTGGGAAAAAAATGAAGTATTTAACACACTGATTTCCTCTTCTTTTAATTCATAGCCCACCCTGCCCCTTTTCTAATGCTCTTAATAAATATAACCTGTGGTTCTGATGTGCTCTGCACTGAAGTAAACAGCTCTTTTATTATGAGATTAAAAAATGATATGAATGTTGCTTGTTCTGTTTAACAATATACATTTTTAACAACACTTGTCTACAATACCCTGTTAAAATATGCTAAATCTTGCATTATTAAGAGAAAACCTAAACACCACAAAGTGGTTAACAGCTATATTGTGCTAAGTGCCAATAAAGACTGAAAGATCCCATCCTAAGAGCAAGCAATCCAAATAGACCAGAGAGATAATGAGTCTAATAAATGACAGGGTGCTTTATGGGGCAGGGCAGCAGCATTTTATGTCATTATTAAAAAAAAATACAGTGCCTGTGAGCAATTTAGTGGCATTTGGTTGGAATCTCTGGGTTACAAATGCAAGCAAAAATTATCTACTGGCAACTTTTATCCCTGCTCTGGAATTCTACAGTAAGGTTGGAAAATGTGTGGAAAGAATACAAGTTACCTAGCAAACACTGTGGGATTTTATTGTTCATTCTTTAGGAATCTGTTGGTTCCATCCCTTTAAAGTCCTGTGAGGCTCTTGTAAAGTGAAAATTAGGTTCTCATGATTTACTGTGCTATTGAAGCCTTTTGATGTATCTCTATTCTGGCAGTTAAATTGTCATTGTACAAATGTGAGCCTGAATCCTGTAATTAGATTCATGCTGGTGAACCCTTCTGCCTACTTGGAGCTGGGGTTAATTCATGGAGCAGTTCTGGCAGAGCTCAGATTCCACAGGAGAGGTTGTATCAATAAGGTGTTTAGTAGAGATGCTGACTTCTGATGACAAAGATTGAAGCTAGCCATGAAAAATAACATTTGTTCTGGGGCCTCATGCTGGTGTTTCTCTACTGGCTTCTCATTGCCTCACTGTAATTCATAATTTTAAGTATGTCACCTACAATATTAAGTTCTATTTGTATGTGTCATGCTTACAGAAGGCCTACAGATGGAGGATCTGTGAAATCTTCTCTCTCTTATTTTGAGTTCTCTACAGTCCCACCAGCTTGTCTGGTTAACTGAGATCCAGAGAGCAGCAGCTTATTAAAGTGGATGAAAGTCCTGAACAGACAGGTGCTGGCAGAGGCCCAGGCTTGTGCACTCTATTGTATTACTCTGCCCCTGCAGAGAAATAATTCAGTTTTCACAACTGGGAATTGTTGTTACACACATGCATGTCCTTCTAACCTGGGTATTTGGTTTGGTTTGGTCTGCCCATTAATAAAGACAGATTTTTTTCCTTTGAACACTGTCAAGCTTCTAGAGGGCTCTGAAGAAGTCTAAGTGCAGGCTGCTTTGCTCTGATAATTAGTTAGTGAGACAAGGAAACATAAGCAATTTGAACTCCATCATTCTAAGAAAACATTCTGACTGGGAGCATCAAACTGTAGAGCTACAAGATGTGTTGTATTTAAGATAAACACAGGCTGTGTATTCCTGCCAACATGTCTGCTTGATGGCCTTGATCTACAGAAGATAAGAAAGGAAGGGAGTGAATTCCTTCTCCTGGGTTGTCTCTGTGGCTTTCCTAGCAGCCTCTGTCAGAGAAGAGCAACTGGGAGATTTTCAGTTTTAAGGGTCTGTGCCTAGTTCCTCTGCTGACTTCTGCTGGCTGCTGGTGTCCTCAGCCTGAAGGAGAAGGTTTATCCTCTCTTCCCTGCCAGGCAGAAATAAGGATGCCCAAAATGCCCAAGCTGAAATATGGAGTTTAGAGCTCCAAAACTGTCACCTACAGTGTAGAAAAGATGAGACAGTTACTCTGTAATGAAGGATAGAATTCTTTTTTTCTTAGAGTGCTAAATCTAACTGAGAATCAGAAGTTTCCAGAGAGCATTTTGGCCCTTCTGGCTTTGTAGAGCCTCACAAAGCAAAGCAGGCACCCAGCAGTGGTTCAGCCTTACCTGGAGACTCAGATGTTGTCTTGGCACTTTAGTGTCCAGTCTGCTGGGCCAGTTGCAGTGCTGGTCCCACAGGCACATCTGACAGATACACTGCTGCATCTCTTTCATTCTTAGATGACCTTGTGAAGCTCTCCTGATTCCCCCTAATGATGTTCCAGCTAGCTGAGTTAATCCAGTGGCTGTGGCACTTGAGAGAGCAGCTCTGCAGTGCCCATGCTGAAACTTCTTGTGTCTGCACCGTGCAGAAAAATCCTTCCAGAAGGACACAGGAATGGGGTGCAGGAGTAGTGAGAGGGCATAAATCATTTCCAAACCAGACACTGGAGATCACACAAGGCAAAAATAACATGTTATCATGATCTAAGAGACATTAAAGGGTTTGGATAAACTAGTGCTTGCAGTGACATAGGCAGAGAGTGGGTCAGGAACTGGTGGTTCCTGATTTCACCATGGAGTTGAATCCTCAGGTAACAAGAGGGGGAAATGTCTCTGCTGTCTAGAATATCTTTGCAAATCCATACAGTAGTTCCAGCCTCATCCTGCCTCCCCAGCAAAAGCACATAGAGAGGTTTAATTTAATGTCAGACTTTCAGGGATTAGGAACAAAGACTTGGGAGGCTTTTATACAAATCAAAACCATTTGGAGCTCTCTGGGTATCTTCTGAGCTCTCTGTGCATGTGTACAAGACTTAGATCCTTGTGCATGAACTTTACCTTGCTGAGTACACTCTTTATCTTATTAGCTAATGGAATTTGTCTCTCTTCTGCCATCTGTTCATATTCCAAAGGTTAAGATTCATTAATTTGCTTACAAGAAAAAACAATCCCTTTCATAGAACTGCCAAGCAAACACATTTCTAAGAACTACTTGCCTTGCTTGGGTAATTAAAGAAAATAAGCCTATGAAATTAGCAGTCATCATAGAGGCAAGGCATGGAGGTATCTATTCACCCTTACCATGTGCTTCTTACGTGGTGACTTGCAAATCATTTCCAGCATCATTAACAGACCAATAATAGCAGTGCAGGAGTATGCAAAGACCTCAGTTAGGATGAGCCCTGTTGTGCTGTTCAGAGGTAGTATAAAAAGATAGAGGAATCAGTCTGTACCCCAAAGTGCTTAAAGGGGAACAGCTAATTGGACAAGAATGGGTGCAAAGTGTGCAAAAAGCAGATCAAATGCAGTGTGTGTGGACATGATTTGTGATGAGATACTTGAAATGTTTCCTATTTTATCCATTTGCTAAACTAAGCTCTTTGGCAAAATATTTGTTCTGTTTTGCTGGTACAATTTAGGAGTACAAGGATCTATGCATAGATATATATATTATATCTCATAATTAAGGTTATATTGCCCCTGGTTTTGTTGGGAGTATTTGTGCAATTGTGTCCCACTGTTCTGTCGCAGCAGAGTATTATCACATTAGTATTGCTTGAATTATAAGGTACTTGCAAATATTTTCTTTTCACAGGTGATATGTACAAGATTTCCATTCAAGGTAGGTATTTTGAGATATCTCATGAGTTCTGAATGATGGACATCATAAAATGGACATTATTGATGATGGGTATTGTAATATCTACCTAATCAGTTTAGAAACACATCTATGGCAGACTGGGGCTGACAGATCTCAAATTAATCTCCTTTAGTATTATACCATACCTTTAATTTATTTAATTTAAGTTACTGAGACTCAAAATCAAAACCAGCATTGAACTATTCAAAGGAGTCCATTGAAACTTATATCTGTGTAATTCTATGTGATGATATAAATAGATTTTGAAGCCCTGGGAAGGTGCTTCAGAAGTCATGTTGTGGACCTTCTAAAGACAATTAAAGGCTGGAGGACAGAATAATTTCTTTTAGATGGGGGAAGATGGGGTAAGCCGCTGAAGCAAGAGGTCTGGTTTTCTCCAGCACTGTGGTTCAGTTGGTACAGAGCTTTTCCTTTTGCCTAGTGTCATTCTTCTGAAGGTTCACTCTGTCCCAAGTCATTCTTTGCTCCTAAGATGGAGGAAACTATTGCAGATTTTCACTCTTCCAGTATTTTCTTTACTTTCTTTCAGTATTTTTTGGCAAGTAAGGACTTGCAAAGGCTTTCTTGGAAGCTTGTGTGAATGGCTTTTCACCAACCTTTAGCACGAACATAGTGTACAAGGTTTACTGTGACATTTGCAGCCATAGTATGCAAAAAGTAACTTCATTTATAAATATAAATATTTACATACACAAATATAAATAATATGAATGTAAATAGAAAGAGTAAATATTTTAGTGCTGATATGTTCTTGGGTTTCAACTACAGTTGTGGATAAACACTTCTTAACCTCTTAACCATATAGAAAAGTCATTTTTTTACCAGTTCCAGATGAATTCTTGCTCTTGTAAACACTGCCTTTCTGTTATCAAATGCCTTTGAGATAAAAAGGTGTGGGGAAGAAGGTGATGTCCTGAGGACATGAAGGATTGCTGTCCTGCATTGTTTGGGTCTGGAGGGTGGGTGTTCAGGGAAGGAGAGCAGGAGAGCAGCAGGGGGAAGATAGGGAAGTGGGTTGTTGATATTACAGAACAGGGTGATGGAGGAGAGTGCAGGGCTTGAATCATAAAATCAAACATTTCCTGGGATGCCAGGTTTCTCAAGTGCATGTTCTTTCCACACCACACATAGTATTTGCCTATAAATCATTTAAAATTATGCCTACCTGTCTAAACAAACCTGTGATCTGATAAAAAGGTCCTGACTTGGCTTCAATAGCAGTGCCAACATCATCCTCATTTTCCACAGAGCTCTCTCCTTTATGCAGTTTTCTTGCAGGAGTGGGAAAAGCTCCCAGTTCCTGTCAGTAATGTCACCGCTCTGCCCTTAACCTGCCTCTTGGCAATTCACATTTTCTAGAACATATGTGGGGGGAAAAAAAAACCAACAAACCCCAAATAAACCCCAGCATGACACTGGGCAGGTGAACTGCTCTGATTATTGCTCCCGTTATTTCTTTAGCTTAACCTGTCTGTCTGTGTCCTCCACCTTCATCTCTGGTGACTTCCAGGTGGTTTATCTTTTGGGAGAAGTGTATCTGTATTCAGCTGTCAGCCCAAGATCACTCTAAGTGTCACTTGTTTGCTTTTATGTCTTTGGTCTTGATGGATGTGTGTGAATTATTCTGGAGGCATGCTATTAGGTACTGCTCATTATCTCGTGTCCTAGCAGCATTATCTTCATTAGGTGCATCACAAGAGGGGGCAAGAGGGAGGGAGCCAGGGCAAGGAGAATAGGATGAGGAGAGAACGACTCTTCTGTGCCTTTGTTGGAGGACTGAGGCTGTGTGTTAGCCAGCATGGACACGTTGGAGCCGTTGTGGTCTGTCACAGAGAACTCCAACACCACTGCAACTGCTGCAGGTTTCTGCTCTGCTGGCTTTTTCAGTCCTGATCACAGACAACAGAGCCAAACTGCAGCACTGAACTTGCAAAACCTTTGTGAAGTTTAATCATCTCTAGTTTTTTACCAACATTCAAAATTATGTCTTTATTTCTTATTTTATTTTTTTTTCTCCTTACCTGAGTATTGCTTCAGCAAAAACCCAACGCTGCTGCTGCCTTCATTAATATGCAATAGAGTGCAATGTAAATGGCTCTTGAGGCCTCCCCTTGGTAGATGATTTAATGTGGCAGTTATGAAAGCTGCTCAGACTGTGCTCGATTAGCATAATAATGAAGCTTCTGCAGCAGTGTTATCATCCTCAAAGGAAATAGCCTGAGTGGTCACAGCTCCTTTAACAAGTACCACTTTAGGATAAAAAGCAAAGGGCTCTGTTTGAAATGCTAGATTGGAATATGCAAAGTGGGAGGGAGTTGTTTGTTGTCTTTGCTGGGCAGGGAGGCAGAGGAGAAAGCAGCATCATGGCCAGGCAGAGAGGAGGGAAACCATTCCCAGCACCACACATCTCCTGGCACCTACTGCCCTGGCAGCACAGGAGATCTCTTCATTTTCTAAGTCAGGTTAATCAAGAAACTGGGCTTTTTATTTAATCCTCTACCTCCCATCCTTGGCCTCTGACACAGTAGCAAGGACTGGCTGGTTTCCCAGCCTCTGGGAACTTGGGAAATCCAAAATGTTCTGGTTCAAGGTCACAATGTATGTTTAGGTTTTGATTTTTCGTGGCTTCTTAACAGGTTAGGGATCTGTAACGAGGCTGAATGGCCAGGTTTGGGGTGGCTGAGAGAAGTCTTTTGCTATGACTGAAGTGAAAAGGTGACTTTTCAGCTAAAAACAATAGAAATCATAAATAGACATGCATGCACTATTACTATTTTAGAAGTATATTTTGAATAAGAAACAGCTGAAAATACAGAGGTGAAATATCAGGGGTTTGGCAGGCTCAGAAGAACGAGGACAACTTTCTTTGCCCTTTCTATGGAGAAAAGTAAGGAGAGGGAAATGGTGTCCAGGTAGGTCCCCATGGAGGGAAGGAGGAAAGGCTGAGAGCCCTGGGACTGCTCAGCCTGGAGAAGAGCAGCCCCAGAGGGGAGCTGCTCAATGCTGAGCAAGAGCTAAAGGCTGGGGGCAAGAGGCTGGGGCCAGACTCTGCTCAGTGGTGCCCAGGGACAGGCCAAGGGGCACTGGGCACAAACTGGAACTCAGGAGTTTCCACCTGAACAGGAGGAGAAACTTGTGTAGTGGGAGGGTGTTGGAGCCCTGGCCCAGGCTGCCCAGAGAGGCTGTGGAGTCTCCTTTTCTGGGGAGATTCCAACTCCAGCTGGAGGTGACCCTGGGCAACTTGCTGTGGGTGACCCTGCTGTAGCAGGGGGGTTGGACTGGATGATCCCCAGAGGTCCCTTCCAACCCCAACCATGCTGGGATTCTGTGAATATCTCCAGTATGTGCTGGGTGCAAAGGACTCACTGAAGAAGGCTGAGGCACTGCTCAGTTGGTTCTCCCTGAGGCTGCTGCCCTATGGCAGAAATGTTTTTAACAGCTACAGTTTACAACTCAGTTTACTGAGCTGCTAATTTAATTTATTTTTAATATGGCAAACAAAGCCAGTGGTGTTCAGAGGTTGTTTTACATCCTGCTCAGCCACTTCTTCTGCAGAGATTGCAACTTCCAGGGAACTAACAGGGGTTCAGGCTTCTCTGCCTGATCCATCTTTGCCCTGACGAATCCAAAGTCAGTGGATATGTTCTCAGATACAAGTACACTGCGACTCAGGCAGGAACTGGGATCCAGCTCTGAGCTTAATGGGGCTCCTGGACCAACAGGCAGAAGGTGTGCAGGTGGAGTCAGTCCCACAGCTAAAGCTGAGGGAAACCAAAACAAACTGCTCAGTTGATTCTCCCCCATTGAATGCAAAATTGTCCCTATTGCCAGCTTCTGGAAAACAGGAGTTGCCTGAATCTTCCCTTTCTCAGTGACCCTTGAGCTTCCTGAGCTCTCTGAAGGCATCTGATCCCTTTTTACCCATACATAGTAGTCTTCTAGTTTCCTATTGCACAATGGTTTTGGATTTGTTACCCAAGGAGGGATGAGGGAGAACAGCAGCAGAGATAAAGGTGTTTCATGTGTCATTCATAGAATATTCCTTTGTAATAGATTTCTGCAGAGGTTAGGGTTTTCTGAAGAATTCCCTTTGGATAATTTTCAAGGAAAGGAAACATGTTTTGCAGTATAATGTCATGAGTAGATGTAATAAGGGCTAATAAAACTGTAAAACATTTCAGTGACTCTAGTTTTCAAAGTAAATGCTCTTGAGTCAGAAGGAAAAAACATATCCTGCTGTTCCTCAGACAGCTCAAAGGTGGTTAAGTAGAAATAGATAAGAGAGGAAAATAAATCAATAGATATCCTGCTTGATCCCAATATTAAGATTATTAAGAATTACTTCACCTGATATATGTGTGCTCCTGTATGGTGGGAAATTGTTTGCCTTGTTTCCAAGCCTGGCACTGCTCTTCCTCCCAAAGCTTTCCATCATCCAGTCCCTGAGGGACTGAGAGAATCCAGCTCTGCTCCAGTTGAAGAAGTGGGAATTTAGTCCCTGTTTTTGAAGAGTTCCCTGAAAGAATTATCCCCATGGAAGAGCTCTGTAATCCCTGGGAAGGTGAAGTGTGCAAGGAAGGCTATGGTAGAGGGAGGGAGCTTTGGATGCCTTTAGCATTTATCTTTGCATACCATAAATGGATGCAAAATGCTGAGGTTGGCTCTTAAGGATGGAAATCCTCTTAAAGGTTTTTTCCCTCCCCTGTGTGTACAAATTCTTCAGTGCCTGGAAATCCTATCACCTTCTCTTCTTTCCAAAGCACACACATCTCATACCTTGCTGTTCTTCCTGGCATTACCCTGAGCCCACCTTCTGGGTAGCATGGACTTCTCTATTTTGAATTTGCTGACACCACTCTCAGACTGATTATGTTAATTACATGGGCTTCTGTGACCTCTTGCTCTTGTTGCCTTTCTTCTTTTGCTTGCAGAGGTCCATGGGGAAAACTTAGCCACATCACTTCTTTCCTTTCCCCTTTTGTTCTCTGTCACTTTTTTGTTTTGTTTTGGCTGTTAAAACAGCACTGAAGTAGCTTTTTGACAGCTTAGGGAGAGACCTGTCCTAATTTGGGTTTCCAGGGAAATGGGTTTCATAGTGTGGTGCCACTGGCTGGCAACTGTGACCTTGGGACTCTGCCTTTGTATAATTCCATGGTGCACCACAGAGTTAGTTTAGTATGCATCAGTAGGCATCAGTTGAGAATCAGACACACCATTTCCCTGGGCTTTAAGGTTGACTGCCCTTAGTTATTACACACCTTTGCAGGAAGGGAGAAGGGGAAGATGCAATGAGCCTGACTTAATCCATTCTTCCACATGGGGAGTAAGGACAGAGAGGAAAAAAAGGTTTTCTTCATTTCTTTCCCTCTGTCCCTCAAGGAGTCAGATAGTTGTCAGCTGTGACCTTTTGCCACTCCTGTTGTGCACTCACTGCATTGATTACAACACACTCAAAAGCAATTAGGCAAATTAATGGAATAAAAAGCCATCAAGCCTACCAAAAGCACTCAGCTACTTTACCAGGAGCTTGTGGAGTATCCTGGGGAACTACTGCCTGGCTCTGCTGCACTTCCCTGCTGGCTATGCCTGGAGAAGGACAATCACTGAGGCACAGTGGCCACTCCTGGGTGAGGTATGGAAAGGACATGTATGAAAATGGGTGAGGAGTCCTGTCTGAGCAAGGACCCAGGGCTTCTGTTCCCCTCTAAAATGAGGATAGACCAGAAGAGAAACACCTTGAAGCAAAAGCTGCAGTAAAAAAGGGAAAGAAAAGAGGAGGCATAAAAACCTGTAGCTGAAATAACTGTTTACTAAGTGTTTTCTGCTTTAGTGACAACATAATTTAAAAATACCCAAGACATCTGGAGTGCTGTAACTACTATCTGTGACTGCTTCTCAGAGTGGCTTTGGACTTTTCATAGGGCTTTCTGGAATCATTGCCAAGTTTTTCTAGCAGGGGCACAGCATACCCCAGCAAACAGGGCTTTGGTGGTAGAGTTCTGAGAGAGGAGAATGAACCCCAGCCCATGGAAATGGGCATCACTCCCTACAGAGCATGGCTGTAGTAGAAAAGTTTCAGAGCAATGCCTTTGTTGTGCTCTCCTCTGCTGCTTGCTGTTGGTCCCAGTTTGTACAACACCTAGTATGAAGC
The DNA here is from genome assembly GCA_013399015.1 of Galbula dea. Lineage (NCBI taxonomy): Eukaryota > Metazoa > Chordata > Aves > Piciformes > Galbulidae > Galbula > Galbula dea. Next base: position 1,139,104 of record VWZX01001133.1, on the reverse strand, counting down.
TGCTTCTGCCTTGCCTTAGGATTTGCAAAGCACTAGTGGCAGATGGCTGGCTACCTACAAATACTAGAGGAGCTGTAGTAACACTGGGAGCCTGTCTGATATTTACCCCAGAGTAAGGTGCAATGAAACATGGTTTTATTTGTTATCTGAGTCCAGCTCTGCTCTGTGGAACCTGTCTGCCACTGGTGCTGTGGGGGGTAGTGTCACTGCCTTCTGCTGGCCTTGTGATGCTGGAAAGGGCTTGGTTACCCTCTCAGTCTACACTCCTCTCATCTACACACAATCTAGGCTTTTATGTTTTACTGGGCATTGTTGGTGATACTAGGGGAAAAGGGGTTTGCAGCTCTCTTGAAATGAAAGGCTCTTAAGCATTAGGTGTGGTGCTCATGGAGAAGTGAACCTCTCAAGTGATAAGGTCTGTCAGCTCAGATTGAAGGGAAAATAGCTAGAATCATGAAAGGCATTTGATGGTTTCTCTTCCTGCTCTTGCAAGTAAATAGAGCAGGAGGGATTCCTGCTAAGCAGTTGAAGTTGTTACTGTCAATAATCCTGACTGAGGGACTCTTACCACTGGTTTTGGTGGAGGGTGGATTCTCCAAAGAGAGACAGCACCCTCATACTAACCTTAACACACAGCCTGGTTGAGAAGGTCAGCTTTATCTTCTGCTCTCATTTCTTCACTCAGTGGGCTGGCCAAACCAGAGTGTGTCATGTGATGGCTAGAATTGTCACCTTTCAAACCACAGGATGCTCACACAGCTTGCAGGGAAGCCTCCCCTGACCCAAAGTATGTTTGCCAGAGGGGAAAAAAATTAGTAAGGTTGATGTCTCAATCTGTGACAGGCATTCATATGTGGAGAGACAGATGTGTAAGGGTAGGTTTCCCTGTGTGAGGTTAGAACGGATCTTTAACTTAATTCTAGGTCCAAAGGGGGGTAAATCCCCCCCCATGTTTCCCACCTAAGGGACTGTCTGACTTATGTAGGGCTCTTGGGTTTTAGTCATGTTCCAGCTCCTAGTTAATGTTTATGATTTTTTTTCCTTTTCTTCTGGTCCATCCAGGGAAAGAAAGTAGAAAAGAAAAAAAAAATTTCTTTTTCTTTTATTTTTTTTTTAGTAATAGACTTAAGCTGAAAAATCAGCAGTGCTACTTACTTTTGGTAATGCTTCATTTTTATTGAAAGGAAATATTACTGTGTGGACAGATCAGTGTTTGTTTACACTGTTTAACAGTCCTATGTAGCTGTTTTATGTGCTTACAGGATATCAAACATGAACTACTCTTCTTGTTATGTGCAATAAAAAAAATATGTGGGTTTGGACACTCCAGAAATGAAGTGTTATGAGCCTCATTGTATTCCTCTGTGCTTTTTTTGGGGGGAGGAGGGGGGGGAGAATGTCTTGTTTCTAATGTGAAGCTAAAGAGGGCTGTGGATATTAAAAAGCAGCATGGCCAGCTAGAGTTAAACATGCAGGATGAGACATTAACTGAAACCACATGTGAAATGCAGCTGTTTCTGCTGTGGCTTTCATCAGTCTGGATTGGGAAGATTGGTGGGTTTTAATATGTGGTCTCAAGCAGAGCCAATGGAAATGTGTGGCAAATGTGTGTGAAATCAGCATGTATCCATGGGGGGTCTGCAGTGCTTCGTGTGGCATTTTATGTCTGTTAATAGAAGAAAGAGTGATAATAGCTATCTCATCACAAAATCCCTTTATTTCCCAGGCATACATAAAAAAGAGTGATCAGATAACTAGGTTTGGCAAAACACAGTAACCTGTGCCTACCTGCTAAGTTACATCCCATTTTATTTCTCTTTTCCAGTTGATTAGAACACGCAGAAAGAAGGAATTAAGAACTAAAAATCCTCCACAGCAAAACAAGAGACATTTGAGACCAGCTGGTCACAAAGCCATTGAAGGCTGATGTTTCTGACTCAAACTCTTAATGCCACTTAACATTTAGGAGCTAAAGATGACTGTGGATCAAAGAGCTGCTGCTTCTCAGCTTCTAAAAGAGAAATTGCTGTGCCTGTGTGCAGGGATGAGCAGAGAGTTGAAAGCTGATCTGTTAGAGTCTAGTATAAAATCAGAATCATCGTGGTTGGAAAAGACCTCTGAGATCTTAGAGTCCAACCATCCACCCAGCAGTACCAAGCTCACCACTAAAACATGTCCCTCAACACAACATCTACATGTATGTCTTTTAAATCTCTCCAGGGATGGTGCCTCCATCACCTCCCTGGGCAGCTTGTGCTTGACAACCCTCTTAATGAAGAAATTCTTCCTAGTATCTAATCTGAACTTCACCTGGCACAACTTGAAGCTGTTTCTTATTTTCCTATCACTTGTTACTTGGGAGAAGAGACTGAGTCTCACCTCACTTCAACCTCCTTTCAGGGGCCTGGAGAGAGTGAGAAGGTCTCCCCTGAGCATCCTCTTTTCCAGACTAACCAACTCCATTTCCCTCAACTGCTCCTCAAAACATTTGTGCTCTAGACCCTTCACCAGCTTTGTTGCTCTTCTCTGGACACTCTCCAGCACCTTAATGTCCTTCTTGGAGTGAGGAGCCCAAAACTGAATCCAGGATTCGAGGTGTGACCTCACTAGTGCCAAGCACAGCAGGAAAATCCCTGGCCTAGTCCTGCTGGCTACACTAGTGCTGATCCAAGCCAGGATGCTATTGGCCTTCCTGGCCACCTGGGCACACTTCTGGCTCATCTTCAGCTGCCTATCATCCAAAGAAAAAGTAAAAGGACAGGGAAAGTCTGCTACTAGCCACCAGGAGAGCCAAACTTTTCTTGGCCTGGGAGCTGAAGGCACTGGTGAAGTTTAGCTGCTTGTGCTCTGGTGTGTTTCTGCTGGAAAGGTGGCTGGATGCTGTACAGATGTCACATGGCCCCAACTAACTACTTGTGGATCCTTGGGGCCTTGCAGGCAAAGCCTTCCTAAGGGTGTGCTAAAGAAAAGCCTTCCACTGGCTGTGCCAGGAGGAGATGTGATAAGCCTTTCCCAGCTGGAAATCACTCCTGTGTGTGTGAACAATGCTCATGGACCACGTCTGGTAACAACAGCAGAGCAGACTTCCAACAGGAAGGGGAGAGATCCAGATCCACTGAAGTTCTGCCCTTGTGTGTAGACATAATAAGATCTGGTAGACACAAAGGACAGCTTTAGAGTAGTTTGTCACTTAATACAAAGCCAGCTGGAGTAAAGGGAAGAGAAACAGGGAACCAAAGGAGATGGTGGAGGCTTATTAAGTGTGATTTTTATTTTTTTTAACCCCTGATAAATGCTAGAAGTGACTCAGACTTCTGAGCTCTCTGTAATTTTCTGGAGCGTGAAAGGTAGCAAAAGTAGCAAAGAGGCAAAGGTTCATTTTGTAACGAGGGTCTTGGAGACTCATTTTGTTTGAGCAGACTTCTAATCAGAGAGCAAATAGAGAAAGAGGTCAGGGAACAAAACTGGATTGGCTCTGTGCAGGAAAAGCTGGAGGGAAGAGCTGAAAGGTAAACGCAGTTACACCCCGGTCAGGAAAAAGTGTGGCTTGAAAAAAGCAAGGGAATGGCAGTGAGGATTCTTGGTTTCTGCTTCTACCTCAGCAAATTGCAGGGGAGTGAAACATTGCCCCATTGTCAAATAAAACAGAAGAGGAGAAAGTGTTGTAAAATGCACATCAGCCCTCAGTGAAGCACAGTGTCATAGCAGCAAATTACTAGCCAGTGGAACAGGAGTATCCACACCTCTGCTCCTTGTAGATGCTGCAAAGAAAAGAAAACCCAGCAGTCCACAAACTTCTTCCCAGAAAGAGTTGTTAGGCATTGGCCCAGGCTGCCCAGGGCAGTGGTGGAGTCACCATCCCTGGGGGTGTGGTGCTTAGGGGTGTGGTTTAGTGGCATGGTGGTGCTAGGTCGTTGTTTGGACTTGATGATCTTAAAGGTCTTTCCAACCTTAATGATTCTGTGACTCTGTTCTGCCTATATTGGAGGGCAAGAATTCCCATTTGGGTGCAGATCCTATGACAGTGATCATAACAGCAGGTCCATAAGAAAAGGGAAAGAGATTTCACTGATGATTTTCAAATACCACCTAAAGCTGCAGTTAAATCAATGTTGGTACAAGCACATGCAGCCACCTGGAGAAAGAGCAGTTTTACCTGCTGAAGATGCTCATATGAGTGTTCAATAAGTAGAACCAGTTTGGCCCTAGCAAAGCAGGCTTGCCTGAGGGGATGTGCTGTAACACAGCAGCCAGAAGCTTGGAACCCATGTGAGATCTTGCTTTGGCAGCCCTCAAAAGCAGGGCAAGCAGACTGATGTTTCTTAACCTCAGAGAAAGCGGCAGCAACAGTGATGAATGGCGTCAAACAGCAGCTCTCCTTGCCACCAAACATGCTGTGAAAAGACTTAGCAAGAACTAAAGAGCTTCCTGCAGAGGGCTGTCTAATTCCCATCAAAGTGATCTCCTGAAGGGTAAAGGAAAAAGAGTGAAGGTTTATTGCTAGCTCTGATTTTTTTTTTTTCCTCCCTTCTCCTTCTGGCAAAAAATAAGATCAGTTCCAGCAGCTTTTCCTCTGAACCTCACTGGTACTGCTAGTCTTCTTCTCTAATACCTCCAGCACCAGAGCATACAGGTTTTCTCATTTTTGGCTTCAGTTCCAGTATTTAAAGGGCCTACATAAGGATGGGAACAGACCTTTTAGTAGGGGCCTGTTGGGACAGGACTTGAAACTAAAAGAGGAGAGATTTGCACTAGGTAGAAAGACAACATTTTCAATAATGGGGGTGGTGAGACCCAGGCCAAGGTTGCCCAGAGAGGTTGGAGATGTCCTATCTCTGGAACCATTCCAGGTCAGGTTGTATGGGGCTCTGAGCAACCTGCTCTAGTTGGAGATGTCCCTGTTGATTGCAGGGGGTGTGGGACCGGATGACCTGTAAAGGTCTTTTCTATCCCAGACTATTCTATTATTCTTATATAGCTCCTGGTGGTTCTGCTCTGGGTGGACTAGAGTCATGGGGTCATGTGGAGGAAAAAAAGCCCCAGTGTGATTAAATTAAATTAAATACAAATTTCTTTGTGGACAAACTTTCTCCTTTTAGTTCAGAACTCTCCACGGAGGTAATTAAACTAAAGTAGAAGTGTAAATGGGGCTGGATAAATAATTTGGCTGAATTAAGACACTGGATTATTTAGGGCTTTTTACTTCTCTTCCAAATTGTTCTGGGAATAGGCTGGTTGTTTATCTCAGACATTTAAATGTGTCTATCCAGAACCTTCAAGGAAATTTAATGCATTGGTCATCAATTCAATGCAATGCACAAGTTTCCAGGTTTTTGTTGTATACCTGGAAACACTGGGTATTTGTTTTTTCAACTGAATGAACTTGGCTGCTTCAAATCATGTTGGCACTGCAAATCCTAGCAATTTACTTTTCAAATCTGTCTGCAGTATTCATCCTGAGATACTTTTTGTTTTCACAAGTATTTGGGCCAGATAAACTGCTTGCTAGGATATTTGTGGAAAGCAAAGATGGGATGGGGAATAGGATTGGCCAGGCACAAAGTTAGTCAGAAACTCTGACCAGGGCTGATGGAAGATTATTTATTGTTCTATGTTCACTAGATGTATGTGTTTCTTTTTTTAAAGCAGTAAGTCAATGGCAGACCTCAGTTATTTTGATTATTGGTAGAAATATTATGTGGAGGCACCTCCTTTAAGATTCCAAACTGAAAAACAGCAGAAACGTATTCTGGAATAACACAGATTTTCAGTAGGCTTGCTGGGGTTTTTACAGAGGCCAGGTGTCATCTATAGTGTGGTGGTAATAAGACCTGAGTTTGGTGGTACATGTGGTAAAATCTCTTGGCTGTAATTACAAAGGAAGAGAAGTGGTAAGGAATGGATCCCAGACAACAGTAACAGAGGGCATGGGACAATTCCTGGGACACTAGGAAGAATGAGCACATTTAGGGTCACTTAGGAGACACTTCTTACTAAAGTTCCCTGATTTTCAAACCACTGAGTTAATAGAGTAACAGTCAGACAAAAAAAGTATTTTTATCTATATGACTGTCTGAAAATTAACCTTGTTCTTTAATTTTGTACCCCAGTGCTGGCAGTAGACCTGTCAGGATGCTCTTAATCCAATGAATTGATCAAAGTCCTAATTGGAGGAGCTGAACAGAAAAAAACCAAAATGAATTAGCTTGCCAAGACATGGCTAACATCACTGAGTTTATATATGTTTCCTAAAAAGGAGGCTTGACAGCTTTATGAGGAAACAGTGGGGTTTGCAGTGTATGAAGAACCTGTAATGCTGCCAAGGCTGATCAGGTCCTGTGCTATAGAGCCTATTTAATAGACAAATATTTGCACAGTGGAAATGTCATTTGAAATGACTGGTTTGATAATCCTTTAAGCTTTTAAATGATCTGCAAAGCCTAGGAATTCTACTCTGGTCTGTAAAATCTAATGGCATGTTAGGTAATTAAAGCAATTAAAAAAAAGAAGATGGGTTAAGCTTTGTTTTTAAATTGGGCTTTTTTTTTTGGTGACTCTTGCTCCTTCTTTCACCCATCAGTTTGTTGGGGAGCAGAGCTGGAGTTGGGCTGATGTCTGATCTCTCTGTTACAGGTCCAGCTGGTGTTCTATAGGCGCATGGGCAACCTAATCTAGTGGGAGGTGTCCCTGCCAGGGTTGGAACCAGATGATCTTTAAGATCCCTTCCAACTCTGATGATTCTACGGTTTAGTTTGCAGGACACTTCCTTGGATCCACATTTGTACACAGGCTGTGGGTCTAAACATTTTCATGTTGAAACTTGTCTGCTTGGAAGAAAAGAGTACTAGGAATGGATAAAATCAAGGCTATTTTCACAGTTCTGCTTTCTTTTTTTCCCTGCCTCCTGCAATCTGAAGAGCACTCTCAGCTCATATTTGTGCAGTGACAAGTCAGTGAGTCCATCAGAATTTGTCAGGGAGTTAATCAGCTGGTTGTGATTATCAGAAAGATGCTACCAGATGCTTGAAATGTGTTTATCTCACTGCAGCCTCACAGTCTTGGAAATGTGGTGTGGAGAAGCCAGGCTATGTATAGCATATGCATCTGCCTGTAACCAACACAGAAGTTAAAGGAGGTTAATAAATAAATCTAGCTCCATTTGACTGCACTTTAAAAAGATGAACTCAATTTCAGATTCCCTCTTGTTCCAGCTGCTGTAGAAAGCAAAACATGAATTCTCCTTAAGAGAAGTGGAACTGAGACCTTTCATTTCATCCTTCTCCTTGCAGGCTTTACTTCTCTGATCCATGACCCTATCTTGCTTTTTTGCCTCTCTTCTCCACAAAAGTCAGTGGCCAGGTTGACCTTGGAAAGAAGGAGAGGTCAGAACATCAGAGGTCTGTCTTGTACTGCTTACTTGAGCATGCAGATCTGAAAAAGCTGATAGTGAACTAGAGAAATAGGGGAGCAAAGGCAAAGCATTCCAAGAAAGAAAAGGTTTAAGATGTGACAAGACAGCAATAACACAAAAAAGGACAAATACAGTACCTGTTTTCCTCTCCCATGCATGTGTTTAACTGAGAGGTTGGGACATAGCAAATCACTCAGTAAATATCACAAAGATAATCAGAATAAAATGGTTACAAAGAGATTTAAATAATAGCAAAGCTGTTCAGGTTCTGATTAAAAACAGTATTGTGTGTCACTAAGTACATATTTCACTTAGACTGTATAATAATAATGAAAAAGAAGCTAAATGTCATAAATTCTCACAACTACATTTACATATGACAAAGGATTATTTGGTAATGTGAGTGGGGAGATTCCAGGACAGGCAGATGCTTTCCACAGCATTTTAACACTAATTGCAGCACAGCAATGTGTCAAGACTGGGTAAAGAATTTACTGGGGTGAGAAGGAGGAAAGGGAGGTGGGGGAAACCAAAACAAAATTGAAAATTGCATTAATGGAAACAGCAGGCAGGTGGCAATAACCAAATAGCTTTAATTGTCCAGGGAGCTCAAGGGAATCAACTTGCTGTGATTATTACCCACATGTTGTAGAAGGAAGAAACAGCAAATTAAGTAGAATGATATAAATGGTAGTAAACTATACTACAGGGTTCCAATGGAGAGCTCCCAGCAGTTCTGTCCTCAAGGACACACTGGTTTAGGTCATTTTGTCTTGGAGAAAGCAGCACTGAGAAGCCAGTCAGGCAATGTAGCAGCTATTATTAGTGCAGACTTGCAGCCTAACCTAGTAAATTAGATGTGTTTTGGTTTTTGGTAGACCAGAAAACCTACAGATTCACAGTGTAGTGAACTGATTTCTCCTTCAGAATTCCCTTGGTATTTTTTTAATTAACTTCCCTTTATACCAAGCCCCACTAGGTGACCACTCTAGATCAGGTTGCTAAGAGCCTCATCCAACCTGACCTGGAATGGTTCCATGGATGGGACATCTCCCACCTCTCTGGGCAATCTGGGACAGTGTTCCACCACCCTCAGAGTAAAGTATTTCTTCCTTCTATCTAGTTGAAATCTCCTACTTTTTATTTCAAACCATCACCTTTTGTCCTGCCCCAACAGACCCTGCTAAAATGTCTCTCCCTGTCTTTCTTCTAGTTCCCTTTAAGTACTGAAAGGCCACAATAAGGTCCCTCTGGAGCCTTCTCCAGGCTGAACAACTCCAACTCCCTCTTTCTTCACAACAGAGGGGTTCCAGCCCTCAGATCACTTTGGTGGTTTTTCTCTGGAGGATCTCAGAGTTGGATTTAGGTGACTAAACAAACATTTAGTACCATTGGAGATGCCTTAAACTCTCTCATCTGACTTCCACTGTCACTCCAGCTGGGCACAGGTTATCTTCCAGCTCTTCAGTTCTCTATCTGCAGAAAAGATGTCTTTGAACACAGTGCTAGAACCCCATATTTAGCAGCTGAATGTTGGCCCATCCTTCTCTATGTTACATAGATACCCAAAGCAGTATATTGTGAGGTCTTCCACAGGCTGCAGTTGCCTACAACAGGCTAGGGATGAATGAATTTACTATTGCCATTGTTCTATTCTGTACAAACAAATCTCTCTTGATAAAGGAAGGGCTGACTTCCCAGACCAAAAGGTGAAGTATCTGCTGGGGATGTGAGAGACTGTGGGGTTTAAATTCCTGTTCTGAATCAGGCAGACCAGGTTTTTGAACCTGGATCCTCCACATCCTCAGGAAGTGCCTTAATCATGAGGCCTTCAGCTAATCACAAGCCCTGAGTTAATTCATGCCAGACCTTAATTATTTGAAAGCCATGCATTTCTGGAGAGAAGCTTTGATTATTTTTTTTCTTTTTAAAGAAATGGCATTTCTAAAATGAAAAATGATTTCTAATGAAAGAATCCTAACTACTCAGGACATTGATTGCTGGGGGTCTCTCAGACAGGATATTCCCTCTTCTTTCAAAGGCCAACAAGGACAGAGTCTGCCTTTGAAATAAAAGAATACTGATGACTGGATCTCTGCTTGTGAAGACTTTGCAAGTGGTTTAAAATGATTAGGATGCCCAACTCCAAACCCCTCTGCTGCATAACCAGGCTGATTTCCCAGCTCAGCTCTGGGTATGTGGATGTCTCGTGCTGACTCTGCATTGTCATTTCTTTCCTGTTTTCTCTGCCTGGCATCTTGCCACATTTCCCACAGGGTGAGAGCTAAATATATTCCAGGGAAGCACCTGTACAACCACCTTCAGCCAGAGGACTCAGATGATGATGATGTAAAGTCTGCACTGTCCATTTACAGCTAATCCTGGTTTCTATCTGTGAAGTCTGTACAATACCTGTTGGTTAGATTGCCTGATGAGGTCCTAGGTCTGGCAGACAAACTAAAAAGCACACACATTAACTCTCTAATCTCTAGAGTAATGGGATCAATGTATAGATTTGGCTCAGCATATAGATTTTGGAAAACTTACTTCAGAGCCTGCACTGGGAGCATATTTAGACACTTTAAATATATTCCACAGTTTTGATTTATGGCACCATTAACTTAGGGAAAAAAAAAGCACAGTAGTTTGGAAAATAAGCTTCATATACCATGTGTCTCAATAAGTCATGTAACTCTCTTTCCTCCCACTTTTTTTTTAATATAGAAACCAAAATAAACCAAACACCTTCTCTTTGTTTCATTAGCCTTTAATTATCAGTTCATTATCCTTTAATTATCAGTTTTATAAGCTAAACATGTCTGGTGGTGAGTATTCTCTTCTAAATTCTTCACATGGATTTTCTGCACTTCATAAGAAACAAGTCTTAATTATAGCCACCACCTCTGGCAACTCTCCATCCTTCTTTAATAAGCCAGTATCATGTGATTTACAGAACATACAGAATTTAGGAGCACAGTACTTGAATCACAGATAAATTGCCTAGTTTTGTATCCTCAGTGATTGTATGTAGTAGGGCAGGTTACTCAACACTTCCAAGCAGTAGGGAATATGCTGGTGTATAGTAAGAGCAGCAGCATCAGGCACAAGTAGCCTTCTCCATGTGTGTGTCCGGAAATACCTGGTGTTGTGATAGGAAAAGTACAATCTGGAATTGAATTAATGTTACTTCTAGTAAGGATCAGTGACCTGGAAGAGGCTGTTGTGTGGAACAGACCTTGGAGATCATCAAGTCCAACCATTAACCCAATGCTACCAGGTCAGTGATGTCCCTCAGCACCATGTCTTTTAAATCCCTTCAGGGATGGGGACTCCACCACTGCCCTGGGTGGAAAGAAGTTAGGACTGGGATTGGCTGGACGAGGAAACTAGACTGGAAGGAACTGAGGTTTTTCGGAATAAGAGGCTTGAGCAGATGAGCTTGGAAATAGGTAAAAGGAGCTTGGAAATAGAAAGCCTGTGAGGAGGTGTGAGAGGCAGGGGTGGGTTCTGCTTGAAGGAGAGCCTTGCACTGTGATTCAAGTGATAAAAGACTGCATGAAAATCCATGTGCCTAAGATAGGAGCAGGTGAAACCTGCACTGGCCTCCCTGCTGCTTCCAAACTGCTTTGATTGTGGAAATTCAGCACAGGAAGACTGTGTTGGTGTATATGTGCCTGACATCCAGATTATCACTGTAACAGCCAAGAATTACTTCTCAGTAACAAATCCGTCTTGTTAAATCATCCTAAAATGTTTCAATCTTAACATTCTCCTGGCTGGCATAGTACTATTTCACAGCAGTGACCTTTGGGATATTGGTTAATCCCTTTCAAACTGGCTAATATTTTTTTTCTGCTAAGCTTTAACTGGCTTAAACAAAAGTAAAATGCATCTGATGCCAGCAACACATATTTTGTGCTAGACAGTATTTATTTAAAACTGTTAGCAGTACTGTGCTTTTAAATATATATTTGAACTTTCTGATTCTGTTTATGGAAAGGAAAGCTCAACTCTGTAACACTTAACAATCACAATTATGAAGTGTTTCATGTAACCAATATAGCATGTAATGGTGCTGTTTATGCTGTAAAAGCACTTGTGCCTTATATATGTGTATATAAAAGCTTAACAGTCATCATGTAAATATAAATCAAAAGGAAAGCAATGTTATGCTAGATACAATACAGACAAGTACCTTTTGATGAGGCAGTAGATGAAAATATCATCCAAGATAATCAGAAATGTGTACTCTTAGGGAGTAATCAGAAATACACCTTTTATTAAATGAGGCTACCATTGCTTTATAGACAGGCAGGGAAAATGGATTTGCTTGATAGCGTTGAAACAGAATTACAGAATGCCAGCATGGTAGAGGATGGAAAGGACCTCAGAAGATCAGCCAGTCCAACCCCCCTGCTACAGTAGGTTGCCCAAGATCACCTCCAGGTGGGGCTGGAATCTCTCTAGAGAAGGAGAATCCACAGCCTCTCTGGGCAGCCCGGGCCAGGGCTCTGGCACCCTCACAGGAAAAAGGAAGTTTTTCTTGGTTTAGGTGTGGAGCCTTCTCTGCCCCAGTTTGTGCCCAGTGCCCCTTGGCCTGGCCCTGGGCACCACTGAGCAGAGTCTGGCCCCAGCCTCTTGCCCCTGCCCGTTAGCTCTTGCTCGGCACTGAGCAGATCCCCTCCGGGGCTGCTCTTCTCCAGGCTAAGCAGTCCCAGGGCTCTCAGCATTTCCTTCTCCCAAAGATTCTCCAGTTCCATCAGCATCTTTGTAACTGCTGGACTCACTCCAGTAGTTCCTTGTCTCCCTTGAACTGGGGAGCCCAGAACTGGACCCAGTACTTCAGCTGTGGCTTTACTTGTGCAGAGTAGAGGGGGAGGAGAACCTCCATTGACCTGCTGGTCACACTCTTGTTGTTAAAGAACAACAGAAGACCATTGGTTTTCTTGGCCATGAGGGCACATTGCTGCCTTATGATAACTTTGTTGCCCATGAGGACTTCCATGTCCTTTTTCACAGAGCTGCTTTCCAGTAGGTCACCCATTAACCTGTACTGGTGCAATTGGTTTATCTGGTTGGAATGCACATGGAGGTATAGCTGAGTGACAGCTGAGCAGCATGCCACTGGAGTCAAGCTGTATGTGGGTGACATTATGAGATCAGTGTCCTACATCACTCCTCTAGCTCTGATTTGAGAGATGGGGATATTTAGTGCCTAATTAAAGACACCAACTGGCTGCTCTGGGTCATTATAGACAGTGTTGGTCTTCCCAGAGCTGTCAGTATAACATAGTGGTGTTGAATAGAGCAGTGTAGGGTGCCTGAGAGGATTCAGCCTGGAGAATTTGGAAGTTGGCTATAAAATGAATTCATTATTTTTCACAGATGTAATTCTGTTCAGAAATGGGAAGGAGGAAATCGGAAATGCTAAGTCCTGACATGATTTCAGAAAAAAATTTCATCTTTACATCTTTATTTGCTTCTTTCAGTAAAATTAAGCTGGAAATACTTGGAAGAAAATTAGGTGTAGTTAATGTTATTGTGTTTATAGAATAACAAACATTCTCCTGTGATCTGTTCAACAGATTCATGTCATGTAGCTCTTGAAGAATCAAACATTGCCATAAAAAAAATCTGCATGTGGACCATCTTTGATTTGAATAAAGTCACATTTAGGAATTGTTTGGCTCATTATGACTGGAATGTGGATATTTATCTTAGGAAAAGGCATGACAGAAGGCAGACGTGGTTGGATTCAGTAATAGAGTCCTCTAATGAGATGAGATGTTGTGCTTTGCTTTATGTGTATGTTTGCCTGAGGTATATGTTCCTTTAAATCCACACACTTAAAATGTGTCATCTAAAAAATACTATGTTCTGATGGCAGGAATTCTGGCAAACAGTGCCTGAAATGAATTGAGACTCTAAATTCTTCCCAGCACTTACAGGGAATGAGAAGTTTCCTACTGTAAAACACATAGCAGCCTACTGCTGTAAGGCTTAAGTCCAATCTCACTGATGTCTAGAGGTGTAACTGAAAACAATTCTAGTAGGAAATATATTGGGGAAGAATGAAAATGTTTAACACCTTGTTTCACATCCCTGCTTAATGGCTTTTAGGTTTTGTTACTAATAAATATGTTTGCAAGATTAAGTCACAGGAAATAACCTGCTCCTGTTTATAACTTTAAGAAATAATAATAATAATCTTTATGTGATTCTTTCCACCCCAGTTTGAGATACCATAAATAAGGTCTTTGACAGTGAGGAGCTAGAGTTGCTCTAGGTCTACTAGAAAGCCTTTCATGAAAATAACAATTCTATAATTAATTTTTCATTATTACTTATAATTCATACTAAAATGGAGAATTACAGAGGTTATGATGCAGATCTTAATTTTTTCAGGAGATCTCAACAGGCCTTTGAAGTAATGTTGGCACAGACATTCAGAAATCCTCACTCAATATGTGGTCATAGAAACAAAGCTTATGTGTGTTCTCCTTTTCCAAAGGGCTGAGGACTGGTCCTGGAGAAATCCTTGACAAACTGGGAAGACTTCTACAATGTTTTGCAAGGTATGTTGGAATTCTTTGCCTACATCCAGTTCAGAAAGCTTTGGGAATCAGGAAGAGAAAAATGAGCTCTTTGTAACAATCTGAGCTGGTTAAGAAATACAGCAAAATTCAGCTGTAATGTAAGGCAAATATTTAATAACAATAATAGCAAGAAGCAAGAACAAAAATAGCTTAAATTCAAGAATTTTTGAGTGTTGTAAAATCTCACTTCCATGTTTGAATGATCTCATTTACTTTTGCTTGCTGCAGCAGGGAACAAGTTGTGACAGCAATGGAGAGGTGGTGCCGATTGCCTAGGCTGGGGGTGGTTGTATAATCATATAGAATCACACATCATATGGACTGAGGTTTAGTAAAACTTGCAGTCTAAATGCATTATGGGAAGTGAAGGGCAGTTAAATATCCCAGCTCCTTCTAGGGATGAGGGTAAAACCAGTGAAACTACAAGTCCTTTGAGGGTGAAGGCAGAGGAAAGAAATTTAAAGCAAAACGTTAGTGCAAGTTTGAATTTCACTTAACTTCAATAGTGGGTTAGAATTTGAAGAGTGGTAGCTAGGTAGAGGAAAGAAACCCAAATTATTCCCCAGGGAGAAGATGGTGGAAAGAATTCAGACACTTTCTGTTTTGTTTGGCAGTAGTAATGGACACAAAGCTGTAAGAAATGAAGATTTTTAGTTCTGCTGCACATGGCAAAAGACTGGGCTGAGCTGAGAGCTGTTTCCTTGTACTCCCAATGCTCTGCTGTTTACTGAGCATAAAAGTAGTAAAATTGGGATGGTTTTCTAATATTTTTTGGTTTCAGCCTGTTTTTCTAATATTTGTAAAGATTTTTTATACTTCTTTTCTCCTCCTATTCTTACACTACAAAACTGCTGTTGAGCAAAAACTAGACCAAGATATTTCCCTTTAAGTGTGAAAGCTTTCTGAAGTTACTAATGAACAAATGACAACTGGAAGAGGAAGGAATAAAGGGGAAATGCAGTTTACAGATTTACCAGTGCTTTTTGCAGTGTTATTAATGGTGAGAGAATTTACATTCCATTCATGCTACATCTAATAGATGATTTGGGAAATAATCTATTTTGCCAATACCTTAATATTTTATCAGAGCACTTCTTTTCTCCAGCTATGTCTGGAGAGCACTATATGCTAAATCACTCCTGATCCTTTACAGCCAAGTGCAGGAAGCAGGTGACCTGGTTGGCTGTGTACAAATAGTAATACAATTAACAGTAACCAATTTGTTGTGCTGTAAAAGCTATGTTTATCATCTGAGAGTATGCTCCCTGAGGTTTTAAACCCTGCTTAGGTGATAAATGTGCATTTTCTGTAAGGATAGTTAAAGTGTCACAGCTTTAAAATCTTTGGAGCTTCAGGGCTGGAAATAAATTCTCTGAAACCCACTGGGAAGCTGGAAACATTTAATCACTAGAGGAAAAACCTCCCATTTCTAGATCCAATACTGACTTATAAAGCCAGTGCTCAATCTTTCTAGTTCAGTATTTGGGGCCAATGTGACCTGGGGAGGGAAAGATTGTAACTGATGTTGGTGAGGAGGAGGAAACCTGGTAAGGTGACAAAATAAATCTGAGCATCTTGCAGTTCTTGGATATTTGAGATGTTCAAAATATTTCTGGAAGAAATGGATCAGTGGGTAGAATAAAGAGTCATTGAATCATTTAGGTTAGAATTAAAATACACACACACACACACACACACACACATATATATATATATATATATATATGTCATGTCTGGTCAAACAAAATTCCTTCAGTGTTACTCTTATTCATTTTGATGAAAATGTGCCCAAATTACAAAAACTCAGAGTCTAGGTAACACAATGTTTTGTTTTATTTTTTTCCTGGGTTTGGCTTATCCAGATCTATCACCAACCTTCTTTGTACTTTCTGATACCAGGGTTCAGTCCCTTTTTGAAAAGCTTTATTTTAAAGAAACACAGCCAAAGAACAGACAGACTGACTCATCCATGAAGGGCAATTATGATTCTTTGACTTGCTTGGAGTGGAGAGGGGGGAGAAAATTCTTTGCTACTCATTCTGGCCCATAGCCCTTTTGAGTTATGGATCTTTCATAAGCAGGGAAGGAATTTAGTGCTTACCCTTCATGGCTGAAATAACCCACTCATATTCAGGAACAGGTAGCAAACAATTATAAATGGCTTTAAAGAGATGCCAAGATTGTAGTCTGGAAATATCAATTATTATAAACTGGCTTTAGTTTCTTCCTCTGCCTGTCCTTGTATTTCATGTGTAGGATCTAGCACTCAGAGACTTACTGTTGTGGGGAACGTGACAGTCATTAACAAGGCTGCAGAAATAACATTAGAACAACTACTAATAATAGCAGGGACCTGAATTCTTCCCTAAGGATGAAGTGGGCAAGTTACTGGAGTGCATTTCACCTACACTTCACCTGTTTCTGGCTGTGATCACACTGGGCAGGACTGCAGGGGACCTTAGAGTAGGTTGCCTGTGACTGAGAGAGAAATGAAGTATTTTATGGGATCTGAGCTGCCATGAGCTTTAATGACAATGGTTTGTGCTTCCCTGTATCCCATACCCTGTTACCTTCCCAGGTCAGGTTGTCTGGGGCTCTGGACAACCAGATCTAGTTGGAGATGTCTCTGCTCTCAGCAGGAGGGTTGGACTATGTAACCCCTAATGCTCCCTTCCAACTCTATCCTTTCTCTGATTCTGTGATTCATATCTCTGGTGACTTCAGGTTGGTGAGGCAAAGGTGTGCACTCACAACTGAGCATAAAAATGCAACATCACATCTGTCATGTCCCATCATGCCACTGGTAGCAGCAGTGTCCTCTTCATTTTCTGCCTTCCCTGAGAACCAGCTTCTTCTGAGGGGACAACTCTTCTCAAGCAAGGTTCTTTCTCTGCCGGCAAGAACTAGAAAATACAAGGCCTGAGCCAGCTTCAGCCCTTAACTGAGCTCTACTCATAGTAGCCAGCTTCAGCCCTTAACTGAGCTCTACTCACAGTAGCCAGTTTCAGCCCTTAACTGAGCTCTTCTCATAGTAGCCAGCTTCAGCCCTTAACTGAGCTCTATACTCACAGTCACTGGAGAGAGACAAGTAACCTGCTCTTTCTGTTGATTAGGATCCTAACCTGAATGTCTCTATTAGCTGTTTACAGTCACCAGGAATGAATCTCATGGTATGAAATTCATCATCTGAAGTTCAAATTGAAAGAAGGATGGCCTGAAAGTTGAGTTTTTACCTGGGGATAATTAACATTCAGATGGCACCTGCATGGAGGAGATTAGAGTCAACCTGTCATCTTTCTCAGCTGCTCACATATGAGAACATCATTACTAGGGCACCAAGTGAAATAGCCTGAGGCTGCTTCAGGATACATTCTGCAGCAGTGCTGTGCTGTGTAAGAATGAGAAGAGATGGGAGGGATTGGATGATAGCTGCATGAGGCACCCTGTGACACTGGAGTTACTGTCTCCAGAAAAGAGAGAACAAAGGGTGTGTCTGGGGATGGAAAGTGAAGTTGTCAGGAGATAAAATGGTGGGGAAGGTTTTTCTGTCAGGATGTGGAAGGACACACCTGGAATAGCACTACCCCTGTTTTTGCTAATTCACAGGTAATATATTCTGCAAATGGCATTTTGCTACACATTAGTAGTAAAAATATTCTCTTTTTCCCTGCTGTTTCCTCTTCTCCACTATGGGATTGAAAATGTTAAGAGGATCAGGAGAAGAAAGACAAGGAGCTGTTGCTTGACTCTTTAACCCTGTCTGCAAACCCCATAGCTCAGTATGACCATTCTTCCAAAACCCACAAATTGGTTTCTGGCAAGTCAGAGTGGATAATAACCTTGCAAAAGTAAGGTCTCTAAATACTGAGTGGTATTAGCTGTGGAGTCGACTCCTTTGTTTCAGTGGTACAGGGCTACCTCTACAGAGGAATGTCTTGGCTACTGAGGCTCCCTAGAAGTGAAAGTTGCCTGATTTCTCAGCAGGGAAGGAAGCCTGAAGCGTGTCTTTCAGTAACTGTTAGCCTAAAGCTTTAAAAGAGCAGCTGGCAGTGCCATCAGCTTCTTAAGGACTGTTTTGCTTGCTGTTCCAAAGATTGGCTTTTGTGTCCTAAAAAGCTTTTGGTATGCTTTGGAAGTTAACTTTTTACATCCTGTGGAAACAGTTCTACATATCTGTTGTCTGTCTTGTGGTTGCATGTATCATGGAATCCTTCAGGTTGGAAAAGACCTCAAAGATCTTCAAGTCCAACCATTGACCCAACACCAGTAAACCATGTCACCAAGTGACACATCTACACTTCTTTTTGAACACCTCCAGGGGTGATGACTCCATTTATATTTGTGTTTATGCAGATCCATGTGTGTACATCTGCAAACATGCATAAATATACAAACAACATATCTATTTTTAATGTGTACTGTGCATCTAGATCAATTCATTCCATTTTCCTTCTCAGTTCATTTTCTTCTCTGTTTTCTGCATCATGAGGTAGACCACCTACAGATGTGTTTCAGTCAGTCACCACTGGAGTAGTGAGGTGGTAAAAGTGCATTGCTTACTAATAGTTTGAAGCAACTGTCTTTGTTATGCTCCTGGGCCTAATTCTTGGCACCAGTAAATTGCTGAAACTCTGCTTAAAATGTTCCCTTGCCTTTCCTGGAGCATTTTACATGCTCTGAGGGTTTGGCCTGAAAGGCTTGTGGTTGTAGCCCGCAAAAATCCACAGGGTATGTCTGGTAACTGAAACAACAGAAGAGTTTTTGGTCCTTTCTCCTCCTTTTTCAGGCATTACTGTGTGAACCTCTCAAAGCAGGTTCCTTGCTTGTACCTCTTCCCCATGGTGCATGAGAATGCTAAGGCACTTCCAGGGTTTGGCAACCTTTTTGGGGAAGAAATGTTTTTTCCTAATATCCAACATGAAGTTCCCCTGGTAGAACTTGAGGCTGTTTCCTCTTGTCCTATCACTTGTTACCTGGGAGAGGAGACTGATGGAGAGAACATGGGAAATAAAGAGTCTTTTAAAATACTGTATTGCTAATCAGAGGTAAAAGTTTCCCTTTTTTTCTCCCAGCCCACCTTTTTGAGTATTCCTAATTCTTCATGTGCTTATCTTTTGCTAGGTCTGGAGATGAAGACAGACAGCAATTAGCATTACTTAAGGTAGGATTAGAAGGAAGGCATATCCTCAGATTTCTTGGTTGGTTATAAGTGGTTTTTCTTTGCCTTCTGATTATGGCTTTAAGAAGGATGCATTTCTATAGAGACTGAGAAAAATGTAAATTGTTATTTATACTTCAAGGCAGTTTTATGTCCTTAAAGTTCAGCCATTTGTGTTTTCTTCCTTGTAAAAATTATGTCTGAATGGCTGTGGTAAATCATTCCAGTATGTAGTCATCTTTGTTTGTTTTAGTGCCTCTTTCGAAAGCAAGTAAGAATAAGGTTGTTTTTTCTGCTGTTTGTAAAGTATACAACTTATTGTCCCTTTCAGGCAACTGAAAATCACATTCAAATTTAAACAGCTGTTTGAAATGCCTTACAGTGCAGTCTGGTAAGATGCTAATTGTCTTCAGGGTCAGTTAAATTCACTAGAATTTGCATTTTAGGGGTTTCTGAGCAGCCAGTCCCCAGAAATCATATTATATGTACAGGATCAGGACCAGAAATTTGTTTTATTTCCCATAAATGGGATACATGTTAACCTGTTATTATCTTAATAAAAGCAGTAAGGGGGACACCCACCCCACATCTTATCCTGACAAGATAACATTAGCTCCTTTGGGAGCAAGAGCAACCTTTGGAAGTGTAGTGTAAAAAATAGCAAAGTTTGGGTATTGTAAAGAGATTTTTGCTTTGAAAGGCAGCCACAGTTCAGACAAAGACTCATGCTGAACCTGAGATTTTTTACCTGCTCTGTGTGTCACTCCATTAAAGTTGATGTGAGCATGAAGGCTAAGGCTGTCTAGAATGATTTATTAGATGGAAGTCAAGAGCACTGAAGATGAGAAAGCCCAGAATTCATAAGAATAGTCAAACCTTGTCCTATTGAGTTTGGCTGGGTGGTTTTTTTCCTAGGAACAACACAGTGCAAATCTCAGGAAACCCTAAAATGAAGCAGGTTAGAAATGCTTTGCTGTTCCTTACAACTCAATGCTAATATGCTGTTATTAAAAAGTGAAATAAGGCTTAGGCCAAGCCCTTGGCTGGCAAGTTACACAGCAGAGTGATGTATGAATCAGTCATCATTATTGTGTAAGGAAGAGAACATGCTTCACAGGCCAAAGGGGACTTTCTCCTTTCTTTTCCCTGCTTTCCTACAGGCAGGGCTCTGGAGTGGTGGTTATAGGGTGTTTAATAGAGCTACTGTGTCGTGCTAAATGCTATAATGTGTGAAATGCAAGTTTTCCAGCTTTTTGTACTCTCTTATTTGAGAGCTAGCACAAGAATCCAGAGTAAACAGCTGCATGTCAAGTCAGGGTGCTGGTCTTGTGGTTATCCAAACTGGCAAGCCAGTGGGAGCTTGTTAAGACTCTGATGTGATTTGGATTTCCTTTCTGAAGGGGTTGGTTGTGCAGTACCCCCAGTCCCCTGGGTAGACATGGTTTATAATAATTCTGCACTCTGAGTGCTGTAACAGCCACACTAATTGAAATAGGCCATTCTGGCCTTGGTGTGGTTAAGAAACATGTGAGAGTGGGAAATATTTCTCCTTTCCCAAAGGCCATTTGTGGGTTTTCTGTATTCTAGGTTAGGGAAGACAGTAAACAAGAGAGTATCTGGACAAGACAGGGTGAGAGGCTCTGAAGTATGCATATTCTTTCTAATCAAAGATTCATTAAGTTTGGAAGAGACCTCTAAGACCATCAAATTCAAGCACCAACCTATCATCACTGTCCCACTAAATCATGTCCCTAAGTACCACATCTAGACGTTTTTTGAACACCAGCAGAGATGGTGACTCCCTGGGCAGCCTGGGACAATGCCTAACCATTCTAATGAGATACAAAGTCACTAGGGATGAAATACCAGTTTCTTCCTCATGGATGGAACAGCTATGAAGTTTTGCAGTATCCAAAAATCAATGATAGTTTCAATACCCAAGGCATAAGCTCCAGACTGTGATTGGACTGTTGCATGCTGTGCTTATTTCAAATTCATTTGTAGGGAAAAGAATCCTTAAGAGAATAGTCGAATGACACTTTTGCCTTTATAAAAGCAACCAGCCTGGCCACTGTGAAAGGGCATTGAAGTACAAGAGGTACCTCTGTAGGAGACCAGAGGCTTTTGTGGTGTGTAGAGTGGCAGGTGGCCAAGCAGTGGAAAAGGCTTCCCAGAGAGGATAAGGAGTCTCAGTCCTTGGAGATAATCAAAACCCTGACTAGGTACACAGGCAACCTGCTGTAGCTGACTCTCTTTTGAGCAGGGAGTTGGACTAGACAAGCTCTGACATCCCTTCTCACCTCAACTGTCCTGTGAAAACATGCCAATCACAGTTAGTATCCCTGAAAGATAAATGCATCTGTGAAGTGTCAGCTTCCTGTGTGCCAAGAGGGTCTTTACTCCAGGTTTCATGCTTACCTTGAGGCTCTCTTAAATCTCTCACCAAAGCAGATGGAACTTAGGTGCATCCTTTGGAAGCAGGTGGCTGCTGCACCCCAAGACAGTGTTGGGCAGGCTTGGAGCTGAGGAGGGAGAGGCAGCTCACAGCCACTTATAAAGGCCATTTTGGCTGCTGTCAATATGCTTCAGCTGGGACTTTCTGGAGTCTGCTTCTATAAATACATAACAATTCAATTGTGTAATTGCCATTACCAATGTGAATTCAATTTGTCTATATTTTTATACCCTAGCATTAGGTCTGAGAATCTTGAACTGGTAGAGATACTTCTAATGAATACTGATCTCTCCAGATCTTGAGAGGCAGAAGTGAAGTCATCAGAAGCAGATGGGGGATGGAATAAAGTGACAAATGGAAGTCATTTACAGGAAACTTGGTTTTGCTTTTAATCCAATGTTGTCTGTGCTGAATAATTTCCTTAGATCACCTGATCCACAAAAAATAAATGAGAGCTCTGATTCCAAGAATTTCTGGGTCAGATTATTTGCCCTTGTTAAAAGTTTCAGGGTGTTGTAACTGAAAAGAGACTTCTTTAGGGGGTGGGATGGGAAAATCTTTGCATAGTACCCAGCTACATGTTTCCTCTTCTGAAATGCAGGAATCACTGCAAAAACTGGATAGAGAGCCTAATCTTGCTCTCCTCTCAACAAGAGGATCAGATGGGAAAGGTCCAGAATGATTATGTTGTGGTCACTTTGTCGTAGATAGATGTTACTGCCTTATTATTTGGTAAGCTGTGATTGGAATCCAAATAGCAAAGCAGTTAAAAGATAGGCTGGCTTCCAACTCACCTGATGCAGTGTGTTCTGTAAGTACCTGGGGCCACCTTAAATACTTGTTACCAATAGTTACTAGTAGCTTATATGAGGAATCTCTTGCATTTCCTTTAATTCACCTAAAATTGTTGTTGCATGTTGTTTTCCTCACTGTTATTTCTTGTCAGCACCTTGCCAGGCTGCTTGGATGCTTCAGCATTTGCCTGCAAAGGCACCTCTTCTGCAGGCAAAAAATACTTGAAGCAATGGAGAATTCTACCCAAAAATCCTGTACAAGGCTTACTCCTGCTCTGACTGATTTGTGTGGCAGCCTGACCTAGTTTTGCCAGTACAAATCCAGACTTGTATTCAGTACAGTTAATCTCCATTTCTTCTTTTCAGATGAACTTAGCAGAGTTTATAACTGCCTCTGGATCGTGGCCTTAGTCACTTCTCCATGTTGATACTGGCATTGCTTCAAATATGATGAATACCTGAGTGAACAACCCTGACAAATAGAAGTATAGAGACATAGATATAAATATATATCCGTGTTCAAGATGATATTTATTAGTTTGGCCATTGTCCAAAGGCCTTAGTACAACTACTCTCTTAAACAAAGATCAATCTCTGAGAGTCACTAGCTTTAGGCAAACTTTATCCCTTTAAGAGCATAGACCAGCCCTGGTTCTTTGGATCACCACATTCACTTGATTGAATAACTACTGATTTTGATAGGACTGAGGGAGGAAGGAGAGAGAGAGACTGCAAAGGAAGGATTCTTAGAATCAGGATATTAAATAAAGTGGCATGTTCCTGTACACTTAAAAATTGTGCTTCAGACAGAGAGGGTGGAAGAAAACAATGAAATGCTCTCTCCTCTCTGCTTTTCAGAACCTGAGAAAGCTGCTTGCATGTGTTGTTACCCTGTGCCCCACGATGCTGCTTTCAGTCCCCTCAGAGGCACTGCATTATGTTAGTTTGGAGCTGATGTTGATCACTGTGATCTGTGCATCTCAGCCTTGTTGGAACTATAATTAAACCCTTCTGTTATAAACCAAATAGCCTGAAAATCATTTTCTTCACTTACTGCACCTGCCAAGGGAGAGCTTCTGCAACCTTTAATGATGCAGGTAATCCTATTACCGCCAACACAAATACGCCCTTACAGAAAGGCTGCAGGACCATAACGAGAAGGAGCTGAAACATTTTCCAGGAAGCTTTTGCTCCTTTCCACATCAACATCTGAATATAGAGAGGTATTGGCCTTTTGGGCCAAGGTTAGAGAGTCTTTGCAGCATGTGGGAGATCAGTGCTCAGAACAGCCAGCAGCACAGATTAAAGTGTTCTCACAGGAACATGGAAATTCAGCTTCAGATGTTTACTTCAGAGTAAAAAAACAACAACAGAAAATCTCAGCTTATTCATGGCAAAAGCTGTAAGCATTGGGATACTTGACAATTCTGAGGAAGTCTCTTCACCTTTCCACTCCCCAACCCCTAAAGCTTTGGTTTCATTCTACTGAAGAGTAAAGCATCAAGGTCTTTTTATAGATAAAATTCTGCTTTTCAGGGAGATAAAACTAAACTTGTGTCCTGATCTCAATATTTTCTTTTCCCAGGTGACAAGGTGTCAGTAGATGCTTAAAATACTGCAGTGGTAGGAACTTCTCTTGGAAAGCCCTGAAAAAATGCCATCAGCTTTGTTATGCCATCCTGAAGTCTGGCGAAGGTGGGAAGGTAAATGGAGTAAATGAAGACTCTGATTTTCATTTCCACACTTTAATATTAGGTTCATTCATATCTGGAAAGCCTGCTCCAGCTCGAGCTGATTTGAATTCTAAACAGTGCAAGCTATTTATTTTCGTCAAGCCGTGCCATTTATCTTTAATATAATCATGTAATCTACTCTATTAATGCCAGCTGCTACATTTGGCACAGGTCACCTGGAGTGTTTGGAACTCTATATTAATTTTTTCCTAGCTAATTTTAAAAATCCACAGAAGTCAGAGCTCTCCACCTCTCCACAGCCAGGGAAGGTTTATTTTTGTCCACGTTCCTGAAGGCTGCCTTAGGTTGACAGAAGAAACAAATTCCAGTGGGAGGTGGACTCTTATTTTGCTGGGACTTTATTTATGTGTTTATTTTCTCCAGAGCTGTTCTTGGCAATTCTAGGCAACTCTTTTCAGAGGGAGTTATGCATGGTGTGTGGAGCATTTACCTCACCTTGTGCCTGTTGAGAATACTGGATCTAACTGGAGGCTTGGGAGCTAAACTTAACGCCTTAGATGTATGTAATAAGTGTCAATCACAAGAGCTCTTGACAGCACTGTCTTTAACCCTCCCCTCTGAGGCTTTATGATCTGTGGTTGGTATCCAACTCTTGATCTGGGAGCCTTCTCGTGACAGTCCCTTCATCTGTTCTCTGTTGTAGGGAGTTGCGTGGCTGTGGGGACATCTCTGCCTCACGATTCTCTGGGAGTGGCCACGGAGAATTTTGCCAAGCAAAACAGCTGCTGTCTGGAAGAGAGGATGCTTTTCAACTGGTTGGTGCCTGCCACTTCTCCTCTCTTGTATGTGAACTCTTCTAGGATGAGTTTTTACTGCTGAGGTAAGAGTTTGAAAGATGTTGCTTTTCCATGCTTCGGCCAGCTTGGCTTAGCACCTCCCACCCCACCCCATCCCTGTGTCACACAAAAGAGGGTCAAGATTTGGAATTGTGTAAGAGGTTTGTACAAGTTTGGGCTAGTTCAGTCTGAGGCAGCAGCAAGCAAAATAAACCCAAGGCCTGGCACAGGAATGATGACCTCAGCAGACACAGCAGCTGAAACACAGCATGGAACACTCCTAATCCTTCTTGAGCTGTGATTTTTACACTGTTTTCAAGCCACAGGCAATGGAATAGGTCCTGTCTTCTTCCAGCCCAATCTCCAACTATTTTTTTCTTAATCCACAGGAGAATGCATTTATTTTAGCTGCTGTCCAAACCAAATTCAACTAGAAAACTAAGATAAATCATGACTTTTAAAAATGCAACTTGTAATAGGAGGCTCTACTTTAAATACTGAATTGCCAGGTGGTACAGTAAGTGCAGGTCTCTAGCAAGCACATTCAGACTAGATTACTACTCTGCTGTAAAAGCAGAGCTCCTGATCTCAGAAAAACCTATTTTCCCCTTGTAAAGCTCTTATGTATTTATTAAGATTAGACAATGCAAGACAGTTTTGACTAATTAAGTGAGTTACTGAAGGTGATAACACAATTATGCCATAGGTTGTCAGAGGCTAGAAGCAATAGCTAAAGGGAAAATGGTTTATTTTTCTCCATCTGGATCATAGAGTGAAGTTTAAATCCTGCTGCTTCTTCTGAGGAATCAAATTTACTATAGGCAAGCACCTGATGTGCAGCTAGTTAGTAGAGTGCTTCAGCAGGGTCATTTGAGGTGTCCCATGAGAGCTCTCCCCAGGAATATAGTTCCAGCTCCTAGCCTGTCTTATTGGATATTTTCTAAATGGTCAGGCTTCCACAAAAGGTTGAACAGTGTTCGTGGTCTGTGAAGATCCTGTTTGATCAGCAGTGATTCTCTAGTTCAGGTCCAATTCCCATGGAGATTAACTTGAAATTGGTTTGTAGTTCTAGGAAAACTTAGCACAATTTGGTGTACTCTAAATTAGTAATCAACTAATGTTGCTACTTCAAATACACAAATCCTTCTGAATAGATTAAACCCCTCCTTATTTAGATGTGGAAATTAGGAGCTGTCTTTCTCTCATCATGGAGTCACAGAATTGCTTTGGTTTGAAGAGACCTTTAAGGTCATTGAGTCTAATCATGCCAAGTCACCACTAAACCATGTCCTTCAGCACCACATCTCCATGTCTTTTCAGTCCCTCCAGGGATGGTGACTCCACCACTGCCCTGGGCAGCCTGTGCCAGGTCTTGACAACCTTTTTGGGAAAGAAATATTTCTCACCTCTGACCTAAACCTCCTCCAGCACAACTTAGGGCCATTTCCTCTTGTCCTGTCACTTCTTCCGCGGGTGAAGAGACCAACTCCCACCTTGCTCCAACCTCTTTCCAGGGAGCTGTGGAGAGCAAGAAGGTCTCCCTTGGACCTCCTTTTCTCCAAGCTGAACAACCCCAGTTCCTTCAGCTGCTCCTCACAGCACTTGTTCTCTAAGATGCACTATTGTAGGCAGATCCATAGCCAGAGGTTCATGGTAATTAGAGAAGGATAGTGTGTGTGTGTGTGTGTGTGCGTGTTAGTTTCAATTCTGTCTTTAGCCTCCCTAGATTTCTCATTGTTGATCTCAAAAAGGACTTTCTTTAAGCCTAACCTCTCAAAACTCCTTATCCTAATATTTATCCTCGTGTTACACTGCACACAATCCCATTCCCTCAGCAAGTAATTAATGTGAGGCTGGTGTCACCAAACCCTGAGGCCTGTCACTGTTGCAGATGTTTGTTAATTTAAAGCATGTTTTATTCCTCAAATGATCTCTTTTGAAGAGAATCTCTCTGCCAGAGTTGTGTACTGCTTTGTTTTCAAAGTAATTATCTACAGTCCAGATTTCCTTTGGGAAGAGAAAAAACAAACAAACAAACAAAAATGAAAAGCCAAAAGAAAGAGCTGGAGCCAAACCATTTCAAATTAATGACTTAAAGACTTCAGACTTTGATATTGTTAACTGATGTTGAGACATTAAGCTTCCTTCCATACTTTCCCTCTTTGTTAGTTAAAACCTCTTTTTTTAAAATTCTTTTTTGGGATCTGTTTTTATAAGTCTGATTGTTGTTTTTTTTTTGTCTTCATCAGAAAAAATATGTTTAAGATATTAGGCCAACCATGCCTTGAATCATTTTGAGCCTTTTTCACCTCCCAGTCTCATATCAAGGACAACAAAAAGAAGGCAGTGAGCATGAGCTCATGCCCTTTTAAGGGCAGAGTAATCTTTTCTCCAGTTCTCCCAAATTTCAAACACATTTGTACGGAGAAGATCACATTTCTGTGCTGTAGGTAGATGGCTCCAGCATGATTCCTATGATTCCTCGTGTATGTCTGTAGCAGCCCTTTAACAAGAGCCCTGAGCCAGCTCTGAAATACAATAGCACTCGGGACCAGCCCTTTTCGGTTTGTTTACTCAGTTTTATGAGCCTTCCTCAGCTAGTTGTTTCACAGGGCTGAGGTATGCCAGAAGACAGCTCAAGAAATCCATCAGACTTTTTAAGAGACCTGCTCTGCTGGCCTGTGGTAAAAGGATAGCAGAGCTTCCTTACTGTGCTGGTTTGAGCTAGAACAGAACTAATTCTGTGCAGGGATTTGACTTCTCAGCTGAATCTCTTCTCAGGGATGCACTGTCTGCAGGTCACAGCATGTTCTCCCAGGCAGTGCCTGCTGCCAGCAGTGACAGCACTCCATGGGGAGAGTCAGTTCCAACTGCAGAAAGGCTCTGCCTTAGACTTGCTCCTCTGCAGCCCAAGGGCACTGCTACAGCTTGTGTCCCACCTTGGGGTGCAGGGAGTCAGAGGTAGCACCTGCAGGGAGGAGGGGACAGGAGAGAGGACCCTGAACTGACCAACAAGGGATTCCATCCCATGGATGTCACAGCATAAAACTGAGAGATTGTGAGGGTCAAGCCTTTTCTTCCATGGCCGGTTTCTGAGGAGGACTCTATCCATTTGGCCTTTGATCCCAATCCATGTGTTCCTGAATGCAGTTCCAGTGTCTAGCTCCTGAATCCAGTTCCCATCTGCCATTGAGTCCAGTCTGGGACTTCCCCAGTGCTGTCCCAGCATCAGTGGTGACAGTGATGGAATTGCCATCAGGGGCTTGGGTTTGATATTGGGTTTGTATCTATTTGCATGTATTTCATTTTATCGTTGTTATTTGTTATTGTTTTGTAATAACATTTTATAACAATGTGGTTTATTGTTATTGCTGTTCTAAATCTCTTTTAATTTTCTTTTCCAACTCATCTGTTTCTCTCCCTTATTCCCTTTCTCTTTCCATTTGGGAAGGCAGAGGGATTCAGAGAGAGCATCTGCCACTCATTGGGTGACCAGCCCAGCCCTAACCCTTGACACTTACAGAACATAAAATCTGTATTTCATTACCACATGATGGGTTAAAGACAGAAGGTCTCAGCTGATTGGTATATCAGCATATCTTCATTGATTTTAGTAGGTCTCCACTAGCATGGATCTGTTCCAGAGAGCACAATTATTCTGTCTTGTGCCCTGTTCAGGTAGGAAAGATGAAGCATGATGAGCAATTCAGCAACCAGTTCTGGCAAGATGGGCAGAAGCAGCAGCACCCACTGCAGTGGAAGTGTCCTTAGGGACTGTGTAGGAAGCCACAGATAAAGGAACAGGGTGAGGAAGCATCCTTCATGGCTCTGGCCTCGCTCCATGATGTTGAAGACTACATTAAAGATTGTTTCAGGTTTTCCAGTTGCATATACCTTGTGGGATATGAGCTTTGCAAAGATCTCATTGCACAGGCTGCTGGATATTGCACAGGTGAGCAAGATACAGTCTGGAAACAATGGTTAGACAGAAGGAATTTAATTTATGACTTGGAGATTTTGCAAGAGAAGGTCAGATGGGAACCAGTGGGTATCAAGGCTAATTCTGCTGATCATGAATAAAGAAAAAAAAAAAAAAAAGAGATTTAACAAGGAGATAAATCACCCATTGGAACATTTTCTCCATTGCTTCATTTCTGGTATCATGATAGTCTTTCTGAAAAGCTCAACAGAAATAAAAGTTATAAACCTCTCTAATGGCTGCAGTCTTACTGCGCTTATTCTTACTTTCATTCTAGAGAAGATTAGACAGGTACCACCTCATCTAGCTGAAATAACCCTAGATTTGACCCCACCTGTGCAGATATTTAACTAGAAGCATGGATATAAATCACTCTTTGTGAACATGCACCTAGCAAAGAGAGTGTTGACTCTTCAGAGTATTTAAAAGCTAAGCAAAAAGTTAATGTATTTATCCTTTGTGTCTAGAACCTTCTCTTTATGTATATTGTAGGACCACAAACAAAGGGGTTGGATCAACCAGATGCCAGTGTACTACAAGTAATTAGTACTTAGAGGGTAGGCATGGTTTGTCCTCCCATAAATTGATTTAATTTTCCTACCCTGATTACCTAGAGTGGCTCACTTCAGCAACCTTGCAGGATTTGCTATGGTTTTGATTTATTCTACATCATCCTGATACACTTCTAATCCTTATAGCTTCCACACCTACATAATTCATTAGAGATTTAGTGCTCCATTAAAACCTAGGAAAATAATGAATTCTCTGATATTTGTAAAAGAGAGGACATCAGAGGTCCAGGTATTTTCCCCACTGCTAATTCTCCTTTAAATATCATTTGTACTGCAAAGGTAAATCTTTTGAGCTTAAGATATGACTGACAGGTGAAAAGTAACAGGTGATAAATGGGCATATTGTAACTGTGGTGAACATCTCTACAAGTAAGGGGTAAGAGAATAGTTTTACACCAGTTTAGAAGGATTTACTAATGTGAGACCCTAAAATGTGCATGCTGGAATGATATGTTCCTATTCACTTTATTTTTGTTCTTTCTTTAAAGATCTCTAAATCCAATCCTACTGCAGTAATGGTCTAAGAGTATACCTGCTAATGATGCTAACTCCTGAGGACTTGCACCATCTTCCTAGAGCTAGACTCACAGATTTAGGTTCATATGTTATTGACATATGGGTAAGGATTTTGATGGCAAAAGGAGATAAATATCAATGTAAACATTTTTGCCTGTGTGTTATCAGAGTAATAAGTGGAGTGGACAATTAAGGCTGACAGCTGCTAGTTCATCACTGTGATTCAGAGAGATGTTATTTAGGCAGGAATTTCTAGGTGGGCTTGGGTGGAATGGTCATGCTAAACCTTCAAGAATTTCAAGAAGGAAATCAGTCCGACTTAATGGTTCTCATTCAGTTTCTGGGTCAGATTCATAAATGATAACTAAATATATAGTGGGATTTTGAAGGATACTGAAATAAATATTTCCTCTTAGAATACAAAGCCATTTATTCTCAGAGATTTTAAGTGATCCTGGAGAGTACAAGGAGGTTTGGATGAAATAGCCTCAGAGGTGCTAGTAGTTATTATTGAAACTCAGTATGGAATATAGATGCATTAATAAAAAAAGAATTTAAAAGGCAAATTTGTCTTTGAAATGGGAAAATGGAGAAAATTCAGGGGAGTTTTGGAGAGATCAGCTTCATGGCAACTTCTTGAAACACATCAAAACTAACAACCAACCAGAGTATTAGTTAATGGTGTCTAAGCCAGCTTGGATTTAAGATTATCACATCCTTTCTGCAGGAGTCATACCTTCTGCATAAAAGGAAAAAGCAGATGTCACATATCTTCTAACTGGTGAGTTCTGTGTTTCTTGTGATGTTCTCCTGAACAAGCCAGAGAATCAGCCTTGAGAGGCTGCTATAGAAGCAATGCAAAATTGGCTAAACAGATTTTCTATAGTTATAATTATTGGTGATTAACTGTCACAGGACTTAAGGGTGGTTTCAACAAGATCTGTCTCCTGGGTCCATTTATCCTTTTTTATTGATGATTGAACAAGAGTACTGACTTAGGAAACTGGTCATAGGTGAGTTGGGACTTTGAGAGCAGTACTCCAAAGTGCATGTGCTTTTAAATAAAGATAGAAGAACCTCTGCTTATACTCTGAAATTTGGTCAACTGTAAGCTTTGTACAGTGCAGTTTTGCACTGAGCTCTAGTTTTTTGGCTTTGATTTGGAATGTAGGCTATTCTCTGCTGCTAGTTCCCAGCTAGCCCACAGGCAGTAAAATTAGAAGTGGCCAACATGCAAGAAAACATACTGTAATTAAAAGCTGGTCCCTCTCGATTTCCTCTGCAGAGTTCAGCAAGAAAAATGTTAAGGATAAACTCTTGAGCAAAGATAATTTTTTAATGGGTTTTTCCATCTCTGAAGATACAAAAGTCTTAATTTGTTGTTGACAAAAGTAGTGGAAACAGCTGTTCTTAATTGAAGAAAAACTCTCCTGATACTTTCTTCTAGAAGAAAGACAACACCAAACCCTGAATCTGCCCACCTCTGAAACTTCGTAGGTTTAGAGCTGGATCAGGCTGTGAACTTTGCATCTGGTCCATATGAGTGGGAGAAACCAGTCTAAAAAGGGAAAAAAATATCAAAAAATCAAAGAATCAAAGCTGTTTCAGAAGTGATGTGTACTTTAAAACTAATTTCATCCTTACCCTTTAAGGTTATGCATTCCTCACTATTCTCAGAGCTTTAGACTGGCCAACTTGCTCTCTGAGAAGTGAAGTTACCATAAGCAGTGTGAAGAGGCAGATAGTTTTGTCTTGGAGTGTAGGGAAATGTCTGTGGATCATATTCTTCAAAGGCCTGTCCTAATGACATGAGCTTGAGGACCAGGGGAGGTTTAGATTGGATATTAGGAAAAACTTATTCACTGAAAGTTGTTAGGTGTTGGCCCAGGCTGCCCAGGGCAGTTGAGGAATCACCAGCCCTGAAGGTGTTTAAAAAACATATAGATGAGATACCTGGTGACATGGTTTTGTGTCTTGGTGGTGATAGGTTGCTGGTTGGACTTGTCAATCTTTTCCAATCTTAAAGATTCTGTGATCTCAGCATGGTTTTAAAGGTCTGTATTCTTTTGGCAACTCTTGGTACCTGATGCTGAAGAAGCATTTGTGCATCCTGCAGCCCAGATCCCTTGCAGTAGAGAAGCAGCAGAGATTGGCCAGGGTTTATTGGCCTTGATGGGGTAGTGCTCCTTGTTAAAAAGAAGATGTGAAGTTCAAATCCTACACAATCTATATATGTGTGTGTATATTTCCCCTCATCCCTGCAATAAGAAGTTGTCCTGTCAAATACCTCTCTGTTTCTCAGCACTCTGGGTAGGCAGACATCATCAGCTGGGACTTACTGCTGTTAAAGCCATGCAATTACTCGTACATGGTCATTTATTAATGACTTTTTTTTTCCCCTAAAAAGCATAAGTAAAGAAGCCCCAGAGATGGCAAGGGGGAGGTTACCAACCTACCTTTGCTAAATCCACCTCTTGACCAAGGTGAGTTTAATTTCCTTAGACTAAAAATTAGTGTAATTTATTCTACCTATGCTTAGTGCATACCAAGTACAGCAGAACCCAACTAGGGGGAAAGAGAGGCTGCAAGAAGGATGAGAAGAGGGGGACCAGCCTTTGCATGCAGATGGAGTAAAATTGAGGAGCTCATCCATATATGAGTAACTAGAAGCAAACCCAACATAAACACTCTTACACAACTAATCAATAACCTAATACATCTTCATTAGCAAGGTAGCATTTTGTGCTATTGATATTAAAGATCGATGTTTCTGTGTTGGGTCTCACTGCAATTGTTATTGATGACTAAAACCCTGGGGGTGGAAATGGTTGTCTTTTAAAGAAATACAATCTTGATTAGATGGTTTTATTTTTCCTTGCATTGCTTCTAAGCCACATCTCCTGTTAAGCCAATAAAATATTGAGTATTCATCATTTCCTCAGGCTCAGTTATGCCTCACACCGGACACTGCATGCATGAGACAGTAGCAAAGCCATGAAGCTATATTGGGCTATGTGTATCCTTTAGGGTTATTTTAAGAGTGGATTTTTGACTTGTGTCATTCATAGTTTAAATATGACTTGTTCAATAACTTGTTCAGTTGTAATTAGATAATTTAATGTCTACTGACAGGTCTTTTGTGACTGGGACCCAATTTTAGCTCGGCATACCAAGGAGCTTGCCAAGGAAAAGTAACCCTTTTTTTACTCAGTAAGGAAGGATAATGGATAACTTCTGGAATTAAGTGAAAAATTGAATCCAGCTTCCTGTGTGTGCTTCAGGTCCCACTCTGGGATTACAGAGCGAGCTCTGAACTACTTGGCTGCTGACAATAAAGATTTTATGTGTGTCATGTTGGATTTTCAAAAAAGTTCTGGAATCAAAAAGGTCATTTTTACCTTGAGTCCAGGCTGTTTGTTTAGGAATTGAAGTGCTTTGCACTGATTTGTCTCCTCCTTAGGACTCCAGGTTTATGTAGCCATTTTGGAGAAAAAGGGTAATATAACAGCTTAAGTAAAGGAGAGTGAGAAAATAAGGTCATATGCAAGCAGCATTTCTAAGTGTTAGCCTACTTTCCATCATTAAGAATTTATCCACTGCAGAGCTCTTACTGGCCAAATGCTTGCTTGGCAATGAGATCACTCTAAGAACAATTCTATAAACCCAGGCGTTGTGTAATTTCATTATATTATTAGAAATGAATATCTATCCCTATATTTATGTGTATATATAAGCAATGCATAATGGGTGTCTTTGCCATAGAAGGTGCTTCTGCCCTTGGTATGAGACAGCAGATAGAAGTAAAGATTCTTTTCGTCTATTCTATGTTTTAAAATATTTATGTGCTGTCTTCTGTGGCACATAACCTATTGCATTATAGGTCATCTTTTGCTGGGGAGTGTTTCATCCTGAGATCTGCTTGGCTGTGTAATCCCAGGGAGCAGGCACCCAAGACCCCAACAAAAAGGGAAATGCCATGGTTTCTAACTTGTGCATGTAAAAGGATCATGCAAGGCTTAAGACCTGTGTGAATATCTGCTCTGAAGAACTTGAAAAGTCTGATTTAAAACGTTCTTCATTTTAACATAACGCGCTCCCACAGAGGCTTCCTGCAATGCTCTATTAATCAAGAGAAGCTTCATTAATCAAGATATAGTCTGAATCCTTGAAAACATATTTAAATTAACTAGTCCTGCCAGACTATATTTCTGTTTCCTACTGTAGTTAGCTAGAGCTCTGTGAAACTCCCACTCAAGAGAAGCTCTGTTGATCTCAATGCATATTTTAAAACAGAACGGCTTTTAACTTGGATTTTTAGGCTCCTTTTGGTATGAGACAGGTTTACAATCTTTCCAATCATAAAGGATTTCTATATTTTATATAAAACTCCCCTGTGTACTGATGGGAGAATATTTCCTTTGAAACTCTACTGTGTGAATTCCACAGAAAAAATAACCAGGAAGCCTTGTGATGTGATATTGTAACCAGGCTCTCACTTAACCACTCATTTATCTTTTAACTTGGTTGTGGGAATAGCAATTTACTGATCTAATTCAATGCATTTGCTGCCTTTAGAGTTCAGTGCTGCTCCAAGCAAAGTCAATAACAAAACTGTGATTTTTCCAGATCAGTTCCTTTACCAGTGAACAAGATCTTATGCTATTTTTTATTTCTATTTTTTTGTTATAATTGCTGTACCATCAGACAATGTTTTTGTACAGCACAGGTCTTGGCATACTTTGTAGAAGGAAATTCAGAAGGGAGCTGATTTCTCCAGAGAGCTGTAGGAAGTCAGATATACAGCCAGGAGTTCCAGTCTACTGAACCACTGTGCATAGGTGGGCTCTGAGAGGTAGATGACCAAATATGTTCTGAATGTACCTGACAATTATTGCTTTCAGCTACTGAAAGGACTAATTTTTCTTCAGAAAGGAGCTGAAGTTTTCAGGTTCAATCAAAAAATATATATTGCTAGACTGTGTTTTTGCCAAGAAAGGTTGGATCAGATGATCCTTGAGGTCCCTTCCAACCTGGTATTCAATGGTTTTATGATGCTGTAAAAACAAGTCTTTTGGGGAGGAAGTCTAATTTGGTACAGCAATGGTCACCCTTTTTGCCAAGTAGGAACAATCTGTGCTATTGAATGTCCTGTGCATCCAGATTCTTACTGGAGCAAATAGGAAGAAGAAATGAGGGACTGAGACATATTCATGGTGCTGGTGCCACGTCCTTCTCCTATTCTGGCTCTACATCAGTGGTACGGTTTGGCAAGTAGCACAGCACTGCTCTAAACCCCCTCAGCTATGTCTGTGGAAGCACTCACAATAATACATACAATAATTTAAGATTTAGACAGAAAGTCATAGGCAGAGATACACAAGAGTCAATAAGGAAACTACTGGAGAATGTTAAAAATGAAATTCAAATAGATGACGGTTTATGGTGTGTAGCCTTAGATAATAGGAGATACCTCAATATCCAGAGCTGAAGAGGAAAAGAACTATCAGAAAAACATCTTTTGGATGAGACAGATTCTCCCTGCTAGGTTTGCTGTGAGAGGGAAAACCTGTGTGTGGTAATTAAAAACTTTAGTGGATGGTGTCCCTGGCAGGCAGGGGGGTTGGAACTGGATGATCTTTGAGGTCCCTTCCAACTCTGACAATCCTATGATCCTATGAAAATACAGAGAAAAGGCTGTAGCCTGGGAAGTGAGTCCAGGAGGGCATACATACACCATACAGGGTGAGCTTTGTCTACAGCCTAGCAGCTTTTCTCTGAACTGCCTCAGCTCTGTCTGGATGACTGAGAAAGCGATTCCTAAGCCATCCTGAGGTTTCTAATCAGGGCCTTGTAGAATGACCAACAATGCACAACCTCTACATCTTCCATCACCCCCAGGTTTAGGAGACTATAATTATTATACCCCCCTAAAGGTCTCAGATGCTGTTTCAATTTAATTAGGCTCTTAAAAACCCAACAACCTGTTCTTGACATTTATGAAGAACTAATGTTCTGGGGGTTTGTGCATGAGGCACATTCATAGCTTCACCCTGTCCCCATGTTTGTTTTTTTTTTTTCCTGTGTGCAGGTAAAAATTACCCTTTATTTGACAGAAATTAGTGGACCCTAGTAAAAAATAATAATACAAAGGCCTTGCTGATGTGTGGCTCAATATTGTGAGAACTAATCTATTAAGAACAGAACCAGTAATTTCTTTACTAGAGGATCCTACAGCTTTATCACACTGTGCTATGTTAAAGTAATGATGTAGCAAGCTCCCCATTAGTTAGTGAGCAAGAAACCCTTAGGGCACTTGTAATGAAACAACTTAATGTACACAGTACCTGGCAAAAAAATTACAAGGCTAGACGAGAAGAATGTGGCTATGCTGGAGGTCTGTGACCACAGTCTCCAGGAGCCCTTGTTGTGGAGCAGTTGTTATGGGCACTTCTTCCTTGTAGCAAAAGGATCTTCTATTTGAGAACATGAGCTGTGGTACCAAAGCGGTGTAATGTAGCTATAAATTTCTATTTGAAAGTGGCTGCACAAAGCAGCTTTATTTTCATGGATTTCAGCATGAGAGATTGAAAATATTCCTCAAACTCGTGGTGGTGATAGGTCGATGGTTGGACTTGATGATCTTGGAGAGGTTACTTCCAACCCTTAATGATTCTGTGATGTGCAAAGCCTTTGTTTCATACCCAGAAAATAAGTTGTTTAATAAGCATGTTGATAAATGGTAACGGAATAAATGTCAAAACATCAGAAGGTGCATGCTGGAAAGATTTCTGTGCATGAAGACTGGTAGATTTAACAAAGCTAGTGAAGAACCTGGATATCAAAGTTTGGTTAAAAAAACCTCTTTGTAAAGAATATCAATAGGTCCTTTGGTTAGTTTATATTTTCTTCCACACTTGGAACTGCCTCTGGCTTCCCAAAGAGATGGAAGTAAGTTTTCACCAGCCAAATTACATCTATAAAGATTAAACTTGTTTTATGTGCTGTAAACAAATAGCTCTATCTGTGCACTGGAGAACAAGTT
This sequence comes from Galbula dea, assembly GCA_013399015.1. Classification (NCBI taxonomy): domain Eukaryota; kingdom Metazoa; phylum Chordata; class Aves; order Piciformes; family Galbulidae; genus Galbula; species Galbula dea. The sequence goes on along the minus strand of VWZX01001133.1, from coordinate 1,102,051 downwards.
ACAATGAAATGAGATAATTTCTGGTTCTCTCTCAGGTTTCACTCCTAAATCATAATTAACAAATGTCTGCTTTGGAATTTCCTTGTGCAATTTCAAACATGCCAGATTTTTAAAGAACAGTATTTGTGCTGCTAAGTGATTACATGACTCATTTTGTGTGTGTGGCAGTGATCAGGAGACAGAAATGGGACATTCTAGAAGGAAACACAACAGAAGAATGCAGATATTGTCTACACTCAAACCAGAGAGCAAGGCATAGAAAAATAAGTCAACCATGTCAAATAAAAAGTGTGAGGGCTCTGCTGCTGTGCATCCTATAGAGATCACAACTCTGCTCAAAGGTCTGTTTTGTTGGTTTCCTAAATAGTTTGATGCTTTGCATGAGGTGATGTCACTGTTAATTTATGTTTTCATCAAAACATTATTAGCCTCCCATGTGCCCTGCTAGGTATCTGTATGTTATTGCACTTAAAGTCAGATTTGTAGAGCTAGTGTTTGTAGAATTTGGATTTGGCAGTGGAAGGTTAATTGTTGTATTTGATGCTCTTAGAGGTCTTTTCTAACCTCAATGGTTCTGTGATTCTAGAACTATGTATGCTCTATACATACACAGGGTAGAACAACTCTATGTGTAGAGCTAATGGGCAAGTGCAAGAAAAACTACAGCTTCAATTATTTTTCCTTGCCTTATTGCTTCAGCTTCTGAAGACAGAGGAGCTGCCTAACTATCAAGAATTACTCAAGAGCAGTAGATTGAAGTGGTAATTACTCCTACACCCGTGACTGGAGTTCTCTTTCCTGCTCCTTTGTAGCAATGAGTATGTTTCTTTTTGATTTACAGCGTGAAAATTCACATCAAGAGATGTATTGTAATTTTGGAAGTGCAGCATTCCTCTGCTGACACATCAGTTATTTTAATGTTCCATATTGAATTATATTATTATTATCAATATTACTTTCTTACACTTCTAGCAGAGGCAACATTAATTCCTATCTGAACCTCCACATTAATATGTACACCTGAAATATGCTGTTGCCTAAGGTTATTTACCTCTTAAATCCTAAGGCTTGAAGTTCAGAGAATTGTTCCTATCTGGTATAATATTCTCCTTCTCTTAAATTAAAAATAACACTAAAATCATAAGGAGCAAGCCTATGAGTAACAGTGTGCAGGGACAGTATGTTTTGATTCTGCTTAATGAGAGCTTCATAGCCAGTAATGAATTGTGTAGAGAAAAGCAGGGATCAGGCAGTCTCTAAAGTGAGGTCTTCATTTGATTGCTGTTGTTTCCAGCAGGATCAGTGGAAATGCCAGAATGGTAACAGATGTGGCACCATCTTTAAATTTTACAGCTTTGTTTGTAATTCACTTTGTTAAAGTTTTAATACTTTGAAGTACATGGTAGGAGTGCACGTGGCAAAACTACTGCTAGAATTACTTAAAGGAGATTTAAAGAATTCTTTCCTTGGCCATTTCCTACAGGGAGCCTCTCAATTTCACTTTACTGACTCCAAACCATTTCAATTTCTACTTGTATAATTTTACAAGAAATATGACAAATGTAACCGTTTTCCCAATGTTTTATGTCCCTAATGAGGAGCAAAAGGTCAAGAACTTTGGGATGGAGGGGAAAGCCAATTACTCTTGCTACTGTGCTTTTGGAATACTGTTTGCAACTTGCACTCATTTTCTACCAGCAGGATTACAGGACACTTAATTTCCTTAGAAAGTTTATGAGGCTCAAAGGATTGGGGGTTTTGTATTATTATTAGTATTATTTTTTAATGTTTTTGATTCTTGCTTGAAGGAGGCTTCACAATATTCCTTCTGTATGTGTGCATAGCATATATCTAACCATAAAAAAGCTTTTTAGAATATTTAGAAGTTGAGGGTTAGATTATTTTTAAGGTCATTAGGTGCTTTAAGCTGCAGATGGATGTCTGACAGATTTTTCCAAAGCACTTATATTGTCTACCTCATTGGTAGAGCATATATGCCTATGAGGTATTTGTTAAAATCCTAATTGCCTATCTGCTTGTTAGGCACCTTAATTAAAATCTGGTTCTAAATGTCATTAAGGGCTATGAAGGAAGGCAGTCAGTGGAAAATAAAAGGTCAGAAGGAAAACCAGGTCAGTGCCATTAGGAAACTCAATAAATTCTTTTCGTGTTTGGTTTTGCACAGCTGACTTGAAGGCTGGATACTGAAAGAGTCATAGTGTGGCTTGGGTTGGAAGGGACCTTTTGAAGATCATCTAGTCCAACACCCCCTGCCATGGAGGTTCCATTCCATCAGCTTGTGCTTGAAGTCCTGTAATAGAAGAAAAAAGGTGGGTAAGAACTTTCTCTTCCCAAATAACACTCAGTTACGTTTTCCCAGTGCCAGGAGAGAGATAACAGGTTAAAGGATCTGCTTTTGAACATATTACCCCTGTTTGAGTAAGCCTTGTCAGCTCTCACTGAGACACTGGGCAAGTCTGTGTGGTTGGTGGAGGTCACTTAGGCTAGTTCAGATTGTGACGACCACACAACTGGAAATACTGGGCCATATGGGGCTGGGTAATCAATCTTTCTGGCCAAACAACCACACTGCTAAATATCCTAATGGCTGGAAGTCCTCAGATGCACCCCATGGTGCTTCAAAACACCAAGGAGGAGATGGAGACAAGGACTGCTTTTCAAGCCAAGGACAGCACCACTGCCCCATGGGTCCCACTGCTGCAGACCTCACCTGGGTTGTTGCTCCTCGCAGTAGGGATTCAGGATGCTTCTGTTCGTGTGCTGTGTCCTCCAGATGGAAGTCATGCTTCAGTTGCCAGTGACCTGCACTCATGGGCTTCTGTCCCATGCTGCATTGCATGCTTTAAACATGCTCTCATAGCCTAGGAGTCTGAGACTAGCGCAGAGAGTTTGGAAGGTCACTTGGAATCAAATATAATAAAGAGGTTTAGCCACATAGTGAGTAGCCTTGGAATAGAATCCATAACCTTCAGCTGGAGTCCCTCTCCGTGGGCTGTGGTGGAGACAGAGAAGAGAGAGTTAGTTAAGACACTTCAATGTTTCTTCCACAAAAGGCTAAAGATTGCAGAGATCTGTCTGAGCTCTGCAGCCCTGTACCCTGTATAGCTTAGAAAAGGATTTCTATTGGCCTTTGGACTGAAAGCAAAGGTTGTGACTTCTATTTAGCTTTAATTTCCTGTTAAAGGTAAGATACAGACATGGTTCAGGAGCAGAGACAGGAATGAGCTCATATTCTAACTATGAGAGTGGAGATATGTTCCTTTGGTTCCATCTAGCTTGTACTTTTGTGTGGTGTGTAGAAGGTGGAGTGTGCTCCCAGCTTAAGGGTCATTTAGTGTCCTCACCAGAGCAGCCTAGTGATGAGGAGGCTTCGGAGACAAACCCACAGCTCTCCTCAGACAAGGTTTCCCTTTTCTGGACTAAGTACTCTTACCTACTCACTCACAATAAAAAATCTGGAGTCCAAATCTTGCTGTACTCTGAGTGAAAACACTTGACAGATTGAGAATATATGCAGAAGATCAAAGACAGGTGAATTCTGGATGGTTTCAGGGTACTGAGGAATTTGGCATGACAATAAAAGAAAACATACAGTGCCAAGGAATGAGATGAGGCCTGGCAGGATGAATGTTCTTTGACTGAAATCCCTCTGCCAGTGGCAGCACTTAGAGTTGTGGAGACTTGTGGTACATAAGCCCTGTGAAACTGCTTATCAGAGTAGTTGATTTCCAGTGCTTACCTAAGAGTGATGCAGGCCATTGGGTTTTGCTCTACTTTTTCATGAAATGCCTGCTCATTTTTTGTGCACGTTCATAGACATTAGCTTTCCAGTTTCCTTTGTTGATACTCTCTCATATTCACCTGGTATGTCTGATTGAAAGACATGGTTCCATCAGACTGGCTGCACCTTCAGATAAGACCATGTCTTACCTGAAAATTAATATACTTAACCATCTGAGGGCTTACAGAGTCCCTCTGTCCTTTGTTTTGTTTTGGGTGTTTTGTTTTTTGTTTTTTTTTTTAATTATTATGTATTTTCTCTTAGATGCCACTGTGTCTAACTAAACTAGGACTTCTAGTCCTAGGAATGGAAATTGGTGATCCAGCTTTTAACATCTCTGTTGATTTATGCGCTCCCAATGTGACTGATATGAATCTGTTCTAAATCTTGCATGCTCCATGCTCCTCTCCTGACATTTTTCTAACTTCAACAGAAGCAAAAATAATTTAAAAGCATTTGAAAACAAGCATTTAGAGAAATCACTAGGTGAACATGGCTATTTAAGTACCATACCAACCAATTCAGGTAAATAAGAGATGTTTCTTTTGAAATAGCTGAAGACTTTGGATAGGAATTTTGTCTGCGGGGGAGACCATTATAGGAGATGCATGCTGTGGTAGAATTAAGCAAACTTCAAGCCGTGATTCACTGCCAGAACAGCAAATTGTATCATCTAAGATCTAGAGTTTATATATAAAGAACAAACTAAACTTTCCCTGATTAAAGACTGTGCAGATATCCCTCTGTGATATGACTAAGCTCAGCCATCAACGAACTTAATTCCTATGATCCAAAACCTTCACTGATTTACTTGGTGTAAATGAGCAGAAATTCCAGAGCAACTCCAGTTATTTTGCAGGGTAACAGAGGTCATCAACTTTGTAATGGCAGCACATGGCAGGGTTTTGGCTGTCACTTGACTCCCAAATGCTGTTTGACTTGACCTTCAGATAGCACAGTCCCTTCCTAGCAGTGTTTGTATTGCTCTGGCAGAGTTACAGCATTTTAGTTTGGTATTTGTTTGTGGAGATGCTACACTAAAGAGATAAATAGACCAATAAATGGTAAAAGATTACATGAGTGGATTTTAACTAGCAGAGTCTAAGTAATGCTGTGGAGCAAGAGGAATGGGTTTGGTTGGGTGTTTGTTTTGATTTTATTACCAGTGTGACAGATCAAAGTTCTCCTGTGATTGGGGGGGTGGGGAGAGAGATGGGGCTTAGGAGGAGGCACAGACCACCATCAAACAAACAAATACACACAAAACTCCTGGCAATTGCTTTGGAACATTTTGGGTTTCTATTTGGTTTTATTTTATTTTTTTATCTCTCAGAATTTAGGAGTATAATTCTGGTTTAGGATTTGCAGTAGAGTTGCAGTGTCTTTTTATGTATGTGTGATAAATTCCAGCTTTCCTTTGCAAAACCTGCTTAATGAAACCCTGAGTAGGAATGCTGCAAGATAAGGGTGATGCTGTTCCCTTTTCAACCACCACTACAGTCTGCAGGCTAGACAAAGTCCACAGCAGTAACTCTGCACCTTAGACCCAAGCAAAAAAAGTCTTTTTTTACCTTCACTTTCCCGCTGTCTGTTCTGTATTAGTACTTTATACATCTGTCCTCTATCCTCACCTAAGGCAGGGAGGAATTTTGGCCTTCCTGGTACAGAAATACATATATATACACATATGCGTGTATATAATATATATGCATACCCATAAATACTGTATTTTCAAAAGACCTCACACAAATAGCACTGAAATGATGACCATAATGGGTTATGTTTGCACCATTTCATGCTCTGTGGTTTTCCCAGCCTGTGTCACAGAGGTATGTCAAGCAATGGCACGTCTTCTGTGGAAGAGCAGTTGTGCAACAGTTTACCCTGTGATAAGAGTGGCCAGCTACTTTTGTGCTCTTTCACAGCTCCAGCAGCCTGTAAGAACACACAGGAGTGCCTGGCAAATTGACTTATGAAATAGGAAGGAGCTGAGCGTGTTGCTATTGTTCATAGACAGCACTTGGCCTGATGTTTTGCGAGTCTCATTCCAGAGACAAAGGCAGTAAAAAGAACAGACAGTGGAGTACAACAGTCTGTAAATCTGTTGTGTGACATAATGAAAACAGGAAATGGTGCAGTATAAACCTGAGTTATTCTCAGTACAGACTTTGGGCTGAGATTCTTCAATAGGATGATCCCATTTTCTCCTGCTGTCGTGATTTGGACTAGCTACAGCCTCGTACTTATGAGAGTCCTCTGGGTAGCTCTAGTGACAGATGAACTCCTGGCACAGGTCTGGGGATTGGGTTTGAAGATGAATGCCTTTGTTCTTTTCCAAAATTCAGCTCTGCTTTAGAAAAGCAAAAAACCCTACTTCTGGAAATGGTGGTTCCTATCTGTTGCCACACTTAGAAAGAACCATGGAATCATTGTGGTTGGAAAAGAGCTCTGAGATCATTGAGTCCAACCATCCACCCAACACCACCATACTCACACTACTAAAGCCATGTCTCCAAGCACCAATGCATCTTGCCAGAGTGATATATCCAGGCAAGGCATCAAACCTTTTTCTTTTTTTTAACCCCTCCCTGCAGATAAGAATCAAACTTTTTCAGTCAAGTGAAAGTGGAGGATCCAGATAACAGTGAGTGGCATCAGCCTCATCTAATATCCACTGGGGACTCTTTTTGCAGGTTTGATGTTAGGCTACCTGAGTAACCATCTGCTCTCACCCTCTGTTCTACCACCATTTGCCAGCTCTATTTTTTTTTTTTTGGTGGAGAAACAGCAACACACTTCACATGTTGTCTCATTGGGTCTGTAAGTTAGGCAGACATATTTTGCCTCCTGTAATTCTAAGCCTACTGCTTTCATTTGCATCTGTTAGGAAATGAATCTATGAAGCTTACTAAACAGGTAACTCCCCAAATGGCTTCTCTTTACGTTTTTCCTAGTAAATAGCTTTCCTCCATTTTGTAAATTAAGTGTTTCATATTTGGACAGTAGATCAAGCTGGCCATGCTGCTCTAATTGTTATCTTAAAAGGACCAGGGTTTTTTTTATGAGAGCTTATATAGCTAATAGCAAACCTAATATGCTTGGGGAACTACCTAGCATATTTCATCAGCAATTTCACTTCACTTCCCTAGAAGTGTTCCACCAAAATTGTCTCATCTTTTGTGCTTTTTAAATGGTTTAGAAGCCATTTATCTGGCTTCTAAATTTCTCATCAGCTCTGACACTGTAAACTGCAAAGTTTAGCACCTTTGTTGGAGAGGAAGGAGAACCATTTGTGTAGAAAAGGTGGGCATGGAAATGAAGAAAACCAATTCAAGAGGACACAGTGGGTGGCAGAACGTCAACAGGTGTGGGCTGTGTTGCCCCAGGAACCAGTGTTGTGTTACAAGCTGTGGGATATAATGTGCTTCATTCTGCTTTGACAACCCTTTGTGCCTTCAGCCTCATGCTTAATAAAGTACCTAGACCTATATTCGGCTCCCTGTTGTGTCTTGCTGCTCAATTATACAGTATCTGTTTGATATTTGATCGTATTTTTCTGCAGGAACAGTTTGGAAAATAATTACTCTACATGAGCAGGGAATTATTTTAGGGTGGTTTGCAGTGACAATTTCCTGACTGATGTTTCTGCACAGTGGCTTGTCAGTGTGTTCTGAAAGTCGTATTAGGAGAGGCTGTGTTTTGGATGGATTGAAGAGCATTCTCGAAGTGTAAATTTGAGCTTTACTCTTTAAAAAGAAGACACAAATGCCAGGAAAAAGAGTTATAGGCTCAGGATCCATTTCTGAGCTCTTATTTGGCCACAGGAAGAGAGGCATTAAGGTGTTGGTGCCTGTCCAAAGAACGGCAAGGAAGCTGGTGAAGGGTCTAGAGCACAAGCGTTGTGAGGAGCAGCTGAGGGAACAGGGGTTGGTTAGTCTGGAGAAGAGACTCAGGGGGATATCTTCTCCCTCTCTACAGTTCCATGAAAGGAGGTTGGAGTGAGGTGGGGCTTGGTCTCTTCTCCCAAGGAAAAAGAGAGAGGACAAGAGGAAATGGCTTCAAGTTGTGCCAGGGGAGATTCAGGTTGGATATTAGGAAAAATTTCTTCACTGAAAGGGTGGATTAAATTATGGTTTAAAAAAATCCATCAGGAATGAGATATTTCTGCATAGAAAGGATTGTCAAGCCCTGGACCAGGCTGTCCAGGGAAGTAGTGGAGTATTTTATATATATAATACCCTGGAGGTATTTAAAAGCCATGAGATACTGAGGGACATGGCTTAGTGGTGACTTGGCAGTGCTGTTTAATGGTTGGACTTGATGATCTTAAAGGCCTCCTCCAACTGTTCTAGGATTCTGTTATTAGACATGAAGAATGCTAACTAAAAGAGCCCAGATATCTGAGAAACAGGAGGTCTGACATATGCATTTTGCTTCATATATTCTTGGTGCTGATGTATCCTCCCCAAGGTCCAAAGAAGGCAGAGAGTGTTGTTCCTTCTGGGGCAGAAGTGGATGTTCTCTGCAGACGGAAAGCCCCAAGGCCTGGTGCTTCCGTTCTGAGGGCAGGGATGCTGAGGCCTGTGCTGGTTCCTCAGACCCAGCACTCTTCTGCTGCAGCACTCTTCTTCTCACACCCTTTGGTTTCTGTTTGCTGAGGATGAAGGACAGTTTGAAACACTGGCAACAGATTTTAGTGCCTCAGCTTTTCTTTCCTGTTTCTGGCTTGGTTTGTTGGGTTTTTTTTTGTTTCTTTTCTTTTTTACTAAGGTAGGCAAGGCTACAAAGAGAGCGACAGGGCCTACGGCAAGGGCTGTGAGACCGACTCCAAATTTAGTGCTTGTTTCTCCTGAAAAATCCATTGGGCACCCATAAATGGTAGCAAAAAAACAATCACAAAAAAGATACTACTTGCCTCTAAAAGCACCCCTGACTAGTATGGATGGTTTAATTTTCATTTTTTGTCCTCATCAAAACAACACTAAAAGTGTTCCCCCTCCCCCCTCCTGCAGTTTTTGAAGGATTTTGCTTTTGCAGTAGAAGACGAAGACTTCCCAAGAAATATGTTTTCTTAGGATTTTGTAAATGTAAGTTTTTAAGCATGTTTTTGCCTTACTGCAGCATTCAGTAATGAAAATATTGATCTTATTAACTGTGCTAATTAGAGCTGAACAAAATACCTCCAGCAACAGCTAGTGAATATGCAATGGAATAACAGCTCTGAAATTGCTTTGCCAGTGTTTACAGGAGATGGATATTGTCAGGGTTGGGTTTGCCACCAGGAACATTGTGAGAAGAGAGCATGGTAAATATTTGCACACTCTGAATTTTAAATTCATATTTTGGTATTAAAAGTTTCCCTTGTCAAATAAAATTGGTTTTTTGTTTGTTGTTTTTATTTTCCAGCTGATCTGCTTAATAGGAGAAACAGACTTAAGTTCTGCTATGCAAGTTCAAATCAGAGTAATCCCCAGTTGCTGCAGCCTGTGAGTGGTGTATTTACAAACTGGAGAAGGAGCTAAGCCTGGAGTAGTTTGGAATGACAAAGTGGTGATATTTATGAAAAAATTACTTTCTCTCTTCTGGCAGTGACTCTGTGTGCAGCATATGATGGTAAATGTTGAGCACGCACTAGGTTTACAGGAGACAGGCTTTAATAGATATGAAAACAATGCTTTTAGTGCACAGGGAAAGATGATTCTAGAAGATACTTTATGGGGAAGGCTTAAGAAGAGTCAGTTTACCAACAACATGAGATTCCACTGAACTTTGAAGCAATGAGGCATGCTTGCTTTTGAGTAACAGTTGTGCAATACTTTTGTCTTTTTGCAGGTGGCCAAAAAGGCAATGAAGAGAGATTCTGGGCTCATTGCTTTTAGATGTGTCCAGCAACGTGAGTATTAAACTCTGAGTTATTAAATGTTGTCCTCCCATCATCTTTTACACTAGAAATCTGATGCTTGCATGTGTCCCTGCAATGAAGCTAACAGTTACCACCACTGTCATGAGCCATTTCTTTAGTAAAATGTTGCAGTCATTTTAAGCAGCATACACAGTATTTGTATAATTAATTCATTAGTCTATTAATTAGTTATATTTAGTTCTAATTATTTAGATAATGTTAGTCAAGTGTTTTAAAATATAAAATAAGTACGTGTTAGGGATTCTCGCTGATACTATGAACGCCTGATTTTCTTATTTTATTTTTTTCATATGCAAGAAGAGAGCTGGGGTTAGACCTACTTCTAACATATGGGGCAGGATAAAACATGTACCAAATTTATGATGCTATAGTGGCCGAAAGCAAGCAGAGTTCAAGCCGCAGTCTAGCCTGTGCTTTTTAAACTGAGGCATCTTGACATGTTTTTGTTGGAGAAGCACTGACTGTCGAATGGCAAGAGTGAAACTTCTTAATGAATAACATCAACTCCCACATGATGATTATTTTTTCAGTATAAGGAGTTAGCTAATCTTTTTCTTTCTTTTTCTTTCCCCCTTTCTTTTAAAGTTTTTTTTTTAAAGTTTTATTTTAAATGTTTACTTCCTTGGCCTGTGTTATAATGTGGATTTATGTTCCAGTAACTCAGTGCTTCATGTACTTTCCAGCCCTGGTTCTGCAGCTCCAAAATGGAGTTCATTCATAATGCTTTCATTTTTGGGCTGCAATCCCACGAAGTCTCTGGCATATGGGAATGTTGATGGGATGACTCACATGCATAAAACTACACTTGCATTTAACTAATTGTAGGATCAGAGCTCTAGTCACTAGTGGAAATGTGCATTTGATTTCCTCCTGGAATTAGCATAACAGATAGGGAAAGACATATTCCTAGTGGGAGAGATGGAGAGAGGATGGTGATCATAAGGGACAAGTCCCTGCCCTTCAAGTGTTCGTTCAAACTGACACTTTTTTCTTGCAAAATGAGAGACCTGAACTTCAGGATTATTTTTTTTTCCTTAATATGATTAGTCTAAAAAGAAAAAACACCCCAAACCCCCACAGTACGGTAGCATGGCTGGTTAAGAAGTGTCAAAAGCTTGTGTTCCCTAGCTAATTCTGTCCCCTGTGAGATTCTTTTGAGCATGCTTTAGAGGTACTAACAACAGCAGAAGATGCTCTAAGACTCAGCTTCTGCTTTTGACATTGAACACAGTGACAGTCATACTCTGGACTCTGGATACTACAGATTCTGTGTGCTCGGAATTCAATGTTCAAACATGTTATTTTCACTATTATAATATCCATAAGAGTATATGTGTTTATATGTTGTATATGTTTATTATGTGTGTAAAGCCCTGACCTCTGGGTATGTATTTTAGCACCACACCAGTGTTAGTTTTTACCTTCTCCTTAGCTTCCCGTTATTTCTTCCCTCTTCTCATGCAGTGCTCGGGTGTGGCTTTATGGAAAGCAGAGTTACTTGCTGCAGTCTTCTTCTGCCTATTCCTTAGAGGAATTTCATGTCTGCTTTATATCCTGTGTTCTCTCTGGTTGTCTTAGCTGGGTGCTGTGTCTGGATATTTACCAGGATGATTCAGAAACATTCCCAGGCTCTGGTTTGGGTCCCTCTGATTATGCTTTGTTAGTGCATTCAGAATAGGTTTCTTCCAGCTACTCTACAACTGTGTATTTCTGATGATCCTTCCCTAAGAGTGCACTGACCTTTCTTTACTTCAAAGAACAAGCAAAACATTTGGCCATGGGGGTTTGAAAGAACAAGCAGAAGTTGACAGCAAAAAAAAAAAAGCACTTATTGAAGCAGTTTCCAACCTTCTGCTGGAGAGAGCTTCGGGGAGCATCTGAGAGCTTCATCGTCTGGGAACTTCTGGCTCGCTGCTGCTGGTGAGGTTTAGCTTCCAGAGGCTTTTCTTTCTATCAGCTCTAACAGAGAGCTTCTGTTGGCTGTTTCTTGACTTGGAAGCATTGTCTCCAAGTGACAGCTGCTCAGGGAGAGTCAAGGACCATTCAGCTGCTTTCAGAAGAGCGCATTTCCCAGCCTGTAGCTAGCAGAGAGGTAATGGCTGTAGCAGCAGTTAGCAGGGCTGCAGAGTGGCCCAGAAATTCTGATCAAGACAGTATGGTATTACTTAAAACTGTCCAGTGATGGTGTCACTGTGCCACAGGGCATGATCTTCAGCACCAGCTGGGGTGACTTGGACCTATTTTTTTTTTCTGTGTTTCTATTTTTTTATTAGAAACATGCTAGTTGCATAAAGCCTGTGAATATTGGCTTTGGAATTGTTTATATTTGATTACTTCAAATAGAAGCCTAAAGAATGATGCCTATGTGGGATGGCAAGGAGCTTCATTTGCTGATTTCATTACTCAAAGTGGTGCTTTACCCTTTCTCCTCCCACCAATCAAAAGGCTTTTGAATTTCTCAGTTTAGTACAGAAATTAAAGGTAACTCTTTGATCACTTTTCATGAAATGACCCTGTCAGGTTTGAAGGGATATTGATTTAAGCTTGCAGAGGGAGGGGGAACGTTGCAATCCATCTGATGTGGCAGCCTCAATAGGCTTGCAGGGGTATAATTATAATTATCATTGCCATTAAATGCTAATTAGTACTGTTAATTAGTTAAGCACTAGAATAAGCTTGTCTTGTTCTGCTGTTGTGTTATTTATTTATTTAGGGAAAATAGGGATGGTAAATTAATGTAAGGAAAATCTGATTTGGTTTCTCTCACAAGAAGAGTAGCTCTTGATCCTATTGGTATTTGTGTCTCTCTGATTTCTGAAACCCTACCACTCACCTTGTAGAAGAGCTAGAGAAGAGCAGTAGCTCAGCTATGTATGTCTGCACATAAGGAGGGATAACCCTGTGCACTTGCACAGCTCAGGGGTTGTCCTGCTGGAAAGCAGCTCCACAGAGAAGGACCTGGGAGTGTTGGTGGACAAGAAGATCACCATTGCGCTTTCATAGCCAAGAAGGGCAGTAGTCTTCTGGGATGCATTGAGTTGTAACCAGCAGGTTGAGGGAGATTCTCCTCCACTTCTGCTCTGTCTTGGTGAGGCCACAGCTGGAGTAATGGGTCCAGTTCTGGGCTCCCTAGATCAAGAGAGAGAAGGAACTACTGGAGAGAGTCTAGCAGAGGCTAGGAAGGTGCTGAGGGCACTGGAGCATCGCTGGGAGGAGGAAAGGCTGAGAGCCCTGGGGCTGCTTAGCCTGGAGAAGAGCAGCCCCAGAGGAGATGTGATCAATGCTGAGCAAGAGCTGAAGGCTAGGGGCAAGAGGCTGGGGCCAGACTCTGTTCAGTGGCATCTATTGACAGGCCAAGGGGCAATGGACACAAACTGGGACAGAGAAGGCTCCATCTAAACCAAGAAAAACTTAATTTTTCCTGTGAGGGTAGCAGAGTCCTAGCCCAGGCTGCCCAGAGAAGTTGTGGAGTCTCCCTCTGTGGAGAGATTCGAACCCCACCTGGAGGTGATCCTGGGCAACCTGCTCTAGGTGACCCTGTCTGAGCAGGGGAGTTGGACTAGACCATCTTCAGAGGTCCCTTCCACCCTCCATTATGCTGGGATTCTGTGATCTAGCATCCCAAAGAATATCCTTGCTCTTTTACAGTAGCTCTGCTCTGTAACTAGTAGATCTGTGCCTGCTCCAGCCAGTGGGGGGTTTGCCTTTGACTTGAGGAGTAGCAAAAACAGTCCCAAATGTCAAAAATGTACTTGTCAGTCTCAGAAACAAAAGAATTGACAGGTCTGGAAGATGATTACATTTTCTAATCACTTTTCAGCAACTATGTTATGGGTTTTTTTCTGTATGCCATGTCAAGAAGCACTCTCAGTGAGACATGTCTCTTGGCTCTGGAAGGGTGAGTTTGTAGAAATATTTAATTTCCCCTTACGGAGGTTTGTGCTTTAAAACAGTAGTTGGCAAGAGAGGATCATGACTCATGGTGCCCTGAAGTGCCAGAAGTGGGGGAAAATGAAGTGACTAACTTTGTAGCTGTAAGAAAGAAATCATAGCTGCTTCTCTTTCTTTCAGTTTTACAGTTTAGGATACACAATGTTCAAACAGGCAAAATTCAGAGCTGCTTGAACTGGTGAGGGAACCACTCCAGGTAGTTCCAGAATGGTATGAGGATGGACACATGAAAACCTTCTCACATGGAAACATGGATGGTAGTCCAAAGACAGGGCTACCTGGGGGAGGAAGTGTTTTCCTGGCAGGCATATATAGTCCTTGTTTGAAAGAGTTACTCAGAAGAGACAAGGGAAGATCTGTAAAGACTCTACACAATGAACTCATGTAGCTTCAGTTGTGCATAGGCTGTCACACTTACGTCCCATTTTCTTCTGAGAAGAGAATGTCCTGTCTCAAGGACAAAGCCTGAAGAAGAGAAGGCTCTGGGGAGACCTTCTTGAAGCCTTTCAATACTTACAGGGACCTATAAGAAAGATGAGGAGAGACTTTTTAGCAGGACCTGTTGTGACAGGACAAGGGGTGATGGTTTGGAACTAAAAGAGGGAGACTTAGACTAGAGGGAATGAAGAAATGTTTCACACTGAGGGTGGTGAGACTCTGGCCCAGGTTGCCCAGAGAGGTGGGAAATGTCTCATCCCCAGAACCATTCCAGGTCAGGTTGTCTGGGACTCTGAGCAACCTGATCTAGTTGCAGATGTCCCTGATCACTGCATATCTGGGTTGGACTAGCTGGTCCTTTCCCCTCCAAATAATTCCACAACTGCATGATTTTATAAAGGGCTTGTACTTTTCCCTCTCTGAGCCAGGTTCCTCTCTTGTCTTTTGCAGGTACTTCCTCTCACATAAGGTATCCTATAGGTGTCCGGAGCCACTGCCATGCAAATATTAATGACCCAAAAGTTGTAAAAACCAAATAATGTTCTCCGAGATATACTGTAGCAGCTCCATGACTCTAGAAGAGGAAGAAATATGCACTAATGGGGGGGAAACTATGTGTCTTTGTGTAAATAAAGTGTCAAATATCATTTGGTATATAATTTTCAGAGTTGTCCTTTAAAATCCTTTTTGAAGTTCACTTTCCAATTTTAATTACTTCAAATTGTTATTTAAACTTTATTTTCTTCTCATTTGTACTGTAAACACTTTTTATCCACTCAAGGCTTTCTCTCTCTTTTGCCAGGTCACTTGATCCTGAAAAATGCACAGAATCCATCTTCATCCTCTGATTTTAATTAAATTTTCCATTTGTTCATGTAAGCTTGCTTTTGCCTGGTTTAATTTGTGTTCTACTGAGTTTCCAGGCATTCGGGACAAGCTTTGGGGTGTATCACTTTTTCTTTTACTATACAAAATAGAAAGTTCTCTTTCTTCTTGGCCAAATTGCAGTCAGATGTATAACAAACATCTAAGATATATCTAGTAAGGGTTTTGATAAGCTGAGTAGCTGACTAGCAGAGCAGATATCTGATGAATCTTTAGCTGTACCTGGAGAACTCTCTACAATAATAATCCATGAGCATCTTGTTTTTCAATAGGGTGGAGAAAGCCCAAGAGATGTATTCTCTCATCCAGAATGCAGATGGGGTCTGATCCAGATAATAGGAAGCTGGACTCTTGAGTACCAGCTTCTGCTTCTCATCTGGGACTCGACTGAAAGGTCTTCTGAGAAACATCTCCCTTTTCTGAAGGAGGAACCTGCTGGACATTGAGCCTCACCACTTTTACTGGAACAGCAAAACATTGTTCTGATTTTTGCAGTTGTGATCAAAGCAGATGGGACAGCAGGGTCACAAATTAAGACAGTAAGTAGAGACTAAGCATAAAAAATATGTATAAAATTGATGCTAATGTTACTGTGTGGTGTAGTGACTGCCCTTTGGGGTATTACTCTGAAGGACAATGTGATGACATGAAGGTAGAGGATTAGCTGTGTATGTCAGTGGTCTTGCTTTGATTGTTTTGTGTCATCATCATCCTAAAATCACGTGAAAAATGACATTTTAGGGTGAGTGATGTTAATGTATTTCACAGAGTGATGGATTTAGCAGAAGGTACTGCTGCAGAATCCAACCTGCCCCTTGCCAGCAGACACTGAAACCAGAGAAGGGCTTTTCATTTCCAGCAGACAAAAGTGGTGATTTCCAAGGCTTCCTGAGTCTCTGTGCCTTGATTTGGTAACTTTCTGTTGATTTGTCTGTGGGTTCTGATTTGCAATAGCAAACTAGATAAGCTCTCTAATGGCAAAATCGTTAAGGAATCATTTTGCTTCTTCACCAAAGCCTTTGACAAATGCCCTCTCGATGCTGGTGAGAACATTAGTGAAGCATATGCCTCTAATTTGAAGCAGTTAAATTATGAACAAAAACCTCTCTGAGTGTTCCTAAGTAAAGAACTTTCAGCAGTCAACATTTATTTCCATTTCTACCCCCATTGTCACCAGCTCTGTGGATGGAAGGGTATTAAAACCAGTCTGCAGGAACCAAGACCAAACTCAAGCAGCTTTCTCTTGCCTTTCAGAGCACAGGTTTGCTACAGTAAAGGCTTCTGGCTGGACTTAGGTGAGGGCCCTGGTACCTCACTGTTCACAGCTGGAAGTTAGTTCTGTGGAGGAAAATAGTTGTGGGGGTTTGGTTTGTGTGGGGTATTTTTGTTGTTGGGGGGGTTTTTTTGTGTGTGTGTGGGGGTTCTTTGTTGTTGCTTTGTGGTTTTCTGTTGGTTTTGGGGTTTTTTGGGGGAGTTGGTGTTTTTGGTGGGGTTTCTGGTTTGGTTTTGGGTTTTTTTAATTTATTTTGGGGCTGGCTTTTCTTGTTCTTTTTCTGTGAGAATAGGCAGATTTCAGAGAGGTGTCTTTCACAAATGCTGGCTGACTGAGACAGAAATCTGGCTAGCTGCTACTGTACCCCTTCCTTGTTCTTAATCCTGTAATATGCAATGAATCATTAATGAGCTCAGAGGAAAGCTTGTAGCCTCCATCAACAAAAATAGCACTTCTGCCCTCATTTTTATACCAGTATGTGAAATACCTTCACCTTTCTTTGTCCTCTCCTGTTTTCTCCCTATTCTTATTTCTTTCCTGTGCTCCATTTTCCTTATCCATCTTTTCATGCATCCTGCTCCTAGCAAACTCATCAGGCTTGCTAGATATGAACATGATAATGTCTGCTGGCACTTTTGTAATTTACTCTGCTGCAAAGGATAGCCACATGCAAAACAATGAGAAACATAAGGGTAATGAAACCACCTTTGTGTAATGATCATGTAAATCATGAAGCTGAGACTTTCGAAGAAGCCTAAAGGGCTCCTTCAAAAATTAGGATATTACTTCCTAATACAAGTTAGCTGGTCAAAAAAACCCGTCAACCAAACAACCTCCCTCACCCCCCAGAAAAAGAACAAAGCCTAAAACCAAACAAACACCCCCACCCCCACACACCCTAAACAATAAATCAAAAGCCAGCTTTTATTGAGGGAGCCCTTGAAAGACCTTATATTCGTTTTCCAGTCCAATTTTTTTTGGTCTTACTATTCCTCTCAGTGCCTCCTGTTCTGCTTTTTTGGCATACTTAGAAGAATCCTGTTCTAAAGAGCTTTTAGGAACAACATGATTCAGAACTAAGTGTGTGGCAGGGCTGATCCAGCTCCACTCAGACCACAGTTAACACATATTGATGCAGACTACCTCTGAAAAAAATGAACGTGGCTGCTGTGGATAAGCATCCAGACTAGGCAGGGAAGGGAGCGAGGAGAGGTCCTGCCTTTGGGGTCCAAGCTACTGGCTTTAAAAAATAAGCAGAAGTTGAGTGTATTTTGACACCGAAGAGGACTCTAAGGTTTATATTCCTTACTGTTTTTAAGAGCCTGATATGGAGAAAAGGTTAGGAATGTTCTGGTATTGAGTGTGTCAATGCCTGATGCCTTAGTGTTTTGCATAGGATTTCTGTGGGTGGCTGCTGAGATGTGGGAATTGAGCCTGCTCCAGGGCTCAACTGCCTCAGGAGTGAGGTTTCCCAGCTCTTTGTCTATCAGCAGGGAAATCTGCTTTTAGCTCTGTTCCTATCCAGTTCTGTTCCTATCGGTCTCTCATTGTGTTTGAAGTGTTCTCTTTGGCTACTTCTATTTTCAGTCTTTGAGACCATTAGTTTGGCTATGCTCTTTAAAACCAGGCTGACCACCACAGTGGAGGTATCTCCAGACCTAGCCAAAGCATGGATCAGTATGAAGATGCATCATGTGTCTGGCAATATGGGATGGAGAAGTTTTTATATTCACCCTTGTAGCTATGATGCATGCTGGAATTCTGGTGTTAGTCACAGAGTCATCATACTTTGAATATTTTTTTGTTATTTTAATTTATTTCTATTTAATCCTCTGCTGTCTCTGTTCCAGCATTCTCTCTGGAAATGAATAGGTGATCATTATGAGCTTTCTAAATTTTTAATTAGGTCTTATAGACTAGATAAGTGTGGTTTTCAATTATTAAAATCCCAAACTTTCTTTCTGACTTCTGGAAAAACAATGGTAAAGGAGGTGTTACCCAGGCAGTAATATGTACACTGAAATATAAGGTCAGGTACAGGCAGTTTTTAACACCACCTCTAGTTGCAGATGTCCCTGCTGACCGCAGGGGGGTTGGACTAGATGACCCTGAAAGGTCCCTTCCAACTCCAACCATTCTGTGACTCTATGATCCTGTACATTTATTCCATCTGTTAATGCTGTAGAGCAGTTTCTCACAGGCTTGGCAGGAGCTGCTTTAGGGATTGGAAGAGTGAGTAGTAAAGAGCTGTGCAGAACCCTTAAACCTGCATGGATGTAACACCCTAACTGTAGATGTTGGCCAAAGGACCACAACATCTTTGTTTTCAGTGCTGAGTTGTCATTTCCAAAGAAGACAAGAAAAACAGAAAATCACAGAATAATTCTGTGATTCTGTGACAAGAAAAATAATTTCTGATGAAGCATTCTGGTTATTTTCTTTCTGTAAGACAACTTGGGGATTTAACATGGAATTATTCTGTAGATCCACAGAAATTTTTGAGTCAAAATGTTTGGGTAGGTGTTTGTTTCCCACCCCACTTACAGGACATCACAGGAGAGACATTTTGTTTCCCAAACATCTCCATTTTTTTCCAAAACAGACAGGTTATTTCACATCTGTGCCTGAACTTGTGTCTTCAGGTAGCTTTTGACAGACCCTATGTCGTCTTTATTTGTCTCCTGTGGTGCATAGCATCACCAGAAGCTTTACAGTCTTGTGTCTTGTTGTATTCATTACAGTGGGATGCACAAACAGCTTTCTTGAAGCTTTTGTTTGAGAAGAGGATTAGAGGAGGGCAGCAGCCATCTCCTTGCCACTTCCAGATATGCTGACACAAGTTAGAAGGGCCTGTTGTTCTGCTCCCCTTCTTTGTCCTGCTGGGAGTGGATGACAGTAGAGGCAAGTGCTCACGTTAAATGACATACTAAGACCTTTCTGTATCACAATGCAGATTTCCTCTTGTTTTAGGGTTTCTGTTACACATGGTGATTTTTGTTAAGTGCTACAACATGTAGTGCTCACTTCCTCCAATTTCATTAGCTCTGTGACTATAACTTCCACTGGTCCTCTTACACAGACACATACATTTAACTGTCACTGGGGTTTAGCTTACTACCTCTGCAAATTTTGACTTATTGGAGTTCATGTTGCCACAGAAACACTTTCACTTTCAAAATTATTTAGATTTCCTTTGGGGGCAAAGGACTTTTCTGTCATTTTCATCATGCCTCTTATTTCATCTTTTAAATGAATTTCAGAGCTAGGTTGAGTACCCTACTGCGCACAATTATTGCACCAATATAAAACCTACTCATCACAAAGTCATTGCCAAAATCTAGGCAGTTATTGGTACAGTCACAAGAAAATCAACAGAAAAATCCCTGTTTGGTTTCTTTTTTTTTGCCTTAAACTGGGTCATTTACCTGACATGTAAAATATTGGCTTTAATATTTCTTTCTGCCTCATTAGCGAGTTAAATAATCCATGAGACTGTGTATATTAAAAATCAATTCCAAATATGACAATATTGCTTTTAAAAAAGCCTCACAAATCTGCCCTGTACCTTAAACTGGTAACTCAGATGTTGGTTAACAGCCAAATTCATGGAATATTCATCTGCAGTCTCATGGAGCTATGTCTTACAGCCTAATTAAAGGTAAAAATCAGGACAACCGGCGTTGTCTTTTTGGAAATTAAAAGTCCTCTTTTATGTGCTGTGGAGGTGTCAGCACTATCATAAAGACTAATTAGACATTTTACAACATCCTGGTACCAGGGAGGAAGTGGCATTGTGTGTAGTTTAAAGATTATTAAGTGTCTTTAGCACATTGGGGTTAGATTTAAAGATGCCTTCAGTGCTTGCCTGCTGTTGCCAGAGGAAGTACTTTATTGTCTCATAAGAAGAAATTGGGCTTTTTGAAGAATTAAATGCTTGTCTGTAATGACAAGCTTCCACTTCTGAAAGCCACTAAAAAGAGCCAGCAAATTGCTGTAAATGGAGCAGACCCTGTTCATGTCCACTGATAGATCTCAGCCACACAGTATCAATTTAAGCTCACCCGTTGCCTGTAGGTGCCATTTCATATTGGTTTACTCTCTGAAATACAGTCAGAAATTTCTGTTGCCTTTTCCCAATAAAAATAGATTACCCCATTGATGCATAGGCTATGCTACATTTCATTTAAGATCTCATGATTTACAAACCAGAGACATGCTCAGATCTTATGGTGGGAAAGGTAAGGACCAACTTGTTTTCATACTTTTAGTTTTTAATGCTTACATTGTTGTCACTCAGAACTTCCTTATAATCACAATCTTGCCTGGTGCTCCAAAGCTTGTTCTGGTTTTGCTTAGGTTTAGGGGTATTCACATCTCAAGTGTGAAAATCCTTGAGGTGGCTGACGTACCATCAGCTTGTGCTGACGTTCAGTAAGACTTGGACAGGATGAAGAGTTAGACAAAGAGGAACCTCATGAAGCTCAACAAGGGCAAGTGTAGCATCCTGCACCTGGGGACAAATAACGTCATCGGTCCAGTACAGCTTAGGGCATGACCTGCTGGAAAACAGTTGACAAAGAAGGACCTGGGAGAGCTGGGGGACAAGTTCACCACAGGCCAGCAATGTGCCCTTGTGGCCAAGAAAACCATGGTCTTCTGGTGTTCATTATGAAGAGTGTGACCAGCTGGTTGAGAGAGGTTCTCCTCCCCTTCTGCTCTGCCCTGGAGAGGCCACAGCTGGAGTATTGGGTCCAGTTCTGGGCTCCCTAGTTCAAGAGAGGCAAGGAACTACTGGAGAGAGTCCAGCAAAGAGCTACAAAGGTGCTGAGGGGACTGGAGCATCTTTGGGAGGAGGAAAACCTGAGAGCCCTAGGTATGCTCAGATAGTTAGAAGAGCAGTCCCAGAGGGGATGTGATCAGTGCTCATCAATATCTAAAAAGTGGGGGAAACAGGATGAGGCCAGACTCTGCTCAGTGGTGCCCAGGGACAGCCCAAGGGGCACTGGGCACAAACTGGAAGCTAGGAGGTTCCAGCTGAACAGGAGGAGAAACTTCTTTTCTGTGAGGGTGCAGAGCCCTGGCCCAGGTTGCCCAGAGAGGTTGTGGAGTCTCCTTCTGTGGAATGATTCCAACCCCAGCTGGAGGTGACCCCGGGCAACCCGTTCCAGGTGACCCTGCTTTAGCCTGGAGGCTGGACTTGGGTGATCTCTAGAGGTTCCTTCCAACCCCCTACCATTCTGTGGGGTTTTTTCTTGTTAATGCTTTAAATACCTAACAAGGAAAAAAGCAAAACAAACCACAACCCAAACAAAATCCCCCACTCCCCTCACCAAACCAAACCAAATCCCAACCCAGAATTGAACCCAAAACACAAATAACCACACACTCACTTTAATGATAGAAGAAACGTGGCAAAAATTGTGTACAATGTAGAATCTATTGTGCTAGTAAAAACCCTGAAGCATTGAGAACAAAATCTGTAGTTAGAGCATAGATTTATCTGAAGCTTTTAGCATTTATGAGTAGATCTTTAGATGAGGCATTATGAAGACATTAATCAGTGTCAGCTCTGAAGAGCCATTTCAAAAACTTCATTTAGTCTGTGAGCTTGTTGCAAAAAAATGTGTCTAGTGATGAACTGTTTAAACTGAAAGGAAAAGAGAAAGTCCTGAGGAGGGTGAGAGCAAGGAATGTTTAAGAGACTAAAACCCTTTAAAAGATTAAAAAAAAATCCAACACCCAAACATAAATGGGCACTTTGGAAACAAAATTTTCAGCCTGGTGTTTAGGGATTGACCCATGCAACACATATTAGTTAGTGTTAATGGGAAATTGTCCAGTCAAAGCTCTACCCATTACACCATAAATGTGCTCCCTAGTGTTTAATGCTGCTCCATTAACGCTCATTATGCAGCTCCACAGTGAGAAGGTAGGTGAAGGAATGTGGTACCTGAACACCCATCACACGACAGTGTAGGCCACATTCACCTCCCACTGGGCTTTGAGTTTGTTCTCTGGGGTTTGTTTTCTGGGTTTTTTTGCTTTTTTTCTTTTTGGGGCGTTACTTTTCTTTCTTTTTCTTTTTCTTTCTTTCAACAGAAATCCTGCATGAAGACTGCCCCAGAATCTTCTTGGCCGTGGAAAAGCATTGATGGAAATACATTTATGGAAATAAATTTTTATGGAAAGGCAGTCATGGCACCAGCTCATGGAATTCAAGAAGCACAATGCTCTTAGACACATGGTGTGGCTTTGGGGTTGTCCTGTGCCTACACAAGAGTTGGACAGGTGGGTTGGACTAGATGATCTTTTGAGGTCCCTTCCAACTCCTAATATTCTGTGATCCTTGTGGGTGCCTCCCAACTCAGGGTATTCTGTGATTTACTGGGTTTCCTGAGGGCCCAGTTGAATTGCTGTTGGCATGGAACCTGTGGAGGGGTAATAAATACAGCAAGAAGTTTTTTCCCTTTTCTTTTTTTTTTTCCCCTCTTTCATTTCTTTACTCTTTAAATAACCTTCATGCCAATCCCAGCTATCCTTGTGCTGATTCTGGACTTGTTTCAGCTCCAGCAGAACATAGAGGTGAGTGAGGGTAATGTAATGGAGAAAGCTGCTTGTAAATTTTCCAATAGTGTGGGGGTTTTTCCCAGTGTTTTTTTGTTGTTGTTTGTTTGCTTTTTAATTAGAAAATGCTGATTTAGCAAAACTGGACTCATGCTGACAATAAAAAGTTTAGATAAAGTTTTGCTACTCAGCAGCTCATTTTTTCAGTGATTAATCTTACAGATAACCAAATCTATGTTCAAGGTCTGGTTTCTTTACATTGGTTTATAAATAGCGGGAAAATTTCAACAGGAAATTTTGGATAATTGTCACCTCAACACAGTTGTCATCCTGCTGATGAAGACAGAGAATCTGGAATAATGTGGGCAAATGGCCAGAAGCAGGAACCTGAAGCTGCTGTGTCATTCCCTTACTGGGTGGAAGAAAAGGACCTCATATCTGTGAAAAACAGGGAAAAAAATATCTTTGTTTTGTTCCAGGTGGATGCCTACATTTTTGAAATGGCAAACTTACTCCTGGTAGGAAAACTCCTTACAGGGAGAATGTGGGAACCTAAGAACTGGGTCCAGGCCAGGGAAAGTCAATAGCAAAGGTATGAGATACAACGGTCTTTTTCAGAAGGTCTTAGTCACAGAGGAGGTGCATCTCCACCTGAGATTTGTAATTTTGTTCCAGTTTCTGTAGTTTGTTTTGTTTTCAGGTTCTGGATCTTGCATCTTAAGGAACAAATTGAAATGAGGTAAAGCAGAATGTGTTTGCCATGGACTGACTCAGCAGGAAAGCACAGTGGCAGTTACTGCTTCTTTTCTGGTCATCAAAATGGATGAAATACATAGCTACAGTCTAAACCTACTTGGGTTAATCTCTTCCTTGGAGAGTTATGATCCTTGGAACACAATTCCTTGTGGTTCCTACCACTTTTCTGAGAACTCATGCAAGGGAAACAGGCTCCTTGGGGCAGTGGTGGAGTCACCAACCCTGGAGATGTTCATAAAATATCTATTTCATGACATGGTTTAGTGGCATCTCAGTGTTGGGTCAACAGTTGGACTTGATGGTCTTAGAGGTCTTTTCTAGCCTTAACGACTCTATGAAAACTGAACTGAGGTTAATCCCCTGTTCTTTGGGGAGCTAACACAGGATTTTGTATCTTTAATGACAATACAGTTGGCTGATAAAAATTCCTTTTTCTTTTCCCAGTTTGCAAAGGGCATTTTCTTTTTACTGGCTCAGTGTGTGTGCTCTGGAGTAAACACTGCCTCGTAGTTCTTCACAACAGAAATCCCTCCAAACTGGCAGGCAGATTAATAGCACATGTTTAAGGTGCCCATTAGTTATTTCTACAATTAGTGGAAAAATGCCACAGCTCATTCTAAGGAGTTATTAGGGGCATTTCTGTAGGAATGCAATCAATTCTTTGCTCTGTGTAGTTAGCCAAAACTAGCAGAGCTAACTTAAAAAGTCCTTTTAAGGATCCTTTAGAGACAAGTAAAACTACATTTGAAAGACTTACCACAAAAATGCTGTTGATCCACTAATATGGTTGAGGCTCTGGTCTAGGGTATTTAATTTTGCCTCTTTACAATCCTTTTCTAAAGGATTTTGAAAGTTACGTTCATGAGTTTCCCCTAAGTTCCTGAAGTGGCTCATACTGATGTTTGAGTCTGCATGATGGATGCAGAGGTAAACTGTTCCTGACGAACAAGCATTTACTTCATGCTCTTCTCTGCTCCTGTTCTTACTACACACTGCAACATCTTTCCCCAAACCCATGATTACTCTCTGCCTTCATTTCAGGTTCTCTAATCTCCATGTTTTATCCCATGCCAGTCTCAGAACACTGATTACTGCTCTCAGCTGCCCAGCCTGGAATCTGCATGCCTACAATCATCACAGCCTCTCTATGGTGTAGCTCCATGACAAATAACTTTAGATAGAGTTCCTTACACCTACATTACTAGCAGTGCCACTTGTCTTTTTGCTTTGCTTGTCACCCAACACCTTAGCTCTGCTCCTCTCACATGTCAAGTATGACTCTATGATCCTTGTGGCCACCACTCCCACCTTGGTGTTGCATCCTTTGTTTTTCTAATGCCTCCTCCAAGTCCTGCTCCACTTACTGCCGCCTTCTGCCAAAAATTTGTTATAGTTTCCTAGCTAACTCGGGATCCTCAACTCTGCTTATCTGGAGTGTCACTGGAGCAGCTGAGGGAGCTGGGGTTGTTTAGTCTGGAGGAGAGGAGAAAGCCTGAAGTTGTAGGTAGGATGACAAGCCTGGCACAGCCCAAACAGTTCTAGTTGGCCAGAACATGTTTCTAGAACCCTGGAAGTCATTTAAAGCTGTTAAGATGCTCTGAACTGAGTAGACAGCTACAATCAATCTGATCTCTGATTAAAAGAACCCAAACCTCTAAGTGGGGAGGCTTGCTGAATTAAGATAAGTGTGGTAGTTAGTCACTGCTTATCCCACGTGATCTTGATGCATCAGCTCTTTGTCTTAACCACATGCAGCTTGTGGGAGAATTACTTTTCCATCTGTACTTTGTTATTGTCAATTCCAATGTAATGTTGAGCTGTTATCACAGTTTCAGCCTCATCCTGTGCTGGAGGTCCCGTAGACTTTAGGAGCTGCTTTGTTGGGCCCTTTTGATGGGTGCTCTGAATTCTAGTACACAACAGAGTAACTGTCCTCAGAGGTGTGGAATGCTCTGCATTTACACCCGTGTGTAGGAGTGTGGGTCCTTGGGGGTGTGTGTGTGTGTGTGTGTGTCTCTGCACTGTTGTTGGAGCAGAATGGCAGCCTCCCGATTAAACAGATGGATAACTGACATAACAGCTCAGGGAAATTCCTCCCCCTGCCCCATGCAGGCACTCAGTTTCTTTGTTTAAATAATACATATTTCACATTTCAATCCTAGAAAACAGGCAATTGATAAGGGCTTTATTTCTTCCAGATTTGTGTTCTTACCTGCTGGTGGGTTTCAGTCGTCCACAGCCATAGCACAATTTCTTATTACCTTATGGCTCTGAATGATGATTTTGTTTTTCCCTCCTTTTTTAACCATTCCTTTGGCAGCCCTTTGGAACACTCTTTGAAAACATCCAGACATTTTTAATAAATTATTTTGGGTCATAAATGCTGGGGGTATACTTGGCACAATCCATTCTGCTTTTAGAAGACAAATCTTCATTTTCACAGGAGCTGCTAGTATGACAGAATAATTTAGGTGCAACAGAATTTTGGGTGCAATCCAATTGCTACAGTGAAGGTACTATTAGTAACATCCTTAAATCAATACCATTTATCTTTAACTTTCTAAGCACAACTAGTTTACAGAGCTTGGGAAGAAACAGTGGTAATTGGTAAGCAGGGAGCAGTCTGCTGTGTTCCCTCTTTGTCTGTCATGCTCATGAGCTCTGATAAGACTCCTGCACATTAATTTCTTGTTCATTGAGAGTTTAACAGACCTTTTTATATTGTTAGCTTTTAAATGTGTCACACAAAACTTCTTTCTCTCCCCCTCTTTCACCAACCCTTCAATATAGCATCCCAGGTGTTCTCCTTCACTGTGTTTCATCCTTGGATCTCTTTCTTTTTTTATTTCTGAGCTGTCTTTTAGTGCTCCCAGCACCATAGCAGACCCATAGTGCGGAAGGAAGTATTCCCAAATCATGGATCAAGAAGAAATGTTGTATTTCACTCTCAACAGCATTGTTGTTCCTCAAAAAAACAACAACATTCTTGTTCCTCAAAATAGGAGCTCAAAGACTCCTCCTCTCATAATACACCAGCACCATTAGGAGTTGGGATAATATGTTGATTAAAATGCTACCTTCTTTCAGTGGCAGCTGGGAAGTATTGTTACTTTGTGCTTGTGATGGCATGGTACTGCAATAACACTCCTCCTGGATTCCCAAGCTAAAGAACCAAACTCAAACTCTATCCTTCTCTATTTCCAGGTATCCTGACCAGACACATTTCTGAGGAAGCAAATTCCAGTTTGTGCATCAGGAACAGAGGGGATCCAGCCCTTGGAGAGTCTTTGTGACTTCCCCATCTTTCTTGTCCTGAGGACTCCAGATCTGGACACAGTGCTCTAGATGTGGTCTCACCTGATCACATATGGTGCACTTTGTGCCCACCAGTCACAGAGCAGTCCTATTGTTTCCTTCCTGGGGTCCCCAGCAGAGTCCCACTATGCAACTATGGAACACTGGCACTTCTTTAGAGTGCAATGGAAACCAGCAGTTGAAGAAGGTGAGCTGATCCCATTTCAGAGACAAAAGCTGATCTGCTCTGACAGTAGAAATGTGTGTTCTGCAATTACTATCTGCAAACCTCTTTTGTGGAGGAAATAGGAATTGATTTGAAAGATTCCTTGGCATTGTATCGCTATCAAAGTGAAATTGCTTATTATCCATTTGCCATTCATCCTGAGTGTCTTTAAACCAGTTAGAATTATTTTAATTCAGCACATTCATTGCTTCCAAATTATGGACCTGTGATCTTGTTTCAATAACTCATCAGTGGCTCTCTCTTAATTTTTCTATATAATTCTGTAAAAGTAATCTTTTTCTCAAAGGGATTTAACATTTAAGAGAAGTATCAGAATCTAAAACCACCAGTTTCACTTATAGAATAAATAAATGCTAAAGTTTACTTAAAGTACCTCATCTGTGTCCTTCAAATACCATGAAAAGGACCATCTCTGAGATGGGGGAAACATAGTCTTTCCATCCACTCGAGTCTCCTGATGTTGCCCTTTGCAGTAGGTGTCCACCAAACAAAACAAGTCTAGGAACCAGACTGAAGCCATCAAGTTGGGATGCAGTCATGATGCAGCAGTCTTGTCATTGTCTTTTGTTCAGAGTGCAGCTCAAGCAAATGCTTCTCCTTTTCTTTATTGATACTGTATCATTATGACCTTAGCTTGAAGACTAATATTTTTCTCCCCTTTTATTTCTTTTCTCTTTTCTTGCCATGTTAAAGATGGATTTACAAGGCTCATTGCATTGGCTATGAGGTATGAAATTTCCACCTCTTGTATTTGGTCCAGATTTGACTATTAGTAAAAATATTTTCATTTTAAATGACAGGGGTTGGTGTTCTCAGCCTTGTGGACCCTATTCTATTTGCCATACCTGAGAAAAACTGTACTGGAAGATGGAGCCTAATGATGGAATTGGTTTTGGTGGGTGAATTCAAAACAGTGTTTTCTCTTAACTTTAAGTGCCAGTGGTATTTGATTTGGGACTTTGCAATTTGGTTTGTGATCTGATGATGCAGAGAACTTCCCCTCTCATGACCACTATAATAATTGTTACTTACAAGCAGAGTAGGTGATTTGATTCCTTTTATTGTGGTGGTTATTGTTGTTTTTTCTTGGTTTTCTGACTAAACAAATCAATTTAGCCTTGCTCTCAGATACATCTGATATGACACCTGCCTGGGCATGCTCTCCAGAACAGTGTATTTCTAATTACAAAGCCTTGGTCCCATGAAAGAGGTTACCAGAATCCAGCCCAACTGTTCTGTGTTTCAGAAGCTTGAAGATTGGCTTTAAGCTAATTACATCTTTGGACTGGGAGAACATTTTAGGACACTTGTCATGTGGTGTGTCCTCCTGCCATCCAAAAATCACAAGTTATTAGGCTTCTTTTTAATGCCTGTATATAGAAAAAGGTGAAATTTGACCTTGGCTGATGAAATCTTCTGTACTACCACAATGAAGATTTTAAACATATGAATCTATGACCGTAATCAAGCTGCTTCTCTTTTAAAATGTTAATTAAAAATGCATCTGAAAAAAAAACATTAATAAGTTAGCTGGTGACATGGTTTAATGGTGACCTGGCAGTGCTGGATGAACAGTTGGACTCAAAGTTCTTAAAGGTCTTCTCCAGCCTGAGTCTCTAATTCCATGTTTCTATGCCACCTCCTCCTTTTCCCCTTCCTTTGTAGCAATGACTTCGGGCATTGAGAAAGCCTTGCAGAAAGCAACAGAATAGAAAATTCACAGTATTTCTAAAATTCTAGCTTGAGAGTTCATTATCTCCCTCTCCTCTTCTCTCTCCTGCCATTTAAATGTTGGTGTTCTATGCCATTCTGCACCAAAAAGTGTTAAAATCAGGATAATCTCATCTGATCTGCTCTAAGAAAGGTGAAAAAGGATTAGGGATGGAGATTTATTCTCAGCCTCTATTAATTTCTTAGGCTGTTGACTTGAATTTTTCCTCTCTCTCTCTCTCTCTCTCTTTTTATTCTTTTTTAAACAACTTTTTCTTCCTCTTTCCCAGCTCTGGGTCAGGGCAGGCTGGAGGAGGGACCTGCTGAACACGAGCTGCTGGTGGGAACCCCGTGGAGCGGGTTGCTGCCAGGGGCAGGAAATGGAACACATGCCTTCCACCAAGGCACATTTCTTTCTCTAATCAGATCAGCAGTCATGCAGGGAGAAGTGGCACTGACAAAACGTCAAGAACTCAATCCTCACACGCACATGGGTTCCAACTGGAACTAGGAGTGGATTTCTGCCCCAGAGGAGGAAACAACCATGGCCAAAACGGTGTTGTACATCATGATTAGAGCTGTAAGGAACACTTCATTTAACCCAAAGAGTGGCAAGCCTTCAGATTGTAAGTACCTGACCCAAGCTGCCTCATGGAAAGTTGAAGTGAACTTAATTAGCAGCTTCAGCTTGTTGTGTTTCTGGTCATGCTGTATGGCTGCTCTGAGGAATACCTGTTCTGCAGAGCTTTGGCTCAAGGGCTGTTAAGCTTTAAATAAATCAATTCTATTCATTTATAAGCTTTCACATTAGTACTTTATCAAGTAAATATATAGCCACATATATTTTTGCCAAGTTTGAAGTCATGGTTTCCCTCTTTTTTCTTTTCTTTAGTGCTCTTAGCTTTTATCTTGGGACTTGGCAACAGAGTGCACTGTTTGTCCATCCTAGAGCAAAGAGAAAAGCAGAGATGCTCTTGTAGCTCTCATTGGTATGCATCACGTGCAGCTCTGGATTCTGCCATGCTGCAGCACTGTAGGCATATAAACCACTCCATTTCCTGGATTCCACACTGTGTATATTTTACATAGAAGATGAAAGCCACTGGAATTTGTCCTAGATTAGCTCCCTGAAATGAAAAGCACTGGGAATATATTTCTATCTCTTCAGGACAGAAAAATTCTGGGATAAGAATTTGATAGCAAAAGTACTATAGCAGTTCTGTGGACCCTAGGTGTAAGGCATAATTTCAGGTGCATAGCTCAGAATAACTTGTAAACTGTTAAAAAATAATTAAGGAATTGCTTCACCATCAATCTGTCATTTGATTTGCTTGGATACTTTAGCATTTAACTGCTATTAGCCAAATGCTAATATTTCCATCACATAAGAACAAGTTAACAAGAAATTCTCTAAGGAGGAAAATATGGTTTAAAAATACAACTTTGAAGTTTAGGAGTAAATAAAGATGAAAGATGTGAAGAGTTATGATGACTCCCCTATATAAAGAAGAAAGGGAATGATTAAGTCTGTTGAGAGTGTTTGAAGGATTATATACCTGTTTATGAAGAAATGTGAATATTACTGTGGTTTTTTTATTCTGGTTTTCCTTAATGTGTTCAAAATAGTGATATGTGAAATGAAATACACCTTAAATTAACTTGTGAAACTCACTGCTGAAAGATACTGTTAGAGGCAGAACATAGTCATAGCTGCTAAAAGGCAAGATGGTTTTTATCAGTGCATATAGTTACAACAGGTGACACAAAGGGCTTGAGATCTGTGATAAAGCATGTGCTGAGTGAATTTATTGTTTGACAGACTATTTTACAGTTGCCTCTTTCACTGTTACCTGTATCACCTTGATATGAACCATGCCACTGCTGTCAGTGAGAGGACACCACGCCACCTGCTTCTGAGGGACTTTCACATAGAACTTCTTCTGAAGTATGTAATATGGATGTGCACCAGGTGAGAAAAGCTACTTGTGTGGAGATTTCACAGCATCTTTGGAGGCCTCTAACATTGAAAAATCCAACTTCTAGAATCTTTTTTTTCAAAACCAAAGAAAGCTATTTTTTCTATGAAAGTTTTAAGATATCACCATTTAGCATTTGTTGTTTGACACTCACAAACCTAACAGGTGCTTCACAGGCTGCCAAGAGAGCATGCAAAACTTTTTCTCTTCAGACCAAGCACAATGTAATTAAATGTACCTGGAGGTGTTTAAAAATCATAGAGATGTGGCACTTAGTCACATGTTTTAGTGGCATGGTGGTAATAGGTTGATGGTTGGACTTGATGATCTTAGAGATCTCTGCCAACCTTATTGATTCTGTGAGGCTGAGGGTCATTCCTTCTTGTGCATCCTGAGACTTCAGGCACAAAGAAAGGCTGCTGGAATGTCTTCTTGTACACTTGACACAAGGCATCCTATCCATGGGCTCTAATATTTGGAGATAGTGGTGAGCATGGCAGTGTTAGGTGGACAGTTGGACTCGATGATCTCAGAGGTCTTTTCCAGCCATTATTATTCTGTGAGATCAATTTAGTAGCTAATTACTTCCAGCACTAGTGGAAGCTAACTCTGAACCTTGTGTACTTTGTTAATTCTTTTTCAGCAAAACACAACCACTGAGAAAACTTTGCATTGGCTGCACATATTATTTGCCCTTTTTCTAAAATATATCCATGACAATTAACTGTCTACTTCTTAATAGCTCTGGTTTGCATTGCTGTGGAGAATAAACTCACTGTTGAGGAAGCAAGGGCACTGAAACAGGAACATGATGGCATGTTCTGATCTACGGAAAAAAAATAACATCTGCTGTATACATAACTGTATTGATCTGCTGCTGATAGAGGCAATATATTACACTGCTACAGTACTTTCAGTCTTAACTACCTCTTTGGTACCCAGGGTGGCTCCATGGACTGCTGTAAAGATGGCCTGAAGGAGAAACCTGAAGTGGTGATGGAGGAGCTTTTTCAGATGCATGACCTTTAACATCAATTTACCTGTTAACATAATTTGTTTTAATGCTGTGAAGATTTCAGGGTCTGATACTTGCAAATGTATGTTATCTAATATGTCTTTTAATACACAGTCAAGCTACATAACTGGCATCTAATGGCTTGGTGTATGCCTGTTGGTTTTGGAATGGGTTATTTTGATTCCTTGCTTTCCTTCCTCTGTCATCAGGCAGAATAAACCTAAATTCAAAATTTAAAGAGGCTGGGGGAAAGGGGAAGTTTGAGGGTGGGAAGGCAAGAGAAAGAGAGGCTAGCAGTCAGTCAGCTCAGCATGCCAAGGCTTATCCCAAAGCAATTTTTACAGCTGCACTTTTAACTCAAAAAAAAAAAAAAGGGGGGTTATAATGGAGATTTGAACCATCCCTTAACAATAGAAGAGCAGCTGGGTACTGCTAGCATATCAGAGGTTGCTGAGCATTGCAGTTTGAATGAAACTGTCTGCCCAACTCTAAAAGAAGATGTCAAGTGTAGACCCTCTCTCACAGAAAATAAGAGGGGGGAAAAATAGCCTTATTGATCCTTTTAGCTGGTAACAGATAGGAATCAACCCCAAAAGTATATTCTCTAGCATTCAAGTTAGATAAATGTCAAGAGCTGCAATTGATCTGGAGTTTCACTGCAAAACTTCCTGGCCATAGAATATTAGAGACTGGTATTGAAGAATAATGTTCTGCAGAGAGGTTTTTATCATGTTTTCAGTGAGAAAAACTCCTTTCTACAGGAACCTACCTGAAGCATGGGTGTTAGAGCATATGATACTGGTAGGAGTCAGCCCAGCTGGGCAGAATTCCCTAGACTTTAGAGAAGGAGTGAAAGAATTGGATTAGTTCTGGTGTAGGATTTGGCTTGTTGGATGGATTTGCTCAGTTTTGCCATCTTTTTCTGCAAAGCACCAGTTATCCTCAATTAGAAGATGCCTTGTTTTGTGATGCTTCTGTAAGAGCAACTGCAATGAACAGCTTGCTCCATGACCTCTGATAACTGCTTTAACAAAAGATTATTGGCTTCTCTTTCATTCTAGGGCATGAAGTAGATAACCCTTACCTCATCCTCTCGTATCATCAGGAACCTCTCTGCTTGACTGGATCTGCCCAGAAAAGACTGAAGGCTACATTTCTGAATCTGCTACAATCAAATACAGAGCTGTCTTTGACTTGAAGCTCCTGGGGGACTCCTGCTAAAAGGGATGGCACAACTGGCATGGAGCTGAGTGGTGGCAGGACCAAAGCCCTTGTGCAGTAGAGTGATTATTCCCTGTGCCCATCTAGTGAGCCAGGCTGAAGAACATCTCGAGATTGTCACAGGTTGGATGTCATAAATAGCAGTGTAAGGACTGTATTGGTTCTGGTGGTAACATAGTTACAGATTTATTGCAACAGGCACTTGAACATAGAATTATTAAGGTTAGTGCAGGGAAAATAAAAACCCTCTGTGTGTGGACAGAAAGAACTAGAGGGTGTCTTAGGAAGTATTTCAACTCTTCTGAAGTATCTTATCTCCACAATGACTTATTTCATCCTTTGATTCTTTCCCTCCTCAAAGGTTTTATTTTTGGTGGCAGGGGGAGTGTGGAAATGAACAAATCAGATAATTAGTAAGAACTGGGAGGATTAAGCAATCTGATACCCCAAAGCAAGAGGAGTTTTCTCAGTCTGTCTCTTCTTTTGAGGGTAGAAGAGGTCTTCAAGCAAAGTCCATAGATCTGAGAGCTTTCAAATCTTACCAGAAGCTGAACATATTCATACTGCTGGCCCACATAGAGGTATTTGTTCTCAACTTCAGAGGTTTCAGTGTCTTAATAAGATTCCTCTTTCCAGTTAAATGCACAACAAATCTATCTGCAGATATATACACATATATTTAATAGATGATTATATCAGGCACAACAACAGCTCTTCTTGAATTATCTCTTATGAGTGATTGATCCTATCTTCAGGGGCTGTACTGCATGAAGGAGGATATCTAGAAAAGTTATCTAGAAAAAAATTGAGTTGGAACATTTGCTATAATAGTATAACTATTTTTGACCTCATAGTATGTGGATACATTTAATATAGTGACTAATAAAATGTGTCTGGATGGCACTGGGCTGCCAAATCCATCTCTAACTAAAATAAGCCAGTTTTTATTAACCAAATACAACAGGACATGTGGCAAAAGTGATATATGTTAGTATGCATGTTATTGCTTAGCCTTCAGGAGAGTCAAGAACCTTTTTGTATGTCAGACTTAATGGTTAGATCTCCAAAAACTTACAAGCTTTATGTGAGGATCCAAAAGGCTCCAGAACTGTTGGTACAGAACTCTTGGCAACTCCTTCCCTCAAGGTACATCCTTAGTAAAGAATCACAAAATGGTTTATGCTGGAAGGGACCTTTCAAGGTCATCTAGTTCAACCTCCCCTGCAATAAGCAGGGACATCAGCTAGATCAGGTTGTTCAGAGCCCCAAACAACCTGACCTTGAAGACCTCCAGGGTTGGAGCATCCACCACCTCTCTGTATGTATGTATGTTCTACATAGAAACATATACATGTCCTACGTATGTCCCCTAAAGAGTTAATTTCCACACCCAAGGTTAAGACCAAGCATTGAAAGAAAAACACAGTAAGAAGTGTCCAAGAGGGGGAAAAAAGACTGCATTAGAACTCAGCTTCTGCAAAATCTAAGAAAATGAGCTTTGTTTCATGAAAATTCGAGATTATAATGAATAGCAGAGCACTTATTTTCCAAATGAATGGCTGCTAAATATAGCTCTGCCATCAGAAGCTTCCCAGATAGTAGATCTCTAGATAAATGAACAACCTGCCTTTATCCTTGAAATTCTATTCTTTAAAACATACTTTTTATTCTTCAAAATAACTGCTAACAGAGCTCACTGGCTGGCCAGGCCAAATGAAAGCCTTCTCTGAGCTGGCTCTCACAGCTTAGACTTTGCAGCAGTGCTTCCACTTGCTTTGAGCTGTGAATTGCTGTAGAATTGGAAAGAAAGGAGCTTAGGACTCGGAATTACAAATGTTTGTCCCCTTCCCAAAGTCTGGTATTAAAGATCAGAGCAAACTTGGGAAATGATTCATGAGATACCACTACCCTCCTTCTCCCCTGAGCTCCCTGGTTCCTCCATTCCTTACACACATCAACGTGGTCTTTTATTGCTCTTTAATAATAAATGGTATTTTGTTTGCCTACCTGACACTTTTATTAAGTTCACTTTGGTGTGTATGTGCACATGTTTCTCCAGGCTTGATTTCTCCCCAACACCCCCCAAATATAAAAGGGGGAGGAGGAGAAAAAGCACAGCTTTATTTGAAGAGAATTTGTCCCTAATCTGTTGCAGCTGCAGGGGACCCTTCGGCCAATTAAAGAGAACAGGCTTTGGCTCCTTCCCAAATGAGGCAACCACATGTTTCACTTGGATTGGTCACCTCATGGGAATGGTGGGTCATGGGGGCATCTGGTTGTCATTTCCTCTCTGGTCAGCATGAGGCAAGCATACAGCACTAAGGAGGGGGGATAAAATTGTATGTTTTCTTTATCTCCTGTCCTGTCCTACAGCATCAAAAGGTCTAGCAGCATCTAGTCAGAGTAGGAGTCTCCTACAACATGAGGCAGTCTGGGATTTGGGAATGACGGCTTTGTGTTTGGTTTGCTGTGATTAGAAGAGCAGACTGAGAAGGGATCTTCTCAATGTTTATTAATATCTAAAGGGTGGGGGCAAGAGGCTGGGGCCAGACTTTCCTCAGTGGTGCCTAGTGATGAAACAAGGGGCACTGGGCACAAACTGAAACCCAGGAGGTTCCATCTGAGCAGGAGGAGAAACTTGTTTGCTGTGAAGGTGCCAGAGCCCTAGCCCAGGCTGCCCAGAGAGGTTGTGGGGTCTCCTTCTGTAGAGAGATTCCAAAGCCTCCTGGAGGTGATCCTGGGCAACCTGCTCTGGGTGATCCCGCTTTGATAGGGGTTCAGACTAGATGATCTCCAGAGGTCCTTTCCAACCTTTATCATGCTGGCATTCTGTGATTAACTTATTTCTGTCTCTGCTACCGTAGCGTAAATGTGAAGGTTCTGTTAATGTAAAGGAATTTTGGTAGTCTGTGGTGGTTGGACTGATTGGAGAGGTTCTCTCCTAGGTAGAAAACATGTTTTCTCTACAAGGCAACAGCCTCTTCTTCTATAGACAAATGAAAGGCCAAGAGCTGTTGGGTACTAGAGGTTTGATACAAGCGTAAGAAGACATTGTGATCTCCAGTGTCTCAAATGAGTGAGGTACTTTACTGTTCAGCAAATAGTGAAGATCATGAATGATGAACAATTTCACTAGCTGATCTGTAGCTTAATTGATTCCCAAACTGCACATCCGCCAAGGGCTGGAGGGAAACACAGGCTGCCAGAGCCATCATGGCCAGGCTGTCCTCACAAAATCAGAAACATCTGGTTTCAACTAAACTCAGGCACTAATAAACTAATGCTCATCATGGAGGGGGAAATGCCTCCATGAACTAGGCAGGGCATTGAACTCCTTTCCCTCTGAATGTGGCTGGCCCCCAGTTTTCAAACTGTTATGCTTAAGCTAGGCTGGTTATTTAGCTTCGTTAATGAAGCAGTATCAATGGTGAAAGGTTTTCTTGATCTGAGGCTTTCATCTTCTCCATACGATGAATTTGGGGTTGTAACTTTTCCATTCCAGGCTCCTGAGCGTGGCAGTAGCTAAGGATTCAAGAACAAGTCTCTGGTGTGGCAGCTGAGTTGATAAATGTGTTTTCTTAGCCAGGGTGAGTGCAGCTGGTGCTGTTGAAGAGGCTGTGAGGCTCCCAAAATATTGTGTGGGAGAAGGAGAGCACACATGGAGCAGCTGATGAACCATGGCCACCTCCTTGCAAGTCTTAGCCCTGATCAGAGGCTACAAAGGAAGCAATGGGTTGTTCCCCACATGGTGGAACACAGAAGGTCATGCCATGGCCTAGGGGGATGGGTCAGTAGCAGACCTGGCACAAGTTTTGTGGGGAGAGAAGTCAAAAGTGATGGACACGTGGAGTTATGAGTGTGTGCTATTCATGGCAGGCATTTTGTTCAGAAATAGTTACTCCAGTCTATGAAACCTTTAATTATTTTATAGAAAAAGAAGAAAGACCAAGTTTTAATTTCTCCCTGGCCTCATTAACTCCTTTCTTGTCTTTCCTCCAGAAGAGTTTTATTTTTCTGGAAGCTCCCTTGTCTGAAGCCCAAAGCCCTTACTTATACTGTGTTGCAGTTGAATGGGAGGTAACAAAACTCTTGCCGTGACTTTGATGTCCTTTTACAATCCAAAGCTCTGTCTACAGCACTGTTAATAAGGTCTTGCATAATGAAATAATTATCTCCTCTGATACACATTTAGTTCTCCAGTTACTGCCGTTTGTTAGCAAAGTTAAAGGCCATTTTACAATTGTGGTTAAATGCACTTAGTATGGTTTTCTTCCAGGCTGGGAGCTGAGATAAACCAGGAGAACTCAGAATATAGATGTCATCCTTTTTGATACCTCAGAAAGAAACTTTTCTCAATCTTCATTTGCCTCTAGAAAATGTCAAAGGCTTCCCTGGAGAGCAGATTATTTACGTCCACAGTCATTTTGGCACTAGGTGTGTGATCAAAGATGGTGATTGTGCCAATATATTCTGGTATAATTTAACCTACCCTCATGGGTCCTTTGAGGTTGATGATATGGCTGAGGAGCCAGTAAAGCAGATCTAGTCAGTCTGGCAGTGTAATCTTGATTAAAACCAAGATGAGATTTCACATAGAACTCTGGAACAGGAGTTCATAAGCCCTATTTAATCTCAGAAAGGAGAAAAAGAAAACAACAACCAACCAAACAAAACCCCTAAACCAAAGCAAAAAACCAAGAAAGCCCACAAAAAGAACCCCAAAAATAAAAAAAAAGCACCCAACCACAAAACCTGAAGCTTCCTGGGTAACTATTAGAAGAGATAGCAAACTCAACAGAAGCATTTGATATTTTTTCTTTTTTTAAATTTTTTTTGCCTGCAGATGCTTTTGATCTAGAGAATCTAGATGGAAGTTTGCCCCCAGTATTTCTAAAACATAGTAATTTCTGAATGCACTGTTTGTCTAGAGTAGCTGGTGTAATAAAAACAAGTGACAAAATCCTGATCCTTTGCAGATCAGAGTCAGATTTTTCTTGCAGAGTCTACAATTTTCCTCCTGTATTCTGTGGTTAGAGATGCCAGTTCCAATGAATTCTCAAATTAGAAAATGAGAGAGGACTGAAGCTAAAACTAAACCATCTCTGTTTTAAAATATAGACTTCTGAATCTTTCAATGTTAGCATGATTTAGAGATGCCTTTAATCCACTTGCAATTTAGCAGTATTGCCACAATAAATGGCAGATAATAAATAATTGTAGGGCATGTGGTTTAATTTTCCGAATACTGCAGTTGCTGTATCTCAAACACTGTCCCTCAAGCTGCTTTGCAATCTCTTTACTGGGTGATATCAGAGCTGAAGATAAACAAAGTATGGCCTTTTGACCTGTAAAGTTTGATTGGCATCATGTTAAGCTAACATACTTCTACCCTAGGAAAACATGAAGGCAGCTTTTCCAAGGCAGAAGGAAAACTGCAGGGCTTTTTGGATAAGGTCATGTTCATCTTCCTTTCCTTCCTCTTAGAAAACATGATTTGTAACATCTTCCAGAAGCACTGAGAAATGACAACTTTGCTCTGCATTACTGGAGTTTGTCTCAGATTCAATATCAACAGCGCAAAACTTGACTGGGAGGAGTCTGTGAAGCTGCTGGAGTTGAAGGTACCTGGCATGGGGATGAGACGTGGTTTTGTCTGCCTAGGTTATCATATAGGTAACCATTGACTCATCTTCTGTCTCCTTTACATTGCCTCAGATCAGGTGAGGGTTACATCATGCAAACTGAAGCATTTGTTGCCTGTCCTTCAAGGTTCAAGTAAGGCCCAGTTTGGACACTTACTTCAAAAATGTCTGTATGAAACTAGCCTTGAACCCTTAAAATTGACTTTCCTCTTCAATTTCTCTTGAGAGCAGCAAAGTGGTGCTAAAGTCCCTGCTGAAAACAGCATCTGGCAGGGTTAGCCCTTCACATCCTGATCCTACACTCAGTTACATACATCATTTTTGCAGGGAAAAGCTTCTACTGGAAATGACTCTGTGTGTAAAATGGCCCCAGATATGTTTATGGGATGTCAGGCTCTTGTGCATTGGAAAAAAAATGACAATTCAGCCATGAATTAGAATAGAAGAAAATTATTCTGACAAGTTGCAGGATCTCTATAGTCACTGTGAACACTTCTGTGGGATTTATGAGAGAATTATGTACCTTTTAGAGATCTCTCTATGTAAGCAAGGGGAACAATATTTTTTGCTGCATTAGTTTTGTGATTTTAGGAAAATGTCTGCATCCATCAAGATGCAGTAACATACACTTCTTAGAATCATAGAATCATTTTGGTTCTGTGGAAGAGATGTTTAAGATCCTCAAGTCTAACCATTAACCTAACACTACCAGGTCACCATTAAGCCACGTTCCTCAGCACCACATCTACATGTCTTTTTAATCTCCCCAGGGATGGTGACTCCACCACTGCCCTGGGCAGCTTGGGCCAGGGCATCAAAATCTTTTTGGTGAAGAAATTTTTCATAATGTCCAACCTGAACTTCCCCTGGTGCAACTCCAGGCCATTTCCTCTTTTTCTATCACCTGGGAGAAGAGAGTGACCCCCCCCCTAGCTCACTCCAACCTCCTTTCAGGACCTTGTAGAGAGTGAGGTGGTTTCCCCTTCCTGTTGTCCAGGCTAACCAACCCCAGTTCCCTCAGCTGCTCCTCACAACACTTGTTCTCTAGACTATTTCTTGGTCTAGCTGATCACTTCTCTCTCTGCTAAAATCTCTGATCCAATACCTCAGGAGGTAATTATGACCTAATGCTGAACTCCCAACCCAGTGCTTGGCTCTGTGGTGCACCAGACTGGAACCTAAGTGATGTCAAACCCTGAGGAGAACAACTTTTTTCACCAGGGTCTGTTCAGGTTCATTTCCACGGTCTAAGAAGCCCTGAGATAGAAAAGTAAACAGATGGAATGTGGTTTTGGTTGGTTTGGCTTTTTTTAGTCACTAAATAGATGGAAACAAGGAAAACAACATCACAAAAACTGAAACCAAGCTCCCATGAGGATGTGTTGACAAAAATCAGTGAGCAGTCCAAGAGGGTGGACTTGATTTGGTGATCCAGAGTGCTGGTGTCCTCTTTACGAAGAAAAAGGAGTTCTCCCTCCTCTTAAGGTTATTGATTCAGTAAGTGACAGTGGGATATTTTACCCCAGCAGACTACAATTTGGGATGGCAGTTTGGAAGATGGCTGAAAGCTGATTCAGGTCAAATCTGTATCTGGAGCTGGTTTGAGGAGATGAACAGATGAGCAATCTGGAACGGAGGTGGCATATTTACAGTTTGTTTGCACAAGAGCTCTGGTGAGCAGACACTGTTTGTTTGGACAAGTGCTACTGGATTTCAGAGCTGGCCTCCAGGTCAATGTCAACACTTACCACTGTGGGTGGAAAAGGCTTTCAGGAATGTTCTACCCAGGATTTTCCCATATTTGCCTGAGAGCTGGTAGATGTCATCCGGTAGAATAAAGATGTCACTGGTGTCATGCTTTCTGTGTTTGGTGGTTGAAATATGATGGCAAGAACTTCCCAATGTCTCTGCTTGTTGGGTGCAAGTGAGGTGCATCCATTTTCCCCACAATCCATGTGAAAATGAGCAAATCCTAAACTCACAAGTTAATGGGGTCAGCAGCAAAGTCTTACAGTCTTTTTGAGTACCATTTCTTCCATCCTCATGCTTCCCTAAGTGGATTTGACAAGGGATAGCAAAGGAATACTGATAGTAAAGATATCTAGTGGAAGGTGTCCCTGTCTATGGGTGGGGGGGGGCTGTAACTAGATGACCTTTAAGGTCCCTTCCAACCCAACCCATTCTATGATTAAGGAGACCCCTAATGAGTTGTGAATGGAAGTAATGGGATTTTTTTGTCTCTTATGGATTTTAAGAACTGA
Source organism: Galbula dea (assembly GCA_013399015.1). Taxonomy (NCBI): domain Eukaryota; kingdom Metazoa; phylum Chordata; class Aves; order Piciformes; family Galbulidae; genus Galbula; species Galbula dea. The sequence continues at coordinate 1,061,093 of VWZX01001133.1, read as the reverse complement.
GATGAAAGGGAACTCCTAAGGACATTTAGATAACAGATGGATTATGTCAGTCTTTTTGTTGGATATTCAGTATCATTATGAATATCATCAAGTTTAAGATAAGCTAGCAGGGGATAAAGAATCCTTTATCTAGGAGATGCATGAACAATATTGGAAATAATGTAGAAAATAGAGGACTTTCAAAATCTGGAAATTATCCCTACTAAAGATGTTTGAAATTAGTTTAGAGACTGGTATCTGTGGTGATAGTGTGGGGAATAAACCAGAAGGAAACAGGAATATGGTCATGGTGACCTCAGTGGATGGTTTTCCAGACCTGCTTGGCTTTCACATGCAGGACATGGGCAAGAAGTGGATGTGCACAGTTCTAAGGAATGAGAAAGTTATTTAGTGTGGCCAAAACGTGTGGAAACTTATCTGCAGTTTTGATTTCACCATGGGTCCTGATCTAGCAGATTTCTGGAGATTCATTAACAAAACAGAGACCTAAGATAGAAAAATCAAAAGAACTATATATAAAAGTTCTCTCAGAAGGATTTGCTGTTTCCTAATCCTACTTATTGTAATTACATTCAAACTAAACTTGAATTACATGATTAATCCCTGATCTTGCAAATTAGAGATTATTTCCAGTACTAACTGAGGTCTCTGTTATGCAGGACCTGAATTTCACAAAGGTGATATTCTGCAATGTGCAGCTCTATGAAATCAAGAGAATGAGGTAAAACAAGGTCTAGCTGTGCTTTTGGTAGTGAAACCTCTAGGAGGCTCAGGATCTATTTTGAGTGAACTCTGCAAATATGATTGGTGATGTAAATTGCTAAGACACAAGCTTAAAAATCTACCAGAGAAAAATACTTCAGGTTCTGTGGTGTTTGGTGGGGTTTATTTTGGTTTGGTTTTCTTTCTTTTTTTTTTTTTTTTTTTTTTTTGTTGATTTTGTTTGTTTTTGAATAAAGTAGCAAACCTCTGAGTATCTAAAGCAACATATTTAATTTCAACATATTTTAGATTCAGTAATTCTTTGTTTAACCAACAAGTTCTCCCCTCAGGATCATGGTTTCCTTTTATTGCCTATTCCCCCTTATTTTCTGTGGGAGAATAGAGCAGAAAAACACCTCATGATCTGTATAGAAAGATGCACTTTAATTTCCAGCCTTTAATATGAGAGCCTTTCTGGAAAGATTACTGTTTTTTCCAGAGTAATAAAACAAATTGCAGAACCCTGGAGAAACTACCAACACCTCTAAGCAAGGCTTGCCCTGACTGTCACTCCCTTGAACTCCAGAACTCCATGTGATAGAAAATTCCCAGTTTTCCCACTTGTATCTCACCAAGAGAGATAACCCAAGAGGGTTATCAGGCATGGGCACAGGCTGCCCAAGGAGTGGTGGCATCACCATCCCTGGAGGTGTTCAAAAAACATGAAGATGTGGTGCTTGGGGCCATGGTTTAGTGGTGAGCATGGGAGTGTTGGGTGGGTGAGTGGGTGGATTTGATGATCTCAGAGGGCTTTTCCAACCATAATGATTGTTTGCACCAGACTTTCTTATCCTTGATGACTTTATTACCTAACATTCTGCTCAGGCACAACAAGGCTGTTTGCTCAGTCTGTACTCAGGGGGGTTTTTGGGTTTTGCCTAACTCTGCTTTCTGTTATTTCACCTCCTGAACTTGTGCATGAATCAGACTCTTTCTGAGGATATAGGTAGAAGAACAATCTTTGCAGAACTCAACAGCTATGAACAGAATCTTTCCCTTCTTTACTCAATCACATTACTGATGGATTTTACTGGGGGGAACCAGAAAATCCTTGGGAAACTGCATTGTAAAGATCTATTACAAACCAGTTAACAAGGACATTTCATGTAATCTAATTTTAATTTACATAACCTTTAAAAATTGGATTATTAGGGCTTAGGCACTGGAATACATGAGTGGAGCTGGGTGCATCCCTGCTCATAGCACACCAGTCACTTATCCACTGAAGAGAGTGCAACAGTTCATCTCCTGCTGTGAGGACTGGCTGTGGATTTGTGGTGTTTGATTTTGGAAGCACAACCTGGATGTAGCAAACTGAGAAGTGTCTCAGGAAAGAGTTAATTTCGTAACAGAAATTCTGTTTCCCAACTCCCTGCTAGAAAGGATTAAGTAAGAACTTGCTAATTGGTGAAGGTGGGAGGGATTTGTAGGCAGAGCAGGTGATAATATAACTGGTAGAGATTAGAGAGTAATTCTGTGGAAGCAGGAGCTGCCTGCCAGGTGAGAAGGGTGCACAATGAGATGGAGTAAAGGGGTGACTGCTGTGGAGGGGTTAAGGAAGGGCTTAGAGAGGGCGGATGCTGCTTCCACAGTGAGGGTGGTGAGACCTTGGCCCAGGTAGCCCAGAGAGGTGGGAGATGTGCCATCCCCAGAACCACTCCAGGTCAGGTTGTCTGGGGCTCTGAGCAACCTGATCTAGTTGGAGATGTCCCTGCTGACTGCAGGGGGATTGCACTAGATGACCTTGAAAGATCCCTTCCTACCCAACCCGGTCTGTAATTCTATGATATGCTCTGAAGCACCAAGTGAACATAGCTCTAAGTAGTACTTTGCTCAGGAGGGTTTGTATGTAAGGGGAGAAAGCAGTAGTGAAGGAAGGTTGTTGTCTTTTTACAGTCTTCAAGCATGACTTCATGCTCCTGTGTTATGTTTGACCACTGTCTGATGTTGAGTATCCTGTTAATACTCATCAGGATGAATGAGCAAGAATCCTTCTTTGGTGAGATGTCCTTGCAATAAAAGTTCTTGACATAAATGTTTTCTGCTCTACAAAAGTCAGGTTTTACAGAATCATTAGGGTTGGAAGAGACCTCTAATATCACAAAGTCCAACCAGCAATCTGTCACCACCATGCCACTAAACCGTGCCCCTGAGTACCTTTTTTCTCAGCCCCTCCAGGGATGGTGACTCCACCACTGCCCTGGGCAGCCTGGGCCAATGCCTAACAACTCTTTTAGGAAATAAATTTTTCCTAATATCCAATCTAAACCTCCCCTGGAGCAACTTGGGGTCATTTCCTCTCATCCTTCTGCTCCAGTTCTGGCTGCATTTTGACCAAATCCTTGGTATCAGCCAGAGCTTTAGAGGCTGTGGGGATTGGTGAGAGTACTTTGTTATTCCCAAGTACAGGCACTGAAGAGTAATTCTGTCATTACATATTTTAATACAAATCACAGCTTCCTGAGGAGCAACTATAAATAAGCCTCTGCTGCTGTGTGCATAGCAGGCAGGTGAGTGTTGTGCTCTCACAGAGCAGCTCCATCACTGAGAAACAGATGCTCCTACGTTCTAGCCCTGATTCTGGTCTTCATGTGCATGCTTGAGTGATTGCCTGCATCAGTGACTGGGAACTGATGATTTAGTGCCTGGGATTGTGCAGAAGGGAGAAAAACACTACAGAAAGTGTTTGAGGAGGTGTGTCCTTGCTCTGCTTCCTTCTCATCAGGTGTAGGTAGTGTGCCCTGTTGAACTGTCCCTGGGTAAATATATGGTTCATATAAAAGGGGTGCTAGTGCTTGGATGTTCTGTTTTCTTATTGAATGGTGTATGATTCTTTCAATATTACACTGTAATAAAATGATATCTTTTACTTCTTTGATGGGGAGGTAATGGTGATGTGTTTAAAGCCTTAACCATCAGCTGGGGCTTTCTGCTGGTCTCAGCTGTTAGCATGGACAAGCTGATGGAGTTGTTTCCTTTGATATCACTGTAATCTTTATTAACAACAGAAATGCTGCTAGCTAGAGATGATGATGGTGTTGTAACAATAGGATGGTAATGCAGGGCTTTCACAGTGGCACAAAGAAAAGTGAACTGTGTTATATCAATGGGTTTGAAATGCATGACTCTGTGCTAGGAAACAGACCATTATAATCATACCTTAAGCACTAGTTATTTCTAGGGTATGTTGTAGGCATCTATCCTTCCAGAGATGTTAGGGAAGGTAACTTCATCTTTAAACAAGGCTGTTTCTTTCATTTCTAGGAGTTATCAAAGCATTTAGTGGAATAGGAATGCTGTAATTTTGGTATATTTTAAGAAACAGGAATTCATTTTAGTATTATAACATTAACATTCCTTGGTAGGTGACTGCTGGGGGTTTAAGACACAATTCTTTAAAACAGGAGGTGTACAAGGAAATGAAAGTGGCTCCCACTTCCCTTTGGGCAAACAGATCACAGCTGTTCACCAAATCAAGTGTAACCTCTGACGGCTGAAGATCCTAAATGTAAGAAACCGGATGGAAAATGTCCCTGCCTGACTCCTGGATAACAGGTAAGGAACCTGCTCTCCAGCAAATGCCTGGGACTGGGTCACTCTGTAGAACATCTGGTGTGACTTTACGGTGGGAGCAGCATCTCAGCAGGTTTAGGCTCAACTACAAGAGTCAGGAGCTTTGTCAAGTGCATTTGGAGCTTCCTGAGGGTTTCAGGTTCAAAAAGAAGTCTTGGTAGCTCTCTAGGTCTGTTGTAACACAAACATGAACACAGCCTGGGAATGGCATCCACCCAGACGTGGTAAAGAGCTGCAGCTGCTAAAAGCATTTCTGCCTCCAAGAGACAGAGTTAACTGCAGGTATGGGGCATTGCTTGTTCCTCTGGGACATGTGTTGTGGCCCTAACAAGAAACCAAGATTTTATCTTAGAATATGAGGGAGATCAGGGCTGGGTGCAAGATAGCTTTGCTGGTGGTGTGGAGGTTGGAAGACATAAGTCTTCCCCCTTCTTAGCAGTTGGGAGTATCATATTAAACATAGCACTTCTTAGGGAGAAAACTTGTTAAAGTTGTAATAGGTCAAGTTGTAGCTGTACTGGGAAAGAGATTTTTATTTCATTATTTTCGATGCCAATTAGTTTCCTTTACATTGAAACTAGCCTCAACCTGGGCCATCCAAACTAATTAAACATGAAAACATTAGTGCCAGCTGCCTATTTGCAAAGGCACAGGGGTTTGGAACTCCTGAAGTTTTTACTGCTTTCCCTTATTTTACCTTACAACAAAGTTGTGTTTTGTCAGAAATGAGGCTGTACAAGTGGAACACCTTGGAATAAAGATTTCAGTATTTTTTTGGGACTCTGCATCCCTGTCTTCTCCCTCTTCTCCGGCCAATATCCTAAAGCAGCTCTTCCACTTGCTCTAAAATGATGATGTGTCCCCGAAAAGCCACCCTGCTTTTCTGAGCTCTGGTTTCTTTGTGAAGAAGGCAGTTAAGACTCTCTAAATTTGGGAAGATGTCACAATAAATGGGATCTCTTCTGGTTGTGCTGGGACAGAGTCTGAGGTCGGCCAGGGGCCACAGGTCGTTAGCAGTTTGGAGGCGGCCAGCACAGCTGAGCTGAGTTAGCTTCAGGTGTATCTTAGATCATAAGTGCCCTGCTCAGTAGAAAAGGAAGAGTTTGCTGAGGAGCAGGACTTCTGCTTGGGCTCCTCTTGGCCATGCTTCTCTTTCTTCTGCTGCTCTTGAGGACTGCTTTCATTTTCAGTGTGACTTCACTAGGCTGAGTATGACACTTTATATCTTATATTGTCATTGGTATCAGTTTTGTTAGTTTGCTAAATCCATTTTCTTTTCAATCTGTGGATCTTCTCATCCATCTCACTTCTGGGTTGGGGAGAGGCCACAGGGTGATACAGCAACTGCTAAAGTTTAGACCAGATACAGGCTAGACCTAAACAGATCTCAGTGCTTATTGTTGACCTTTCTGCTGATTATTGCAAGGATAAATATAAATATAATGATACATATAGTGCTGTACATTAAAATGTCAAGAGAATCCAGAAATGCACACAATATGTGTATTGTAAATGGTAACCACTGACTTTATATGGCTCAAAAGTTTAATAAGGAAGCAAAATGTTATATTCTTCCTTTTCCTTTAGTTTTCCCTTTATCTTTGGTTTTCCAGAGCATATTTAAGCCTAAGAAACAAAGTTCATGTGTGGGAGCTTTTTCTTCATTGTTTGGGGTTGTTGGCTCAGTTTTAAAAGGGATGGGTAATGTTTGGGAGAACATTTAACAGAAAAGAATGTTTCTGAAGAGAACAAATGCTACATTGTTATCAAACTTGAATTAAAAGATTGCAATGTTATCAAGCTCAGTAAGCCTGCTACTTATATAGTATACAATTTAAATAGGTTGTGAGCCTAAAACCTGTTGGGTATTTTTTGGGGGGGGGAGGGAGGAGGGTAAAAAAAAAAAAGTCAAATTTGCCATTTTCAGTCCTCTTGAGTCTCTGGTTTCTGTTCTGTGTGCATAATACTCTGAGGTTTTGATTTGTTTTGTTTTTTTCCCTGTTGAATGTTACTCAGAATGTTTGAACATGTTAATGACTCATGCAGTACAGACCTTTTCTTTCCAACAAGTTGTATTTTGTGGGCTGGTCAATGCTTAGCAGAGCACATCTTGAGTCATTTGAAAATGAAATTTAGCTTCTTTTCTAAATCAGATCATAAAAAGTAGACACCACTGAGATTTAGAGATAAGACCAGAACTCTAGATTTATTGATTTCAAATTAAAACTCTTTTCAATACTTTCTTGAGGATGTAAGTGGAGGGGTGGAGGAGGGGTGGAATTAACATGTTTTATTTGGTTACATTTTTTATGAGTCTTTTATTCTGAAATTATTTTTGACTACATTTATCCTCATCAGCTATATATATATTTTTTTTCCCCCCTTTTTGAGCTGAATGCTGTTCTGGCCACTTATGGGGTTTCTTTTTATTAAAATCTTGTGGTCAGGATGATGTCAGTTGTATAACTTGTGTCAGTTAATATTCATAATGTCTGTAAGGAAATATGTTTCTCTAGAAATCTTGCATGCATCCCTCTCTTAAAAATACAAAATGAGCTCTATTTGCAGATTAATTGCTACCCTTTTTCATACAAATGACAAAAGAAACCTGAAGTGTATTAGTAATGTGACTGCAGTGCTACTTCAAGCACAATTACCTTGTCTTAAGCTGAAGATAAGCAGAATTGCAGAGTTCTCTCCAGCAGTAAAGTCTAATCCTTGTGAGGAATTAGGAAGGAATGGAAGGAATGTTTGTGAGAATGTGGTCTTGGAGGCCTTTGCATGCTGCTTTTGCTTTAGATAGAGGCAGGTGGAAATAACAGGTTGGTTGCTTTATTTCTTTATTTACAGAAGTATTTGACTACAGTTTCAATGGCTCATGACTGTGGTGGTTTGGTCTCTCTTATGGAGATAACAAGTCAAGTCCAAATCTTGAGGCTTGAGACAAGAGGCAGCTAATCTGCTTATCAGGCTTTAATTGTGTGTTCTGTTTTTCTCTGTCTGGGTGTGTTCAAGGTTGGTGTCAATCAGCACCTCCACCAAATTGCCTCTTGGAAATCAATGTTTCAGAGACTTTGTACAAGGTCTTTTAACTGACAGCCAACAATGGATTTACTTAAAAGTGAGTTATCAAGCTCTGTCATACCTAGTGGGTGAAAACCCACCTGTGGGACACCTATGTGAAGTTGAAGTTGTCATGTGCTAAATAATGTAAATTTAAACTTAATGTTTGGGTCCTTCTGCAACTCTGCTCTGGGGAGACCTCACCTCCAGTGCTGGGTCCAGCTCTGGAATCCTCAGCTCCTGGTGGAGGAGGCCCAAAGGAGGCTATGAAGATGATCAGGAGGCTGGAATCTCTCTGCTGGGAGGACAGGCTGAGAGAGTTGGGGTTGTTCAGCCTGGAGAAAAGAAGGCTCCAAGGCAGGCATTCTTGCAGATTTCCAGTACTTGAAGGACCTAGAAGAAAGATGAGGAGAGGCATTTTAGCAAGGCCTGTTGTGACAGGACAAGGGTTGATGGTTTTAAACTAGAAGAGATTCAGCAGATTTATCTGCTGAAGATTTTTTGGGGGGTAAAGGAAAGCTCCCTGGACCTGGTCCCCTAACTAATTACCCATTGGACTCCTCTAATACCTAAGAGGAAGGAAAGGGCTTGACATGTAAGGAAGCTAAAATTTAAAGGTGCTTAGATTGGAGATGCAATTATCTACCCAAGAGTCTGAAAAGTTCCAGGGGCTTGAGCCAAAAGCCATTAACTTTAAAAGAAGTCTTTAACGGGCTCTTAAAAGAATAGACCTACCTTGGTGTGCCCATTCCCTCTTTCTCTCAATTTCCTGATTTGGAAAACTTAACACTTTACATTGCCCCTGCCATTTGAAGTTGGAGTGAATTCCTTTATAATGAAAGCACTGGAGAGGCTCATAAAGATTTAGGTGAATTAAGAGGTGTTGTATTCCTAAAGTGATTTCCAGTAGTCGGCCCTTGGGTGGTCGTCCCCCTTGCTTTGTAAAAGTAAGTTTCTGCCTCGTCCCACCATGTTCTCACGCTTGTGGATGGAAGGCTGGGCAGTAAATGAAGATATTAGTTGTTTTGACTTCCACTTGGTATCTTTGTAGAGGTGGTTTTCTCATTGAAATTTTATTGCATTTAATTTTTTCTGCATTGCCCACATGTTGTGACTGCGTTTTGGCATTGCCAACCACTTCTGACTATGGCATCGTGCTGTTGGTCTGGTGTAGTGGTGTTTGTTGTTAAGAAAACTTTTGATGGCTTTGGAATTATTTTATTTTGATGAATAATAACATTGAGGACAAAATATATCTGTCTTTATGTTCCTTCTGTGTTTGGATGAAAGGCTGTGAAGAAACACTGATGCACAGGCTGAGAGACTGGAAGCTCTTCTCCTCTATATGATGATATTGATGAGGAGGTGTACTCCCATCTCCTCAAATAAGAAAAACAGATTTGTTTTCAGTGTGGCCTTCTCTGTCTGCCTTAGAGCTGCTACCCTTGGTCTGATAGCATGTGACTTGTTGATTCTCCTCCCACTTGATATGAAAAAGTTTCTAGACTGAGCAGGTTTGTGAGGAACCTTGCCAAAACCCTATGGGTCAGCATAAACAAAATGGTCCAGAAGGTTTGCTCCATCTTTTAAAGGGGTAGACATAGTAATTCTGAGGAGAATGAATATTGTACATTGAGGTGGTTTCTTTGGCAGGATCCAAATGCAAGAAGGTAAGGTTGAATAATCAGAAGTGTTACAGCGTAGTTCCTTCTTTCCTAGAAATACATATTATGGGCTCTATTTTTGACCTTGTGAGGCTTTTGTGTTCGGTGTGGTTTGATTTTTATTTATCTGTTTTAAATTATGTGATAGGACAAGGGGTGATAATTTTAAACTAAAAGAGAAATTTCCACTACATAGAAGGAAGAAATTGTTTACACTGAAGGTGGTGAGACCCTGGCCCAGGTTGCCCAAAGAGGTGGGAGATGTCCCATCCCCAGAACCATATCAGGTCAGGTTGTCTGGGGCTCTGAGCAACCTGATCTAGTTGATGTCCCTACTGCTTGCAGGGGGGTTGGACTAGATGACCCTAAAAGGTCCCTTCTAACCCAAACCAGTCTGTGATTCTATGATCAGAGGGAAACAGTAAAATAATCCTCCAAATATTTTTGTTGCTAGTGGTAACAATGAACCAAGATTATTGACTGTAGTTGGTAGGTCTCCGACTGGAGCTTCCTGTTGCTAAAATACACATCAGTTTTCTACTACCCTGGAAGATTCTGCTTCTGGAGACAAAGACACATGAGGTTTGTTTGTGTTTGTTCCCTTTGCTTTCATGAAGCAGTTTGGAGTTGTAAACCCAAGTGTAATCAATGTTGCATGACTCTCCTTTGAATGGCATAATTACATTCAGATGCCAAGTGTGAAGTGCTTTGACAGCCTCGCAGCAACTTTTATTCAAAGCTTTAAAGCAAAAGGAAGAAATGAAAAATCAGCTGTTGTCTTTTGGTGAGAACAATAGCATTTGAGTTTATCCAGCAAATGCTGTGTGCAATCTCAGATGCAATAGGCTGTTTACAGCAAGCCATTTAAAATAGGAGCTCATGAGACCACGCTGCTATACCTGGAGAGCTTGCCAGATACCATCAGTAAAATGGACCATAAAAGCAATCCAAAACCTGCATTCCTAGTGGAATTTATCTGATAAATATCTTGCTAAATCCTAAGTGTTTCATTCATCTTTTTTAAAGTGTGATACACTGATCTGCTTATCTATTTAGCCTGGCTGGCAGCATTCTCTCTCGAGGTTAAAACATAGAAGGCAAGATACATGCAATTCACTTTAATAGTGTTGTCTTGGGAAGAATGAGACCTGCAGAATCGTTAATTAAACATGATCTTACTGGGGAAGGTCTCCTGATGAAGATGTATGCATGACTCACTCTGTGCTGGTAAACTCTATTTCAAATAGTTTTTCAAGTTTGACCGTTTCCAGTGTCAGGGAAAAACTTATCAGCCAAAAAGCTGATGTACCTAGGAAACATGATTTTTAATAGATATATAACCAATTCCTTTCAGCAGCTTCTGCCATAGGCCATAATGGAAAGATAACAGATGCATAATCTTGTAAGGTTCTCATAGGGAGAGAAGCCAGGAAGTGTTTTGCCATCAAAGCTCTGTGGAGGATAGGACTTGTTTAAGGTAAAATTTCTGTTTAATCACACAACTTTGTGATTCCAGATTTGCTTTTCATCTCTCTTCAGGAAAAAAAAAAAACAACAACACAATTCTAAGTTGTTCTTTGGGGGGGTTGGCTCTCATACTTTGTCAGGGTAAAATCCTCCAGAGGTCTTGGTTTCACCCTCACCCAGGATGGGAATGGTCTAGAAAGTCTACCAGAGCTGTGTGGGAGAAGTTCTTTCCTACTCAGCTGTGGTGCTGAGAATGAGCCTTAGCTTTTAGGAGCAGATGCTAGGTCTGGGTTCTGAGTGACTGTCTTCTGTACATGTGTGAATCACTAAGAGGGTTGGTTTATAAGCAGAGTAGAACATCTGAACTGAGATCAGTCATGCAGATCTAAGGGAAGAATTTGGCCTTGAGTGTGAATTAGTCTCAAAGACAAAACTCATTGCAGACTGCTAATGAATTACAAAATTGTTATTTTTAACTGCTTGAAGTCTGCTTAAGTTACCACAAGAAACTCATTATGTTTTGCACTTGGAAGAAAACAAGTGGTATTTTGGAGTGGAGGGATCTTGGTTCCAATACAGATGAACTTGGTGCAATTTTACACATGCAATGTAACTAAAGGTACTGAGAAATGGAGCTTGCTTGGGAGGTAGCTTCATGCTTTAATCTGATATGGTGTGTTTTTATGGATGTGACTAGAACCAAAAGGTGGTGTTCTGAGAGTCAGTCACCTTCTGCACAGAGAAATTGCAAAGTTTATCAGTATATAAAGGGTGAGGGCAAGAGGCTGGGGCCAGACTCTGCTCAGTGGTGCCCAGCGACAGGCCAAGGGGCACTGGGCACAAACTGGAACCCAGGAGGGTTCCAGTATAGAAAATACATATGGTTAATAAGGAATATGATTAATGGCTAATGGTTAAAAATTTAGTAAGCAAATTGACACTTATTGTGGCTGATCACAGTTTTGTTGCTATTGTAACTTAACCACTTCTTTGAAGTTTCATTACTGACTCTTGAACCTTTTTGAGGATGACAATATCTACATTACATTGGGGCTACTAGTTCTTAGAAATGTGAGGATAGTAATCTATAAAGGTATTTCAGATAACACATTGAGAAATTGAAATAAACCAGTAGAAAGGTAATGGAAATGCATTGGTAACCAAGTAACTTTATACTGTAAGAAAAGATGAACAGAAAATGTCCTTATTGTGTCAGTGTTGGCAGTCACAGAAACATGGCAAATAGAAAGGTTGTGGAAAATGACTCCTGGATTTTTCACATCACAGAACCATTTGGATTGGAAGAGACCTTTAAGATCATGGAGTCCAACCATTAACCCAACACTGCCAAGTCACTACTAAACCACGTCCCTCAGCATCACATCTCCATGTCTTTACATCCTTTCAGGGATGGTGACTCCACTGCCCTGAAGGGGAAAATAAGAGTGAGGAAAAACCTAGTGTATATCTAAAGTCAGAGCAATGTGAGGTTATTCCTTTGCTTCTTTTGGTTCTTTGGGATTCAGAAATCTTCAAGTACCTGAAAACTGTGCAGTTACTAACTTGGGAATAAATATATGTTAGAGTATTCTGTCTGGTATCACTGAGAGTGAAAAAAGAATCGATACTAAAAACTAATCTTCTTCCAGGTATGATTTCCTTCCGAGGTATGATTTCTGGGTTCAATTTACCAGCAAATGGGTAAAAATTATTGAAGTCTTTGTGATCACAGGGCTGTGAGCAGCACAAACAGGAAATGAGTTGCATTTAAGTGGTGGGTATAGCTGCTAATAATCCCAATTAGTGTTAGATTAATTAGGAACACTTTTGTGACTAGTTGTACATATTCTTCCGTATATTGGTGGGTTAGACCAATTGTCCCAAAAACTTGCAAATTCCAATTTAGTTAATTTACTTCATTGTTAGGCAGAAGCAGCTCATGATGTACATGACCTCAGACTCAGCAGGCAAAGCCCCAGGGCCAGATGACCCCAAATCTCTTGTGTCATGGGTCTGGAGGAGCTTCAGTTGCCCAGTATCTAAGATGGAGGTAGAGGTCCTTGAGGTGGAATGAGAAGAAGCCACCTACATGTGCAAAGTACTATGAGGAATGTTTCTCCTTCCTCCCACCCATCCTAAATCCACTTCTGAGGTGTTTTGTTGCATATACTGCAAGGGTCAGGAAGGATTGGTTTCTCTCAGAAGGTCACCTAGGATTTTACTGTTTGTTCATAGTGTCTTCTAAAATTAACTCTGTTCTGCCTGAGAACAATAATCATGAATATGAGGCCTTCTATAAAACACGGTTTTCAGCTCAGAACAACAGCACCAAAGTTTACTGGAGATAATTGTGTGGACTGTCTTTTTCAATTACTTTCAATAAAACTGAATATCTGCAGCTCATGTTATACCAACAGAGTCCCAACCTGCTGGGCCAGGTTTGGTTTTGAGTAGCCCATAAAATGGTCTGTGCCTTCTCTTAGGTCAACAAACATCTTTTAATACTATTACCACCACCAGCCCCCCAAATACCATTACTGTAGCTCAAAACACAGGTAGCTATAGACAGGCATAATTTTTCTAAGCACTAAACCACACTGAGCTTTCCAAGCACTAAACCACACATTTCATCTGAACTGATCCTGTAGGTACAATGTTTATGTGAGTATGAAAAAAAAAAACAACAACCCATGCCATGTGCAAAGTCTTTCATTTAGTGAAAAGCCTTCACTTACTCAAGCCAACAGCATATGTGCCAAAACTCTGGGGATTATTAGATGTGCAGCTTGTTTCCAGTGCATCAGGAATTTGCTGTTGTGTCCACTTGCCAGGTGGAGGCACAGTTTCATTGATGAATAGTAGTGAGGGAAGCCAAGTTACTCAAAGGCTTTGTTCTTTTTCATTAATAAACTAGTTTACACCTAAGCTGTTAAAGATTTGAAGGTGTTTTTGCTGTGAAGGCTGCAGCTACAAAAAAGGACCTAAATTTGGAATAACTCAAGCTAAGCCAAGTAACATTTTTTCCCACCTTCAAGTAACAGATTCTGTTGCCCCATAAACTCAAATGATTCTTGTTGTTCATTTTTTCCCCCCTCTTGCTGCTTCTTGCCATTCATTCTTTTTCTTCCTTGTAATATCCTTGGAACATGGAAAGCGTTTGGATTTAGTAAAGCTGCTTTCGTTCTTGTTGTTGAAGCACAACTTCTCTCTCTGCCACCCATATGCTAACTAGATCAGTTTTGGGGGTTTTTAACCTTTACCATATACCCATAGAAATCCTGCCAGTTTGGTTTTGGTGGGATGCAGCCATGTATAGGTAATCCAGATTACTGAATGTAATTCCTGTGTAGATCCTGGTTTCACTGGATTAACCATTGTGTTGTAAGTTAAGGGAAATAAATTCAGATTCTTCTTTGATTCTGTTGTCCTACAGACCCAGGGCAAAGAATTCAGCAAGGTCAAGTACCAGGTCCTGCACTTGAGTCACAATGATCCCATAAACACTCCAGGCTTGGGGCAGAGTGGCTGGAAAGCTGCTTGGTGGAAAAGGACCTGGGCGTGTTTGTTGATAGTGGCTGAAGATGTGCCAGCAGTGTGCCCAGGTGGCCAAGAAGGCCAATTGCTGCTGCAGGCCAGGATGCTATAGTGTGGGCAGCAGGACTAGGGCAGTGATCATCCCCCTGTACTCACTTTACCACTGGTGAGATCACACCTCAAATCCTGGGTTCAGTTTTGGGCACCTCACTCCAATAAAGACATTGAGGTGCTGGAATATGGCCAAAGAAGGGCAATAAAGTTAGTGAAGGGTCTAGAGCACAAGTGTTGTGAGGAGCAGCTGGGGAAACTGGGGTGGTTAGTTTGGAGAAGAGGAGGCTCAGGGGAGACCTCCTCGCTCTGCACAACTCCCTGAAAGGAGGTTGGAGTGAGATGGGAGTGGTGGAGTTGCCATTCCTGGAGGGGTTTAAAAGATGTAGAGATGAGTGACACAGTTTAGTGGTGATCTGGCAGTGCTGGGTTAAAGATTGGACTTTGATGGTTAGACTTGATGATCTTAAAGGTCTTTTCCAACCAAAATGATTCTATAATCTTTTAATAAGTAAATCTGGAAGGATTTCTTCACCAAGAGGTTTATCAAGCTTTGGCACAGGCTGCCCAGGGAGGTGGTGGAATCACCATCTCTGGAAGAGTTCATAAAACATGTAGATGTGGAGCTTGGGGCCATGGTTTAGTGGCAAGCATGGGAGTGTTGGGTGGATGGTTGACTTGATGATCTCAGAGGTTTTTCCAACCATAATGGTTCTATGGTTGTCATACTGCAAAGCAAATACAAAGTGTATTTCTATTTGGAGGAAAGTGCATCTCAGATCTTCAACGAAGTCTGTATGCTGTGGTGCCCTGTTTAAAATAAAACAAAAAAAGGCAGGAGGTATTAATCAGCACTGTAGACACTAATTTGCAGAGGTATTTAATTAGAGACCTGGCTGAAAAAGGAGGACTGAACTTGAGCACTCAGCTGACCACAATGTGCTCTTTGAGAATTCATGCCTTGCTGTGCTAGAAAGCTCTAACAGGTCAAGGAAACTTACAGTACCTGTCAGGGCTGCTCCTTCAGGGAAAAAAAATCCCAAACCTAAACCAAAGCCCACTGCATCCATCAGCACAGCTCTTGAGATAAACCAATCACTTCTTTAATCGATTTGGAGTGGTGAAAAGTTGCCATGGTTACCAGATCCTGCAGCAATCCAAACAGAAAGGAAGTTTAGAATTGGAAGTGACAGATTTTTTCATCACATACTTAACAAGGCTTTGAAGGGAAAGAGAGAGTTTGTCAGAGTCCTTAGGCTGTGTGTCAAAAGGTTGTGGAGGAATACTCATGGAATTGCCGATTGAGCCTTCAAGTTGGAGAGGACTGGGGAATATTTGTGCTAGAAATACTGCACAGGTGTGTTTGGAAACTTTTGTGGACAAACTGTGGAGGTCTGCAAGGCTGTTGGCATTTATCTGCAAGCTCAGCAAGAAATGGTCAGTTGGAAATTGCTCTGTCATGTCAATGGAAGGCTTCAAACAATTCCAGGCTCAGCTTAGAATCCTAAAATCATTGAATCATAGAATCATTATGGTTGGAAAAGACCTTTGAGATCACCAGGTACAACCTAGCACCACCATGCTCACCACTGAACCATGTCCCCAGGCACCACATCTCCATGTTTTTTGAACATTCCTAGGGATAGTGACTCCAGCACTGCCCTGGGCAGCCTGGGCCAATGCCTAACAACCCTCTCAAGTGAAGAAATTCCTCCTAATATCCTACCTGAACCTCCCCTGGCACAACTTGAAGCCATTTCCTCTTGTCCTATCACTTGTTACTTGGGAGAAGAGACTGAGCCCCAGTACAAGGCAACAATTTTGGAAATCAAACCACTGGATCCTCCTTATTTTTGAAAGATATTTCAGAAGGTGCTAAAATTAGCTAGAATCCTGCAGAAACACCTACTGCATTCCTGTGGGATCCTGCTGAGCTGCCTCCAAACTGTTGCCCCTGTAGTTTTGTAGGTTTAGTGAGTTTTTCTAGCTTGGTGTTGCAGGGACATTACCCTTTCAGTTGCTGATATCATCACCTAGCAGCTTGGTACACAGGAGTCAGACCTCCTCACTTGTATGTGTTAGACGGGAAACAACAACAACAGACTTAATAACTGTGAAAGGTCATGGAAGACAAAAATTAAAATAACAGTTAGAAACCACCAAAGAAAAGTGCTGCAGTCATCCCATTCTCCTGGGTGAGCTCCCTGTAGTCTTCAAGCTGTGCTGAAGTTAATTTTCTCTATTCTTTTATCTTTTCAAGCTCCTCAGGAATCACCTCTTCCAGCCCCCACATCTAAAGTGGATGTGTATTTAATAAGAGGGTATGCAAAACCAAACTCATTTCCTGATTTCTCCTACATATAAACATACAATGTTAATTGAATTTTTGTTTTTAAATTAATGTTCACAGAAAAATAAAGCATATTTCCTTGGTTCAAAGCATGACTGGGCTGAAGGGGCTTGTGTTCCAATCAAGAAAACTCCATGACACTACATAAACAGGCAAAGAAAGTCAGTATAATTGATGGGATTTCGTTTTGGTTTTGTGTTTATTTTAACCTGGGGCTTTCTAGTAAAGCTTGGAGATGCAAATTCCTTTGCAGAAATCCCAAAGAAAATATTCACTGGATCTATGGGCAACAAACCAGCTCTGTTTAACTGAGCCCTCATTCTGGCAAGGTGATCAGCCATGTAGGTGCTGGGACAGGATTGATGGACATGGGGCAAGATGTTAAGACACACAAGTGATGTTTGAGCACTGGATTAAATGGACTTTCTCTGAATCAATAGTGTGGTACTCAGTTGCATGTTTCTTTCAGATGGTCTCCCAACATGAAAAGGTTCTTGTTCCTCTGTGTTCAGTAGTACTCTTACTTAGCAATTTGACCCTTGTGCTTGTTGTGCTTACTATCAGAGAAATGAACTGGGTTGCTACAGGACAGGAGGAAATGGCTTCAAGTTGCTTCAGTGAAGGTTCAGACTGGATATTAGGAACAGTTTATTCCCTGAAGGAGTGGTTAGGCATTGGCACAAGCTGCTCAGGACAGTGGTGGAGTCACCATCCTTGGAGGGGTTCAAAAGATGTGTAGATGTGGCACTTTGTGGTGATCTTGGTGGTTTTTTCCAACCTTAATGACTATGGTTCTGTAGAATTTTCAGTTTGGAGATCTTAGTGCACGTGAATCAATGCTAATATATTGAAGTTCACACATGCACTGTAAGCTCAAACCTTGCATTCCATTATTAGAGATGAATAATCAGCCAATTAAACATTATTTGGTTTCAATTGAAACAATCCCATAGAGGTGGTTTAATTAGGGTACAGTCAAGTAAGTTCCTCTTTAGTATTCTGAAGGCTTCAAATGAATGAAGTCCAACTGGTGACAAAAATGGATAAAGCATCCAGGTTTTTGTTTGCTCCCCTTTCTGAGGCTAGTGGTATTCCCTTTTCAGGAAAAGGTGGGTGGCTATCTAATATTCTTTTGGAAATCCTCAGTGCTTCAGAGAGATGCACAGGAGTGTGATTTATGGAGCTTTCCTGGATCCTGTGCTGTTGGCTTTTGTCTCCATCAGACAAAGAATTAGGAAGCAATCAATNGGGGGGGGGGGGGGTGGTGAACCAAGCAAATCTATCTGCCATGCAAAATCTTGGGGGTCATTTTAAGAGTAAATTCTAAACGTTTTGGGAAAGATAAGAGAGTTAATACTTTTAAGACTATTCCATGGGTGTCTCTGAAGTTATACTCTAAATTCTAGCTTTGAAATTATTTATTTTAAATTATACTTTATAGCTTTTAAACAGAGTAAAGTTAGAGCAGGTCTGTCTTTACCCTTCATGTACAAGGGAAGATGAATGAATATAAGACCTAATCTTAGGTCTCAATCATGTCACATAATTATAAATAGAATTTATTTTTCCACTTCTAATGAATCCTCTAGAATCTAGTGTTTAAGGAGTAATGCACTTAAAGAAAAGTCTGCATGTAAGATGGAAATAAGCTGCCTGAATGCTACATGTTAGTTTTCCTGGATGACTAAAGGGTGAGGGAGGATGTCACAGGCATGACACAATGTGTGGCATAGAAGGAAGAGAATTTGGTAGTGTTTGTTCCAGGTTAATCATTACATTATAAAATTGAGTCAGTTTGTCTCCCAGCTTAGATCTACAGTAATTTCTCCTTAGTTACTGTGTTAGGAAGCCCAGTGTGACCTTATTAAAATGGAAATCCTGTTAGTCCTTCATAGCAAAGTCACAAACCACAAGGAGTTGCACTCGAAAACGCTGAGGTTGGAATGGGAGCTGAAAACTCTGAGCTTCGCTCCCTTTGGCTATCCTATAAGTGTGACAGTTTCCTATTTTGCTGTATGCCACCTCAGTGAACTTCTGACTTCTGAGGTCAAAATTAATTGTATTCTCTTTATACAGCATGGAAAAAATAATTTTCAACAAACATCAGAGCTGAAGTCATCCTATATTCTATAGAGTATATCTATATCCTATAGAGTATGTGGTTGTATAAAGAGAATAGATCAGCTCCTTCCCCTCCTTCATTCCTGGCCAGGAAGTTATAAACTGCAATGAGGGGTGGGTGGTACCAAGGGCAGGCAGGTTGGAGCCACTGTGGGTTTCAACAGCAGCACCTGATCCTAGCTTCAGAATCTTGGCAAATTGTGATTTGGAGCCATGCAGGTTCAGGAACTGGGAGTAGCTGGACAGTAGTGATACTCCATGAAGCCTCATTGTATCTGAGCAAGTGCTTTGCCCTCTGAAGAAGAATGCTGCAAAGTAGGATTGGGATAGACATGCAGGTCTTGTGCTGCTGCTGCTGCAATAGAGTCATACTGAAAAGGAAAATCCATCCTGACAAATCAGGGAGCCATCTATTAATTTTGCCAAGGCTGTAATATATTGCTCTAAACCTAGAATCTCTAAAGGAAAAAACAAAAACAAAACAAATTTCCTCCTCTACCTCCACCTGCCAAGTACAACTAGAATCTAAATTTTTATTGTTATTTTTAAATACCTTTTTCCCCTGACACTGATTGCCTTTTTCGGGGGTGAAATTGTTTAATGCTTCCTGAAAGGCACTGAGCAGAGATCTGGGTTTCTGGAGGGATTCTCGGAGCTGCACGTCCTGGGTAACAGCAGGGTGATGTTCATTAGTATGGCTGAGCAGATAATTAGGCTGATAATGCTAATTCAGGTCTTGATCACTTGGATAACAGCAGAGAATGAAGCTGATAGTTAGGAATTGTAATTTGTTAAGTGGAGATTTGTTCACAGAGCCTAGGTCAGCTACCAAACAATATTTCAGAAATGGGATTTTTATTTTCCCTCTCTTTTTGGTGGTGCAAAAACCTCTGGGACTTGGACCACCAGAAATTGGTACTGAATTTTGGTGGAGTCAAAAATGGTTGTCACTAAATAATTGGTTACCTATTAACTATGAATGATTAATATTTTATTTTAAAGGTAATATTGATGTACTCTTAAATCAAATAGATCAAAGGTTTTAATTCTGGTGGTGATAGGAAGTCAGTACTAACTAGAGGCTATGATGTAAATGTAAAGAAGCTGACACTCACCAGTCAATGGTTCAAACTCATGTTATACTTTAAAGAAACTATTTGCCCAGAACTTTTTCATCTCTCTAATGAGAAATATCTGCTTTGCCCCTTTGAATACATGATGAGGGCATGGGAATTACTTCAGTTGAAGATATTGTGATCTCCAAAAAGTTCCAAGTTATTTTGTGTCAGGACATGTAGCAAACACTACACCCAGTCTTTGTGGATTTCCCTCTTCACTGACTTTTCCCAGTGCTTAAAATCTCTGTCTTCAAAATGATGTGTTTAACATTTTATTTATTATTTATTCAAAAAGCTTTCATTTCCTCCTGTTAGGGGAGGACCATAAGAATTCCTCCAGATGATAAATAAAGAATCATAATAAAAAAATCGGTTGATTTGTACAGACCAATTGTTTGATGTTTACTTTCTGAATATTAACTAGCAGCAAATTACTGGCAGGAGCTGTTACTGACACAGCAAATCTTAAATTGACACTAAAGAGCATTTGTGGGAAATACATTTCACAGCTGGAGAAGGAATGTTCAGTAAAAAGTCATCATCTTACCACTCTATGATCTGCATGGTTAAAGAAATCAGCACTTCTCCAAAGAAAGGAGTGAAAAAGAGGCAGCAGAACAAGCATTTTTAGGACTTAAGCTGTAAGGTAGCTTTTAAACAGGATAAAACTGCAAGTGATGCAGCCATCTAACAGGAAAGTCCTAAAGAGAAGCTTTTCCTCTGAAACTTGCCATTATAAAAAATCACAGTGACAGTTCCACAGCTGGATGTGGGTGGTTGGTTGTCTGTAGTCAAGTGAAATAAAATATTTTATGTGGTAATGGACTTGTAGGTGAGGCAAAACAGTGCATGCTTGTGGAATATGAAATACAAACACATGAAGGCAAGGTTATTATGATTAGAGTTTCTACATTTCCTATATACTTTCTGTGATTTTTGCACTAAAGACACTCAATCCTAAGTGCAAAGAAGCATACTGATGCCTTCTTTCCATATGAACAAAGGTTTGCTTTCCCTTTCTTTTGCCCCCTTTAACAGTGGACAAATGCAAATAATAAAGCAAATTATCTTAATAGTCAATGGAATTACAGAATGGTGGATCAGAGTAATTGGAAAAATGTGGGTAAAACTACTGAGTAATTTCAGTACATCTGTGGTATAGAAAATCATCCTTTTTCTCCCCCCCCTTTTATTCTTCTGCAGTACTTATGAGACCTGCTGAAAGGTGAGGCAGAGCAGAGATGATGATCTCTTTTGGATGCTTGCATGAACATATTGCCATTCTCTGATTCTCCTTTCAATAACTCATATCGATTCTTATATCCAACTAATTACAAAGAAATTTCAGCAAAGATTGTTCCTAGCTTACAGTCAAGGCAATACCAGGGGTCTTTGGACAAATGTGTGTTGGCCAAGGGTGATGAGCAGTTGTCTCATGACATCTTCAAAAGTTGGCACCCCCTCAGCTGTGATCTTGTTGAGGCAGACACCGTGGATTGTTCCCAGGCCAGTGGAAACCCCAAACTGAACAGATGTCCTTCAGCCTCTCTGGTGGTGATTTGATCCAACTCACTGTGCTTTGCATTTTCCTGGGTCTGGGACCACCACACTAGTGCCTGGCACACTTGTCTCAGCTGAGGCTCAGCAGCTTCTGAAGATGTTCTGAATCTTTTGCTTGTGGTTGCCAAATCATCATCATCTTTATGTCCTTCTGGCAACACAAAGAGACTCTAAGGCAGATTTAAAGGAATTTGTTCTTGATGTAATAAACAGTTACAGAACCAGAGTGAAATAAAAGGACCTTGGCAAAGAGCTAATGTGTTTCATGTCTTCTAGAAAGCCACACTTTAAATGATGCTTTGGATGCATTCATCCGGTGCTCTTGGGTGATATTTCAGACAGCAGTGTGGTAGACTGAAGTTGCTGAGTTGACAGGGGAGAGGGGCAAGGAAAGAGAATAACCATAGGTGATCTTTAAAGCTTTTAGTATCATTCTAAACCAAATTGTGCTGCTTGGATGTGAATGATCCCACTGCATTAAACACACTTATGCTCCCAAGAGATCATCATTCCCTTTAGTGAGACACATTTGATGGCAGCAGAGATGTGTTGTTTGCTGCTACTGACCCAGGGTAGCTTGTTTATAATGAGAAGCCCAAGTCCAGCTCCTTCTTGTTGAACAGGAAAAAAAGGAACCAATTCTCATTTTGCTTCCTTCACTTGTGCAGCATGAGGTTCAGCTCCTCCTCCCCTGTTTCCTTCACAGGGAAAGGTTTTCAGGGATATACCCCACAACTTGTCTTGTTAGAAATCTCTTCTGGGTGTAAAGCACATCCAGTTATCATTAAGGCTGGTGGTGGCTGTGTTTACATTGGAAGCACAGACCTTCCTAAGTATTTCCAGAAAACATTGCCATACTCCGTGTGCTTCCGTGGGCAGAGCTTGGTTTGTTTTCAATAAGCCCTAGATGTTTTCTCCAGATTTTCTTTACAGACCCTGAAATTCATTAATCACATGTTAGCTTTAGGCTACTAACCCAAACTTCACAAAGGAGTGGAGGGTGCAGAGTGAGAGAGGAGGTGGTTTTACTCCTGGAAATCGCTCCTAGGCAAAGCACTCCTTCAAGCAACAGATTTTTCTTGCTATTAAGTTTCCTAGTCCCCAGTTGCTCCCTAATATTGACAAGAGGCAAAGTTTTGGTTCCCTCAGTTAAGCTGTGCTGCCTGTCAGAGGAGTTTAAAGTTTTCTGCATACCAAAATTGAATGATATGCATTCATTTTCTTTGCTAAATAACATGTACTGTGCTGTGTTTCAATCTGTCTTCCATCTGATTTATTAGGCTCCCATTATCGGTGTCTAATGAACATACAAAGAGTTTTCTCTTAGAAATGAGAGCTACATCAATAATTCAAGCAGGCAGAAATCAAAATTCCTGTGGCTTTGCCTTGTGGTTCCTACCCTGCCAAGCTGACACCACAGAAATAGATGGGTAGGGAATGCTGCTTTTTGAATGATTGACAAAGTTTTTTACTTCCTCTACACAAAAAGCTAAATATTGTGGAAGAAGTTGCCCAGAAAGGTGGTAGATGCTCTATCTATGGAACCATTCCAGGTCAGGTTGTATGGGGCTCTGAGCAACCTGATATAGGTGGAGGTGGTTCTGCTGGCTGGATTGGGGAGGGTAGACCAAGTGATTTTTGAAGGTCTCTTCCACCCTAAACTGTTCTATGATTGTTAAAATAGGAAAGAAAAGCCAATATATTGGGATTGACCAGACCAGTAAAATGGAAGAAGGCTCAGGGGGATATGGTGGCTCAGGGAATGATGCAGCATAAGACTGAGCAGAGCTGCTGCAATGAGCTGACTTTATTTCAGCATGAAAGGGTCCAGAAGGTGGCCTTGTTTTGGACAAACATCTGTCAAGGGTTGAATGGATCAACTGGTGGGGTCAGTGTTTTTGCCTGAGTTCATGAAGAGAGTATGGGCATCTGAGTTAGCCAGGGGTGAATAGATGATGTGGCTCAGCCTAAAAACTGAAGATAGAGATGAGTTTGACCTACCTTCATCCCATGTTCTCTTTGCCAGTGGCTGGAGATGCCTAGAATCCTGACAGGGACTATCTTCCAGAGACTGCTAATGGGAATCAGATTGGGATTGAGCAGTATATTGCAGTTGTTAGATATCTATCTCCCACTGTAACTTACATTTCTGTGCAATAAATTTTTGTATCACTGTGCCAAATCAGAAACCCAGTGTAACAGCAGCCACCTTCAAATACATCCAATTAATATTAAACATTACACCCTCCACATGTGGAATATCAAAGGGAACCTGGTCAGTGAGTATTGGACTCTGGGAAATACTGCTAATAAGGCTGGTCTTGCTAGAATGCTTTTTGTAAGGCAAGCAAGATGCAGGCAGAAAATAAATGTTCATTCTAGATAACAGATTAATGTCCAAACTGGTAAAACAAACAAAACAACCCTCTCCCCAGCATCCCCCTCTTTCCCCCCCAAAAAAAGAAACCCCCCTACTGTTATTATTATACATTACATTATGTAGCTTTTATCATTAAAATGCAAAAATTGGTTAATACTTTCAGGTAACTTTCTACATGGGATGTAGAAAAATGTTAAGGGTCTTCAAATATTTCATAAGTATTCCATAAAAAAGGGGGGAAATGCTGCATTAGTACTCCTCTTGAAGAGATGTTTTCTCCTCCAGATTTGTCATTTTACTCCTTTGTAGTTAGGATGGAGGAATGTTGGATGGGCCATCAGTTAAATAAGGCAGTGAAATATTACTGTTCATGGTGTGTAGGAGTAGATAGGCATATACAATTTTTCATACACATTGCTGATAAAAATATTAGCTTTTTTCTTTTGTTCTCTGTAGATTGAGAGATGCTGGAAAGGGATGTGTATTCTAAGTCTTCTTCAAAGAAAGAGTCTCATTTTCTTTAAACTAAAATATCTTCTGAGGAAGTGAAATGCACCAGATCCTGATGCTTTCCCATCATTAATTCATATAAAATGGATGGGAAATAAAGTACAATCTTTGCAAGTGAAAATGTAAGCAACTTTGGAAAGAAAAATGAGTAACTCCAGAACCTGGAAAAAAATATTTCAAGCATATAAAATATTATGTATTAAATAATCTATTTTGAGGGTTGTTTTTATTTCAACCATCCCTGTTGGTTACTTATGTGACATTCACATAAGCAAGGTAGAATTCTACTGTAATTTTATCACAGCTCACATTGGTGTTTTTAGCTCACAACCCCTTGCTGATACCAGTGTGTAAGGCTGTAGGGCAACACAGACTTCAAAGGGCTCAAAAGCTATTTATCTGCATCTTGATATTATTTATAAAGACTTTATTGAAAATGCCCTTTCCTTACTTGCTGCTAATATGAGTCACATGATGAGGAGTTTGTAGCCTTCTCTCTCTCTGCTAAAGAAGCCTTAGAGAAGGGTTACTTAGGTGTGATTGCTGATGTCCTGTGTTGCTGGGAAATAATTTCACATCTTCTGAATAAATAATTCAGATAAAATATGCTATGAAAAATATCCTAACGATATCTGCTGAAAATGCTTATTAAGTATTTGAAGACCCATAACTCTATAACTGACTACCACAAATTATATTAAAGGAGGAGAATGAAAAAAGTAATTCCTTAGCTGATGGAAGTTGGCAGCTGTATCACTCATTTTCTTAGTGAAATGGATCCAGTGGAATTAATGTTGGACATAAAACTTCCTTTGAGAGGCAAAACTGCTTAAACTACAAGCTTATAAATAGGACAGGTCTTCCAGAGGAATAAGAATGAAGATTTCTAATAAACTACAGCCTTAACTGGAAAGGTGGTTTAAAAGCACAGAAGAGAGACTGTGCCCATTTCCAAGAACCAAACCTGAGTGTCTTCCACTGAGTTTGTGTCTGACCAGCTTGTGGTCCCAACACAGCCCCTGAGGTTGGAAGCCTTTCTGGTGTTTAATATGTGCAGAGCTGTGGACATGGTTTGGGAGGCTTCTTTTTTTGTTTGTTTGTTTTTTAGTGGATTATTTTGGGTGGTAATTCTTCCTTTCAACCTAGAGTTAAATGTTCAGACTATCACCCAATGTGGTAGCCAACCTGCAAACCACCTCAAAGTCATCATTCTCCAGTTTTACCTACTCTCTCCATTACCTGAACCAGCTGCTTGCATTTTAAGGATACTTCTCATTAGTTGCCTTGCTATTCATATTATTTCTTTTAATAGAGAAGGAACTGCTATCTTGTATTTTGGCTAAATGTCCTATTTATTCTTCATTTCTTTGTGAAATAACTTTATCTCTGTGGAAAGGAGAGCAAATGCATTTTATGAAGCTCATACAATGACTCTCTGGGCCAGTAATGATGTCTTTAGTGCAATAATTGTTCTAAAGACACTGCCCGTAGGCATAGAGAATAACATCTATTTAGGTAAGACTGTTAGCACTTACATGACAGCATGAGCATGGGTTTTTTTCTTCCTATCAAAGCTTTCTTTATTTCCAAGATGATTTTGTATTGTGGTGTTCAATTAAACACCCTTTTTATAAGCATTGTTAAGCATTTTGTAAGCATATATAAGCATTTATAAACATCAGAAAACTGTCTTTCTCAAATGGGCCTTTTTGGAGTTGGTTAAGTTGCTATTTTTGTTTATTTGGGAGGGGGTGGGGGTGGTATTTTGTTTGGTTGTGTGGGGTTTTTCCCGCCAATTTGTTCTCTCAAACGCTGTGGGAAGCAGGGACTGAAGCAGCAAGGGAACAGTTTTTACGCAGGTGAATGAAATGTAAGTAAATCTGATAAAGTTGAAGTTCTCTGCCAGTATTCAAAGGACCAAATTTGGATTCAGTTGTCCAAAATTCAATTTTGCTTGGAATTTTGCTAGTTTGGCCCTTGGCCTGACTGGCCTGTTTAAACCTTCCCTTCTCCACGTTGTTTCCCCACTCCTCCCTTGTTTCGTCCCTGCCCTCACAGCAGAGTGATTCCAGCCCTTGGGTCATTTCTGTGGCCTCCTCTGGACTTGCTCCAACAGGTCCATCGTGTCCTTCATGTGCCTGAGGACTCCAGAGCTGGCCACATAGGTATGATAGCTTCAAGTAAGACACCCAAAACATGATTATTGCTTTTTCTTTCCTATTTCAAAAGTATAATGGGACTAAGGCCCTGCTCAGCCTCTGTTCCCCCAAGGACACACTCGTTATTCTGGGCAGGGGGTGGGGAGGAAGCAGGTGAGTTACATTGTGCTTAGCAATGGGCCTGAAGAGCTTAACCAAATCAGACTGAGGATAAAGGAATCAATAGTGAGAGACAAACAAAACAAACAGTGCTGCTGCATGAATATCACATCAGCATCATGTGTGTTCCTTTCTATTTTGTGGAAGAAAAGGGTTGGTCATGTCTGAGTCTGTTTGTCAGGTGAGGTGTGGGGTAAAGAGGCCTCCTCCCACCTTTAATGACAGAAAAATAAAGACAGATAGATGGGGAGGGAAGGTAGAACACAAAAATGAGTGGGATCAAGTTAAGAAACCAGGGTTTGGTGGGTTTGGAGAAGGAAGATCATCAAAATGAAACAACACTCCTCCTCACCCCCAAACAAAGAAAGAATGCCAACAAAAACTAAAAATCCCTCCTGCCTTACGCATTCTAGCAGGTACAGGGTGGGATTAGGTGTCTAAAGTGTGGATTTTAATATTGGCCAATTTCTATTTTATAACACAAGAAAATAAATAGATGCTGTCCAAAAATACTCAACCCCATTCCAAAGGCAGAGGTTAGGAGAGCATGCAAGATGTAGTGCAACAGTACTGTTGTAGTATTGTGGCCAAAATGTAGTGTAGATACATCTTGATGTGTAAATATATATGCATATATCTAGTTTTCCTTTGCTGTATGTAGGAAAGTGAAAGGTTTGTGGCTGCTTTTTGTTTGTTCCTCTGATTTTACTGGGGAAAATCCTACTCCTTTTTTTGTTTTCTTTTTTTTCTTTAATCCAATCATCTAGATCTCTTCAGATCTAGTGATTTAAAGTCAGCATCCCAAGGAATTTCAGTTCAGAACAAGCCATGCCGTTAATGTTTTCATTGAGTCACCAAACTCAGTGACTTCTTGGGTGCTGATTACAAATATTCTCGATTATATTCCTGAAACTGTCTGGTTATTTTTTCTTCCTATTCTGCTGCATTTTCTCTGCTTATATAAATTACAGCTCCCAAATCATTAGTGGATCAACAAGCAACATTCTGAGAAAATTCATAGAAACATTTGATGTCAAATTTGTGGAGAAAAGGGATAGAAAACTTAATTCTTGTTGTATTTTGATCTTTTTCTTTGCCTGTATTGCCATACCAAAAGGTTTCCTTACCCTCTAAAGACCATATTCTATTAGAGTAAGTATGAATGTAGAAGTAACACCTAGGCACTTGGTTTAGTCTTAGACAGACTTGGTTTTAGATAATGGTTGGACTTGATGATCTTGGAGGTCTCTTCCAACCTTGATAATTCTGTGATTCTCTGTAAGTTTCCAGGAACAGGAATACTTTCTGGGTAAATATGTAAAAGGAGAGTGAGATTGTTTTTTTCTAGAGTTCAGAAACACAGTTCTCTCTGAATTACAGCTTCCACTGTTAATTACTCAATATTTCTACATTTCTTTTTAAAACAAACAAACAAAAAAAGCAGTATTATGTTTTAGTCACCACTGTGGCCAAACCCAGGAGTTTCAAGGACTTTCAAACAGGAGAATATTTCTTCTTTCATGCCTAGGTCTCTAGAGTATTGTTGTCATTAAACCAGCAAACTGAGAGAAGAAAATATGTTCATGAAACAAGAACTATTCACATGCCACACACTTAGTCTCTATCAATTAGCTCAGGCTGCTCTCACTGAGTCCAGCTTTGTTCACATGTGCTGTGCCTGGTGATACATTACATATAAATAGGTTATATTTTTCAATTCTTTGCCAGATGACTCCAAGTTTATCTTGGTGATTTGAATTTTATCCCAAGAATATTGTATCTTGACCTTTGGTTGACTTTGTGCATCTCTTTCGCAGCAAGATTCTGCTGGAGAGTCATTAAAGACTCAATGAGTCTTGCAGGTATCATAATGTGAGGATGCTCTCATCTCTCTTCCTGTGGGTGGTGGCCCCTGCAGAGGATGTAAACAGAAATGCTACAAGAAATGATGAAGTAAATTGCTAAAAGAACTCAAGGAGTTTGGGTGAACCAGACCATGCTCTGGCACTGATGTCCTCTCTGAGGAAAAACCTGCAGCATTCAGAACAAGAAGTCTCTTCTCCCTTTCAATAAAGAATAATTTCTATCTTTTATTATCATTTTGTTTGGTTTTCTACTTTGTACTTGAGGACAAAGTAGAGCAAGTAGTGATGTGGTCACATAAATGGTACTGAGGAATGCTACTATTATGTTCACTTCAGTTGTCTGTGACAAATAACTGTAGCTGGTAATGCTGGAATTAATGTTACTCTGATGCCTACTTCTCACCTATAAATATTGGAGGAGGAGTTAAGTTTCATCTATTACCTCTGAAACTGATGGGGAAACTGGAGGGAGAGAAAATCAACAGCTTGCCTGAGTGCAGAAACTCATGGGCAGAACCTGTGATTGATTTGAGGCTTTTAATATCCTTTATTCCAGCAGTGCTCTTGATGCCCTTGCTGTTGTTCCCAGGGAGAGTGATTTAGGGCATTTCTCCCTGTCAGTTGAAGAACTTTCCTGTAAAACACTAGGATTGTGTTTCAAAGGGGAAAAATAAAAATCCCTATTTCTGTATTTTTACTTATCACTAAATGGGAGGGCTTGGAAGGGACCTCTGGGGATCATTCAGTCCAACCTCCTATTATAGCCAGATCACCAACAGCAGGTTGCCCAGGATCACCTCCAGATGGCTTTGGAATCTCTCCAGAGAAGGAGACTCCACAACCTCTCTGGGCAGCCTGGGGCAGAGCTCCACCACCCTCACAGCAAACAAGTTTCTCCTCCTGTTCAGGTGGAACCTCTTGGGTTCCAGTTTGTGTCCAGTGCCCCTTGTTCCATCACTGGGCACCACTGAGCAGAGTCTGGCACCAGCATCTTGCCCCCAGCCTTTAGATATTGATAAGATCCCCAATTTATGTTGTTCTTTATTTGTAAAGAAAACCTGGAAACCTCTCACCTGGATTTTTTCAGAGCATCTCTTGCTCTACTGTACCCCTAGGAAAGGGGAATTTGTTGGTGCTTTAAGCCATCTCTCTCTTCAGTTTGGTTGTTGATTTCAGAGTGACTTATAAATGAGACTCACCCACCCACCCCTTTAAGCAGGGATCAATCTCATCCCCAGATTTGACACGATTCTGGCTGGAATTGAGGTGATTAGTACTAGCCATCAGTTTTTCCCTTTGGAATAAAACATGGCAAGTGCATAAAGCCTGATGGCATGGCTGTGCAAAATTTCATTTAACAGCTCATTGCAGGCAGGCCAAGTTGGGTTGCCAAATATATCAAATCCCTTTTATAGATCTAAGCTGTCTGCCTCCTGATTTTCTCCATCGTAAATGCTCTAACAGATATTGCTATGGTTTTTCCCCATGCATTGTAAAAAGAAAGTGTTTCAAATAAGGACCAGAGCAAGCTGATTTGTTTGGTTAAGTTTACAGGTACAGGTTGTATGTACTCCAGATGTTCACACGCATTGCCAGAGTCCTAGGGCTCTTTATTTTCTCCTCTACCCAGCCTGAACACGTCCAGGCAGTAGGCTGTTGCTGTCAGTGAGTTACTAAAAGGACTCATCTGTTATGTTTATGCACTTTTCCTCCAAGAATGAATAGTTCTTGCTGTGCTGTTTCCAATTCCAGATAGGAGGAAATAGGCCAGAATCCATGGTACTGGCTTTGTTTGCAGCCACTTTGTTGATTCTAACTCTCAGAATCTTAAGATTGTTTTGGTTGGAAGAGACCTTTAAGATCTTCAAGTCCAGTTGATAACCAGCCCAGCCAGGTCACAGCTAAACCATGGCCCTCAGCACCATATCTCCATGTCTTTTCAACCCCTCTGGGGATGGTGACTCCACCACTGCCCTAGGCAGCCTGGGCCAGGGCTTGATAACCGTTTCAGTGAAGAAATTTTTCTAAATGTCCAATCTGAACCTCCCCTAGACCAACTTGAGGTCATTTCCTCTTGTCCTGTTGTTAGTTACTAGGAGAACAGACTGAACCCCATAGTCCCTTAGTACATAGAATAAAAGGAAAGGGGAATAAGGGAAATAAATGTCAAAATCTGTCAATTCCTTTCTTCTTGCTGTTGCAACTTTATCTAGATTCTTAACATAGATCTAATTTATGTGTCTATAATAATATTATGTATCTATTTCTGCTTCACCAGTGTAGCATGCTCAATCTATAATGTACTTGACTAGCATATCATGGCAGGTAAGGAAGTCATCTTATCCTTGCTTGAAGGAAAAGGAGATGAAGCATAGACTTGTTCAAGATTACCCATATGAAGCTCATGGTGAATTGGGGATACAGTACAAATCTGTTGGGCTGATGCCTTAAGTGAAACCACTTTGATTCTGCTTTGTATAGTTCTCAAGCTCCAGAACCCCAAAACCACTGCTCAGCTCCTCCTGATGGCAGCAGTGATGTTATCCGTCTTGGAGAGGGGATGATAGGCTCAGGAGAATCTTGAAAGCATACTTAGGGAGATTTCTGCTTTAATGTCTTGTTTTGGGAGAAAAGTGATGTTTATTTCATCAAAGTTGTTGTCAAATTTGAAATTTCTGAGGACAGGAAAAATTTTTAGGAACAATACTTGCCAGAGGCCTTAAAAATAGTAGCTTCTTACTTGAGTTCTCTCACTTCTTGAGTGCAGGCTCATTATGAATGATTTCATTGAAGTATACGTTTGCAGCTAACCACATTACATGTTCAGTTATTCCTTTTAGAGTGAAACTTGATTCACCAAGTGCTACCAAAAAGTTCCAATAATTCTGTTATTCCTTCAGTGAGAAAAGTCAAAGCAACATAAAGTTCTGTGAGCATAAGATGTGTGCATATCTCCACATTTATACTCTTGTTGGAGTGAAATCATTGTTGGAAAAGACCTCTGAGATCATAGAGTCCAATGAATATGAAGAGTGATCAGGCTGTCTGTGGAAAACCACACAGATATCCTGTCAGGTTGGAAAAGAGCTGGTGTTTTGTTTCGGAGGCTTTCTGCTGTCTTTCCCTTTCCTCTACCCCTGTGTAGAGGCAATTTGAGCTGTGCACTCATCTAGGAGAAAGAAATTTCCTTGGTATCCTGGAATACTGGCTGCCTTGAAAGCAGAAACATTTACTGAGAATCCAAATGGATTTTCCCTAGATGAAAGCAACTCTTCAAGTTCTCCCTCCTAAATTAGGCAAAGCTTCTCAGGCTGCCTTTGAATGTTCTATAATGTTGCTTGCTAACATCTGACATGCTTCTGCTGACAGACAGGTACTGGGAAGTCTCCTACCCTCTGGTGCCTACTTCCTTTCATCCACTGCAGTCACAAGAAGAGCAAACAGCATTACCTAGTTTCCCTTTCAGCTAGGCTGAGTGGGTATCACCCAGAGACACCAAAAGAAAGTTACCTGATAGATATCTTCTAGATACCTGACAGACAGTTTCTTAGATGTTCCTTGTCTACTCTCTCACTAATTCTCTGCCCTTGGGTCTTGACTGATGCCAGTTTTGATGTTTTGAAGCTGAGAGGTAACATGCTTCTCATTGTACAGAGTGAGCAATTGACTGTGGAGTAAGTCATGGGCTATTATTCACAGTGGTGGTGTGACTCTGTAATATATGGAGACACTGATAGTGTGGTGCTGACAGCTCTTCTGTTCCCTTGGAATTACTGATCTGTTAAAGTCTGATGTATGGCACTTGAATTTATTGAGTATGTCAAATATCATGGAAAGTGCTTTTATTTTCATCTAAAAAGCATCTAGATGTGGTACTTAGGGACATGGTTGAGTGGCATGGTGGTGATAGGTTGATGGTTGGACTTGATGATCTTAGAGGTCTCTTCCAGCCTCAATGATTCTGTGATTCTGTGTGAAATGGTGAGGGGTTCTTTCTCGATACCAGAGGTAATTTGCTATATCAGCTCATGTTGCAGTTAGTATTTGAACCCATGGTGCCTTATAGCCTAAGAACACTTTGTATTCCTTCAGATGCTCTTCAGCCCCACAAGCAGATCAATGCAACCTCTAACAGATTCTTGAAGGATGCCACAATCATATAGGCTTCCAGTGGTACACTCAGCTACCCTATTTTTGGCTTCTGACTCTTTCCCTCTCTGTTTAGTTTAATGGGAAGATTCAGTGAGTCATGCTTTGCAGAGACTTCTTTTTTGAAGCTGACTGCGCCATGATCCTAGAGAGGTAAATCCCACCATGGACATTGGGTGCTTAAACATATGCCCTGTGGCATTATTCCTTATTGTGTCCCTTTGGCATAGATGGATTAAGGATCTGGCCCTACAGAATTGAACATTTTCTTTAGGAGATTCCAATAGATTTAAGGATATCAGCACCAGTGGTGTGTGTCCCTGTATTAATTTTGGCACTTTCATACCCTTGAATAAAAATGTGAGTTTGTAGGGGCTTCTTTAGCTGGATATTTAGATAGAAGAGGCTGAGTGTTGTGGTAAAACCTGTGTGCTAATCTGACATCTGAGTTGCCCAAATACTGGATTGTTTCTCTTCATAATATATGATATCTCAGCTGATTAATAGATTAATTCAGGTCTGATCAAGATTGAGATGGACAAACTATCCAGGATATGAACACACAAAAAAACCCAATAGGAGCAATAGAATTTATTAACACAAAGCTATAGCTAACTCTGTAGATGTTCAGGATTTTCATTTGCACATCTATGGCCAAAATGTGCCATTATTTCTAATATATTAGATTCTGAATAATCATCAGAAATGTCATTTGATGGTGAAGAACTTCCACTTCTGCTTCTCTAGACCCAGTTAATCCTGGATGAAATGTCAATAGTTTGGATGAGTACCATTTGTTGAAACAACCTTTGCTTAGTTAGCAGCATGATTTGTCAGCTGCATTAGAAAATTATAGTTAGTATAAATATCTTCTGGTGGTAGAAATGTTAAATCTCACTATGGGAATGTAAAATAATATGGGAAGGTTCACAGTGGGGTCAGTACAATTGTCATATGATTAACTAAGTCAAATTATCTTCTTAGATGTTGTAGAAAGCCCTTTTATTTCAAGGGATGATTCAAGGTTCTGCAAGCTCAAGGATTTTCAGAGTTAAGATGGCAAATCTAGAACACAGAGAAACAAACAAACCCAAAAAGCAAACAAACCCGTATGAACATCTTGGATATGAAACAACTCTTAAGTAAGAGCTAACATCAGGCCTTGGTTTTATCAAGGACCTTCAGTCTTCACTGCTGGTTGATTACCAACTCCTAGATGACTCTTGACAAACATCATGACCCTGATCTGAGCTATAAATGGGATCCTCTGGGTGCTGCCCAATTTTCCACCATCTAGCCAGTCCATCGTAAATGAAGTTATATGAGTCAAGTGGTAATCAGGAATGGGCATACTTATTTTTCCTTATTTAAATTTGCTTGTGCATGATGGGATTTATGCTTGATTCAGTTGTCAGCTGGTTTGCATTCTCCTTTGGAGGGGGTTGCAAGATGCAGGAAGGAGAGAATAAAGAGGGAGGAAAACACAAGTTCTTATTTATTTTCTACCTACAAATAACAAGGGAAGAAAATATTCTCCTGTTCCTTAAATTGATTTGGGACATCTTCTCAAAGTACATTTTATTCTCTTGAATTTAGATCTGCATGATAGGATTTTATGTACTACTTCTTGCTATGTGCTTTACAAATCATTCCTAAACCCAATTATTTCTAAATATACCCCCAAATATATCCCTCCAGGAGAGACCTGCACCTCACATTAAATTTGACTATAGTTGCTAGTATTTTAGAGGCTCTGTTTGCTCAAATAGAAAGGCATCTTTCAAACATAACTTCCAAAAAAGCTTATAGGATTTTTTCTGCCTGCCTCATTAAAATTGCAGTCTACAGCCACGTAGAAAATGCCACTTGAAGTGTAAAAGCAGAAAATATTGTCTTGAACTTGTGCATGAAGCATTGGGCAGATTCTCAAAGCCAGTTGACAAGGGTTGTCTCCTGCTTTAAAACTTGAATAATCTGACTGAGGAGGTTGAGATTGGGGGATTTAAAATTTTTTTTTACCCCCTCCTCTCTCTTTCTTCCCCTCTCCAGCTTTAATTTGCAGCATTCATAGAGGGGATTCACGTTCCTCCACACGGCACAGCAGTCTTGGGCTGTCTTCTTTTGTGCCTTAGTTGCTGGGAAAACAGGCACTTTGTTAATGGGGCTGCTGAGCTAATCCCTGCATCACTTGGTGGGAGATAGAATGTGAGGGAGAAAAGACATGGAAGGTACGATGATGTTCATAGATACAAGGTAGAGGGAAATGTTTCCATCCACTTCTGTTGCTAAAAGAAGGAGGATCTGTGATAGGATGATCTGAGTTATCAGCTCCTTGGAGGATGCCAAAAATTGTGTCTAACAGAGGAAATGTTAGGGCCAATGGATCCTTCTGTGTTACAGAAAGACAGATTTATGGTTTGGGGTTATCAGCTTGATCTATTTTGTAGGTTGAGCACTAAAATGACTAGCTCTGGACAAGTCCTTAGCCTGCTGAGAAGGTTAAAGTGCCACTGAGTTTTAATATAGAGTAATTGGAGAGAACTTTCCTTAAGAATGGGAAATGAAGTGCAACTCCTAAACCAGATTCTAAGACTGCTGTGAACCCTTTTTGTCTGTCTTGAATAAGTGTGTTCCACTTTAATGAGATTATTCTGAGGCTTCCATCAGGTTTTATGCACAATTTTCTGCTGGTTTCCCAACAAAGGCTTTTCTGTTTTTCAACAGAATTTCCTTTCTCCTGTGTTAACAGTAATGTCTTTATAGCTGATCACATGTAGTCAAGCCAACTGACAGGCAAATTATTATAAACAGTTATTGTCCTGATTTATATATTTCAGTTATGTTGATACTTGTTTTGTTGTTTGACTGCCTGTTCAAGTTTCTCCTCAGCAAGAGCTTTGCCTTTCCCCATCCCAAGCTAGTTGTAGTTTCACCTTTTTAGGGGTGTTATTTCCTTGCTGCATCCTATCATTTGGCATGAGGACAAAGGGAATTGGAAGCCATTCAGGCAAATAAGAGAAGGGTAAAGGGAACCTAGAGCCTAGCATCATTTGCACACCCCATAAAATTCAATTCAAGCCAGGCCATTCCCTGTTGTTATGAAAGAAAAATAAAGCTTGTCTTAATTTTGTTCTTCAGCCACTGTTTCTCCAGAGGGAGAAGGGGTGCTTGTAATTCCAGCTTAGTGGAAACATGTAAGGCTTTGACTCATCTTGTGCCTGAAACTGATAACCCAGGCAGTTGGGACTGCTTCTTTCTTTCTTATTAATTCATTTCCCTCTTTATAAGTCAACTGAGCATTCAGCATTTGTAAAGTGATTCTGGAAAATAATTTTGCATAAGGAACGGTAAACACTGGTGTTGCTTCCTGGCAGGGAATGAAAAATGATTCATGCAATTCCCAGTGGCCTAATGAGGAGAAAGAGGGACTGGAGCCATGAATAGCTCACTGGCCTGGAGTTTGGCAGCAGGAAAAGCCATGGGGACCAGCTGTGCCTTCCTTAGGGGAGGCATCTCGTGAATCAGTGGGAATTGCTTATTTTGAGGTGTGAAGGGGCACAGATAGATTTCAAGCAGGGAGGGAAGGAAGAAAACCTCATACCTGGAAAACCAAACAAGCTGTAAACAGTGTTTTGCTTTCTCCTATTAATTTATCAAGATTTGTAGGAGTGCCAGGGAGTTTTATATTCTGCAGAGAGCTCCAGCAAGCTTCCAAAGTAGGCTGAAGACTTTACAGCTGATGCAGATTGAGTGCTGCTGGCTCTGCCAAGCTCTGGGTGTTTAAATGGGACCCCAGTACTTCAAGCAATTTCCCTGTCAGCCATCACACAGGGAATTCTTCTTCTTTCTCATGTTTGTTTTTGAGTAAATCCAGTTTCAGCCTAATTGTAATGGGGATTTTTAGTTCTGCACGAATCAGTGAGTGAGCCAATGAAAGCACTCTAGAGAAACATCAATAACAGTGGTAATCAGATACCGAAAATAAGATACACGAAACCAAATCTCATCAAGTAAATGAACTGACACAATTTTCTTGGTTTGTTTCACAACAGCTAGATTGTCATGACTCATCTGCTTTGATTTGAAGTAAGATGCATGCCTGTGGATTCCCTTATCTGTATCACTGCCTTTTGTCAGCATGAATTAGGGAGGCTTCCAACAGTCTCTATAACTTAGAGCACTTTATGGTTGCTATTCATCCTAACCCAAACCAAGACACTATTATACAGGTGAACAAAATGTATTTATATGTTATATACTGTTACTGTATTGTATAATATATATATTCTTGTATATAAAATATACATATATACTTTGTTTTCTTGGTATCTGATGCTATTGTTTTTGCTGTGGTCTAAAGAGCACTGCAGAGAATTCTTGTCTTTCCATTGACTGCAGGAAGCTGTGTATCAGCCTTTCAGGAAGCTTTGAGCCCCTCTGCTACCACCAGCCCCAGAATAGGACTCTTCCAGCCCTTTTATAGATCCTGTCTGTTGTGTCTGCAGAATGCTCTGAATCCAGATCTGAAAGAAAAATAAATGAATGCCCAAGTGTAAGCACTTGGGTAAATGCATCCATGTTGATGTTCTCAATCAAACCCAAAGGGATCAGATACTTCCCGGTGAAAGAGGGTTACTGGTGTCAGCCAGGTTGACAAGGGAGGGCTGTGGGTTGTATTTCTGAAGTGTATTCAGGTTCCTCTAATGTTCTGCTCAAACCAATGAAATAATGCAGAAAAATAACTTCTTGTATTATATCAGTGACATTTTGGGTGATTTCTAGTGCTTTTGTCTAAAGCAAAATAGTATTAACAAAATAAAGAATAGAAACAAACTGAGTCTGGTATGGGTAAGATAAAAATATTGAATAGGATGGAGAATATGAATAGAGAGTGAATAAAAAAGAGTAAAGAGAAATGAAACTGTAATGTAGATGTTTTTACACTGCCCAGCAACCCAGGTGGTTGTTTCATGTAACTCTGTAGTTCTTTTTACCATTAATAATGAACAACTCTACCATAAAATGCATTATGACTGTGCATATAACTACCAAGAAAGCCACAGGAAAGCCCATTAGTAATTATTCTGAACATTAAAAGCAACAACAACAACAAAAAGCTACTACTCTCTTGCTGTCTGCACATGGTAGTCATCCTGGCTCAGTGAGCTCATTACAAAAACAAAACGGTTTTGTTTGATCCTGTTGTAAATGATACTCTACAGGGACTTCAGCAACTGCTCCCTGAAGCCAAGGCAATGTGTGGAGCCCATGTTCTTCTCGTGGGGTGGGGAAAGCAAACCAGAAATCCCAGCACTCTACAATAGCACCCTAGCACCCTCCAGCTTGTCACTTTCCAAGATCACAGTGTGTGGAAGCAGCTACCAAATGCAAACACAAGATAACAGCAAATGCTTTCCTAGATTAATTTTTACAAGAGTGTTATCTTGATTTATGGAGAAGGCAATTATGTTTAGCTGGGTCAATTAATAATTGAACACTTCCATTGGTTCTCCAAATGGTTGCCAAACAAATGTGGAGGCTTTTAATTTTCTTTCCTCAAAGGATTGCTTTGTTGCTCCCAAAGGAGGTCTCTGCAGCTTTCTTGGACTCCTCAGGATCCCATCCTTAAAGCTTTTTGATTTGTTATTTTCTTTTTTCCCTGAGCTGCTCTGTGAGACTATTAGTTTCTAACCAATAGAATCTGCAAATGCTACAAATCACCAAATGAAACATTTGAGACCACAAAGAGATCAGTAACATTTGAAGCAAGTTTGGGCAAATTATCAAGATTAAACCAGCATGGGGTGGTGTAAAATTGCTTAGAAAATCATAACTCATTAATGTTAAAACAGAAGGAGGTGCTGAGAGGCACTTCCATGGGTAGCTCTTGAGCATGCAGTATTATTTGTTAATTGTAATAATGATGTGAATCAGGAAGAGATACATGGACTAGGTTTGCTAAGGGAGTGCAGTTTGCTATGTTGAAGCAGGGAAAATAGACCACAGATTGTGTTTAGGTCTCTTTTGAGTCTTTGATTACCCTTTAAAGAGAAAGGTCTGGATGCAATTTTAGGTCATGTCCTACAGTGAGCTTTGTATAGAATAGTCTCTGAGTAAAACCCAAGTCAAACCCAGCAATGAACCATGGTGACCAAGTGTAAAGCACATTATCTTCTCTCTTTTGTGAAGCCAAGCTGCTCAGGTGAGCAAGAAAGATGTGTTTCTTCCCTCCAGAGGAATAATGAAGATCTGGGTGACCTTTATTGATTGCTGAGACTGCAAAAAAGTTATAGCTAGCAGCTAGCTAGAGACCACAGATGAGGTCAGGGGCATTTATTTTAACTTTAATATGTGTTGGTCACTCAGTGCATCTTTAAAAAAATAGCCACTCTCCAGACCTTGTCTGTATTACAGCACAGAACTCTTGGCTGTTAAAAAGCAGTGTTGAATATGGTAAATTCTAGTGAAAAAAAGCCCCAACCTTTAAATATTTACATTGTGAAGCTAACTTGAGTTTCATTCAGTTTGTTGAATGTATTTAATCACAACAGCATAGAATTACCTCCAAGGGTAAATACCAAGAGATCAAACACTGCTGTAGTGTAAGCAGTGTCAGTACCTCACTAAGGACATGTTTTTCTCTTTCTTCATGGATGTCTCCAAATTCATCATGAGGAGCACTTTGGGGGGAAATAAGGATTGTATCCAAAAAGCAAGTCTGAAATAGTTCTGCAGAACATGACCAGCAAACTCTGGCTGAGGTTCCTGTAGCATAATCATACCTTCTGCAGCCACATTACTCAAAAGCTCTGTTATTTCTTTGTTTTGTTTCTATTTTGGGGTTTGTATTATTTCTTTGGGTTTGTTTCTTATTTGTCATGCAGCTCCAACATCAGCTTTGCTTCTTATTTTTATCTCCATCCTCAGAGTTCTGTGGAAATTAACTGTCCTCCTCTTCATTTGAACAACTTTGGGATTTTCTCCCCTGCTACAAAATAATCCTTTTTTTTAATAAATATTATTTTGTTTATTAACTTGCTAAGCTAATATAAGAAGATAAGGCAAAGAGAGATAGCTGAAGAACTGCAAACACAGAATAATTAGGAGATCAATAAACAGTTCAGTGATTCTGAGATGACTTTGAGGTGACCTTCCAGGAGAAAAGGGAAAAAAAAAGAAGCCCAAAGCTGTGTAGGACATACAAATCTTAAATGATAGTTAGTGTGCCAAGAGAATTTGAGGAGGTTGGTAATGTTGATTTAGCTGTCTTCATTGTGTTGAGCTCTGCAAGTGACAGAATAAAAGAGCACTGGTGAGAACAAAAGCAGCACACACAGGAGAGGAATATTCCTGGGGAAAAAAGAAATATACATGAAAGAAGCAGTCAAAGGGCAATAATAAAATGAAGCAAGGAGGCAAGGGCTGAATACAATAAACCAATGTTATGGCAATATTCCACCCAAAGCCCCTTTGTGATTCCTTTCCAAACTCCATTCCTTCCTCACCAGTGGTGAAGCTAAGAGCCAGGACTCTTGTCTAGTGATAGGAGAAAAGATGTCTTCAGCCCCTCCAGTAGAAGCTTTGATGATGAATCTCTGTGGTTTTTAATTTATTTCATTGTATTCTGATGTCATTTAGGTACAGAAAAAAATTCTTTTGTTTTCATGTGACACTTAAGATTTCCACAAGACTGGCAGCAATATTGGGTGACTTTTTTCTTTCCTTACATTGATTTTCCTTTCTTTACATTTTGATTTTTCTTCCTTTACATTTTGATTTTTCAAGTGACTGTGTCTTATGTAGGCAGAAAGGACTTTCAACCACTTATGTCATTGAACATGTAGTGTTCCAGAAGCTCCTAACTTATGGGACATAAAAAATCGTGGGAGGAGAGAGTGGAGTGATGTGAGCTATGCGAAGTTATGATTTCATGCAACAGTGTTCATATCTCTTCGTGTTAATTTTGGTTTGGGTGCTATTTGAATGTTTAACTTTGTTCAGCTACTGCTGCTCAGACAGGTACATTTCCCTTTTCCCTGGCCAGATTTATTTTATGAGTGAACTCTTATTTTACTTTTTGTCAATTAAGCAGCTGAGAAATAGAAAGAAAAAGGGTTTGGGGTTGGTTTTTGGTTTGTTTTCTTTTTGGCTAAGTCCAGTAAAGCTCATATAACCTTTTCTGTATCCATTGTTGGAGCAAAGCAGTGCTGGATCAGCAGCTGGAGTAGGTGTGGCTTTTACACCTGGGAGGAAACTAGCTGTAAAACTGCAGCAGCACAAACCTGCCTATGGGCTGTGCAGTCCTAGCAGGATACTTGTGCTGTGGTAGGCTGTTGTCATATCACATCTTTTGGTGTGGAGGCAGAAAAAGGAGGAGGGGGGGGGTATAAAGGGAGAAAAATTGGAGGAGAAAGACACATCAGTCTGGGGAAGTCAGTTTATGTGTCAGATCAGCTCTGGTTTGAACTTCCAGGTAGGAATAGCCTTCAGGAGTCAGCTTAATTACTGCTCTTTGCAGTGCATGGCTAGGAGTTGGCTTGGAAAGCTGGACTAAAAATTGCTTACAGCAGAGATATTTGGAGGAATTATGAACTATTTGGCAGCAGAATGGAAACAAGGAACAATTCATTGAATTATGGCTTTATTCCAAATTGTTTTCCAGTGATGAGTTTGAAGAAACCTCCTCAGCAGAAAGAAAAAAAGGGAAGGGGAAAGATGATGTCAGCCTAGACACACACAGAATTAGGGAAGGGTCTCTTGGTTTTGCTTCTTTCTCAGACAAATAATAGCAGGCAGCCACTAGTGTGTTTCCAGCTTCACATTCCAGTAAAAGAGCAGATTTCTTTTCATTGCAGATGCCATTTTATGTTAAGCCTCTGACAGTTTAATTTCAGTTAACCACTGCTAAGGGTGCAGGCACACAATGCAAGCAGCCAGTCATTGACTCTGTATGGAAATGAAGGAATCCTTTGTGTTGGGTCATTGTGGAGGACACTGATGGTTCTTCCTCCATCATTCTGAAAACATTGCTGCCTGGCTGGCGCTTAGAAAACATTTTGTCTGTGGTTAGGCAAAACTACCTGAGGCTGTAATAAGGTGACATGGCATAAGACTGAAATTAAGTGATAATGTTGGTGTTGATTCACTGTTCCAAGAGTATGTCTGTTAACTGACTCTATTCTGAGATTTAGCTACATGGTTAATGTTCCTTGCCTCATCTTCAGACATGTCACTGTCATCTAAACGCATTGTAGTTGTTATCTTCTTGTTCTCAGAGGTGGAGAGGATGTTCTGTCTGGTGCTGACTCAGTGAAGATTCTGACATCACAGAATCATCGTCTTGAGTTGTGAAGTCCCACAAAGATCACTAAGTCCACCTCTTATGCAATGTCCTCCTGAAAATTCTGTTGTGCTAGAGAATTGATCCATTTTTACATCTTTTTTTAGGCACCATCTATCATGTTAAGTGCTTCATCCAAGATTCATCTTATAGAAATCACAGAATGTTAGGAGCTGGAAGGGACCTCGAAAGATC
This sequence comes from Galbula dea, assembly GCA_013399015.1. Taxonomy (NCBI): domain Eukaryota; kingdom Metazoa; phylum Chordata; class Aves; order Piciformes; family Galbulidae; genus Galbula; species Galbula dea. The sequence continues at coordinate 1,019,073 of VWZX01001133.1, read as the reverse complement.
ATCTAGTCCAACCTCCCAGCCAGAGCAGGATTCCCTAGACCAGGTCACACATGTCAGTAACTGTTCTCTCAACTTAACAGGGAGACTCAAGCACAGTTTTTATCCTGCAATCCTATCAGTGTGAGATCCTCTGTAACTTCTAAGAGCCCTGTTGATCAGAAATGATTGCCAAAACTTGTAATGATTTAACACTGGTTGTTTTCAACCTGCACGTTGATCCGGTTTTACTAGTCCAGATTGTATTCATCATTTGGGGACATGGTTTACTGGCATGACGGAGATAGGTTGATGGTTGGACTTGATGATCTTAGAGGTATTTTCCAACCTTAATGATTCTGTGATTCCATAAACACTCTTTAATTTGTCCTTTAGGCAAAGAAATGATAATATGCAATTTCTCAATAAGTTAATGTAAGATTATTAGAAAAAATTAGGAGAGGCAACAGAAGGGTCTTGCTTTGAGGAAGAACTTGATACTTCTGCAAAATAAAATACTATTCTTAAAACCATGGGGGGAACACAAAATAAAATCCAGTTTGCCTCAAAGGAACCCCTTCTGTCACTCTTATTCATGCTTGGCATCCTGTGCTGAAATTAGGCCTTGTGGAATCAGTTATTAAAATCTGTGTGAAGGCTCTCATTAAGTTTGCATTGTGCCCTACAAATGGGTCTCTTAAATGTATAGGCTGTTGAGCAAATGCTTGGCATCTTAAAAATAATAGAGCAGTCATTAAAAACATGCAATAATATTGTTATAACAATATGATTGTTGTCATGCAGATCGTTCGCTGGGCACTCTATACATCTGAGGATTGCATTTGTGTGGCATAATGAAAGTGAATGAGAGGCTTTCCTTTTGATTTCAATAGGCTTTGGATCAGGCTTTTTGAGAAGTACCATTAGCTGTCAGATGTGTTTTTGAGACTATATGTATCAATCTGATTAATTAGTAGCAATCTAAAATGTTTTCATGAAGGGTTTCTTCAAATTCAGGCTGGCATAAAGAAGGCTGTAATATCTCATTGTTGTGGTTCCTCCTACAGCCCTTTTAAATTCCTGTTAATTCCCATTTGATAGTAAATTTAACCTCCCTACCAACATAATTGATTAAATAACAGGGATCATAATGGAATTCCAGTAATGCTTTCTGCATGCAAAGCTGAAAAGGGAATAATTACTGTCAGAGAAACTTCTGGATTCATCTTTCTCTGATTCTACTTTCTTTCTAATAGAAGAGTTCTTTTCATCTTTTAAACTTCTCCAGTTTTCTTGCACAGTGCAAATAAAGATGTCCTTTTAGTTGTTTCTTTTTTACTGTGAGGTAGCACACAGTGTTCCTCTTCATGTCTTTCCAAAGACACAGTTTGTACCCACAACAGGATCTGCTTTTTCTTCTGGCAGAGCCTTTAGGATCATAGATTCATTATTGTTGGAAAAGCCTTCTGAGATCATTGAGTCCAACCAGCCACCCAACACTCCCATGCTCACCACTAAACCATGGCCCCAAGCATCACATCTAGATGTTTTTTGAACTCTTCCAGGGATGATGATTCCAGCACCTCCCTGGGCAGCCTGGGCCAATGCCTGAGGACCCTCTCAGTGAAGACATTCTTCCCAATATCTAATCTGAACCTCCCCTGGTGCAACCTGAAGCCATTTCGTCTTGTCCTATCACTTGCTATTTAGGAGAAGAGACTGACTCCCACCTTGCCCCTACCTCCTTTCAGGGAGTTGTAGGGAGCGAGGCAGTCTCCTCTGAGCCTCCTCTTCTCCAGACTAAGCAACCCTAAAGTTGGGGTTGACAAATGACCTGTCCCAGTTTTAGGGTTAAGAAAAACGGTTTCAGTTTCCCTAATGCTGATCTTCATGCCCCCTGACATCAGCATTTGCTGTGTCAGTGTTCTAGAGGAGCTAGAACTCTGCAGATTTAAATCCTTCTTCAACCTTGTAGTTCAACCAGTTATTTTATTACCAGCTCCCCTTTGAAATGGGATCTGAAAATTATGCAACAAGCAAAGGAAAAAAAATGTGATTAGAAATAATTTTTGCAGAGTTTTCCTCTTGACTTATTGCTTAGTAATTGGAGCAATGAATTCTGGAGCTTTCATCCTCAGCCAATTTCAGCCTGCAAAGAAGCATGGAGTTTTATCTTCATCAATAAGTTTGCCCCTTAAAGAATCTGTATGAAAATTGATTGCAATAAGTGCTGTGTCTTTGCCCTGAAGAAAGATAGGTTTGTTTCCATCATAAAAAAAATTAACTAGATTTTCATTAACTGTTTTCTTAAATCCCTGATGCTGATCCTATTTTCCTTTTGGTTATATTTGGGTGATATACAGTCATACAGAAAATGAGACTTTTCTCTTTTAACTGCTGAGGTGGGCTAATGATCTTTGGGTGTAAAGACAGTCCTTGAATATTGAATATTAATTTTTTTACCTGTTGTTAGGTGCACTTAATACTGAGTTTCTACTGCTTGTTTCTTGAGTCTTTGGCTGAATTATTTTTATATGAATGAGGGTGACACAAATAAGTTCTCAAAGGCTCCAGTTTTGTTCCAGTGATGGTGTTTCAGCACAGTGAACTATGAAGGGTTTTGTAGAAGTTTAATACAGAACCTTGACAAATCTAGATAATAGATTTCCCTGTGTAGGGTGAGTCTGAGCTCCAGGTATAGAACTGTAGAATCACTGAATCATTTGGGTTGGAAGAGACCTTTCAGATAATCAAGTCCAACAGTTGACCCAACACTATCAGGTCACCACTAAACCATGTCCCTCAGCACCATGTCCCCACATCTTTTCAGTCCTTGTCATGCCACCTCTGCAAGCTTGCTGGCTCATGTCTTGATATGGCTATATGGATCCTGCCATAAGGATACCCAAGCTCCTTCCCTTTCAGAAGCTGTTCTATAAACCAGCTTGAATATTTTTGTTATTTTGGGCTATTTTTGTATCCTTTCACCTGCTTCTCATCATTCCTCCAGCTGATGGATAGCTATCTGTGGGCTTTGCAAAAGCTCCAGGCAGCTGATTTTGAGCAGTTTTAAGTATTCTACATAATGTTTTTTAACTTCTCAATCAATGCAGACTAAGCACATCCTCCCAAACCTTCACTCTCCTCCTCCTTTCGTAGTATCACAGGCAATAAATAGCTAGACCCTGCAGACTATTTATGGAAACAGAGGGGGGAAAAAAAAAGCAAGCCTTTCAGTGGGACATCAGTGTCAGTTTTTCCTGGAGTTTTCCAAATGTCATTTTCTTGGCACAAATGTTGCTGTAATTAAGTGTTCTCCATGCAGCAGAATTGATTCTCCCTTTTGCAGTTTATAAACTTGAAGCATTTCTCTGAGAATCCAGAGCTCATCTGCAAAGCACTGGGTTGGTTTCCCTCAGCAGGCTGCATTTTCATGTTACTAATAGAGGAATTAGAATAAAAAAGGCTATTGAAATATAATCAGACATTATGTGGATTGTTGTATAAATTCTATTCTAATTATGTTGTTGGCATCCAGATGAACTCATGCTGAATCTCAAAATATTGCTGATAGGAATAATTCTCTCAGAGGTTAAAAAGTGATCTACTGAGATAACGTGGGGATTATTATGCCATGTACCTATCTGAGACTAAATACAAGAGTATTTTAGCTGATATGATTTTTAGTCATTCCTAATGAAGAAATGAAGATGAATCCTCATTTAAAAATTCTATTGAAACATGCTGCTTTGCTCCCTCTCCTAGGCACATACACAAACTTGCCTTCTTTGTATATGTAAGTCTTTTATCTCTTGGGTATGTTCATGTAAGTGGTTTAGAAAGATACTATGAGGGCATGGAGCTGTAGACTTCCTGTCAATAAAATCAGTGCATCCGTTTGGGCCACATGTGGTATGTTGTGTCACTTGTGCTTTTCTAAACAACTTTGTCTTGCTACAGTTTTTAATATCAAGAGATATTAAATTAATACTGTATGTTCAGCCTGGAGAAGAGGAGGTTCAGAGGAGACCTTCTCACTCTCTACAACTCCCTGAAAGGAGGTGGTAGTAGGTCTCTTCTCCCAAGTAGCAAGTGATGGGACAAGAGGAAATAGTTTCAAGTTGCACCAGGGGACCAGCAACCTGATCTAGTTGGAGATGTCCCTGCTGATTGTAAGGGGGTTGGACTAGATGACCTTGAAAGGTCCTTTCCAGCACAAACCATTTCAAGATTCTATAATTTGTGTACTGATCCTACTTCGCTGAAATAATTTGACTCCTTTTCATTCTTCTTCTCCCCTTGACCCTGTAAATAGTATGTTAAAAAGAGTTTTATTTAATTCACACCCAAAAAGGAAGAACAAGAGGAAACCTAAGGGTTTCCTTTTTTGTTTGTCTGTTATGTCTTTGTTCCTTTAATTATGGTTTGCAAGCTCACAATTTCCTAGGTACCCAGGTCCTAAAAAGTCTCATTAATGCAAAACTGTGGGAGGAGAGGACCCACTGAAATGCTGCTCTGTTCTCCAGCTGGGTCAGGTGGAAGGGCTGTACTCACCAGCTGGCTGCCAGTTTTTCACTCTTTCAAGAGGTGAACTTGCCACTGTTATTGCTCCTGCTTGTTTTTATTATTTTTTCCACCTAGGAAAAAATATTTTCTCCTGCTTGAGGTTTTTATGGCATTTTGCTACCCATTGTGGATTTGTCCCTTTCAAAGAATAAAAGCTTGCTGTCTTTTTGGACTCTAAACAGAGCACTTCAGGAAATGCATTTCTGCTCAGAGCATCATCCATCCAGGCTGCGTGCTTGGGCAGAGGAGTACACCTCTTCATAGGCCAGCAAGGAGCCAGTGCAAGTGAAATACCCCCAGATTTCTTATTTGCTGTAGGATCTTGTGAATGGGAATCCCTAAAGGGAAGTCTTTAGTGTGGATTTGGAGCTGTGCTGTTCATCTGCTGTTAAGAAATGAAAGACCAATGTTCTTACCCTTATATGTAAAAACCAGAGCAGTTTCATCTTGTCTTTGCTGGTTCAGCCTCAGCCAGATGGGACCTTGCAGCAGCATTCAACTTGTCTGTTTACAAAAATGCCAGGATTGAAGGAAAGACAAGTGAAGGAGGAGAAAGTATTCTTGTGACCTAATGAGACCCAAATATAGAACAGCCAACAGAGGAGGGGAAAGTTCTACCCTCTGAGGGTAAGTTTGCAGTAAATGCAAACCATCCACCACTGTTGGGCCTCTGCTGCTTGCCAGTCAGGCAGTGAAACTGGCTGCCAGCGAGCAATGATTATAGCTTCAGTTCTGTGATTGCTCCTCTTTGCCTGGGAGTGTTCATTAGGAGGAACATTACTATTCCATTCTTCCTGGTAGCACTGTAGGATGCTACCATGATTTTTATTTATTTTATTATTTTTCTTTAAACTGTTGGGGGGGCAGGAAGGAATCTGAGATTTCATTCTAAGGTTGTCTGTGGTAGTTGTTCTTTCTAATTAAATCCTTTCACAATGCCTTGAAGTCAACAAGATTCTTGTTCTCCAACCTCCTTAACTTTTCTAACAAACTATTAAAGCTAATCTTGCTTCTAGGCTTGTGAAGCACCATGGGTGGGAAAGCCAATTACATCAATATTTTATTTTTAGCAATAGCATGTATTTTTTTCCCCCTATCGAGACCTGCTACATTTCCAGCAGCATTCAATACAATAGAGTTCTGTTAAATATACCATTGGCATACAATCAACCACCATTTATTTTCCTGTTGAGTGATTTGTTACAGTAGATAGAAACCATTCAATACCATTGACAAACAACAGACAGTCCATAGCCCTGAATTACTGTTAGACTATTTTGGTAATGAATGGAGACTTAAATTCAGCTGTTTTCTTGTGGGTGCCAGACAGAATTGTGCAGAGCAGAACAACCAGCTTTGTTTCTTGAGCCTTGCAATGAAGTTTTAGCTAATTACCGTTGACTTGTCATACAATAGTCAATGACCTTCATCAGGGAAGGTGAAAACTCCTCTGGCCTGATCCCTCTTAGCCAAAGATCTTTCAAGAAAAACACTGGACTGCCTAATTGATTACCTAGAAATATTACAAGCAAGCAGTGGTTTAGAGGTCTTTAGGGTCCAGCTGTGTTTTAGATATAGAAATCTCCCTTCCTATCACAATATTCTGGCAGAAAATGAAAGGCATTGTGGAGTTTTTAGTCATGGCTGTGTTAGGAGACTCAAGGGTCCACTCTGAAGTGTTGATGTTGTGCAAAAAATGTATTCTCACTAATGAATTTCTAAGATCAGACCAAGCTTTGGGTAATTTATTCCATCCATGCTCTGTAAAACAAAAGGTATGAAGCAGACTCTGCAGGTAGATTGCCCTGGCATACAAATGCACATCTGGCACACAAGTGTCGGGTGCCTTTTTATTGGTTGGCCAGCAATTTGAACTAGATGAGGACAAAAAGCAGGCAATAGCCCACTTGGAGAATTCTCCTCTGCAGGCTATAAGCTATAGACAAAACTCTTGTGTAGAGATAAACTTGCACAGAGAAGCATCAGTGACTTCTCTGCAGCTCTCATCCCCATCTCCAGACTCGAGAATATTCCATAGCAACTCAAATTTATTAAAGCATCCTCCACCCCAGTTCCTGCAGAGAGGTTCCCAGCAAGGTATGGACATTTCTTTCAGAGCTGACTGTACCATTAAGTGGCAATAAACCTTTGTAAAAGTCCTTTTTTTATAAGGGTATGTTTATGACACTGCCATTATCATTCAGCCTCAGTAATGAAAGCTTCTTTGGAGTTCATTCCTCTTCAGAAAACTATAGTTCTACTCTTATTAGGTTATGAGGAGGAGAAAGATCCAGGTATTGTTGACAAAGATCAACTCTGAAGCTATGAACCATGATTAATTTATTAAAAGATGTAAAGAGACTAGCACGTGGCTGGGAATAAGAAGATACCTTTTCCTTCTCTTAAGGAAAGCAGTGCCAGCTGTTCAGAATAAAAACCTACCTATCCATCCTCAGATGAAAATAGTTTAGTTCATAGCTNTTGTTATCATGCTTTATTTCAAGACAACAAGTACAGCAAACACCTTGACTTAAAGAGAGAGACAAAAGTGCTCTGATATACTGTAATGAGGAGAAGCTGGATAATAAGGTCAAAGCTGTGGAACAAAGAGCCAAGCTCAGGAATGCTGGGCTAGCAGAAGTGTTACCACAAACAGAAGCTATTAAAAAGCAACTTAAAGTTTTAATAGTACTGCCTAAAGGAATATTTGATCAAACAAACAGCTTACTGAGCCTGTAACCCTAGAGATGTTCAAGTCCATTATAAACCAGAATTGTTTTATTCTTGGGAAACATCAGTGTTATTTCAAATCCCTTATTTCAAGAAGTCCTGGTTTGTGACAGTAAGCGGAATTTAAACATGTTATTAGGATGTGATCTGTTGGCTCTTTGTACTACCTGCTTCTTCAGGTTACTGAATGAATCACACTCAGTGTAGAGTTATTCATCCAACACTCAACAAGGATTGAACTAAGTGGAGTAACTGTAATTTCTCACCATCTATATTTGCTTCTGGAGAAACAAGCTAGGGAGGCTTGGGCTGGATGCTCTCAGGTCTCGGCACAGGGAACTTACAAAGAAAGCTTTCCATCAGTGTTTGGTCATCTTTAATAGCAGGAGAGGTTTGGAGTCAGTGGCCACCCTGAAGGGCATGGCATGCTGGCTTCAGTAAAATGATATCATTAACAAATATTGAGTCTGATTTCAGTACATTTGTGGTCAATGTGCATAGCCTGAGGCTCTAGGGCAGAGCCTACTAAAAGCTTTGCATTAAAATCTTCAGCTACAGAATACAAAAGAAAGCCAAACCCAAAACAAACACCCAAAAAAAGAAAATATTTTGTCCTTTAAATCAAAAGGAATTGAAATGAAATTGTCCTTTAAAGTGTTGGAGAAATGGGCCAATGAAGACAACTGGGGTTGAAAGTGGTGTTGAATGAGATTGAACTGTTTATATAGTTTTAAAAAGAAAATTTAACTGCTTCCTATCTCTATGCCCGAAGTCTTCAGGAATTACAACTTCTCCAGCTGAAACAGCAGGAGAGATTCAGTAGCACCAACTAAATAACACATTTTGTCCACGCTGTGATTACCTAATAAAATGTGAAGACTGAAATATATCTGAGAGAACTGTAAGAACACCAAAGGAAGAGAAGGGGACTGTTAGATGAAAAAAAAAAATAACAACAGCATTTGATAAACAGCTTCTTGGGGATCACATCCAACCTTAATGATTTTAGGATTTAACAAAAAGATTGCAAAGCTCCTTGGCTAGGTGCTGCTTTCACTGGATGTGTTGCTTTTCCCTTCCTCTCCTATGGGCAATGTCATAAAAGATCAGAAACTCTTTTCATCATGTTTGTGCTCAGTAGAGGAAACCAGGCTAGGAGGACCTAGTGCCCCAGGACATCAGAAGCTGTAGGTTTTCCAGACAGGCAGCAGTTTTAGGACCCTCCAATATTCTTTAAGAAAAAACCAACCAAACACCAAAAAAACCCCCCAAACCCTAATGAGACTCTGGTCTGGTTGTGGAGAATAACTGTGTCTGTCTATGCTGAATTACTTCACTGGAACATTTACTAATTGAAGTGGGGAGAAGCACAGGCTGAATAGAGCTATTGGTCATTCTCACTAGACCTGGACAGAGGAGGGATGGATGGAGCTGGATTGCTTAATGGAAAATTTGAAAGCCTCATTGCAAGGGAATGACTGCAAAACCTACTGGTGAGGTGATCTCGAGCATATGCTTTTACAGTCAGGAGAAAACTCACGGCTTTCAGAAGAAAAAACAACCCAAATGTCCTGCTTTATAACTGCCATGGTTTTCTTTCCTTCTCAGGGTCAAATTCAAAGCAAAATCTGCTGCTAGACATCTTTTCATTTAGTAATATCCTGGAATAAATAACTGGGAAAACAAAAAGGGACAAAACACTGTAGACAAATCTTCCATACATCTAATCCATTTTGCCTGGATGGGAGTTTGCAACCAGCCCCATTTAGCACATACCTACTGTTTCTCATTCACTCCTGCTGGCTGGCCAGAGCCTAGCAGACTGTTTTTTCCTACTGATGCTTTGTCTAAAATACTTTCCATGCCTCATTCACTTCCCATCACTTTTCAACTGTAACTGTTTTGGTTTTTTCTCTTCTTGATCTCTGCCTCCAAATTTCTTTCTCCCTATGTCATTATTTCAGCTGTGTGAATCCACTACCAACTAGTGAGCTTAAGGTTTTATTAAGATTTCACTTAAAATACAGGTTTTAGTCAAAAGTCTGTGGAAATGAGAGTCTAAACCTAAATATTTAAATGTGGCATTTGAAGGTGTTATCTGCAAATAGAGCTTTATATAAATGGCAATGAACTAGGAAAAAAAAAAAAACTTCTGTGTTTGCAATCTTATTTGTAAAACTACAGTATTATTTATTCCTCATGTATCATTCTAAACCAGAGGTGAAAATTGTTTCAGAGAGGCTGTGAGATTTTAAAATGCATTGAAAGAATTTACAAGTAATTGTTGCAGTTTAATCAAATGAAGTAATTTCTGCTCCCCCTTCACCCCCAACACTACCATAATAGAAAGCAAAGGTTGAAATGGAAACCTTTTTGGAAAGAAGCACTAAAATGTTTTGTTACAAACCACGAGGAAATTAGTTATTTTTAAAGCCCTGTGATTTCCCCTCCCTCTCTCAAGCTAGCCTTCAGCTAAATTGCAATGTATGATCAATGTTTCCATGCAGTAGTCAATTCTTCCAGAGTTCTCACTGCCATTTCCAATTGATCTGCTCCTTGTAAGGGTAGGGAAGTGCAGGTGCTAAAATATCAAGTATTGCTTCCATGGAACCTACTCCTGAATTAAAATAAACCCCCAATAATATCATCCCTCAGTATCAGGTGAAAGCAAGCAAAGTCTTTCTATTCATTTAGTTTGATTTTCCAAGAACAAAAATATCTTTTCTGAGCCCTGCAAACAACCAGAACACCTCCAATATGTAACACAACACTGGTAGAGAGGATCACACTGTTAGCTAACTGTATCCTGAGGCTCTAATTGATTTGGACCTCATCTTACCATTCCAAAGAGCTTGATAAAATATCTTTGAAACAGTGGACCTAAATGAGGGGAAGGAGATGTTAGGTATTGTATCATGTGAGCATATATACTTGGAGTTCCACACCTTATTACATGGTGGTTCTTCATGTTGTGTTGACTCTGTGTTTGGGAGCTTTAATCAACACAGTCCAAAAAAATTTAGAAGCTGATCTTAGCACATTTGAGAATCTGTGGAGTGAAGAACAGTTTGGACAAGAGCTTGAACAAGCAAACTGGAACCTTTCTGAGGCTGGGGGAGACTTTGCTGGCAAGAAACCCCATTTTTCACCAGAACAGGAAGTGGCAAATCCGTCCAAGGTGTTTAATGTCAACAGAGTATAAGCCATTAAAAGTTCTAGCTGAGGTTATAATGCAGTCAGTATTGTCAGATAAAAATGATGCTTTAAGGGTAAATTTCCTCCCTGAGAATGAAAATTCTGGGTATAGTAATTAAATGGGACACCTTTAGCAATATATAATCTACAGTTCCATCTCACACCTTCATTATTTCCTCTATAATTAGGATTTTAATCCTTGTATTTGTTCTTTTTAAAAGCATATTAGCATTGCAAGGCATTCCCACTGATTTATTGATTTATTATGGGTATATCATGGATGACTCCTGAGGAGCATAATAATGAAGAAGAATGTTACTTAATTCTATCCAAATATTTAGGGATGGAGCCAATATTGCAGAGCTTTATTAGGAGAAGCCCTATTTCCTCTAACACCAATGTCACCTTCCAAAACTCCTCATCTGCTAGGGGGAAAAAAGGATTATTAGAACTGACAGAGCAGCTTGGCTTTTCAAGGCTATTATATTTCTTGTAATTATTCCCTCTGAATTGTCTACATGCAGTGTGACTTGCGCTGCAAACCTGTTTGCCCTCTTAGTCTGAGAGCAACTTAAAGAAGTTGCTTCCTTCAATATCAAACTGTAGAAAGAAAGCTGCAATTAGATATTCAAAGGAGACACCTATATTCTTCTTTTTAGTCTTTTATTTTGGGAACAGGAGACATTGGCAGGTATCTTGGTTTGACTTTCCTTTTAGGCATGAGATTTAACAGATGGACCTAAATTTGAATCAGATTGAAAACCTAATCTTCATGTTGGTGCACCAGATTTTTTCACAGTCGTTGGCAGAGTTTTCATGGTTTGGGAAGAGAAGAAAAGAGTATTTAAGAAGAAAGGAAAACCTACAAAGAAAAGAATTCACTAAATTTCCAGGGAGCTAACAACCAGTGTCACATTTTTCCTGTTCACAGTATAATTTGGCTTTTACCTTTTACAAGAGATGCTGTTGTTTTTAGTAAGCATAAATTGCTTTCTCTGGGGCTTTCTATTAAAGGTAAGGCAAGGGAGAAGTAAGAAAGCAGCATGTATGTTTTATAAATTAGGGTCTTTTTTTGCTAAAGGAAGCTGTATTAACCTCCAGTCTCATATGGCAGAGATATATTCTCCATGTGTTTCATATATATATATGTATATTATGTATAAATACTTTTTTTTTTTGCTTCTATTTTTTTTGTTGTTATAATGACATTAAATGTCCAGCCCTTGGGCTGAGGTGGTTCTCTAAGGAAAACTCAGGATGCCACAGGAGCTGATGCAGTGGGTGGTATCCTTCCTTTGGAGTCAGAACTCAATTAATGCCTTGGCATGTGCTTCTGGAAGGAAATATCTGGATGAGAGAGAGAAAATGGGAGTCTATTGGTAGGGAAGCTAACCACATTGTCTAACCTGTAATAGCAGTAGATGAATTTCACCTTGGAGAAACCTCCACTGTTAAAGGAGGGTTTTAATTCTCTGTGACTGGAGGGATTGCTTTGTTTTGTTAACTGAGGCATCCCAAGGAATTAAAAGTCTACAACCATGCAAAAACAGCAATGAAATGTTCTGTGTTTGGATTTGAAATCTGCATTTGAGCAGAAGCTGGAAGGAGATGCCCAGATGCAGGACTCAGAGTGCTTGAGGTATAGGGCAGAGGACTGTGTTTCTCAAAGCAGAGAACCCAACTTCCCATCCCTGATCCTAGAGTCTCTGTACCATGCAATTACTTGCCAGGCCTTCCAGCTTTCCTTAAAGAAACTCAAAAGCTGCTCAGCAGCAGCTGCTAAAAATAATTCTGGTATAGCAGTCACTGAAGTGGCTTTTCCTGCCTTCCCAGATGCAAACAGAGACATGGTGACCTGTGTGTTCACAGTGCACACGAGCTGGCAGTGAAAATGCTGGCCTTGCAGAAAGCACCCAGACTTTTCACCTTGAAGGAACACATCCAGTAAAGCAAGAGAGATAATGGTAACACTCCACTGTCTGGGATGAGGCAAGCTCTCTTGAGGAATAGATTGCAACTTTGGGAGTTCCTGTACAAATCCTGTATAAATACTTCTTAGAACTGGTCTTGAAGAGCAGACCTTTATTTGGCTCTTCAGACATGCCATGTGTGAAGTGTGATCCATTAGGATATTATATGTGTTTTTCTTCTATTTAAACTGTAGCTTGATAAATTTCCTCTGGAGGTATAATACTAATAATAATAAATTACAAGTCAGAAAATCTTTCCCTGAGGATGAAAAGGTCAATTTGCATCTTTAGCACAACTTTTGTTGGTAATGATGATTAAGAATCTGCCTGGTGTCCATAGTTCCACAAAGTCTCCATTTAGACTCTACATAGAATTCATGTAAGGTTGGTAGATGCTCTGATATCACTGCACAGAGTGCAGTGGGATCGGTTGAGCTGACAGGGTGCCTGTCAATGCTTGTATGGAGGATAACAATATACTTAGCAAACCAAGCCTTCACCTTCTTGTAGCAGGTATCTTTCCAAAAAGAATGAAATTTGAGTATCATTTCAGGGTGGTTCTTACTACAGTGACTTAAGTTCTCAGAAGGTGGTGATGCTCCATGAAAGTCAGTGTGCTGAAGTCAAATAATCTTTTCTGAGTCTCTGTCTTCAGTTTAGTGTTTGCCACATCCTTGGAAGAAGAGGTGAAGCCCAAAGGTAGCTATTCTGGGGTAAACAGGCTCTCATTTTGTGTTAACACAGTGTATGTAGTGATAAGATGTTGAAGTTGGGACCAAGCCTACATTTCCAAACCTGAAAGAAAATAAACCAGGCTCTTAAACCAAGCAGCAATGCCAGCAAAACCCTAAGGTGGGGTCAAAGGAGGTCTTTTCGATTCAATAATCTTAGATAGGCTATTACCATAACAAAATGTGGAGAAAAATAAGTCTGAGGACGTGGTATAATTGGGTATATTTGTGCCACTGCTGTTTGAAATGGATCTTGATTTGTTAGAAGGCCTGATTTGCTTAGGAGAACAGGTTACCTTAAAGATAATTGAATCTAACTGGTGTTGTTTCAGTCAATAACTTGACTAAAATTATTTGACATTTAGTATGAGGTTTCTGTGTTTATCTAGAAGAGGAGGATGTAGATGTCTGTTCTTCCGAAAGATGTCATTTGACATGGATGGTTGTGTTCAGTAGAAGATTAACTCACTCGGTGTTGATCTCCTGAAACTGAGGCATGGATTATGTGTGTACATGGCGCTGCTGAGGCCACACCTCCAATCCTGGGTTCAGTTTTGGGCCCCTCACTCTCAGAAGGACATTGAGTTGCTAGAGTGTGTCCAGAGAAGGGCAAGGAAGCTGGTGAAAGGTCTAGAGCACAAGTGTTGTGAGGAGCAGCTGAGGGAACTGGGGTTGGTTAGCCTGGAGAAGAAGAGGCTCAGAGGAGACCTTCTCACTCTCTCCAACTCCCTGAAAGGAGGTGGTAGCAAGGTGGGGCTCGGTCTCTTCTCCTAGGTAACAAATGACAGGACAAGAGGAAATGGCTTCAAGCTTCACCAGGGAAGGTTCAGATTAGATATTAGGAAAAATTTCTTGCCTGAGGGGGTCATCAGGCATTGACTCAGGCTGCCCAGGGAGGAGGTGGCATCACCATCCCTGGAACTGTTCAAAAAACACCTAGATGTGGTGCTTGGGCCATGGTTTAGTGGTGAGCATGGGCGTGTTGGGTGGATGGTTGGACTTGATGATCTCAGAGGGCTTTTTCAAGCATAATGATTCTATGATACACCAACAATTCTCCACAAACTCAGAGGCTTATGCTATTAATCTGAAGCACAGAGCTTACTGGTTTCCTGTTTGCAGGGCACACTGTAGCCTCTAACAATGTCACTGTGTGGCACTAACTGGCATCTGAGGGTTCCCTTGAATTGTATGAAATTATATGACATCTTATTCTTTTCTGCACCATTGGCTGGATCCTGCAAACACTGGAGGCAGCTTTGTGGGCTGTAAAGCATCTTCACTCCCTAGTTTGTTGCCTAGTTTACTGTGTTCATAGGAAAGGGAAGAGACAAGGATTTGGTGTGTCAGCTTCAGAAGGTGATAGATGATGTAGATGCATCAGCCTGGCTTGAAGTGCATGCTCAGCAAGCCTGTGGTGGGTAGGAGAGATAAGAAAGGGTGAGGACACCCTTTCCATGTTAGCAATGAGCTTCTAAATGGATCTCAGATATGTCTATGAAAAGTGACAAGGGCTGACAAAGCAGCTTGTAATAGATTCTGTAACTGTAACTCTACATTACTTTATTTCGAGTTCTATTAGTGTCCTGGGAGAGCTGTCCCCTAATAACCCATATTGCACTGAGAATGGGCAAACATTGCCACTGCTTTTTTTCTTTTCTTTGGCTTTTTTTTTTCAGTTTTTTATTTCCTTTTTTCCCCCTCTCCTTTCCCCCTTTTTTCCCCTCTCCTTTCCCCCTTTTTTCCCCTCTCCTTTCCCCCTTTTTTCCCCTCTCCTTTCCCCCTTTTTTCTCCTCTCCTTTCCCTCTTTTTTCTCCTCTCCTTTCCCCCTTCTTTCCCCTCTCCTTTCCCCCTTCTTTCCCCTCTCCTCTCCCCCATCTTTCCCCTCTCCTTTCCCCCTTCTTTCCCCTCTCCTTTCCCCTTTTCTCCCCTCCCCTTCCCCCTTTTTTCCCCTCTCCTTTCCCCCTTTTTTCCCCTCTCCTTTCCCCTTTTGCTCTTTTACTGTTTTTCTCCTTTTTTCTTTTCCTCCTTTGTTTTCCTCTTCTGTTTTCCTCTCCTCTTTTCTTTTTTGTTCTCTTTTCTTTTCCCCCCTCTTCTCACTTGCTCTGTATAATTAGTTTTGCTGTATTATGTGTGTTGTAAAAAAAGAAGCCTGAGTTTGTGTGTGTGTTACCAAAGGACTTCTGATCAGCAAAGAACAGCAATTCATAAGTTGCAGTTGACTCCTAGATACTCCCACAGCAGAGGAACCAATAGATTAGAACTCAGCTGGTGATGTGGCTCTTGAAATACTGCCTCAATGCTAAATGGTCTTTGCATTGCTTGTCTTAAACAAATAGTGCTTCAGAAAGTAAAGCTCTCATCTGCTTCACACTGAGCACGTTTAAAAACCATTTTCCTCCTTTTCTCTGAACCCTTGCTGTGCAAACCACATCATTCCCCCCACTGTGATCTGGTTTGCAAAAGTATCCTATTAATTGAGGATGTTTTTCAGTCCTGCCCAAAGGTCACTGCAATCAATTGGAGGGAATATCTGGAAAGAAGAAATCTTGCCCATAAAGCAATATAACCTGAGTTGCCTAATTTGTTCATTGTAATAATGCCCTGCCCACTTATTGATTAATCAATCTGTGTTGTCTGGGTGCTGATTGTATCAGGAAGTCTCTTAATGTAATGGAATATCCCATACAGAGCTGGCTCTGGGTCATGTATTGTAAAAAATAGTTATTTCTAATATTGTAGTGCATGTGTTCAACCTGAGGAGATGATTTTTATTCCCAGGACAGCCCATGTTGATTTGTTATGGTAAGCCTAGAACTGAGAATGGAACCAGATTTAGCTTTGACATGGGAATAATAACATGACCAAGGTCACCACATAGTTTTTTCCTATTCTGATTCAATTTGTAAATCATTGCCTGATATATTCCAGTCAAAAGTCTTAATGTTATGCATTATATAACATTATATCTATATAAAAAGCACATACATGCAATTATACAATGCATGAATATAACTGAGCAAAACCAAACTTCTGTTGTATGCCAAAAATCTGGTTGTGGATCAGTTAAAAACTGGTTCTCAGGCTAGATTTAAAAGTATAAGATTTGGCTGCTTTTTAGAAACATAGTAAGGAAACTGAGCATATTAACATTAATTCATCTTCATATAAACAAGATTTTTATCTTGTCCCAAATCTTAATGTGATTTGTAGGACACAGAGGAGTGGTGAGAGTTATGTGCAGAGATGTTGTAAGTTATGGTTTAATTACCATTAACTCTGTTGGCATGAGGGCATCATTTCCACTAAATAATATGCTTTATTTTGCTGGGACTCCATGACTCATTTGTGTTCTTTTGTACTGTAGTCGATGTAAATGAGCCACATTAAACTGCCCCCCTGCTCACTTTGTGCATATTTAAGTATTTAAAATGTCTCAAAAATCCATTATCACTGTGTGACAGAAATAAGAGATAAATGTGTGAACAACTCCTAAACAGGTAGAATTAGAACATGTTTATGAATTAACTGTGACAGGAGTAAGACATATAATATTTAAGCTGGAATTGGTGTTGGAATTCAAACAAAATAATGCTACATCTTAAATTGAGGGAAAATAATGAGCTGCTGGTGCTGATACTTGGTGTTAGCATTACAAAGCAATAATGTTTTTTCAAAACTCATGAATTTTCCAATAAATGAATACTTGATGATCATAGCATCTGCTGGTAAAATACTCAGTAAGGACCAGAATCAAAGGGAGAAACACAGAAAATTATTTTCTGTTAATCCATAGTTCAGTATTTAACATGCTCAACTTGAAGTGCCTCTTTTTGAGCTTTTTTCTTTCTGTGTGAGATGATCATAACATGATTTAAGGTAATGCAGATCTCACCATGAGTAATAAAAGGAAAAGAATAAAAATAGGCTCTAATTCTGCAAGCATTTATGCACACACAACTCCATTTGCATTACTTGTGTGCATTACAATTTACTGTTATGTACAAGGAGTATTTACAAATAGAGAACTTCCTGACAGGAGGGTTTTTTTCTACAACAGTGGAACCACATAGAGAAGCTTCCAAGCATGCTAACATCACCAACATGAGCTATATCTGCAGTGCTTTCAAATGACAAAACCATGTTTTTACCAGAAGGGTACTTAAAGTCCCCAGTTCAACTAACACATCCATTGAGAATGAGAATGGAACAGTGCTCTCTAAAAATGTTAATATCTATATTGATTCTCAGTGCATTTGGGAATGTGGATTCAGCTTTTCCTGCTCTGGAAATCTAATGTTCAACACATGGCCACCTGCAGTGGTAAAAATTTACCATGCTAAAATTTTTGTGCCTCTCCCCAGGGAAAAATCAGAGGTATCAGAGATGTTTTCTGGTTTACACATGCTATGTAGATTATTCCTTAAATATGTAATGTGTAATTGAAATCCAGGCAGACTTTTGACACTGATATTGATGACTTGAAAGATGCCATACCACCTACTTTTTAACTCATTTATGTGGTCATCACTGATTTGGGGATTGCTGCCTGTTTACTTTGCTATTTTCATCACAGTAGTATCCTGAAGATATTATAAAGATAAAAAACCACTGGTTTTTGTATTCTCTATTCCATTTAAAGAGTACGTCATGTAGCCATGCAAAGGAAAATAAATGAGGTTTGTCTGGGAAAGGCAGGAAAATTGTTCAAGGTTTTAAAGGCATATAAGAGTATATTACAAAAGACATATCTAGTAGGTCAAGAAAAGTGGGGGAAAAAAACCCAGATCCTTTATTTTTAAACATCAGACTCATGACACAGGGCAATGCTTTTAATAAAGTAAAATATTAATCAGCAGGTAATTCATAAAGTGGCTCCATATTAAAAAAGTATTTGGCAGTCACTCTCCTCCATGGCCTCCAAGCCTTTTACAGAAGGTGTTTGTGTGTGTTACTGAAGGCTTTATTAATCAATCTCCTAAGGTTTGACTGTTGCTCATCCCAGGTCCTTGCTTGCCTTGCTGCAGCATCTAGGATAAAGCTTTCATATGGAGAGACAGCCATGAGATTAAACCAAATATTCTTTGACTCAATATAGTAATTCTTTTGATTTATGATACTTTTTCAGAAGAGTTGATTAAACCTAAATGGCACAAAAGATTACTGGCATCATAGTTAAACATGACAGGTTTTGATAAGACAACAGCCTGAGCTTGTCAGATTTTTTTTCTGGTTCTAGTTCATCCAGATGTAACCTCAGCAAAGTAAGTGGTGAGTCAGACCTGAATCAAGAGCAGCAGTAGATTTATTGATCTTGTTTGCCAATAGCTTTGGAGAAGTCCTGCAAGAACTCTAATTACCTTAGAAAACAGAGTTCTTGCAAATGGCAATTGTGTGATTGATTAGTTGCCACTCTTCCCTTGCAGTCTGAAACATGAAGCTATGGGCTTTCATTCTGAGGTTGAAAGAGGTCTTTGCATTATGGATTGTTGTTTCAGAACAGCTTCTGAAGCACCAGAAGCTGGAGAATTTTAGAAGTTGCTTTTTGCCTTATAAAGAAATTAATTTCTGAAGACTCCATGGAGAAAGTGCTGCATAGTGGTTGAGCTGCACTGCAACACCCTGGCATGTGCTTCCAAGATGTGACTTTGGGCAAGAGAATGCCTGATTTCCTCCAGTACATTTGTCTACACTATACATATTTTCTGAAGCAGCAGTACACAGGGAAACAATTTGGTGGATAAAAGCAGAGAAAAGAAATGATTCTTTATTAGGCACTTGTGGAGTGAGGAAAGCAAAACTAGGTTTCAGGACCACATACAGGTCAAGAAGCTTAGGAGAGCATCTGCCACATTGTGAAGGCTAAATGGAAACAAAACACAGTTGCTGGGACTCAGTAGAGGTGATTGGGCCTACAGAGGGACATTTGTATGAGTCCCCTCATAAAAGTGCACCAATTCTTGAAGAATTGCAGTAGCTTGATCAAATAAAAGGTTACCTGACTACCCTTTTTCTAGGGCTGCATGGAGACCAGGACTGGTTACAGTCTCTCTGATGAGTCCATTGTCTCTCTCAATCTCTAATGAGGACAGAGAGCACTCTAGACTGCCTGCAAGACCTATTTCAAGAACTTGGGTAGGCTGCAAGAGAAGGATAGAAA
The DNA here is from genome assembly GCA_013399015.1 of Galbula dea. NCBI lineage: Eukaryota > Metazoa > Chordata > Aves > Piciformes > Galbulidae > Galbula > Galbula dea. The sequence continues at coordinate 999,745 of VWZX01001133.1, read as the reverse complement.
TGTAGACTTGAATTGGAGATTTCACTGAGATGACAGAAGGTTAGATCAAGCCACTGATGATAGCAGAAAGCTGAATTCTCACCTGGTGTTGTCATTAGCAAGTAGTTTTTTGTGTCACTGACATGATAATAATACAAAGCAGACGGTGAAGCAGAATTATTAAACACCTGTGGGTGATAGACCAGATTTAATCTCTGGATTTGGGATACAGTTGAGTTCTACTAAAGAAAGAATACTCAGGAGTAACCTCATGTCTTGTAAATCCACTAAAATATCAACTACAGTAGAGGTTAAAATTGATTTTTTTTCCCCCCTAATTTATGGTACACATTAACATTTTTAAGAGGCTTACTCTGCCTTGGGAAGAGTTACAATGGAAGAAAAACTTATTTAATCTTGGCATAGTTGCTACTTTGTCTGTCTGTCAAGACATGACAGGAGGAGTCACCTTTCTAAGTTGAGAAAATGGGATGAGTACAATTGTAGATAGTCTGCATTGGGAGTTCTGCTGGAGGAAATGCTGACCACTCTCTTCCATCCTGCAGGAGAGACTCTTATCACGCCACCACAAATTATTCCAATGTGAGCCACTTTCCAGTGCTTCTGTGTTATCAGCCTCACTTTGCACAGGGAGGAAGAACACCCCTCTGGGGGGGAGGATGCTCCTAGTCGAGAGTGAGGTGACAAAACCAGTGGTACAATACTTAGACCAATGCCCAGTTATCTGTGGTGAGCTCAGAGTAACTGCAGACCCTTGAAATGCAGTGCTGGTGAGTTCAAAAATTATACTGATACTTCTAAAAATGGTGTATAGAATCATGTGATTATTAACTCCAGGTGCAGTGTTTCTGTGCACAGCCCAGAAATCCTTTCTTTAATGCTAGTTGCTTTATAATCAATACCTGTCAAGTTGAGGTTTATAGGAAGTGAATTTTAGAGAAAGCAACAGGACAATTTTTGCCACAAAAATAGTTTCATGTGTTGAAGGAGGAGTATACTACATTGAGAAGGTAAAATTAACATTCTAGTTAGCTACCTTTATAGGCAATTTAGTAATGAAACAGTGGGATGCACACAGTTAACAATTATAAACCTGGCATTTGTCAGGTCATTTGTCATTATCCATATGATCTCCACACTTCATACTTCTGGATACCTTCACCTCAGATCACTGGCAAAAGAATAGCATTTATTGTCTATATAGTGCTTCTTAGAAAGAAAACACCCATTTTACACAGAGAAAAACCATTTTTCAGGCTGGAATATTTTTTTCATCTGGAATTTTTACCTTAACATCTCTAATTGTGTTAATGTCTTCAAAGTGTCCCACTTTATTCACAATTGACTGAACAACACAAATGGATCCTAGATTGTGCCATCCATTTTTTAATTTAATTTTATTCCTTTTAAACTTAGAAAATCCTATGAAAATTCCTGTGATAGTTTTCTTGGCTTATATATTTGGGATATGGACTTTACAGGCGAGAAAGCTCTTCCTTGTTGTTTGTGGTGGTTGGTGTACAGGGCTGGGATTGTCTGGGTGATGGAGCAAGGTGAGGAGTTAAGCACTAAAGTTCCAGGCAGGGAGAAAGGGCAGTTATTAGTTCCTAAGAATAAGGAATAACAAATCCTGCAAGTGCTGAACAGTATTATTTTATTATTTTTATTATTATTTTGTCTTGGACTAATGTGAAGCCTGAATTTAGGAAAGAGCTGACTTATAAACTGGGATGTTTGCTAGCTATAGGATATCTGGTTTTGACTCCCTGGCTCATTCTCATCACTAACCCCATCGGGGTGAAATAAACCACAGTTTAGCTGCATGGAAGCTACTTACAAACAGCAGCACTCTGCAATCCTTGATTTGTGTGTCCTTTTAACTTCTCCCTCCCCACTGTGTGCCCTCATATGCAGCAGGATTACTAACCCCCACCATTTTATTACCCTGGGATTAGCAGTGGTTGCAGCGTGTGGAGCTGGTGAAGCGTAACTGTGCAGCTAGCACACATCAGGCCAAATCCAACCTGCAGCCCAGAAACTGTGCCTTTGCTCTTCAAATTCACAGAATTATAGAATCATGGAATGGTTTGGGCGGGAAGGGACCTTTCATGGTCATCTAGTCGAACCAGATCAGGCTGCTCAGAGCCCCAAGCAACCTGACCTGGAATGGTTCCAGGGATGGGACATCTCCCTCCTCTCTGGGCAGCTTGGGCCAGGGTCTCACCACCCTCAGTGTAAACAGTTTCTTCCATTTCTCTCTAGTCTAAGTCTCCCTCTTTTAGTTTCAAACCATCACCCCTTTTCCTGTCCCAGCAGGCCCTGCTGAAAAGTCTGTCCTCATCTGTCTTCTAGACCCTTTAAGTATTAGAAGGCTGCAAACCTTGTCTTAATCCCAAGAGTTAGAAACTTGCTTAAACCCTAAGTATGAACTTTAAATGATCTGCAGTGGCAACTTTAGAATGAGTTTGTTGTTTAATAGACAAGCCGGTCGGTGGAAGCTGGGCTCAAGCTAGTTGGTGGAAGCTGGGATCAAGTTAATTGGTGGCAGTTGGGCTGGGGGGGGCTGTCTGAGCCTGAAGGGGCCTTCTCCTCCCTCATACCTACACAAAGTGCTATTGAACTCCTACAGGGCAGATTCTTTTCCCCTCAGCTCCTAGAAAGTGTGGTAACACACAGCTGAGGCACATGGCCACCTTCTTTCCCGCCCTAAGCCCGAGCTAGGTGGGGTGGGGCGAGAGCTGTGGGTTTGGGTGCTCTGGAAAGTTCCAGAGGCTTCCCTGAGCTCTCACTTCCACCATCCCCCAGGAGCAGGCCCCAGAGGCAAGCGGATCTGCATCTGAGGTACCTCATGGCACATGGACCTGGCTGGGTGGGGGAAGAAGCTCTGGTCAGGATTGTACTAGCACAGGGCCTGGGATTGCTGCTTTCCAGGAAGGTTAGTGAAGCATTTTCCTCTGGGTTCTTAAACAGTTTGGGTTTTGTTTCCCCTGTGATTCACCGAGGGCTCTAGAGCGGTGTTGGATGCCAACATCATCCACCTGCTTTCCTTCCTTGGCCTTTATCTACAGCAGGGTGGCATGAGAACACTGCTTTGAATATAGAATCATTAAGGTTGGAAAAGACATCTAAGATCAAGTCCAACTGTTAACCAGCACTGCCAAATCCACCATATCTTTAAGTGCCAGGACAATGAAGCTGGTGAAGGGTCTAGAGCACAAGTGTTATGAGGAGCAGCTGAGGGAACTAGGGTTGTTTAGTCTGGAGAAAAGGAGGCTCAGGGGAGACCTTCTCACTCTCTGTAACTCCCTGAAAGGAGTTTGGACCAAGGTGGTGTTTAGTCTCTTCTTCCAGGGAATGAGACAGGATGAGAGAAAATGGCCTCAAGTTACACCAGGGGAGGTTTAGGCTGGATTTCAGGAACAATTTCTTCACCAAAAGAGTGGTTAAGCATTGGCCCAGGCTGCCCAGGGATGTGGCAGATTTTGAGGTGTTGAAACATGTGGATGTGGTTCTGAGGAACATTGGAGAAGCAGCCATTGTTGCCTGCTCCAGTGGTAACACACTGTCTTCCACGGCAAAAAGGACAAGAGAAAAAGGCATCAGCAACATAGCCTTATGTTGGTTGGCTTTGTGCTATCTGTGAAGGATGAATCTTGCAGCCTTAAAGGCTTATCCTGTGAGCAGACTGGCTAACGTGCTTGGGGGAGCTTTGGCCCAGCAGATCTGCAGGAGCCAGGCAATGGTCAGGCCACCCCCGCTGAGGTCAAACCTGGAAGTGTTGCAAGCGTGTGGAGAAAGGACAGAAAGAAAAACACTGACCACCCTAGCATGCCTGTAAGGAAAGAAAACACTGGAGAGCTGTTGAAATATTCACAGAGGATTAGCACAAAGTTACTGTGTTTAGCACAGGTGTTTCTGGAGCTGTGAAACATTAGGAAAATTTACAATGTTTAGTGACTCACACTTTCTCCCATGTAGCCTAGTAGTTTATTTTACTGGGCTAGAGTACAAAGTGAAGAGGAACACCTGCTGGTATTTGGGTTTTCCTGTAATATCTAAGCTTTGTGAGCTTTTGTTTAATCTAGGTGTGCTTTTTTTTTTTATCCCCCAAATGCATTAAAACATTTTAACATCTAATATTTACAAGGAAACAGATTTCACCAGAGACAGGTAGAAATATTGTGTTCTCTGCATCTGTGTGATTGCATACCATAAGCTGTTATCACTAAGAAAATTATAGACCTAGCTCTCAGTGCATCTATAATCTCTGTTTCCTTGAGGTGATGCTATTGGATGAGAGGATCCAAAATGTGGGGGCTGCTGGTTTTTGAGTGTGCTGTGCTTTTTATCTCATGAAGTTTGTCCATCAAATATTAATATAGCTTAGAAAACGTGCTGATGTTTTAAATGTGAAGCTGAGCTCCACTTGTACTAGCTGAATTTACCTTCAACTAAGATATATTTGTGGAGGGAGGCAATGAAAATAAAATTAGTTGTCTTACTGGTTTGAGGTAGAAGAACAAGGCGTTGAATTCCTCTGGGTTTTGTGTCCTGTTCTATGGAAAGGTTAAGGAAGGACCTGAGATGGCAGTGCATAGGTACAATAGGATGGACCTGAGCATTTGAAGCTTCCAGGAAGAGATTAGATCTTGGACAGGTTGCTTGTGTGTTCTTGACTGCAGACTGGAAGGAGGAAGACCTGTAGGTGACCACAGCTGTTAAGGCAGATCTAAAAGTGTGTGTTTTGGGGGACATACCTGCAGGTATACTGTTTCTACCATATCCAGGAAGAGAACTAGGTTGACTTGAGGAACAAAAGCTAAACATTTGGAAGGACTGCACACCAAGACTGGTTTTCCAAAGGTCTTTGGCTTTACTTTTAAGGGTCTAGTGAAATGGCCAAGTTTTCAAAGCAGGTCTTTATCCTGTGCACTGCAATTCCTTTAAAAATTTAATCAGAAATATCTGTTCCCATCTCCTATAAAGTTGCATATGGTCCACACTAGTTCCACTGCATAAGTATAGCTCAGAAAGATCCTCCAGAGTGTTATGCATTCAGTCCTGATATCAAATTATTATTTAGCTTGTTTCTCCTGATAAACTTCTCTGTAAAACATTAAGGATCAAAACTGAAACTCCATAGAATAGATGCAGAGGCTTAAGTTTGATCACCTTGTTACTTAAGAAAAATGCTTAAAAGAAGTGGAGCTGGATTCTTACCCTTTCATAAAAATAGTGATTAACTTCTACAAAGGCAGTGATGAGGGTTTTTCCCAAAAGCATACATGATGACACACAAGCCACTGAAGGTTTTCTCTGTCCCATGGGCTTTGCTGCTGTGGGAAGGAATGAAAAACAAGTAAAAAAGAGAGAAAAATTAAGGGAACCCAACCTGATGTTGTATTCCACTGAAATATTTAGGACTGACATCAGGGGGAAAATCAATCAACATTACTAGAGCTTGTCAAGTGAAGGAGTTGATCTCAAGATCTCTGAACCTCCACCATGTCCTTGTTAAGAACAGAGCTGTAATTTAGGAAGCCTATTCCAGTTGCAACTCAATGACTTTGTGTTTGCACTGGTTTCTCTCCTCCTACTTTCCGCATTAAATGTGTTCCTTGTAAAATTACTGTTTGTGTTGTAGAAGGAACATAATAGAACTACAGATTTTGTGATGTGGGTGAGTTGCTGTAGCAACATTATCTTTAGAATTCCCTGGGCTGTGTGCTTGGTTTTTCAACTTCTTCCATCTGATACACCATGTAAAGTACAACTTAGGAGTTTATTTGGAATTGTTTTCTTGCAAATAAGGATTTCATGATGTGTTTTAAAACATAGCACCTGCAAGGATAGGGAGAAGCTGGAAAACATTTGTGCTTTGCCATACTTGGATGGTATCTCCTTATTTCCCAAGGAAGAGGTATCCTGGTATATTTCCTGGTTCCTTCCCTCTTGGTTCACACAGATCTGAGATCACTTTGTCTATTGATAGGGCCAGATACCTAGAGGGACTGTTCCTGGTCTTCTCTAAGTGCATAGATAAGAACAGCTAATGGAGGGCAAGCAAGCACTTGCATTCAGATGCATTCCACATACATCCTTATAGGAGCAGTGTCTTTTATGGAAAAAATGCAAATGGGAGAAATTTTATCTGTTAAGAGAGAGAAGTTTTCTTGGGCTTTTATTTTTTTGGGTCTAGAGAGCAAGAGGAAAAGATAACAGATGCATGCTACTTTAAAGGGGACCAGAGACATACATTAAATTCCTTATGTCTTTTTAATGATGCAACTGAGAATGATATTCTTGTTGCATTTGTAATTAGAGGGCAGAACAGATGGTAAAGGCTTCTGAAGTAATGTGACTATTAAAATTATCCATGTAGCTAAACTGATTGTTGACTGTGAGAGGGTTTCTCAGCCACTGAACTGCTCTGGGTGCTGCTATACACTTGATTATTGCAGCTCATTGTATATGAGCACACAGAGTGTGTATGTATATGTGTATAGTATGTACACACACAGACACAAATCTATACCTAGATCAGTGATGTGCTGAATGTGCCTTTAAAAGTGACTTACAGTTGTGAAGGAAAATGAAGCTTGGTTCTATACAAAGCTTTGCATGTGGACAGACAAGATATGCTGTTGTATTGTTTTCTTTATCTCCAATTTAAACCTGACGTAAAGTGCAAAGATTAATGTATTTGATGAGGTGTTATGAGATAAGACATGACACAGACAACTGCAACATTGGTTTTATTGCTGTACAGAAGCTTGCTCTAATTTTATTTTTAGTATATCTGAGCTTTCATCTCTTGTTTATAGATTTATTGGTTTCAAGATCTGGAGGTACTTGTATTGGCAACCATTTGTTTTCATGCCAACTGCAGTATTTTCCAAATGATATTATTTAATAATTCTAGATGTCTCTTAGTACCAGGCCTCCCACTTCAAGGAGTTAAGAAGGTGTGGAAGGCATGAAAGGGGGTGATCCTAGTTCTTGCAGGAGGTGATCCTAGTTCTTGCAGTTCTTACAAATAAGCTATCTGATGTATGAAACAAAATTATTCTGACAGTTTTGGATTGATTAAAATCTGTTCTCTTTGACATCCCCAAGTATATTGAAGGGGTGATGGCTTTCCTCTGGCTTTCATATCTAAAATATCTGATTCCTTGGTTGCTTCCATGATCTGAAAGCCCATCCATGATAGTGTTATAAAGGAAGCTCCCCAGGGTCTTCCATTTCAGTCATCAAACTCCAGTGTAGCTCTGCATCAGGGTGTGATACTTCAGCTGAGAGAAGAGGCTGTGTGCTCGCCTGTGGTTGCATGTTCTTCAGGTCACCATAGCTCCATACAGAGGCAGTACAGCAGCTGGTATTCCCATCAGACTGCCAGTTCCACCCAGAGGTGGACGTCAAGAAGTCCACAGTAAATGCTGAGTCCATATGCTCAGGAGGAGAGATCAGCTCCTGGCATTTTTTACACAACCAAGATTTGGCAGGCAAATGACTAAATATATTTCTTTAGTGATCCAACATTTCTTCTTAATGAGGCAAGTTGTCATTGACTCTGCTTGTTGTCTATAAATTCTGACTGCCTCAATCTTCATAATGTCAGACTGGTCAAAGACATCAGTAGATTGCATGAATAAAACATAACACTTGGTAATTGTCCTTAGCTGGTAACATGCTATCATTTCATTTGTTCAATAGTGTTTGTCCAAAATAGCATCCCTTGAATTGACTATTAGTTTTGCTTCCCTAAAATGGGTGCCATAACCTCTGTAAACACTTTATCTACTTCAGTTTTCTGCATTATGAGGTTACAAAGGCATTGTGCTGAAGGCATGCTGGGGAAAGTAAAGCAGGGGCACTCTTTACATATATTGAACTTGGTCTAAGTCTCTCAGAAATGTTGATCTTCTGCCTGGCATAAGTATAGTGTCCTTACTAAATTTGACACAGAAAGCAGAATCTACTACTAATAGGCCACCTTTGCTATTGTGACAGAGAAAGATTTGCTGGGGAACTGATAAGCAGTAGTTCATATCAATGTGTTGTCTTTCAAGAAAGTAAATTAAGGACTTTTCTGTATCCCTGGAGGCTTCAAAGCATGAATTTCATACACCTGGCAACTAAACCAATAAGCACAGTCTGCAGTGAGGGGGGCTGTCTCTTATCTTAGTCTCAGTTGCTGCAGAGTCACATTTTCTTTTCATGCAAATCACATCCCTTACTCTGTCCTGTTCATAGAAAAGCCAGAGGTGAAGGACCAAGAATGCACCTGGCAATTAGCCTTCTGGCTTTAGGAACATATGCAGTGTCATGCGTAGATTGTGCATGATGCAGTACATCCCTCAGAAGATCAAAGTTAATTTCTGTGGTTTGGATTCTTATTTATTCCAAAAGAAGTAAATATTAAACTAAGGGATTGTTGTCTGTCAAGCACTCAGCTGACTGAGAGCAATTTCTTTCTGCTCCTTAGACCAAAAAATCTGGAAGATACAATGATACCAGTTTCCTCTCCTTCACCTCCCTCAAAGAACTAGTTTGAAGTAGGGTAAACTAAAAGTCTTTTTATTCTGGAACCAAATATTCATGCTATTTCCAAAACATCAGCTGTAGAGTTCCTACCATTAATTTGCAGCCCTTTGAAAAGTGCCTAAAAATAATGAATATCTGACTGCTTGAGCTATCCTGACACATCTGTGCAGCAGAGCAGATGCTTCTGAGTTTGCAGAACAAAGGATGGCTAATAGGAAAGATCTTTGCTAAGATAAATGATGTGATCATGCAATAGCCTTTAGCCTAAATGCTACTCTTTCACCTTGGGTTTCTAGACTTGATCTAGCTACCAAGGTCTTACACAGGAAAATAATGTGTCTCTATTCCTTCATAATTGAAGATCTATGAAGTATTCTAAGAATCTTTTTATCAAGAATAATTTTGGCCTTTGTTCAGAGCTTGGATAAGTTGCTGTAGTTTGACTATTCCAGAGCTTGGGGCCGGGGGTGGGGGGGAAGAGATTAGATTAGAGAGTGAATAAACAGTTAGTACATAGAATAACTAGAACTGAGCTGGCACTCAGTGAATTGGAATAGATTCAATGATTGCATGTGTCACCCTGATTTACAGATGTGTCAAATCTGTTCTGTTTCTGTTTTTAGCTAATAAGCTAAGATTTTCAGAAGAAATTCAAAGCCTGTTAGCTCATTCTTCAGTGATATCTCCAATCAAATGCTTCATAAACCAATTACATCCTGATTTGGTATTTGAAAAATTAAGTTTTGATTTAGTTACCTATATGGCTAAGAAAACATCCAAGTTGGTACTTTAAATTTCACATAATGATGCACCCATTTGGAAAGCCTCCCTCCTTCACTTTTGCATTATTTCCTCTCTCCCTCTTCTAAAAATATACCTCTTCCCTGTCCAAAAGCACCACTTGGGGTCATACAGTTCAGCCTAAACTGGCAAACAGACAAAATCTACATTCACCCTTGGGATGGAGAAAATGAAACAAAAAGCTTTTGTCTCTGCAGTGCAGGAGGGATACAGAATAAACCAGCAACCTCCTACCAGTGTTCTAAACTCCAGGCAGTGGCTGATAGGCTGAGACACCAGTCGGGAAAATTGGCAGAATATCACTGATCCAAAGCTGTATTTGCAGAAGGAACCAGAGTGGAACTAGATAATACTTTCTTTTGCTCCCAGAAACAGTGACAACATTCTCCTTTAGGGATAAGAATCTTGGATGTAAACTGCCAGCTTGCACTTGGAGTCACCAAACCATTACTAGTTCTATAGGTGACTGTCCCAGTGTAGTAACAAATGGTTTGGTGATGTTGAGGAGTTACTTGGTTAGTTCTCAGATAATTGTGACCATGTTTAACAAGTCTCAAAGTAATGTAGTTGCAATTCTAGAGGCTGAAAACTGAAGACAAACACCCTGGTTTAACATACTCCTGAAATTCTGAGATGGTTCTGAAGAATATTTGTGATGTTGTTAGTTTTATTTTCAGAATGTGTGATTTAGTGTAAACTGGTGCTTGGTCATAGGGCCAAAGAAGATGTTTGCCTCCTATGGGCTTCTGGGCAGCAGGATTAAGGATCTGCTTTGGACAGGTGGAGGGGCAGGAAAAGGAAAAGTGTTTCACTTTCAGTAGGTTTCCCTTGAAACTGCTCAGGTTTCAAATGATAGCTGCAGAACTGGGGAAGTGAATTGGAAAGCAGAGGTTGGACTTAAGTGATCACATGATAGGTAGAAAAGTCAAAGGGCCATGAGAAATGTAATTTATAACAATGTTTTTCAATTTCCCCCTGTCACAGCTGATCTAGCCCATCAGTAATTCCTGCTGTATTATGTGGGAATGATAACTCCCTGGTTAAAGTAGGATTCTACTTCCCTTTCACAGCAGGAATTCCATCTATTATTTTGTACAGAAAAATAGGGTGCCCACAAAAATTAATGTGCATGCTCTGAATGCTGAAAAATTGATTTAAAAGTCAACAGGTTTGAGTTTGGATCAATTTTGACCCTTCTGAAAATCCACACCATGTTTCTTGCTGTACTGGCAATGTGCTGAGTACACAAGGAGGAAAAATACAGTGGTGGTGCTTGGGTAGGTACAAATAAAACACTCTATGGTGCAACTGTTTCCTGAAAGCCAGTTCCAGAATAACATGGCTTTTCATTTTGGTTATTGGCTTATTTATCAGCTTTTCCAGGAGAAGAGACTCCTGCTATGACATTCCTTTTTGTCCCCACTGATCCAAGTCTTTCCCACACTGTACTGCCATTAGTACTCTTACCTATCTTCCAAAACCCCCCCAAAAGTCATGAGTCAATGTGGGAACTGCCATGTACTACTACAGACTGTAGAAAGTCAGCATTTGGTACATATTTGACAATATTTATGGTACATTTTGGGGAAAGTGTGGTTTTCCTTTGAATTTACCAGATCACTTCCATATAATAGGTTTGCCAGCACAATAAATTATGGGTGGCTGAAGGAGTCTTATTAACTGCTTCATGTTCAGTGAGGCACACTGAAAAGATACTGAAAGCTGAAGGGAAATGAAGATTATTTCAAATTTCATATGACAAATATTTTAATTGGAAAAGCTATCACATGTGACTAAATCAGTAAGTCAAAAGTGTAGCTTAAAACCCTTAGCACCATTTTCTTTAATAAATGTATTTTCTTGAACAGTGATACACTGAATGGGAGCAGATGAAAAAGCTGAGCCTCATGATGAAGGAAATGTAAGAATATTTGGTAAACCAGGAGCCTTTACATGTCTGAAGATAGTGTGGTGACCCTGGAGCCTGCCTGCCTCTCAAACATCAAATACAGCTCTGAATTTTCCAGAGAAGCTGAGAGACATCAGATGAGGTAAAAGTGTGCTAAGTGTGTTTTCTAATGACCTAGAGTATCTCTTATTTCCACTCCTAAGTGAAAAGCAGTGATCAGGAATCTGAGTACAAAAGCTTTATGTACTGGACTCTTTCCTTACAAATACTCTAATTAGTGAAGCTGACTCATTATAAACTGTATGTTTCAATGACTACAATCTTCAGCAGCAACCCTGAACCCTGAGCCATTTGATTCCTAGGTTACAGGGCTCAAGGAGAGTAATAGGACTTGTAATTTTTTTCCCTAGTGTTTGGGGGTCTCTGGCAGTGTTTGCTGGTTCCTACCACGCTTCTGAGTCTTAAATGGCTGCTAGTACAGTAAGAGAAAAGCATCACTGTTACCTTCTTATGACAAACCCCACAATGATATAAAATCATTACAGAAATCAGGGAGAAGATCTAAATAAGGAGAAGGAGGAAATACAAAGCCAGTTCCACATGATAGACTAGCAGTTTCCTGCCTTCCAGGTCAAAGGACACAATGTTGAATGTCAATTGGATAGGCAGCCTGCTTTCACATGAAGCTATTACACCTTGGTAATAAGGATTTGATAGAGAACTTCCTTGACATGACCTTTGTGATATACCCTCACCAATAAATCTCTGCTGTTCCATGCTTTGTTTTCCCTTTCCAAGCTTTCAGTCTCTCTCCTAACCTCAGCATATTAAAGTCACATTTTTTGTTTGCTGTAGGAAGTGATCCTCTGTGCAAACAAACAAACAAAAATCAGTTATGGTAACTAAAAATCCCAAACACTAGAGGATATTTTCTGCTTAGCTGATACATGCTGCACATTTTCTCTGCTGGCAGTTAAAGAATTAGTTATCAGTGGCTGAGTCAAGCAGCACAATATGCCTCAGACCTAACTGCTTTCAAGCTCTCAAGGGCAATATGTAGATGAGGTTTTCCTGCTACCACAGCTTTAGAAATGTTCCTTGGTTTAGTGGTGAGCATGACAGTGTTGGGTGGATGGTTGGACTCAATGATCTCAGAGGGCTTTTCCAACCATAATGAATCTGTATTTCACCAAATCTGATCAGCTTGATTTCTGAGAAACCATAGGACTTCTTTAATGGAAATTAAAAGAAAAGAAAATAAGAAAGGAAGAATGGAATGTTCCAGTAGCCAACATTCTAGTAAACCAGTTGGACAGGGAGTCTACATTACTGTACCTATCTAGGATTTCTGTGAGCTAAACTAGCACATTCAAGATTGTGAGCTAGAGAGAGACTAGAGAGTGGATGGCTTTATGATTGGAAAATAGTACATCCCAGGAAAGTGTAGAGACCCTCAAGTGCTATTGGCAATGGCAGCTTTGAGATGCTTCTAGGGATCTGCAGATCTTTTTGAAGGTAGTGGCCAGGGGGGCTGCAATAGGTGGAACCTCAGGAGCTGAGGGAGGCTTTACCTTTCAGCTTCCTCAGCTCAAGCTATGCAGGAGACTGTGGATAGGCAGAGCAGTGGAGGAAAACTGTAACTGTTTTGTATGAAGTCCAGGGGCCTGTAGTCTGTGGAATATCAGGAATGCAGGTGGAAGAGTGGTTCCCAGGAAGAGGAAGGTCAACTAAGCCCATAAAAATGGTTTCTGCAAGAGTGAGTAGGGCCACAGGAGAGCATTGCTGGGAGAAACCAGTCTAAGAAAGTTTTCCATACAAGGCAAGGATAAGGATTTCTCTTCTGTGAGTCTGAGATACTAATCTCTGCTGATTTCACTACTAGATACAGTCAGTTTTTCCAAAGACTATGATTCTGTGGCTTTTTTTTTCTGGTTTGCATATGATGTTACCATTGCAGATAATCTTTTCCTATGCTGAGTAGTAATGAGAACAGAGCAGAGACAAGAGGATTGCTGGGGCATGCATCATCCTGCTGTTCACCACAACATGCAGAGAGGCCTGACGGTTTGTCAGAGGTTTTTAGGTTTAAGAACACAGGATAAAGTGCTAATGTAGAATTTCCCTTTGCAGCTTAAATCTTCTGTCATACAATTTCTGAAGTTTTTGCATTGTTATTTGTTATTATTATGAGTTCCTGGAGAAGTTCATAAATGTCTATTTCCTGGTCTGAAATCCTTTGCCTGCTTCCTAAGCCACTGGGTAACTGTACAGCTGGTTAAAATTGTTCCCAGGAACAGTTTAGTGCTGAAGATTGCAATTGCAGCTCTCTGAGAAGACCATGTTGCTGGTCTCTTCTGGGCCTCAAGAGGGTAATCAAGCTACATTTCACCTCTGGTTTGCTATTAATGGCCCAGGAGACTGAGACCTGGTCGGTCTCTTGACTGGTGGCGACTTCACCCATGTCAATGTTAAAACACCCTACTAAGTTACTTTGAGATGTTGAATATGTGAGTGAGTTGCTCACAGGCATTCTCCAGGTTCTTGGTCCCAAGTCCTGTCACACTCACCATGATCTTGTGCTTCTTAAACACTCAGTCCATCGTACTTGGAGAGAACATGTATGGAAAACAACTAGGAACTCCCACGGCCATACTTTCATGGAGCTATTTTATTTCTTTTGCCTATGGTTTTCAGTTTATTGTTGACTTCTGCAGAGATACTTAAGAGCTCAGCAGCTTGAGTGTAGCTTGTCCTGATGGAGCTATTTACTGGGGATTGAAAATTGAATCCTGAACTGGTCCTTAGCAGTCAGATACAGCTTTGATACCAATGCCAAGGCGATGACAGTCAAAGCTGGAAGCTGACAATCCCTACGAGAGCTAGATGGTCGTTCTTAGAGGTGGTCAGAAGCCTTAATGAGCCAGGCAAGTAATGGGAATGGTCTAGAATAAATAGGCCATTTGGGTATGATCTACAGTCAGATTATTAGATATGCCACAGGATTGCTGAAGTAGGAGTGTAGCATTTTTTGTCTTACAGAGTAAGACATGTAGAGTCTACCTATGAATTGTGACAGGACTGGTTAACTGGATAGAATGTTACAGAAGCTAGCAGAGTAAACTGAATAATGGTGTCATCACCACAACAGCAAACACTAGGGCTCTTAGAGCAGCAGAATTATATTCATGTTTAAGATGTCTCTAGGTGGTGTTTATCAATTTGGGTCCTGTTCAGAAGTTTCATGTGGTGTCTGTACAGTTATTCCATCAATTAGTACTGTGACTGCAGTTATATCAGGCTATGGATTTTGTCTGCTGTGGTGAAACATGAACATGGGGGTTAGAAGTGCCTTTGACTGAGGTGTCCAACATCCCATCTATTATTTCCACAGGGAATGTCAACAACAATCACTTGCCACTCCCCAACTCCTGAAAATGTGCATATGTTAACATCCTCTGATCTCTTTGGAGTCTCTGTAAACATTCGTGATTTGTTTTCTGTCTCCAGTTTCTCCCATGCAAGTTTCTGTTTATGTTCTGTTTTCTCTTTTGAGACAATTGAATTAAAACTCACTTTGTCTCATAATTACAAACATTCATTATGACTAACTGACAAATCTTGCTGGAATTTTGTTCCCAGAGCTATCACTCACCAAGACACACAACAACAAAATGACTTGGATTCCGCCTACTTTGTTTCAATTCTCTTCTCCAGAATTGCACAGCTTCTATTAATTTCCATTCACTTGTCTCCCTCCATCTTTATGTGATTTAAGGGTTTATTGATTATTTTTCTGTTCTTTTCGTACTAGAATAGAATTAAGTATAGACAGGAAAGCTAGAGAAGTATCTTCTACTTATTAGGACTTACTACACAAACCCTCTCAAAAAGCTACCTTCATAGTAGATAGTAGCAGTTTTTGCAGGCTTCTGCTAAACATTACCTCAACATAGGAGTTATGGGATTAGGGGCAGAGTCTCATGACTCTCTGGAGGGGAGTTCAGCTCAGGTGAAGTGAAAAGAAGCAAGACAGTGTTTGCAAAGAACAGCTCCACATAAAGTTGTCTCTTGTTGGGGGGCAGGTGTGAGCAGGAAAATCAAACATAATATGTAAAAATGCCCTCAGACAGTGAGGGAAATATTAATGAAGAGGAAACTGAGAGATTATTCTTTGCACCAGCAGCTAGAGAGGAGCATCTCAAAACAACCACCCTTTTCTGATCTGCTTAATGGTTAAATGTTGTCTTCTGCTGGTAAGAGCAAACATGGAGAGGATGTTCCATCCCTTGCACCCTCACTCCTCTGTCCCCTGGCTCTTGATGTTGGTCAAGAAGGACTTCACTTTGAGCTCCTGAAGAGTTGAAATCCCTGATTTGTTCAGGTGTTGCTGATGCAGGTTTGCCTCTCCTCCCTGTTCTGACAGGGTAAGAGATGTTCCAGGTTTCCCAGGCACTTCCTATCTCTTTGGAAAGCTCAAGAGAAGCAGAGTGTACTTTAATCAGCATGAACTGGGGATGAGTTAGAAAGGAAATATGCTTGGCTGACATTCTGAAGTGCTATGTGAATATTCTTTCTCTTGCATGCAAGGTATGCATCTGAAATATGAGAGTCTGGCATTCAGGACACTAGAAACAGAGAGGTTGGAAGACTGTAGGAAAACCTCAGGTTTGAGTTTAAAATGAGGGCATATAAAAAATGAAGTGTGGAAAGCCAGGTGAATAGGAGGAATGTTTAAGAGATTTACAAGCCAATTTTATAGTACCTGATAAAATATACATTTATATTCAAAATATACATTAACATTCATTCTCTTTGTAGCTCTTGTGCATAGCAGTGAGGTCTAAAACAGTTGCATATGTCAAAGCCACTTTAATTTATTAAGACTTAAGGACTACCTCTGAATTGGGCTTTCTTGAATGAAAGGCTCAAAAGCCTAAGGAATGGAGAATTAAAGTCAAAGCACAGATGAATTTAATTGTCACAGACATCATCAACAGTCCTGGGGATTTAGAATGGGCCACATTGTGTCCTTGTGTGAATGAATAAAGAACTCATCCTATTCAGAGGTTTGGTTAATGGAATTCTTGGAGCAGTAATTGAAAAGCTACATGGTATGGAGATACACTAACTTGATGGGGAATATTTTTCTTTAATTGATTAATTTTACTTTTCTTCTCTTTTCCATATTTTAAAGTTCCATGAGGAACTACTCTTTTTTTTTTTCTTCCCCTTCTCTTTTGCACAAAAGATGTAGCTGAAAATCTATAAGCTAACCTTATTAAAAGTGAGATCTGTAGAGCTGTTTTCTTAAGGAAAAAATGTCACATTTAAGCAGTGGAATTTGAAGAGCTCTAGTAAAAGCTGTATTCCAGAGAGACCCTGTGAGATAGTTAGGTAGAAATCTGTGCTTATATTTAATCATATTTCACAACTATACCATCCAAATGAAAAAAATCTGCATTTAACTGATATATCAGCCAAACTCTGCTACCCTGAGCCTGTGCTTTCCCTCTCCTCTCAAAACAGTGGCTACCTCCTCTGTCTTACCTCTTGGCTTGCTCCACTTGCTTGTGAATGTTTAATATTGATCATCTCTGTCCTTCACTCTGGGATGTCTGCCAAACACCTCATGCTAGCTATTATAGGATTAGATATATTTTGTCTATCTGGGAGAAGATTTTTCAGTCTCTGTTGTTCCCTGGCATCCAGCTTACAAGGGTTGCTTTCAAATACCTTGCTTGGGGCCAGATCACCATTGCTAATAACAAAACATACAAGAAGGCCACCAGCAGGGCAGGAATTTGTGAGTGGTTTGGAGGGATGAATATTTTATAAGTCATCTACCCAAGAAAAAGAGTTGGAGGGTAGGCTGCCAGCCTTACACTGCCGTGGAACAGCACTCCTCCTAACACTCCCCCTCAGTTTCTTCTCTGCCTCACCATTTTCCTGCTGTATGCTATAGCAATATCACAGAACCACAGGTTGGTTAAGATTGGAAGGGACCACCAGAGGGCACCTAGGCCAACCTGCCTGCTCTAGCAGGGTCAACCAGAGCACATTACTCAGGAGTGTAACCAGATGGTATTTGAGTATCTCCAGAGAAGGAGACTCCACAGCCTCTCTGAGCAGCCTGGTCTAGTTCTCAGTCACCCTCATGGGAGAGAAGTTCTTCCTCCTGTCTAGGTGGAACTTCCTGTGTTTCAGTTTGTACCTGGTGCCTTGTGTCCTATTGCTTGGCCCCATCAAGCAGAGCCTGGCTCCATCTTGACACACTCCCTTCAGATACTTACAGACATTGCTATAGCAACATTTGCTCAACTTCTTAGTTCCACTCCTGTATGCTTCCTGGAATGACAGTACCATACAGGTACCAGCCACCATATTACCATTAGCTCAATCACCCTGGTGTGAGCAACACCTCAAGCAATATTAATGCCTTCTGGGTCTCCTGCTTACATCCAGGTCTTCCCAAGCTTACCTGAAGCCCTTCTAGTGGCTGTCTGACCTGGGCTGGACTGATCTGGTCATCCTGGGGGGAAAAAAATGTGGCAAGGATATTCTTCTTCTTCTTCTTCAGCCTTAGAGGAGTTTTATATACTCCCTCATTTTCACAGAGGAGTAGGCACATAATCAGCCTGTTCAGATTATGGCTGGAACTTCCAGACTTTGGGTCAATAGACAGAAATACACTACACTCTACTACTACTCTCTGCCATAAGAGCACTGGCTTCCAGCCAACACCTAGAAAAGAATATTACAGCCTTGCCTGAGCACTTAGCTGCTGTTTTGGCTTATAAAGGTTGAGGTATTTAAAGCATGGACAGTTCTCATTGTAATTAAAGGCCTTCATGTGGCAATTGTTTGCTATATGCAGTATCTTGCTTCTCAAATGCAATAAGCTTTATTTCTGTATCCTGGCACAGACCTGTCAGAAATATTTCTCTTTATTTATAGCCAGAGGATCACATGCAATGGTTTAAAGGCATCTTTCTGTCTTCCTTGTAAAAGCAGATGATCATTGAACATGAGGATTGAAATGCAGATATTTCAGTACTTTAAAATCTTGAGCAGAGCAAAAAGCTTCAAACCTTTCACTCACTTAAGGAATTAACATGTGACAACACCTTGCACTGAAACCACAGGGCAGCTCTGCTTGCCACTACCCCTTGCAGCCAGATGGACCTTGGAGCAAAACTGTGCCTGATATTCTAGTCAAATCCATGGGCTGGAGATAAGGCAACAAAACAGTACAGTGTGATAGACTACAGGAAAGGGTCCTTACTCTGAAATTTCATATTTTTTCTTGTAGCTTTGTTGTTCTGAGGTACAGAACCTTATCAAGGGTAGCTAGGGCTTTGGTTCCCAGGCAAGATGGCAATGCCACTCTGGAGCAGAGGTGCAGGCACTGATACGATCTTTGATGTTTTCTTGCACCAGGGGAGGTTTAGATTTGGATATTAGGAAAAATCTCTTCACTGAAAGGGTTATCAGGCACTGGCCCAGGCTGCCCAGGGCAGTGGGGGAGTCACCATCCCTAGAGGGATTCACAAAACACAGAGATATGTTGTACTTATGGACATGGATTCGTGGCATGGTGCTGATGGGTTGGTGGTTGGACTTCGTGATCTCAGAGTTTTCTCCAGCCTTAATGACTTTGTGATCCTGTGAATGTGTACCCAATTCCTTTTGCTATCTCCACCCCCTCCCACTACTTCCCTGTCATAAACCCCTGCATCATTTCTATAGCCACAGTATAACACCTTTACCCTCTAAGGTCCCCAGAGAGCCAGCCAAGGAATAAGACATCAACACACTTCTGGAAGCTAAGGATTACAATATCCCCATAGCCTTATTCCAAGTGCTTATAAATGGATGTTGCACCACTGAGGCTGATTTTTAGCAGCCAAAAATCTGCCCTAGATTAGTTTTCCCCATTATTAATTTGCCTTTCTTAGCTCCTTTCCTTCCAAAACTATGTAAAACATTGCAATCCTACTGAAATTCTCTGAGCCTGAAGCTGCTGATCCCATTGACCTGCTTGGTTCTGACTCGCTGAGCTCAGCCTTTGGAAAATAAAGACAACCTGAAAAAAACCCACTTTCTGGATGGTCCATCTTGATTTTTTTTTTGTGGTTGATATTTTGGTTTTGTTTATTTGTTTGGTTGGGTTAAGTTTGGGCTTGATTCTTTGTGTTTTCTTTTGTTGTACTTCTGAATTTCTCTTACAGCAATACATGTTAAAAAAAAATTGCTGTTTTGTGTAAATTTGTTTAAATGTTCCCTGATATAAATGATTTTTTCCCCTTTTATTTCTTTTTGTAGGTTTGGGATTTTTTTTCCTATTCCTACTAATCTATTCTACCCTGCTCTTTCTTTTTGTAGTTTTCGGTTTTTCTCTGTTCTAAATAATCTATTCCACCCTACTCATCTCTTTAGTTACTTAATGTGCTATATATTCATGTGAGATCTTCTTTTTAGTTCAGAAGTGCTTGTTTGTTTCCTTGATTTCTTATTTATTTTTACAGATACATTACTTTTCTCTTCCTTTTAACTTGTGGGCACATCTTGTCCAAGTTGTGTACCCCTTTTCTTTCCATTTCACTGCTTGTGAACCTCTGTCTCTTGACCATGATGTCAAACAGGTATCTAAATATCTAGTAAATAGTCACTTATTTCATAGCCAGGAATGAATCAGCCAGTCCAGTTCCTCTCTGGGAGGTTAGTTCACTAGATTTAGGGAATAGAGCAGAGTGAGTGTATTGATCAAGGCTACCAAAAAGTTATTTATAAAGACAAGAGTTAAATCTAGAGGATATGCAGATCTAGCAGAGATTCTAGGGGTTATGAGAGTGTGTGAACTTTGTCTTTACTGCATTTACTACTACTCAGTGTTATTGCCTCTGTGCATAATCTTCTGTTTCAGTACTGCATGGTAAATATCAGGAGGCTTGTGCTTTTTCATTGCTTTCTTCATTGGCAGTTGTTAGGGAAGAGAAGGAATATTAGAAGGTCACTCTATAAAATGAACACATAAAGATGTTCCTCTCATCTTCCTTGCATTTATTAATGTGTGTGTGTCTACATACTCTACTCTGTATATCCTAGTCTCTATACTCTTCTGTCCACAAGAAAATGAACCTGAAAAAAGAATCAAGCAAAGATGTCTGCATCCCTAGCTGAAAATGTGAATCCAAGTGCCTATGACAGCACTGTAGAAGAAGACAATAGACTCTAATGACATCTGCCTACATTAAAGGCTTTTAAGTGACATTTGGAAGCTGAGAATGTGTTTTTCCTAAGAGGATATGCTTCCTTTTTTTTGAGCCCTGTGGTGCTAAGAGAATATCAGCTGTTGAATTCTCTCCCTGCAGAAAATTTGACTTTGGTTCAGAATAAAATCATTTTGGTTACTGGGTACCAGTAGTTGCATCCTGAGGAATAAACTTCCACACTGGAAGTGAAGAAACAGCAGGAACTTTTGGTATCTATTTTACATTTAAATAGCTTAAATATGGTGGCTTTTTGAAGCCGATATGAGTTGGAAGGTAAAACATTTATGCAGTTAATCTCTTGCACGTGGATCAAATGTGATACTCCAAAGAGCATGGCAAATACTCCCCACATCACCCCACAGGTACCATGATTACTGAATTTCTCAGAGCCCAACAATTTATTTTTCTTCTCAGTTACAATTTTTTTTGTCTTTTGTTATTATTTTATTCATTAATTCGTTCATTAATTTGTAAATGGCAATAGAAATAAATCCTGTGCATTTCAAAATGTTATTTTTACTTCAGTAACACTACTTTGGTTGTTGACAAAACATGGAGTAAGAAATTCTTTAAGCCTGTTGCAGTTAACCAGGACAAAATCTGATTGTACAGGTCTAGAACCAGTCCTACAGGCAAGGAATAAACCTTTTTGTGTTAAAAGTAGGCTACAGTGATCATTCATTCATTCCCCAGCAGGATAAAAATACATAGTGTAATTAATAAAAATGACACTTTCAAATTCAGCATGGAAGGGAAGACATGGACACGCTTCATGGCTTTTGGAGAGCTAGAATAGATGTGGATAGGTGTGAATCTGGAAAGTAAAATGGTTTCTGAGGAATCTCTACAGCTTGGCTGGCCAGGGTCCAGTCTGTGACCCACACATAGGACTTCACATGACCTTCTTGGTGACATGGTCATGTAGCCAAGAGCAGGAGAACCCCAGAAACCCTAGAGAAGATTGGTATTTGTGACAGATGTGGAGAAAGGGAAGTGATCTTACCTCTGTCACACCTGCTTCCCCACAGGCTGGCTGCTACTCTTGCCCAAGTATGGGAGTGAAATTGAGCATTTAATAAAAGACTAATTAAAGTAAATACTGTAAAAGCATTAACCTCCATAAGGTGTTTAAATTGAATTCCTGGGTACTTTGGCAGGGCTCCAGCTCTCAATAAGTTTGATCTAACAGTATCAAATCACCAATTCCAAGGCTCTGATCTTGGTTTATGGAATATTCCCGTTAATAATGATACCTTAGACATCCATTAAGTCTGGAGCATTACTTTTATGGAAAACTTCCAATACAACTCCATTAGATAGTTCTTTTTTTTTTTAAGCTAAATTAGCAGCATAGGCTTTTAACAAATGTCATAAATAGCTATATTTAATAGAAAGATTACCCAAATTAAAACCAAACCAAAATAGAAAATACAGCTCCCTCTGTTTAAGTCATGACCTTCAGAATCCACTTGAAAGTTACAAGCTAAACGAAGCCATGAGTGCTTCAAACTTCTTGTTGTTGGATTGTTGTGTGGGCTAAGAAAACAAAGGGTGACTCAGGAAACACCAATATGTTTTCTTCTTTTCTGGCAGATGAAATCCCTTAGTTCCACAGGCTGATACAGCACTTCTAACAGTACTATAAATGTGTAGTGTATGACACTAGCCACTTAAAATACCATGGAACTCTAGGTGGCATCCAGCAACTCTTCCATCTTCCATTGTCAGCTTTCATATTTAGGTCATATGTAGGATTAGTTCCCAAATAGAGTCCTTGAATTTTGGTTGGAAGAGACCTTTCAGATCATCAAGTGCAGCCACTAACCAGCACTGCCTGGTCACCACTCAACCATGTCCCTCAGCACCACATCTCCACAGCTTTTAAATCCCTTCAGGGATGGTGACTCCACCACTGCCCTGAACAGCCTGGGCCAGGGCTTGATAACCTTTTTGGAGAATAAATTGCTCCTCATCTCCAACCTAAATCTCTCAACAACCTGGCACAACTTGAGGCTGTTGCCTCTTGTCCTATTGCTTATTGCTTGGGAGAAGAAATCAAGCCCCACCTGGCTCCAACCTCCTTTCAGGGACTTGTAGAGAGTGAGAAGATCTCTCCTAATAGAATGATTCCAAAATAAATATTGATCTCACCTATCTTCTTCACCAGTTTCTGACCTGCAAGAAAAGACACAGTTGCAGCAGTTTAAATTTCATGTGAATCAGCTACTGGGGAACAGGAGAAAGATTGAAATTAGCGTTCACTGTGGAGAAGCCCAGGGGAGCCCAGACATCATGTGCTCTGTCTGGAACAATCTAGATGACCCAACAGCAGGCACAAGAACCATCAGTTAGCTGGTAGCAGAGCCTCAGGCTACATGAGCTTCTCTGGCTCATTAGGAACTTTATGGCATATGGAGGATGCTGGAGTTACCACAGTGGTGGACTTCACAAGTCAAAGGACACAAATCCAGAAGAAACCAGGTTCCAGTAACTTCACCTCTCCCATCTTCGCCCATTATCCCACTGGAAGCACCTGGCATATATCAATGAAAGGCTCTTCCACAATGAAGACATTCCAAAGAACCCAAACTGTTTTCATCCTGTCAGGCTGAGCCAGGGTTAAGTTTCTACTAGCTAATATCAAACACATCCAGAACTAGTGTAATCAAGTCAAATCTGTTCAAACTGGACTTCTTTATTAGACTTCAGTGAGGTTGGAACTTGAAGCCCAAAATAGTATATATTCATTTCATATGTATGTGTGTCAGGCTGTAAGAAATTCTAGTTAGAATTTTCCTTATAACCTGAATAAATCAAGAAATGTAAAACAACTCAAAGCATGTGACATAAGTTTAATGCACAAAGCAGATGGGGTGGAATTAACATTGAACTTTTGGCTTTCACACTGCACTTACTAGCTTCCAAGAACTAGCTTTTAGTGTGGATGTGTTCTCAGCTGTTGCATGTTCATTTTTCAGCCATAAGCTTTTAATAATGCTAATCAGATATAGAATTTTTTTTTCTCTTGGCATAATGAGACATTCTTTGATATGTTACATAATGGGGTTGCTTTTTTGCCTTTTGTTTTCTTTTCCCTTTAGAAAAAAACTCAATTTCATAACTGCTTATTGTCCTTTATCTGTTAATGGTTTTTATGTAGAAAGAGAAAGGTACTGGAGCCACTGTGACCATGCCATTTTGGAGATATTGGTCATTTTTTTTGCTTTATGAACAGGAACCAGAGTCACCTGTGCTGAGTTCTAAGCAAATTAGCAATACACTCATCCTTAAACAAGTAACAGAGCACAGTGACTGTCCCTCTGCTGAGTGTCTTAATAGCCTACTATCCATTCAACTGTATCCATATTTCCCCAAAATCTGGAAGGCTGGAAGAACTAAATTCACTTAAAAGAGTGACACCAGATGAGCCTCGTTCAGACTCTGCTCCCACGTGCACTGCCTTAGGTAAACCTTCCAGGGCTCAACTAAACTGCTCAGAAATATGCCAGGAAAGTCTGCACCTTTAGACTTCACTAGGACAAAAAGGAGGTTTCTCTCAGACATTGGATTATATTTCTAGCTAACCCTTCAACTCCTAAGGAAGGTCAATGTCTTGTCCAAAGAGCTGACCTACCATGTTTGCTGAGTTTAAAAGACTGGGAAAAACTTCTCTGCAGAATTCACTTTATCCGTTCCAACTGTCATACCTGCTAGGATTTCTCTTTCCAATTATTTTTAGCTGATCTACTACAATTAATTATTATTAGTCAACTGCTTTGGAGCTTGGTGAAAGGTACATAGAAAGCAGATTTTTTTGAACTAAGCAGATATATCTCTAGGAAAGAACACAAATCCAACAAACATGGTGAGATTTCCTACCACTGGGGTTGCAACATTTAAGGAATAAGTATTAAAGTCAGATTTAACCTTAGCTTTGTAGTTACATTTAGCACAAGAAACTGAGGCTGAGACATTTAATAAGTATTAGAGTCAGATTTGACCTTAGCCTTGTGCTTATATTTAGCACAAAAAACTGAGAAGTTTGGCATTTTAAGTATATTTAGTGTCACAATATTTCTGAGAAATCCTGCTCTTATTCTCACTGAAATAGTAAAGATAAACCCCCTGATGTTCAGTGCAATGTTGGAATTTAAGTCACTTTGAGGTTGTGGTCCTCAGAAGTACATCCCAGTTTACCTAGAATGAGAGAATCAACTGAGTCCTCCTGATGTGACCAGGACTGTCAGACACTCTCCATGTGCATTGTGCAGACCAAAAAGCATAGATTTGGTTATCATCTAAAAAAACCAAACAAAACCAAACCACAAACAAACAAAAAACCCAAACCAACCAAACAACAATAACAACAAAAACCAAAAACCACCACCAAAAACTTCTAAAGCTTCTCCAATAATTTCTTTTCACAGTTAACCATGATTCTGGTGCCCATACCCAGCTTTGCTTGTCAATAACAGAAACACTTAACCTACATGGGATAAGAACTCTTCAATATGAGAAGGTCATGTTGCATCTCAGTAATTTTAGCTTTGCCTGCATTTTCTCTAACCTAAAGCTTTTGATTTCACCTGGCCAGGAGGCTTGAAACAGGTCTCAATGGAATCAAGAGGAGTATTTCTGTGAACATAAACAGGAGCAGAGTCAGGGCCAAGGTCAACCATACTAATTTGCTTTAGCTTCAGGGAGACTTCCTCCTTTTTCAAGGGCAAATCTTCACCTTCCATGAAATTTAATAACCATATGTAAAGCTTGAAAAGTTACAGCTTGTCCTAAGGAGCATCTAATTTGGGGGGTGTGCATGTCCTGTCCTCAGAGAGAGCTCAAGGTCAGCCTGGATAGCCTTTATTTTTCTGTTGATGGGATTGGGAAGTTCTGTGGGCTACAAGATGATACAGAACATTTTGTCAGCAGCTTTTCCTTTGAGGAATAATTCAACATCTTCAGGCCTATTCACAAGATCTTCAGTAAGTGGTTTGCCCTTTTCTTATTCTAATTGCCTAGCCAAGATAGATGGCAGGACAGAAATTACAAAACCTGGTGAAGGTTCTCTCTGGCTGTCTTCTTCATTCTCCTTTTTGCCCTCAGCTTTCCTTTGGCAGACTCAGAGATTCCTAAAACAATTTCTTCAGTACATCAGAACAGCAATGGTAGCAAGCTGCTAGCAAATACTATTTCCCAGTACCTCAAATTTGCAGGTGCTGGATTGTTACCTTGTGATTTGTTTCCTTGTACGTAGTTCATGTGTCTCCTTGGTCACTACCAGTACAGATAAGGGTTGACACTTGAACTTGAGGATCTTGGAGGCCTCTTCCAACCTGAATGATTCTGTGACCAAGATTAAGCCAGGACCATTCAGTTTAAAATACATGTAATCACAATCTTGAAAT
This sequence comes from Galbula dea, assembly GCA_013399015.1. NCBI lineage: Eukaryota > Metazoa > Chordata > Aves > Piciformes > Galbulidae > Galbula > Galbula dea. The sequence continues at coordinate 973,814 of VWZX01001133.1, read as the reverse complement.
GGGGATAAAAGCAGTAATTATCACAATAGTTTAGCAAACACAAGGAACATATTTTAAAGGCATGAAAGATTCCTAAAGCTAAGCTGCAAAGCAGAAGAGAGAACCCATTCAGCTTTCAGAAGTAGCCAATGATTACCTTGTTGCATTGAAGGGGTTTATCTCAGTTGCTTTTCCAAAGGATTTTCTGGGAGATGTAAGCAATCAGGAGCTGAGAATGCTGCAATTACTAGCAACATCACTTTTCTCATCTGGTCAATGAGAATGGGAAAGACAACCTAAACACACATAGATGTTTGGATATCAGGGATAAGTTTGAATGTGGGAAAAGATGATGTCTGTAGCTATAACAAATACACTTTATCTTCTTGCCAAATTATCCTAATAGGGACAATAGTAAAAGATCAGAAAGAACATTTCCTTTTTTTTACACTACACAATAATTTTTGATAAAATACCCCCAAAAATGCACAGTAAGAGTCAAATATTATATTATATTAACTTTTTAATGTGGCAATATATACTTTTAAGACTCTGTGAGTCTCCAACTATGTCATAGCTGCCTGCTTCAAAATCAGTGAAATTTAAGTTCTGAAGTTAGTTAGACACTTCTGAATTTTTCTTCCTGCTTTTCCCAGCCTATTGTTAGGAACAGCATTTCAAAGGTATGGCTGGAAAGATCTGTAATGCCAGTGTCTGCCTAAAGATAATGAGCCCTGAAGTAGCTATGAAAAAAGCCAAGAAGCCAGAAAGAAGGAAAACAAAAACAAACAAACCCAAACCAAAACAAAGCCCCTGCAAGATGATTATCAAGAGACAGAAGATGTAGCTATCAAACCAAATGTCTGGCAACAAGCCCAGGCCAAATCTTCCATAAATCTCAGGTCAGAAATCACAAGTTTTTCTGAGGATAAACCCTGTCTCTGAAACAGGAGACAAGGAAAGAAGGCACAAGAGCTACTTACTCTGTGCTCCCTGAGGATATGGTGGATGCTAATTAGAAGGTTTGGGCAGCAAGTGCCAAGGAGGCAGTTGCAGACAGTGAATAACATCAGGAGCAGCAAGTGGGAACTGCAGTCAGCAGCCCAGCACAGTCACCCACCTGGACCCTGGTGAACTGTGAGGAGACAAAGGCACCATGTCACCAGAAAGGTGTTGCAGTAGGGTGGTTCTGGGCAAGAACCTAAAGAACAGTAAACCCAGCTTTGCATGGGGTAGCAAATCAGCTCAGCTGCCTTATGCTCTCTCCTAGCCATCTTGCTTAATACAGTCTGCTAGTTTTAATGTGTGGCATTACAAATTTATTTTCCAATACAATTACAGGTGTAAAAGTTAGAGAGATGCCACAGAAGGTGACAGATTGAGAAGTGTTCTGTGATTTGGCTCTGTTCATCTGTGGCATACTTTTTGATCAGTCATGTTTAACCTTTTATTTTCTTCTTTTTCTTAATATGGACTTCATAGTGCCCCTGCCTTTAGGAATCCCATTCCTGGAAAAATGATGGAAATAAAACTTTCCTAACACATGCCAGCTCTTTCCATCTCATCTGCAAATTAGTGGCACCCTTCAGAACTTTCTTCTTTAAAATACTTCTGCAAAGAGTCTCTTCAAAGGTTGGAATCAGGACATGAAGTACAGATGGGAGAACTTGCATGAATAAGCTAAGGAACAAGGCAAACAGTGGCTCATGCTGCCAGGCAGCAGTAACTGTTTGTAAGGGCTGGAAAGGATTGGAATTGTTGTTAAGAGTGGCTCATCTTAACATTTATAGCCTAGCAACCAGTTGATAAAGACCCAGTCTGATTACAGTTTGCAATCAGTCAGTAGGATTAAACTAGCTGATGGAATTAACCAATATACAAAGTGCTCTCCTCTTTGGTCTCCTTCATCACCCCCTTGAATCCTCTGTGAGTTTCCTCTGAGGCTCTTCAGTGTGCTTTGTTTTTCTTATTCCTGCCTTTCTCTAGCATCATTTAATTCTGACTCTCCAAGCCTGAAGGTTTGGGAAGGCCTTTGGCGGTTTGAATGCTTACTTAAACCTCCTCAAATTTTAAGTCACCTCAGAACATTGTACTCTCAGCTATTCTGAAGCTCTCAGAAGACCAGTTTTCTTCAGTGATAAAAACATAGACAGGAAAACAATATTGCAAGTATCTCTCCATCAGTAGTTAGGAATTTGACTCCTTCAGCTGCAAACAGACTATCAGCTCATGTTGCTACCTCTTAGCTAGGTAGGAAGAGGCATGCCCAGGCTTGTAGAGAAAGCTTCACATGAGGCCAATAAGTAAACAGTCTTGCTATGGCAGAGAAACCTGAACTGAGATCTGTTGTCACTTACAGCACCTCACAGGTGCTCTGTGATGTCAGAAAGCAGTTGAGGGTTCTGGAAGAACCTCCCTCAATATTGCTAGGGGAATGAGCAGCTTCTTGCACTGCTGAGGAGCACAATAAATAAACCCAACAACTAGTAGTGGGAAAGACTGAGTTATGCAAATGATTAGAATGTGTGAAAATCTGTCTGGGCTAAATTACCACTGGGTCTGACCTTTTATCTATCAGTCACCTGTGTGTTGCTTGCTGGCAAAACTGTCTTGAGAAATGCAATGCTCAGACCTTCCAGCCTCTTCTTCAGCCCTTGAAGTGATGTGAAATGTCCAATTAAAGCACAAGAATCACAAGCAGAGCTACAGGACCAGCCTTTTCTGGTTGGTACAGAGACTGGGGCATAGAACAACAGCTCCAAAGAGATCTCTAACCTGCAATACTTGTGAGGACATCGTTGGTTTTGTTTGGTTTAGGGTTTTGTTTGTTTGGAGTTGTCCTGTGGATAGACAGGAGTTGGGCTTGGTGATTCTCCTGGGTCTCTTCCAACTCAGGACATTCTAGGGTTCTGTGATCCAGTGTTTACACTTATTTTCCTAAGTATCCTATGTGTTCATGAACTCTCTCCAGTCATGAAGGGGTTAACCTAGGTTTCAGCTGGGGAGTGGTGGAAAACTGGCCCAGCTGTAGAAGATAAAAGGTCAGGAAGAGGCGAGGTTAGTTTTCAGTAGAGAAACAGGACTGAAGAAGGAGCATCGTGGTCTGCTTTTAGGAGCTCATAGATGGGTTTAGATTAGATATTAGGAAGAATTTCTTTACTGAAAGAGTGCTTAGATATTGGAATAGGCTGCCCAGGGAGGTGGTGGAGTCACCATCCCTGGAGGTTTTTAAGAAGAGGATAGATGTGTTTCTTCAGGAGATGATTTAGGGGTAAGAGTAGTGTAGGGCTATCGGTTGGACTAGATGATCTTGAGGGTCCTTTCCAACCCGAATGATCCTGTGATTCTGGCGGACAATACAGGTAAGCTGAAATCTTGAGAAGGGTTTGGTATGTGTTTTAAGGGCAAGAGTTTGTGCTGTGTGGCCTCTGGAAGAGAGTTTTGGCAGAAGTGTTCTTCAAGAAGTTGATTTGTTTGTGTTTTGAGTCCGTGTTGTGCTTTGGGACAGTGTAAAAGTAACACATCTGAGAGTGCCTCGGTGTTCCAAATGTAAACATGGTGAATCAAACTGTTTCTGGTGTTGGTAGTGATGTCTTGTGCTGAGCATCCTGAGGGAGAAGTAGGGACTTCAGACTGAATCTATAAAGGATCATCTGGTGCAAACTAAGAGCTTTGTAGTCAGCTGCCCTTAAGAAGCAAAGATTTGAGAGAAGCTAGCTGGCATTTTTCTTGCTTCAGCAACAAAATTGTTTTTCCTGGGTGTAGTTTTAGAAGAAGCTCAGCCTTGGTCCTGTTTTGCTCACCTGAGACCTCCCTGGAACTATCAGCCCTTGGTAGTCTTGGCTCCATCTGGTATTAGCTAGCTTTGTGTTCCCTCCTTTGCTTTGGAAAGAGTTGTTTTAGGAGTTAAACTTTTGCATAGAAAATTGAAAAGCAAAACACTTCTTGTCAAAAATTTTCTAAGCAGCTCTAAATGGGGATTTTTTTCCTTTGTTTCTGGTATCTTCTGCTGTAACTTGCAGGACTGAAGGACTCCCAATTACAAACAATGGGAGGAATGTATACTCTTTTTAGGCAGATTTTTAAGACCATGTGTCAAGAGCTTAGCTGAATTAGCCTCTTTACAATGGAGAGGTGTAGTCATTTATTTGGATAACTTTCTGGTTTATGATGAAGCTGAGGAATAGGTAGGAATTTGTACAGTGAAGGCTCTGTTACTAATGTTTTCTGGTCCAGGAGCCCTACTGAGGGATTAGGGTACCTGTTGTTCAGAAATATTGAATAACTCTGTAACCAATCAAACGTTATCCTCTAAAGCTTAAAATCTAAATTCTGGGATGTGTCTTAGTGTGTGTCCTGTGTATGAGGTGGTGAAGGGCAGCAAGTAGGCTTAGTAACAGCAGTGTTTTCTAGCACAGTTCTTTGTTACACGGAAAACACTTGTTCACAACTCAGAGAGAGGTTTTTGGAACAATTTTTCTGCAGGATATCATTCTTGTTGGGAATACATGAAGTAAGTTTTAGCTTTTCAAGCTACAGCTTAGGAGGGTCCTGGATTTCTGGTTTTAAGTGCTATATATTTTTCTGTGCCTTTGGTTGTTACTTGACCTATTGCAACCCAGCTGGAAAATTGGATAAAGCTGAGGGTTTCAAAAAGCTCTAAATGCTGTAGTGAAGCTTACTCTGAGTGCACACTCCCAAGGTCAGCAGGTGACTGTGGTAAATAATCAGTGTTCTTACAGGCTGATCTGCTGAGTAATTGCAATGCTTCAGGTGTCACAGATAAGGCCTGGGCTGGGCAGTTGATGAGTGCCAGGTGCTCCCTCTGAACCCCTCTGCCTTCCCAAAGAGAAGAGAAAGGGAATAAGGGAGAAGGATTCATGGGCTGGAAAACTAAAGCAGATTTACTGAAAATAATAACAAAAAATTGACATGTATACAAATAGCTACAGTGCCAACGTAAGGTGGGGAGACGCTGGAACAGGTTGCCCAGAGAGGCTGTGGAATTCCCATCCCTGGAAGCTTTTAAGGCCAGGCTGGCTGGGGCTCTGGGCAACCTGATCTAGTGGGAGGTGTCCCTGCAGGGCAGGGGGGTTGGAGCTAGAGGATCTTTAAGGTCCCTTCCAACTCTGACAATTCTGTGATTTTTAAAATCGGTATCAAACCCAACCCCCTGCTGACAATTCCGTTACTGCCACCCCTGATGCTGTGGCAGCACTGGGGAAGTTCCAAACTGGATTCAGGAACACACAGATCAGGATTGAAAGCAGAATGGACAAAGTCCTACTTGGACAGTGGCCATGGAAGAGAGGTTTGACCTTTTGATCCCTCAGCTTTATCCTGACTATGACATCCGTGGGATGGAATCCCTTGCTGGTCAGTTCAGGGTCACCTCTCATGTCCCATCCTCCCTGCAGGTGCCACCTCTGGCTTCCTGCACCTCAAGGTGGGACACAAGCTGTAGCAGTGCCCTTGGTCTGCAGCCCAAGCCTTGGGACTAACTCTCCCCCTGGAGTGTTGTCACTGCTAGCAGCAGGCACTGCCTGGGAGAACATGCTGTGAGCTGCATCCCTGAGAAGTTAAATCCCTGCACAGAATGAGTTTTGTTCTAACTGATATCAGGACACCAGTTCCTGCTTCAAATGCATTAAGATTTTTTTTGCAATAACTTTACCTAACATCTTTGTATTCCAAAATGGCTTCTAAAATAAATCTAATATCTTTGGAGCTAACCCTTTATGCTTTTTCTCCTCCCTCAAACCTTCATCTTACAAAGAGTAACAGAGAATCTTTGTGCACATGTTATCAGACACAGAAGATGCTTTTGCAGGTGCAAATTCCCTCTCCAGAGAAGTATCTGCATAGAAAGTAATGGAAGTGCAGGACGGAAGTTGCTGAGTTCCTTCACCTAAGCAGTCATGTACACCAGTTAAAAAAAGCTGTAAAATGTCTTTGGCTGAGAATAGCACATTTACATGAGTTTAGCAATCATTCCTGCATTCTTCTCTTCTCCTTTTGATTGCTGTATTTCTTTAGGATGGCAGCAGGAAGGAATGGACTTTATTTTTTCAGCTCTGTTCCTTCTAGGGTTCAAACTGAGGCTTAGTAATAATGGTTTGGTTGGCTTCTGTTCTTCAGAAATTCCCAGAATGCTGAGAGTTGGAGTTATTAGTTACTCTTGCTTAGCTGCTGTAGAGGAGTATGTGGATGTGGAGCACTGACATCTTCGCTTATAGCAGAGAGGACAGTGGTCAGATCCTCAACTGTGTGTTTTGGCGCTTCCCAGTCAATCTATACCAGCTAAGATCTGCAACTGAGTTAGTCAAAGCAAGCCTTGGAGGTTTCCCCACCATCTGAAGGGCTCCATTGCTCTCCTGTGCTTCTAATGGCTGATGGATGGGGTGGTTTTTTCAGTCTCCAAGAGCATGTTGTGTGAAGACACGACCTTGAAAAGCTTTGCACTCCGAAAGATCTTGCCCTGTTCCAGTAACTGGCTCTCCTTGCTCTTGCTGTTAAGGAACCTGATGGGAAAAGTATGAAAATGGGACTCTTGATGCACCTACAAAATCACAGAGTATTAGGGATCAGAAGGGACCTTTGGAGAAGCCTTGATGTGCACCCTGACATTTGTGGTGAGAAATGGTCTATGTTTTTCCTATGTTAGCTTGACTTTGTGTATCAGTCTGGTTGTTCTCAACAGATGAAGTACAGATGGTGACTCCTGGCAGGCAGTGTTCTTGGAAGACATTCTGCTGTCTGTGTACAGGTTGTTAAGCTAACTGACAGTTTTTTATGCAGCAGAGACTGCTGAGATGTTAAAACTCAGAGAATTACCATTTTCAAGTCAGAGGTCAGCTGGTTCTCTAGAAGCCTGAAATAGCTTAGTCCTGTAGCAATGGTGCCATATGTTCCTCACTGCTTGTTGCCTTCAAATCCTAGCAGGGAGAATCAAAAGGCAGTTGGCTGTTGTAATCAGATTGCAGTGAAATATAGATGCACTGCCTGTGAGCCCAGTAGATACACAGGATGTAATGGAGCATGGAAACAGTCCAAAGCTCCCTTAATCAATACTGGAGAAGTGAAAGGAGCTTTCTGACTTTGTACCCAGAGAGATCATGTACAAAGAGGGTATTTGATGTGCCTGTTCACAGTCCATAATGAGAAGAGACCTCCATGAGGGATAAGGGATTCTAGAGGGGTACTGCTGGTGCTGGGGTTAAATCCATACTGGTGATGAAGAAGAGGCAGTAACCAGCATACTAATGACATTTTCAGTTGAGGAAATGGCAAGTAGCCCTTTGTACAGAGCAAACTAAACAGAAGGACTGAGGAAAAAATGATGAGCTTGAGCACAAAATAGCAAACTGGGATTTGTGAGAGAGAGGAGGCTGACCTGTGTTTGAGGGGATGTTACCTTCTGTGTGGATATTCCACTGCAACAAAGAAGCTGACTGCTAATAATGCCAAAAATGAAGGCTGCTGGTGGAAATGTGATGTGCTAGACCTTTTGGCAGTAGGAAATACCAATGTGAACAGCATCTCCTTCTGTGTCCTCTTGCTGTGTGCCAGTGTGTGGCTGAGTGCACTGAAAGGGGAAGGACAGTGTCCTTGTGGCTCTCCTTCTTTGGAGAGGAGGAATGCTGGTGGTGAGCACCACTTCTTGTATCCTATGTCCTCCTTAGCCCAGAATAAAGTGAAGCATCATGAGACTAAGCTGAAGATGGTAACTCTTCACGAGGATGAAAAAGAACTAGAACAGATTGGTTCAACCTTTTTCCACTGTTTCTTGTAGTGTAGGTATGAGAGAACATGAGTTTTGTACAACTGTTTGGAAGTTATAAAGCTTGAAGAAGCACAAAGGGACAGAAATTGAAGATAAAAGGAAATCTGAAACGGATAGCAGACGAACATTAATATGCAAAACCTATTAAGGAGATGGAACAGATGCTTGAGGAATAGGATGGAAGAATCCTATTCTGAAGGGCTATAAAATGAAATAACACTGGCACAAACCCCAGTTCTATCTACACAAGTGTGTGAGGGAGACAATAGATGGATTGAAAGTCTGTAATACTGATGTTTCACCTCTGTGGTGTATGTAGAGTTCTCTCATCCTAATTTTGAGATGGGTCCTTTAAATTAATCTAATTATGATTATCTTCACTATCAAAATTGGAAACTCAACTGATCAAGAAGTCAAGTACTTCTCATGGGGTGCAGTACTGTGAACACTTGTTTTATTTTTTTTTCCTCTAGTCTATTACTGAATATAAAAAGCTAGAATTCAAGGCACATGTTCTTCCATCCAAATATCTTTATTTTTACCTTGTGAAAAAAAGAGAAAGGAAAAGATGTTTCTCTCCTGCAGTGGCTGAGGTTGTATCCAATCAGCAAATTCACAGATTGGTGATGTTTTGATAACAGGTTTATGTGAAGTAGAGCAGGTGTGGGGAAAGCTGGTTGGTTAAGCAATAGCTGAGTAATGGGTGTGTTTAACTCAAAAAGAAAGTGCCTGTTATTTGAAGCAAGAATTAGTTTCCAGTGCATAGTGTTGGGGTTCTTTTCTATCTCTAATAAAAGATCTTATGGACAAATTTGAGGGGGTTTTTTTGAGGGTGACTGATTAAACACAGCCTCAGACTTGTCTAGGGGTATGAGACAGCTCACAATAGAAGTCAGGAAGTGTCTTAGGCTTCTAGAGTCTCCACTCTAATCACTCCTTGTGAAAAAGCTTTTTCCTTCATATGGGAAGTATTTTATATCACAACCTTTTGATAAGCCCCAAAACCTCTAGGTGATTGATATACTTATTCTCCATTGCAGTCACCTTGATAACTTCTCCCCAGGACTTGGAGAGCCTGGGATAATTGGCTTAGTGTTTCAAACTCTTCTTGAGCTGTAGTAGCCTAAATCATGATGTGCAATTGATAATAGTAAGGTATTTATTTAACCTAAGTGGAGATCTTGAACTATAGAGCAGAGAAAGGAAGAGAGGCAGACCCATGGTAAACTCAAGCCATCATCTGGAGAAAGAGCAAGTTTCAGGAAGCCATTGGGAGTTGGTACAGGCTGTGCCTGATCCAACATCCCTGGTTGCCTCTTGTGTTGAGGAGGGGTTGAAATTAAAGAAAAAATGGTAAATTTGGTTCCTGCTGTGAAATCATAGGACTAGAGGAAAATTCTCTCCTGCCTGTCCTACTGTAGGGGTTGGAGTCTGGAGCTGTGACTCTGCAGGTGTGTGCTACTGCCCCATTCTAGCCAGAGACCAGTGTTCTGTTTGTGGTGGATATTGTAATGGTACCTGAGGAGCTCAGGAGTCAGTGAGTAGTACAGGCCCAGTGCTGTGCTATGGAGGTTTGGATGTTCTCTCCATGTGGGATATTTTTTTTACCTTTTCTTTAACTTTCTTCCCCTCTTTTCTTTTTTTAACCCATCCCTTTTCCTCCACCCTCTCTTGTTAGTGTCACCTTGACTGTTGTTATGTTTGGATGGAATGGGAGGCAGGAGTCTGGTCACTGCAGTTAAAAGCAGAGTTATTGAACTGTCTAGCAATGTGTTACCTGAATAAATGACTTCCACCTTGTGTTAATTCTTCTGAGCACGAATTTTTCACTGGAAGAAAGCATCCTCTCTGAAAGTAAATGAGGTAAAATCTATTCCTGCTGTGTAGTCAAAGTGCAGAAATACATAGAGCTTGACTTTTCCCTGGCAATTACAGATCTAGTTTACTTGTAGAACTGAGTGGAGAACAGGGTTTAAATATATTTAGTTTCCTCTTCCTTTGGCCTTGTAATGTAATTGTCTGGCAGATGATGAAGGTTTTAAGTGGTCAAGTGATGGGCTCTGGCAATGGAAGTCAGCACAGTCTGGATCTGGTGGTGCTGCTCTGCACTGTTATAGACCAGCTTCATTGAAAGCTGATCATAGAAACCAGTTAATGATTTCTTCCACCTATTAGAGCAAAGAACAGCCTCTGGTGCATTTAAAATATTCATTAGACAACTATAACATTCCCTGTGTCCTGAATGCTTAGCAAATTGGTTGGAAACAACTTCTCTACCAAAGCAGTCTCTCATTTACTCTACTTCACATAACTCAAGAATAAAAAAAAAAGCCTAAGCCATTGCTTTTATAAACCATTTAATAGGGTTTATGATAGCAATAATCCCCTTGAAATTGGTTCTATTACTGTAGTTTGTTATAGTGTTAACTGCCCCTGTCTTTAGCTGGGTCCATTAACTGAAAATCCAGCTATTCCCTTCTAATGGGAGGATTTCTTCAGGATTATTACCTGGTTCTTAGTTTGGAGATTAATATTCTTGAAGGATAGTGAAACGGTGACAAAAATGTAACAAAGTTCCCAGTTCAGCTTTCCTGTAGTATTGATCTATTTAGACAAGGTGTCCCTGAGGCTTACACATAGTTTATTTCATTGTCTGTGCCACCAAGGATTGAAACACATAAACATCATCTTTGCTCAGTAAAAAAACCCCACTTGTTGGCCCAGATAATCAGTGACAGATGAGAGGCAAGGAGGGTGATGTTAAATGTGACAGTTTAATAATGGAGACTTAATGCTTGTTCAGGGGGAATTTTGCCTGTGGCTTCAATGGGGAAATGATTCAAGGCCAAAAAGACAAGAAGCAAATTGTTTTATCTTATAGAAATTACCCAACAGACATAAGTGTGAGAGTGAGTGGCAAGCAAAGGGCTATTCCATCAGTGTAGACTACATCTTCATAAAGAAAAAAGATCTGATTCAACTAATTGCTAGAACTATTCACTTTCAGAGAATAGCAATCCTACCAGAATTCCAGAAAGGATGTCCTGAGCACACTTGGGTGACCTATATTTTTAGTCCTCAGTCATCTTTTTTGCTTTAAGTAATATAATGCCAAATCTGAGAGAGATTATTAGTTCTGCAGCATTATTAATTAACCCTGCAATCCACTCCAACCAAAATGCACAGTTATTAATAACATGTTGGTGGCAGCTCTGGAATTACTTTCCTGTTTCCTTCAGTTGCATCAGACTTTTGGGTTTTCCTTTCCCACCCCTCTTAAATCAGTTCATCTGCTGGGAGTTGTCAACCAAGATGATATCAAGTTCTAGTTTACAGTATCAGTAGGGTGTAAGACCACCCTGTAAAATAGAATCACAGGAACTTCTAGTCGTGAACATCTGAGCTCAGATAGGCACTTCCTGGAATGGGTCTCCTAGTGTGAGGAAAGCTGAGGAAAATCCTTCTACCTGTTTTGTACAAGGGATCTATAGCTTCATTATCTCTTCACCATCCTTGGAAGTGTTCAAAAACCATGGAAGATGTGGTGCTTGGGGCCAGGGTTTAGTGGTGAGTGTGGTAGTGTTCAGTGGATGGTTGGGCTGGATGATCTCACAGGTCTTTTCCAACCACAATGATTCTATGGCTCTCTGAGACTGAAGAGAGAAATCTGGTAACACACTTCCTTTTGAAGGAGGACATTGGGGCTTGTTCTCTCTCACTCATGGGTGCAGTAGATGGTGTTAGGAAACAACCTTTCTGCTCAAAAAATAGCAAGAATTAAATTCTAAATTTGCTGCTTGGAGAAGTTGCCAGAAGTGATGTTAAGGAGAAGGTTAAGCAAACATTACTGAGAAGAGGGTTGGCACAACTGAATTCCAGCAGAAGATATGCAAATGGAATGGCAAAATAAGAATATCTGCAAATAACACCATATCCCATAAGGAAATATTTATTCTTCCCACATATCTGGGAGAAGGGCTTGTCTGGCAGCACACCCTCAGAACAGAAAGATCAGCTTGATAGAGCAGGGAGAGGAATGCATGTCCAACTTAAAATTCCTCTGGAGAAACCAAGCATGTGTTACTGTTTAAAAACCTCTCAGCCTGTCCTCTTAGGGGAGATGCTCCTAGGTTCAATCTTTCTATGTATGTTTCCCAATATATGTCCAATCTTTCATGGAAAGCAGAATGAAAGCAGTTGTTTGTGAGTGGCTGAGCTAAGAAGTTCTATGTGGAAGAATGGCCATGGAAAATAGGCTCCATGTACCCGTCTCTGGCCTCTTACACCATATTGCTCATGGACAGAAGAGTCAGAGCTAGGGACATAAAGTGAACTTGAGGTAGTTCTTCAACAGCTTAGAAAGCCCTGTGTCTGCCTGAAACCACCAGGGTTTGTATGTAGTCATCAACAGCTTATTAAGGTATTTGACTGAGGTTTAGATTGGATAGCGGGAAAAACATTTTCCTGGAAAGAGTTGTTAGGCATTGACCCAGGCTGCCCAGGGCAGTGGTGGAGTCAACAGCCCTGGAGGGGCCTAAAAAGCTTATAGATGTGGTACTGAGGGACACGGTTTAGTGGCATGGGGGTGATAATTGATGGTTGGAATTGATGGTCTTGGAGGTCTCTTCCAACCTGAATGATTCTGAGAGAGGTATATCACTTCCCTTCTTTGCAGGAGGACTGATCCACCTTGTTGAATTAGACTGTGTGCACAGAGGTATAGGAAGTTGTGGTGTTTAATGTCACAGATAAAGCAAAAAACATAGAATTATTGTGGCTGGAAAAGACCAACTGAGACCCACACCAACCATCCACCCGATGCTACCATGCTCACCACTAAACCATGGCTCCAAGCACCACATCTAGTTGTTTTCGGAACAGTTCCAGGAGTGGTGATGCCACCACCTCCCTGGGCAGCCTGGGCCAATGCCTGATAATGCGGCTATTAAGACAAAATAGTAATGAAACTGTTAACCTGAGCCAGACGTAGTGATGTTCTGTGAAGGGAGAGTGAGGAGGGCAGAAACCTTGCAAAGAGGTTTGGTTGGGAGTTTTTTTTTCTGGCTTTTTAACTTCTCAGACCTTCATCTTGCATTGCTTGGCGCAATATTTATCATAAATTTTCATTTGTTATTATTTAACCTTTACTGATACTCATCCATGAAATGTGAACATAAATAAGAGCTTGCCAAGGAAAAACACCACTCACTTGGGTTTATCAGCTTGGACAATAACAGCCAGAAATAAAGATAATAAACTTTCTTTGTTGAAACAAAGAAAGGGCTAAAATAAACTCCCCTGCAAGTTTGGGATTTTTTTCTTCTTATTATTACTCTTTCCAAAGAACATTATATGTTGGTGACACTAATTGCAAAAGGGAAATGTCTTGGTGAGATGCTGGGGAAAAAAAAAGTGAAACTGTGTAAGAAGTCTACTCTAGAAAATAATTAGTCTAATGCTGCAGTGATCACTTTATTTCTATGAGCTTTAACAAACTGATGGGATGATATTGTTTTACTGGTTTAAAGCTTAAAAAATATTCAGAAACTAAAATGATACATAATTAACTGTGTAAAAATATAATGATGACTTTTCAGGTCCTTTAATAACTCTAATGTGGACTGAAGCTGTAAAATAAGTTATTTGAGTGGTGTTAAAGTAGAATTCCTCCTTCTCTTCCTTCTTTGGGCACAGGCACTCCAGTGTTTACTGTAATATAGGTATTTTCTCTCTTCAGTATTGCACTTTATCCCTTGAGAAATTTGATGTTTCCTGAGTGGATGCAGTGATTTGGAAACTACATAATTTTAATATCATCTAAGGATTGATGTGTCTGGTTTTGTACTTCTAACCCAACGGATATTCTGAAATCTATTAGCATCAGGAAAGACTGTTGAAAGGTAACACTCCAGAGAAGTTTACTCCTCCCCTCCTACATGGTTGTCTCTCTCTCTGCTCTGTAACTCTGCACTGAAGCCAAGAAGAGATACCCAAATTGTACTTATCTACTCCAAAATACTTGACTGTCACTTGTAGGGGAAGCTAGATAAGCAGAGAATCTGTCTATTTATAGCCCCCACCACCAGCTATATATGCTATGATTTTACCATTAACATAACTAGTAATGAATATTCATGTTTATCAGTTCTAATTAAAACTACTTTGTGTTAGACATTGACACAAAGGCCAAACTAGCTCTTTCTAGCTGTTAAAATGTTTTAACATTCCCCAGATTATGTGGGTGTCTCATGCTGAGAAACTGTGTGCTAAAAGATGCAGTAACAGCAAAGCCAAAGGGAATTAATGTAAAATACCCCAAAAGAAGAACATTTTAAGACTCCTTGTAAGAGCCTTATATGGTGACCAGGAATGATCTCTAATTTATTTAACCTTGCAGAGCTATGGTGAAGATAAATTCCTTCAGGACTTATTTGGAGAGGAGGTTCACAGACAAAGGAATTAAGATCCAGATTTCATGAACCACTTGCTTCCCAAACACTGTAATAGTGCAGACCCTGGAAACCATAAGGGATGTTCTTTGGCATGGAACTGCATAATAGGATGGAAAACATTTTTGCTGCAGTTATAAACCAAGACTGGCTTGTCCTTCTCCTGAGGGCAGGGGCTGAGTCACAGAGGGTAGACCCTTAAAGGCAATCTTTAAATCACAGAATCATTAAGGTTGGACCTCTAAGATCATCAAGTTCAACTGCCAAACTATCACCACCATGTCCCTAAGTACCACATCTATACTTTTTATGAACCCCTCCAGGGATGGTGACTTCACTCCAGGCTGCCCAGGGCAGTGCCAATGCTTAACTGGCAATTTAGGGCCAGTCCCTAGCCAGCTGAATCATCTGCAGTCAGTGTGCTCAGCCTACTGGCTGCCCTAGCTTCTGGTTCCTGTGATGAGGAAATGATTGTCACACTATGGACAGCACTGAAGTTATCTCTTCAGCCTTAAAGCTTTTCTCCAGTGTCCATACAGTTATGTGATAGCTGGAAAGCTATGAAGCTGTTGTCCCCCTCAGCACCTCCTTTCCAGCCTGTTCTTGCTGCCCGTCCCTGGTTTGTACATTGACTAATTGAGCTGCTTTGCTTTTGCTCCTGAACATCCTTGCTCCGTTTTTTTTCTCCCCCATCTGTCCCGGATAAAATCTGTTTATCCTGGCAGAAGTTCAGCCTTGCCTGAGTCCATGTCAGTGGAGGGTGTCTCAAGCTTTCCTCAAACCACTGTTTACAGTCTCTCTGCCAGTTTGCAGAGCAGAACTTTCCCCCTCCCCCCCCCTTTATTTTCTTTTTTTTTCCTTCATAATAGAAGATCATTTAAAAAAAAATTGCTTTAGGCATTTTCTTAAGATTGTGATTTAAAGTCTCAATCTCCTGAGGTCCTGGAGAAATAGGCCAGTCTCTGATCACTCTTGAGCACTTGTCAACTTGCCAGAAGTATAGGGAGAAGGGTAGGATGTGCCTGCTTTTCTAATTAGCTTTTTTTCATATAACAACCCTCTTTTTAAGTGACAAAAAGATGAAGCTGCTCAAAACCCAAAATTTTTATTTTCCACTGGGTTTTATTGCATTTCTTTGCTGAACTATTTCAAAGTGATAGGGAGTAATTAAACTAAACTGGTGTAAACTACAGTGGAAATGATATGTCTTTTCAGAAGATGTTTTTAAAAGCTGATAGGAGGAAAAGGTAATTACAAAGTTCTGAAACTCCTGATTTGAGTAAACTTAAATCATCCACTGTCAGCAAGCAGTTGCTAATATATTTTCACCATGGCAGTGTAGGGCAGAAAGTTTCATGATTTATTTATATGGGCTTGAATTTCAGATGATGGAGCTGGATTTAAATGTTATTTCTGCAGCACATGTTGAAAAGAATACCTTCAAACAAGTAGAAACTACCTCAAATTCCTTTCTTGATCTGTCTTCTTGGGATTAAACTTTGGTGTTCTCACACTAGAAAAGGTCTAATGGTCTCACTAGGGACATGATCCTGTCAATGAGAGTAAGATCACACATGCAGGTGAAAACAGCTATTGTAGTCTTTAAGGTGCCACCTTCCAATGAACTTTGTCAGTGTTTCACAACCAGAAATCACTGTGCCAATGCCTGAACTGACGTAGTTAATGTCACAAGTATTCCTTCATCCATCACAGTGCAAAACCAACTGTCAAATATAAATAAGCTTCAGCCCCAGCCAAAGCCAAAAGGGTGATTGGTGCTGACATGGATAAGGGTTGGCCTTGGCACATCTGGGTTTGGAAACTTCTCTTTGAAAGCTGGGGATAGCTGGCTGAGAATTGGTACCATCTCTGATGGTGAGACTGAGCCAGGGTGGTGCCTGGAGCCACGTAGCTCAGAAATAGCAGAAATAATCTAGAAGCAGGTTGAGGAGGTAACCAACCCTTCAAGAGTGGTTTGCCCTTTGAGCCATGGAAATGGATTTGGCACCTGATAAAATGCTATGGTGCATCTGGGTTTGGTTCTCTCCCAGGAAATAAGAATGAGCCACTGGATGTAATACAAATATTTCTCTAAGAGTTCCAGATGAAAGGTGCCACATTCCTTCATCTAGAACAGATTCATTTACCTTTCACTAAAGAGAAGTAGTAATAGACCCACATGCACTTGATCCCTGCATATAAATCTGTGCAGGTTACTGCTGAGCTTCACTGGAACTGATCTAATGAAACGACCTGAATGAACATGGGGATCCTCTTCTACTGCCCAAGGAAGCATAAACAGTAGGGTGTCACATCTAAGGAGCTAGCCACAATGAATTTGGAGGATGGAAATGGAGGAGAGGTTGAACAAACATCCATTGCTTTCACTGCTCTTGTGCATCTCGTGTGATGGAGTCAAGGAGCTGGCTTTCTGGGGTCGTTCATTCCACACTGTTAGAAGTAAACAGGGGGAAACTGCCATGATTAGGCATTACCACCCAAAACCAGTGTGTCATGTTTGAGCAGTCAGTCAGTTTTCCTGCCCTGGCTTTGCTCCCCTGGCTAATAAAGGACATCTTTACAAACCATATGAATAAGAAATACTTTTACTTTCCCAAGGTCCTGCTAAAAGTACTTTTTTCCTCTCCAACATCTGCTTGATTGGAATGTGACCTCAACCTTCCAGTACCTCACGCTCTCTCCTGGTGTGTTTTGGTTGCATCAGGCCAAGGCAGTGGTGGGAGGTGTATTTCCCAGTGATGAGGTGTGGAGCAGTTTCTCAGAGGAGAGCGAAGGAGCAGAAGCAGCCAACTTCTCCTGACCCTGTGACCCTCCAAGTATTCCCAGATGCTGGCCTCAGTCCCAGCCCTTTTGCAGCTGGAGTGCAGCAGCACACAATAGGGCTGGAACATCTCCTGGGAGAGTTCCATAGAAGTGTAAAGGGGTAGGAAAAGTAAAAATGCAATGGATGTAAACTGTGGGCTCAGGTATTAAATGAATTCTCTGGAATGGGAATGTGGCCAGGAACAATGTTCCTCGGTCAGCTGACAGCCTTTATAAAAGGTAATAATTATTTATAGGTATATTTGAGCAGAGGAACACCTGAACTGTGCTAAGAAGGAATGCATTTGTTTGCTATCAAATGTGAGCAGGTCTGTCTCCAGGTAAATATTGTCCCTCTTAGCTGCTAGGAACAGTTAAATTGTCACAACAACTGTAAATACTTTCCTTGGTGTTTATTCAGCACTTTGATCCAAATGAGGCCTTTTTCATTTTTGTTCTAGTCTTAGAGCTACCAAGTATTCAACTACTGTTGCCAATACTGAAGATGATAAAGAGAGAATCTGTAAATTCAACTGTTTTGCTTGCAGGTGGGTTAGGTTTCCTGGCTCCTTAACGGTGTTTACACATTATCTGTCTGTCCAGTTCTGCAGACAGATTCCCTGGCAAGGTAAACTGGGCTTCAGCTCCTAAAAAGGCTGGTGTACTGACACAGCACATCAACCCACTGCTTTAGGTAGTCATAATTTGGTTAACAGGGATTTTTCTCTGAAATTAAATGTTTAAAAACTTCTATTCCAAAAAGATAGAGATTTGGTTTATTTTCTTTTTTTTTTCCTGTTAGAGGTTATGGGCTAATTTGGAAAGTTGATCCTACAGCTTATTTATTCATTTCTAGGCCAGCTAGATCCAAACACTTTGGCACTTGAACAGAACCAGAGAATTCAAGTGTTTCCAGCTTCCCCTTTGGCAGATGGAACGAAGCAATGCTGTGATGCAAACATCTTCCTTTAATTTGTGCAGTCCAAGAAGATTTACTTTTCCTTTCCTTTGAAAGAAGGAGCAATTTCTTATTTCCATTTCAGCAACTCTTACAGTTAGCCTCCTACCAAACATTCTTCTACCAAACAGCACTCAATGTATGCATCATGCTCAGGATTTCTTACAGCCCCATTCTGTTGTTGGCTGGTTGGATTTTTACAGACAAATGGAAATGCTCTTCAGTCTTTTGAGCTCCAACAGACTTGCTGACATGTAGTTAGATGCTTAGCTTATGATTTAACTCTATTGCTTGAAAATTATTTCTGGTTTTATCTGTGATAAAGTGATGAAAATCTGATGTTTAGGTTGAAATTTTAAAAGGACTGTATGCAAGGACCTGTCTCTTAAGCATTTGTCTCCAATAACTTTTACCCTGTGGATTTATTTTTAGACAGAACTCTTGTTTAGTTGTCTAAAAATTCCAGCCACTTGTTAAATTATTTTAACAAACTTTCAGTGTTTGGATTAATGGAATTGGATCACACAGTCCTTTGATTTGTTCAAATGTGTTCTAGCATCCCCACTCTGATTTTGACACTTGTTTTGAGCACTTTTAGCTCTCAGATCCAAGTAACTTGCCCAGATAAGGTATTAAGAATTGAAATGGATGTGCAGCCTGGAGGAAAAAATACCTGTTCCATGACCCAGTGTGCGAAGGTGTCAGAACAACAAGAAAATGCTTCATGGGAGGCAGGAAATATGCAGTATTTTAAGGGAGAGATTGGTTAATTTAAGGAAGACTGCCAAGCTTTGACTAGCAAATGGTATTTCTCATCTCACAACATAGATGCAAACCTTCAGCCATGTCATTAGTCAACAGATAGCTCAGGGATCTTTATCCTTGTCCCTTTAACCTGAACTATGTGCAGATTGTAAGGATTTCAAGAATCTTCTAATTCCTTAGACTGAGGGAAAGCAGTTTTATGTCAGTACTTCATAGTCATCACTTGAACAGTTTGGGGAATAATTGTTGTTCAGAAGAACTGAAGTGGTGCTGTTTCTGGTCCTTCCTTGAATGATCAGCATCTGATCAATGTGTCCTGCAGGTCTTTTCAGTGTGTGTTCACTCGAAAGAACCAGAGGCAACAGACAATAACTTTAGCTCATGTTTTCAGTCCTGGAGATGGTTTGCTCTGTGTTAGCTGTAGAGTGGCTCTTTTGCTGTAAGGACAGATGGGTCTATGTAAAAGTAATTTGTAGAGACCATAGATCACAACTTTGAAAAGTGGTTTCTGTTTACACATCTGTTTGTGAAACTTGTCTCTGTGGTTTCTTTCTCCTCTCCTTTTTTCCCTTCAAAGCAATTGCAATGGAATTTCCAGAGTGGCTGGAAAGATGCTTGGCAGAAAAAAAGGACCTGGGAGGGTTGGTCAACAGTGGCTGAAGATGAGGCAGCAGTGTGCCCAGGTGGCCATAGAGACCAACAGCATCCTGACTTGAATCAGCACTAGCATGGCTAGCAGGACAAGGGCAGGGATTGTCCTCCTGTACATGGCAGTGGTGAGGCCACATCTTGAATCCTGGGTTCAGTTTTGGGCCCCTCACTCCAAGAAGGACATTGAGGTGCTGGAGTGAGTCCAGAGAAGGGCAAGGAAGCTGGTGAAGGGTCTAGAGAACAAGTGTTGTGAGGAGCAGCTGAGGGAACTGGGGTTGGTTAGCTCAGAGAGGAGGCGGCTCAGGGGAGACCTTCTTGCTTTCTGCAACTCCCTGAATGGAGGTCAGAATGTGGTGGTAGTTGGTCTCTTCTCTCAGGTAGCAAGTGAAAGGACAAGAGGAAATGGCTTCAAGTTGCACCAGGGGAGGTTAAGATTTAGATATTAGGAAGAATTTGTTCATCCAGACATTTGTCAGCCATTGGCCCAGGCTGCCCAGGGAGGTGCTGGAATCGCCATCCCTGGAACAGTTCAAACAAGGTGTAGATGAGGTGGTGAGGGCCATGGCTTAGTGGTGAGCATGGGAGTGTTAGGTAAACAGTTGGACTCTCTGATCTCGGGGTCTTTTTTCAACCATAATGATTCTATGATTCATATGCAAATAAATGATTAACGGAGGTTAATGATTTGGCCTAAGGGTTATTTAACAAGTCCCTGACTGGGTCATAAATATCTTTATTGATAGCCTATGCCTTTACCCCCTAGATTTGTTAGTTTGTTTTTGAACACTACTGCAAAGAGGGAAAGCTTTACAGCAGGAGCCAGCTCCACTCATGTGTAGGCTTTTCTGAATGCTGATGAGCACCAAAATGTAAGATGATTGTTCCTACCCCCACAATCCCCTAGGTGATGTCCATTGGGTCCACTGCTGATGTGCTCTGTAATGAAGACAAATTGAGCAGGTTTTTCTGTTCATTAGCTGCATAATGCCTTATAAACAATAAGACAAAGTTTAGAAAGTGGAATTTAAACAGAAAGTATCAGCTTAGACTTGCAGCTTTGCTTAATTGAAGACCAACACAGACTTTTCCTGTACAACTTCCAGAATATAAAATTTCCAATGGAAATGAACTTTCAAACAAGCATTCCCTTGGGCTGTGTATAACCCAAACACTAGGTTGGAACCAAAAAATGAAACTCCTTCAAAAGACTAAACAAATGGCTAAGTGGCTAGTTTATTTTCACTTCTGAAGTAAATGGGAAAAGTAAGCAAGCAGAATTACTGGTCAGATGGAAGGTCAATTTAAGCCACTCTTAAATTCAATAATCAAAGGTGATGTTTGTCATACAGGCAAGGACAGGCTTCTTGTATTTCCTGGTATGATTTTGGAACCTGGCATACTTCCTGTAACAAGAAATCTACAGATATCCAAAACTTGGAAATGCTACATACCTGAATGTGGTTAGTGTTGAGAATGATGAGAAAATTCAATCTCTGTTTTAATTCCTGCAGTAATTCTGCTGACTATCTAGTGATGCTCTTGCATGTCGATAATGCTTGGCATACTGATTTAGTTCCAGGCCCAAACTTTATGGAGCCTGCCTAAGCTTTTCTTTGTCTGCTTCTTAACTTCAGGGTTGTCTTTAATTGTCTCAACTAGATCTGTGTACAATGTAGTTACAAGAATTATTTCTATCCAGTTCTGTTTTACATATTATCTCATGCTTGGGTACCAGTGGATGCTTAAGAGAAGCAACTCCATCAGTCAGCCATTATGATGAGAGGAAATGGAATATATATTATCTAAATAAGCAGAAGTTTGCTGCCTGTACTAGCATTTTTCCTTGAATTAGTGCAACTGATGATTTTGCTTATTTTTCACTCCTTAATTGTGCTGCCAAGAAAAGAGAGAGGCTTCAAATCCTGCTAAGGTCTTTGCCACTTAGGGTGCAACTCTAGGCAGAAAGCACACAGCTCTTTCTTGGGTTGGCCATAGGTGAAAGCTGGTCATGAAACTGTTTCATTTTCAGTTTATGTATGTTAGAAGGAGTAGGTTGTTCAAGGGAAGGAGATTACTGAGGTAGACAGGACTAAAACAGGGGAAAGGACCCTCAACATTACCACCAAAGACAGAGAATAAATGGTGGCAGAAATTAGTATTCCAGGATAAAAAGCAGAGCAGCTCCTGGTGCAGAGCTGAAGCAATTGGACTTTGTGTCTGACAGTGAATTTCAGCCAGCACGAACTGAAGTGATATTACTGGCTCCAGGGTCAGCTAAATCAGAATTCCATCCTTGGCAATGGATCTGAGTATCCAACTGTCACAGTCGTGGGAGGCTGCTACCTCCTCAAGAGCTGCAACTAGAGAGAGAAAGGGGAATTGGGTCTCATCTGTCATTAATCTTATAGTCGTCATACATTTATTTTTCTTTCACTGCTGAATTAAGCTATTGTCACTGCATGTTCTGTGGCTTGCCTGATAGTATCTAATGTCCCAGCTGAGGCTATCAAATGGCTGCTCCTGATAAGGATGTTGTTTACACATTTGTTCTATTCAGACACCTCTGTTTCAGCAGCCTGTTAAAGTAGTGTATTGATCCTAAAATTCCTTATTATTAGAAGCCTCAGACCTGGCTCTACTCTATTGATATTTTAATCTTTGTTTTCCTGATCTACCTTCAAATTCCACAGAGCTGCAGGTTTGAAATCATGAACTGTGTTTTTAGGGTAGCTTTTCTGCAGCTAGAGGATGAATGTTCCAGCTTCTGTTTTGCTGGCTTCCTGTTGTACTGGTTATCACATGAGAGAGGAAAAGCAACCAA
The DNA here is from genome assembly GCA_013399015.1 of Galbula dea. Taxonomy (NCBI): domain Eukaryota; kingdom Metazoa; phylum Chordata; class Aves; order Piciformes; family Galbulidae; genus Galbula; species Galbula dea. The sequence goes on along the minus strand of VWZX01001133.1, from coordinate 951,585 downwards.
ATTCTGGTTGCAGTGGGTTGACAACCCAGTGTTCTCTACTCAGCTTCTTCATATGGAGCTTCCCTCCTTATGGTGTGTAGGGTTTAATTTAGGCCAGCTTTATGGAATGTAGCTCTCTGGATCTACAGCTTTGAAAGAGTGAATAGTGAAGGATTGCTTTTTAGTTGCTCAGAACATCCCCAAAGGGAGTAAGGACACTGGAAAAAAAATGCCACTGACAAACATTTGACTTTCCTGGGGTGGACCTACTTGAGACTTAAAAGGTGTTGAGAGGTTTTGCTGCCCATTGTTCTAATAAGGTGCATGTCAGTGATGTCAAGATAATGTGCTGAGGAAATGTCACACATGTCTACAATTGGCTACTTCTGGCTAGCCAAGCACAGCTGGAAACCTGGAAAACAGATGTTGCTTTCAATCAGGCAAGGGTCAAAGCAGTCTTGGGGCTTAGAATGGCTATATTTCTCCATCCCCCCCAAAAAATGATCCTGGAGCAGTAATTATTTTAGCAGCTCCTCTTGTTTAAATGTGCAGCATTATGCCTCTAGAAAAGAGAAACACAAACCAGTGGGCATGCATCCAGGCAACAGGGGACAAATCCTAAGAAGAGAGTCCAAACAAAGGACCATCTCTGGCTCAGTTCAGCCAGCCACACCTGGTAACTGTAATACTTAACAGTATATACTAAGAGTTTTCTACTGCCTAAGCCATAAAAATGTGAAGCCACCTGGCTGAAGCGTGCTCTGTAAGCCTGAGAACAGCAGTGGCTTTATGACATTTTATCCCAGGAGAATTCTCTGCTCTTTCTATTTTGTTCTCTGTATCCCATCCCCAAATGATGATGGAGGAGGATTGCTCTGGGGCTGGCACCTCGAGTAGAATTTGGAAACAATGCATGGTACATATCCCACCTTGGGCTGCACAGGAGCTTTGAAAGAGAACCAAGTCCTTGCTGCCTAGCTACAACTGCCTAGCTGTAAATCTGGACTCTGTTCCAAGTTTCTTTCCTTGCTATGAAAGGGCAGCAGCATATGGAGGCTGAAATCTAGTGGTGGAGTACTGCCAGAAAAGGCCTTAATCAGGAAAAGCAAGCAGAAGCCTTCTGAGCAATCTAGTAGCAAAGCTCCTGGTAGGCAAAGATTGGGTGTTTTTCCTTCTCTAGTTTTGCTGTTCTTTGCCAGTGGTTGAGTGTATTTATCAGAATCTTATCTAAGTTCTGCCCTGAACCAGGATAATCTGGCCTAAGGTAACTATTTAAGCAGTGAGCAACAGTTTTTAGGTAATTGTTTAAAAAATAAATTCTAAAACCCAATTTTTTTGCCATATAAAACACAGGGCAGCCTCAATTATCTGAATGTCACAAGAAACAGGGATTGTAGTGTGCTCAAATAGTCAAGGGAGTTTTCAGCATGATTAACAGATGCCAAGGGACATAACCCAATTTCAGATGACTGATGTTGTACTCCTGCATGAGAAGAGACTCTTGTTTCTTCATTGTATTGTACTGACACATGAAACTGGTGACAGATAAAGAAGGTTCTCTGAGCAGAAGTTCTGCCTCCAAAGCATTTTGTTTGTAACTGAAAATGTGTTAGGGAAGCAAGAGATTGATTGTGTTTCATCAAGCATACAAACTCTTAGCATAAAGAATTGGATCTTTTAGAGATTTTGATGCCTTTATAATTTCTTTAGAGATTGGCATCCTAATGGGGTTTGAAAAGGTGCAATAGTGGCAGAATTAAAGTCCAAATTCTATGTGCAAATATTCCCATACTGTGATTTAATGTGCTCTGATGGAGCTAGGCCACTGATGTGGTATCAGCTTGGTCTCCACGATCACTCAGTCCTGTTACCAGAAGGATGCCAACATCCATTAAGCCTCATGGTTTTTTTTACCATGGCTGCTGGTCTGCTAGAAGCTGGCCAGGGTACAGACTCATTTCCCATCTATTACAGCACTAAGTGGAAGTGACTCATCTGCTAGTGACCTCCTTGGGATTCTAGCCAATAACCAAGCAACAAAAAGCTCCATATCCCACACCAATTTTTGAAGCTGCTTCTCTCTAGAGGTGAAATATTTTTAAACACTCATTCAAGAAACAATTTAATTGATCTTTCAGCTTCTATTATTCCCTCTCCTCAGGAGCCAGTGACCGAAATTGTCTCTATTCCCACTCCAACAGCCTTCGCTTTATGTTGCATGCACAGAAGCTTGTCAGCCACTGGGTTAAATTAGTGAAAGTCTAATTGGGGTTAAATTAGCCCAGAGCTGTCAGAACTGAAGACAGATTTTGACATATTTTAGTCTGAGTAGTCATGTATAAAAACACAAATAGCTTGAAGAGCTGATCACTTCAAAAATGCAAGTGATTAACTTGAAAATATTGCACTTGACCAAACTTTGGATTAGAACTTTTCACAAAGCTCCTTTAGTCGTTGGCACTGTTTTGGTTAGTTACATTTCAAATCCAGTGAAGAAAAATTATTTTAACTTCAGGGGGTTTTTTTGGTGTTATTGTTCAAAGCTTTTCAAGAGTATTCTTCTGCTCCTGTTCCCCCACCTCTCTGACTATAGTCAGAAATCTCAGGTAGTATAAACTTCAGAAAGGAGTTTTGCTGCAGGAGGCTGCTTGCATTCCTAGCTTGCTTGTTTTATTCATGATTGTTTCACTTCCATTTTACTTAGATACAGAAATAAAAACAAAAACAAAGGAAATAGATTTGTTAGGCTTCAGAGGTTGCTCTGGCTGCTGTTCAATTTCTCCTACCTACTCGAAGTTCTTTTTGACTTCTAAAGTTTATGGTAGATAATCTCAACATCAATGGCCTTTATTTGATGACCACAATCTCTCTGAATTCCACAGTAGAAAGTCCTTTCATTTCTACATCAGAAATCTGCTTCAGAGATAATCAATCCCCAGCAATTTAATTCAGTCAAGAATTTTTCCCACCTGAAATTTCAAGGATACTTTTACAGATGGGAGACAGTATCCATATCACAGTTTGACCTTGACACCAGAATTAATATGCTTGTTGCACTCCATGGTGATCCAGTGGTTCTCAGCCTCAGCTCTTTGTGAGATGTTACATTTGTGTTGCCTTGAAACATGGCACTCCAAATGTTGAATGCCAACAGTTTAGTCTCAAATGCCAGGGGACTGCAATATGCTACAGTGACTTTGGGTTTCAGCTTTGAAATTGGTGTCTTTAACATATAAAAGAATTGCTTAACTCCTCTGTGCCAGGGCTGAGCTTGTCTGGTCTGTGCTTGGTGAGATGATGTAGTCCAAAATGACAGGTACAACTGTTCCCTTGTAATCAGAAGACTTTCACAAGACACATTTGTGCTCCTTTTTTCCTTAAGCCTGTTGAAGACAAGTATTTATTTGTGAATGGGGCTGGTCAAATACTGATTCTGAATAGCAACAGAATTTGTTGAATGTTTGATTGTCTCATTCAATTAGTTACATTAATGTTAGCAAAATAGCTTGGGGTAACAAAATAGAAGAGCTTACTGCTGTCTAGGAGAAGAATTTTTCTAGTGAAATGTGTTAAATGTTTTCCTAGTCTTCTGTTAGCCCAGGAGATTTCTGTGTTTCCTCTGTGATACTGTCGAAATCCTCACTCTAAGATAAGAAATGCCCAGCAGTAGAGGGGGAATGATGAGCATTTAAAATCTGTTGTTCCCACCTTGGTGTCTTTGCATGGCAAGAATACCAAGTGAGCTTCAGCAGGAGTCTGGGACCCTGTTGTACCTACACAGTCCTTAGTTTGTAGGTGAGTCTCCTTGACCTAGAGAAGAAATCCTAGCTGTTAGGTGTCAGGTTGCTCAGAGCCCCAAGGTCCTACCTGACCTGGAATGGTTCCAGGGACAGGGTATCCACCACCTCTCTGGGCAATCTGGGCCAGGGTCTCGCCACCCTCAGTGTAAAAATGTTTCTTCCTTCTCTTTAGTCTAAATCTCCTTTTAGTTTCAAACCACCACCCCTTGTCCTGTCCCAACGGGCCCTGCTGAAAAGTCCCTCCCCATCTTTCTTATAAGCCTCTTTAAGTACCAAAAGACCTCTGAAGGGTGATTCTATCCTGAAGAATTACTTTGTCTAGAAGCAGGTTTAGCAGAACTGAAGCAACTCTTTATCCTTGTTGCCCTGGTAGTTATTCTTTGATTTCTGTTAAGGGACAGGCTCTGAATCATTCCCCGTAGCTGTGATATTCATAACTTTTTTCTCTTGTGTGTGGATCATGCTATTTCTGGTAAGGGGTCATCTCATGCTCAGTGAAGAACTGAATAGGTGCAGGTAGTAATATTGCACAGGAAGCTTGACTAAAATTGGGTTTGATATTTTTTTTTAACCTGTTGAGGCACTGATTTTCGTATTGCAGCTTGCAAATGAATGTTTTGTCTTCCTTCTACCTGTGAAGAGCTCAGTGAACTCCTCTAGTTTCCAACAGTTTAGTTGAATATATATATATAGATAGATATAGATATAGTAGAACTTTAAGCACCTGGTTTTAAGCAGGCAGAGAGTACCTATGGCTGACCCATCTAATCAAGGCAGTTCTGTTATTCTTGTTCTCTTAGTGGTTTCTTGAATACTTTGTATCATGATCCATCAGCTCTTGGTATTTCTCCGTCTTGCAAAAGCTGGTGTTTACATAGTTGATGGTGTTCACTTGAAAGATACCAGAAGTCATGTGCTACTTTGGATACATCATTGAGTAACATATTTTATAGCTCTTAAGATCACTTTTTACAAAATATTCCAATTCATTAATAGATCTCAGCAGATTCTTGTCCCTACAGGTTCCCACTACTGTTCTTCTTCAGCATCCATTAGAAGAGAAGAATCACAATCACTGTAATGGAAAAATGGACCAAAATGGGCATTCTTGAAGGGAAATGTAGTAATTTAGGCTAAAGGAATCTTGATACGCAAAGATGCTGCAGTTAAAGGGTTTTTTGTATTTTCCTTCTTGTAATCAAGAGACCAAAATCCTAGCTGACAGTGATGTCTTGTGGTACACAGCTTCCTACTATAGCTCTTTCTATTGAAAGTTTCTAAAGGACTCATTCTCAATGTGATTTCTCATTCCAATTTGGTTTGGAGAGCTGTGTATTTTAGTCAACCAATTAAACAGACAAATCAGTCAGTCCTAGCAGGTTATTGGAAGAATGAGCAAGTTTTGACTCTCAGTCCTATAATAAAATACATGAGCTTACTAGTGTTAGTCCTGCAGCTCTTCTGTGTTCTTGGCTAGGCAGTGTTCTAGCACAGCTACTGCTTGACTGGGAAGTAAGCAGGTATAGCAGGAGGTTTTTTCATGGTTTGCAAAGGTCTACACTTAATTGTGAACTGCAAAGGGCCTCACATTTGTACATATCAAGATCACACATGCTGTTAAATAATGATGGATGATGAACATAAAAGAGAGCAACTCATTTGGAAGACTGGTAGCTAATTTTTTTTCTCCAAACAATACAGTTCCTGATCAAAGCATTCACAGTGATGAAGAGACAGGATGTTAAGAGATGAGCTCCTGCTTAAGACACTGACAGTAGGCTCTGCCTACAGACAGCTGCAGAGGAGGAAATTTGTTTCAGTGTTAATTCTTGTTAATAAGGCAAGGACTGCATATTGAAAAAAGGGGGGAAACTCTTCTCCACTGTGATTAAAGCCTGGCTTTTATTCAGGCTTTAGGTGTCCATGATCAAAACTGGAAGTCAAATCTTCACTATCGAGAAGACAGCCCTCCTTGTGCCTCATTTGATATGAAGATTAGCAGTGGCCCATGCTCATATGCCAAAACTGTATTGGAACAAGTATTTGGCTCTTGCTCAAACCCCACTAGCTTTCTAGCAAAAGGTCTGATCTCACAGGAGATTCTGAGCTCAGCAGAGCCACTAACATCTCACCCAAATCAGTTATAACTGCCTTCTTTAAACTGAAGAGAAAGCTGTAGCCTTCTTTCAGGCACCATCTGGTAGCTCAAGCTGGTTGCCCAAGAAACTGAACAGTACAGTTCACTGTTGCCCTCAGGCTGGAGACATTTAAATTCACACTGTTGTCTCTCAGGGGAGAGCCCTGAGTCAACAGCTATTTAGGCCCAAGTAGGGCATTCTTTCAAGGCATTTCTGGCATCCAAAACAAGTCTGCTTCTAGCCTGTGGAATCTAGGTCAGTATGCAACAAGCAATGCAATATTTAAAAGGGGAACAAGCACAGGGACAGCATCGAGTTGAAAGAACCCAAGTGAAAGCAGCAAGTCCTTGCTTGTGAGCCCTGCCAGCAGGGCTGCTGCTGCATTTTCCATCAGACAGTTCTTGGAGAAAAAAAGTGAACTAATCCTGAAATGGTGGTCTGGAATCCAGAGGCACCTCTTTGCTCAACATTGCATGCTGGATAGTTGTATCCAGCACCAGAGTGGGGAGATTTAGATGCTTCACCAAATATGTAGACAGCCTAGAAGCCTCTTATGGTTTTGGATTTCATTTTGGGGCCAACTTCTTTCAGCCCAGGCTTTGCAGTGCCTAAACTGTAGACACCCATGTCCTTTATTGGACCTGGCCTCATGCCTCTTCATGAGATGGTCATGGTTTTATTCCCAGCAGAAACCAGGTGTGCTTACATCTGTGTATTCAGTTCAGAGTCAGAGGTGACAGGAGAAGTTACGGGAGAATATATTTCCTATATATCCTATTTCCTTTACAGGAACTCCCCTCCACAATTAATTCAGTCACCCTTAAAAATAGTGGATGAGGAAATGCACTGACACAATCCCACTTAACAGTCCCAGTTACATAGTTCTTTACCATTGACATCATTGGATATAGATATCAGAATAAGCATTGAAACAGTGATTACTAAAATGATGGAAAATGAGATTTAATCCAGAGTAAGAAATGCATCCTTTGGGTCTGGGAGATGCTGGGCTAGAGTTTGTAGACAGTTCTGTCCTTACTTCATTCTAACATTAAGAATTTTCTCTCTGGATACTTGAGGGGTTATAAAGAACAAGGAAATGTGATAAGGATTCTTTGTGAGAGCTGATGGAAGATGTGGAATATTGATTAGGGAGAAGTGTGCTGCTGATTTCTATTGAGGAACCCTAGTTTCACATGAAGCATCTATTCTGATGAGCTGATTATAAGCTGTTAACATGTGAGAGAGACTTCAGTGGTGTAAATCACTGCAGCTCTGTTTCCCCTCCAGCTTCTGTGTGCTTTGTAATTGTTCAGCCACGTAGGTGCAGGACCTTGAATTTGGCCTTGTTGAACCTTATAAGGTTCACCCAGGCCTACTTCTCTAGTTTGTCCAGATCCCTCTGGATAGCATCCCTTCCCTCGGGCATATCAACTGCACCACTAGCTGCAAGAACACTGGGCTTAAACCCCTTGCCTGAGCCAAGGCTAGTATTAGGTAATGCTAGTAAAGGTCTAGTCCACAGGACCCAGGTATGGTGCTGAGGATCCAGCTGATGTGTAAGACAGCTTAAGATAACAACTGAAGTAGAATTTAGACTGATTAATCTGGACTGGTTAATTAAGCTGCTTGATGTGATGAGTGGCAGCCTGATTTGGAGAACAATTGAAACGTGGAAGTAAATCAAGTGCTGTTATCTTGGTCTGATTTCTGCTTGTTTCTTGAGGGATCCTGTGGAGGAGCCCTGCTGAAATGCTGGAGGTGAAAGTACAGCGTTCCCAGGCACATGAAAGGGGCAGTAAGAGTTCAGGGAGAGCTTAGCAACGTGAAGCCTTGTTCTTGCCTCAGGGTTACAAACCTTGCAATGCTGAAACTTTCTGCCTGGACCAGAGGCCAGTAAACTGCTTTTTAAGGAGCTGGAATGTATGCAGTTCTCATGCTATACATCTTTTCCTTAAATATAGTTGAGGGGCTGTGCACAGGGAGGATGGATTCATTCTGCCTTTCATTTCCTTTGGAGAATGTATGAACTGGGAGACACTAAGCAGTGCACAACTTCCACTGAGCACTATGAAGTTGGAATCATAGTTCCTACCTTCAGCAAAAGAAACTGTAATTGCTAGCAGTCTGAATGACTCATGCCTTCTGCTTCTTGCTCTTTAGGTCCTCTGAACATCTCCACTCTATTATGCTTTCACTACCAAGGATCTGAGTGGTTTCTAAGAAAGGGTCAGATGATGTTATCATGCTTATAAAACATTCCCATAGTGCTATCAATCTTTTTGCCTCTCTTACCTTTTCAATGTGTTGTCAGGATTGGCAGCTGCCAGGAGCACTTCACTTAACCTAATTCCTATGAGTAGTTTCAATGCAGTTAGGAGATGTGTTGTTATCTGCTGGACTAGGGATTTAAAGATAGGACTTGACCCTTGTCCTGTTGCTGGGCACCACTGAAAACAGTCTGGCCCCATCCTCTTGCCCCTTGCCCTATAGATATTAGAATCCTAGCATGTTTGACTGAAGTATATTAATATATAGGTAAGATCCCCAAGATCTCCTTCCATAGTCAGAAAGCAACCTTTAACCTTTTTTAGACCAGCTGAAAAAGCAGTCAGGTAACTTAATGTATACAGATCTTTTTGACATCATTTACATCACTAATTTAAAGAGCATTTTCCTTTCTTCTACCCTGAATATTTTGCCTGGTGCAAAATTAAAGCTAATCTTTCTTTTCCTCTCATCACATAATAGACAAGTATTTCCTGCAGCTAGTGTGTTCTACCAGAGCATCTGCCTCTCTGAGCAAACTGCCAGAGAGCCTTAGCAAGCAGTCAATTGATGCAGTTGACAGGTTTATTACTTTATCAGCTGTTTGCTCAAGGACAATTTTATTATATGCAAATCATTGACATCAGTTGGGGCAGAATGGATTTATTAAGGGGACCCAGATTCATCTTGCACCATTTGGTATGTGCATTTTTATCCTATAATGCATTTACTCCTAGAATATTCATTTGTCTGAGAGCTGTGCTGTAACTACAGGATGTGTCAGCAGCATTGGGATGATGCTGATTTGTTTGGGTTTTAACATGCTCAACCTTCCAGCTGAGGCAACTAGAGAGATAAGGGAGTTAAAAACTCACACTTGTGAATTTACTGGACTTTTTGAAGCATAGCATGGAGAAAAATCAGATCCTTATGCATGGAAGCAAAAAGCTTCTGTCACCTGCTCTGCAGAACTGCAAGCAAAATCACAGAATTAAGGCTGGAAGAGACTTCCAAGATCATCAGATCCAACCATCAACCTATCACCACCATGTCACAAAAGCAGGTCCTTGCCTTTCCTTTCCCAAAACACCCTGATACCCCACTCAAAGCAAACAGTCAGTGATATAAAAACTTCAAGCAGTGCCTGATTTCCATTCTCCTATTAATTCTGTGTCAATTAACAGATTTAAGTTCTTTAACATAAACCTTCCAGTTCTGTGAGTGACAGCTTCCTGCTGGTGGTTTGTGATGGAACAGCATCACATTTCCAGAACATTTTTTCTGATAAGGTGCTAGGACTCCTTAATGACACCAGGAAGACATCTATGATTCTATAATCAGATGAAAGCTCTCTACATTTCACTTAAAAAATTTATAGCAACAATAAATTGATACAATGATAATGAAATAATAATGACAATAATAAAATAATACAAGATTGTAGCAGGAGATTGAAAGTGAGGAAACAACTCTGGCATCAGTACTCTGTTGGAAGGACAAAATCAATTCACTCAAGTTAAAAAGAAGTAGTATATCTGAATAATTACCTTCAGTAAATTAACTGAACAGCTATTCTTTGAGAAGGTGTAGAACACAGGTTATACATGGGAAGGTGAGGAAAGATTGGGAAGTTAATGAATAAAGGGATGGAGAGGAAAATAATAGATAAACCAATTTCGGCTTGTGTGAAAGCACTGAAAGGATCAGCCTATTTTTAAGCTTTTGGGGAAACAATAGGGATGAGTAGAAGCCAAGACAGATCTGTAAAGAACAAATCATGTACAACTAATCTAATTTAGGCTGATGCTGTAACAGGCTCTTGGGATAAGAAAGGATTCTAGCTTGCTTTTTATCCTGGCATTCCTACAACATCCTGGTAACCTTGGGGTTATAGGGTCTAGCTCTTAAAGGGGATGAGGCAGTGCTTGGAAATCTTTACAGGTATTCATTGCTCAGGTCATTCTTCTGCTGTGACAAGGCTCTAAAACCCTCTGTGGTGAATTTTGGTGATCTTCAGTATTTTCATTAATGCTTATTAAAGTGGTAGATGACAGCAATGAGAAAGGAACTGAGAGTATGCCAAAAAAATATGCAGCAGAAGAATTCAAAATGACAAATTCAAGACCTTGCTTGACAGTATATTGTATTTGTCCTCATTAAAAATAATCTTCATTTTGATCAGAATAAGCTGCTCATTCACAAGATGAGGTAAAATTGGAAATCCTTCAGCAAAGGACTTGGCAATCCTAGGAAATGACATGTAAATGATGAGTGACAGGTACCACGTTGTCACAAGAGTGTGTTACCCCCCAATATATCACAGTAGTGTAAGGTATGTAATGCCCACACCCATGAGATATATTGCAGCCTGCAAAAAAAATCCATGAAGTGATTCTTTGTGGTAGTTAGCTTTGGGAAAGGCTCTGGTGTGGCCAGGCAGGGAAATAAAAATGGATAAACTGAGAAGGATATCAGCATAACCTTCAGGGAGACAAGGAAGAAAGGAAGTGGGAATATTTAACATCAAGGGCATGATATGAAAGTGAGTGTGTAAAGAAATAGGGAACTTGTTCTCCTTATCTAGAAAGGATAAAGTAAGCAAACATGATCTTAAAATCCAGTGGAGAAGATTTAAATTAGACATAGGAGAACTTCCTTGTGAAGAACATGGTGAAGGATTTGAGTCAACTATTTCAGTGTTGACTAGACCTACAGCTTGTGTTTCTGTTACCTGGATCAGGTGGTTCTATGCTGAGATGTTCATGGTTCTGGGAGTTGAGTCTTTCAAATCCAACCCAAGCTCCTGTGTCTGTCAGACTGTAACTTCCAGCTCCCTCAAAGGCTTCAGACGTAATTGTAGTGTATTTAACTGCCTTGCTTTGCATCTTTTTTTAAACAACTGAACAGAAACTGATCCCAGCCCAAAATCTGGATGCAAATACCCAGGAATCTTTCTGGAGAGGATTTCAACTCTCTGTTTGAGCTTGACTTATGCATCCTAAATCCCTATCTGATTTGGAGCTATTTAGTGCAAGAAAGAATTTGGAATTAATTATAGTTCTTTGCAGTTTTTAATTAGAGAGAGAAATCTGACTGATTACATTCTCCCCTTCAATTAACTAAAATAATTTCACTTCTGGGCTTCTACCTTGCATGCCAAATTGCAACTAAACATGCATAGTAAAGCCTGATGGTAGTGTCCCTAAAAACAGAGGATCAGAATAGGAATGCTCTAAGAATTAAACTACAATAAGAACAGTAAAGCTTGAGGACAATCTGAGGTTCTTTTTTTTTCCCTCCTCTCTTTCCAGAAGAAACTCAGTTTTACATAATGCATGAATCCCAAGATTTGTGGTGGGAATAGTTCACATCTCCAAATGGTTGTCCCAGTGGGATTTGTAGCACTGGTTCAGATTTCTGTTTCCTGCTTCAGATTTCTGCTTCAGTTTCCTGAAGTTTCACCATCACACCAAATGCCTTTTTCAGGAGGGTTCTGGTTTAGCACTTTTCTGCCTAGTACACAGTTCCCTTTCTGTACCTGGATTGGATTACATCGAATCACACTGTTGAATTAATTAAGAAACATGGTGTTGTCATAGCAAAAACATCTGTCTGTAAAAAAGCAGCAAGTCAGTAGCATCTACTAAATATTGTTTAAAACAACAAATTGTGATTTTTGCTATTAAATCTTCCTGGATCTTTTTCAAGGAGGTTCTCTTCTTCAATAGAGAAGTTTCTCTTTGTAATCATAAATGACTTTGAGTGTTGATGAATGAATGCATGAAGAAAAGTCAAGTCAGTACTGCCAATGCCAAGGCAGAAGCAAACAATCCCATTTGATATCTAATATGTTTGATCTAGTGTCTTGTTTCGGTTTCCTTCCTTAATATGGTTTCCTCCTTTAAGACTCATTCAGTTTAAAGCAGGATTTTCTCAGTCATTGTAGCTCAAAACCCCCCAGTCAATGTCTTTAGGCACCTCTGCAGATCCTCACAGCTTCCCTATGTCTTGAAGAGACCATTTCGTTCTGCCCTGCAGCTCTCCCAGTACCTTTTCAGTCAGTTCACACAGTTAAAATCACTGTCTGGATTCATCAGCCCACCTCTTGGTGAAGGGATATTACCTTCCTCTTGCCTGCAGGAATGTGATCCTGTTCCCTACCTGTCTGGACAGAAGACAGCAGGCAGAATCATTTTTCTAGCTCATCATTCAGTTTTTGCATCTCTCCACTGATTTTTTTTTTTTTTTTTTTTTTTTTTTTTTTTCTCCATTGCATTAAAAGCAAGCACTTCTTTTCAGGGCTGTCAGCCTAACCAACTTATCTTCATGTGTTCACACCAGAGAACTTTATCTTTGAATCTGATCATCCCTTCTTGGTCAGTTTGACTGAGAACTTAAGTGCTCCTGGGTTTTGTCTCACTGGGTCTCTGCACAGAATCCCAGCAAGCTGTGGGCTGGAAGTGGGACAGAGCAGCTGCTGAAACTGGGCACATAAAGAAAACTTGATGAGGAAATAGAGGCTAAAAAGGCAGAAATTGTTGCTGCTGTGCAAAATATTTACTACATTTGAGATGCATCATTATTCTGAGCTCTGAAAGGAGTGTAATGTCTTCATCTAATCCTGGAGCAGTTCAGGCACACCAATACTTGCCAAAGGAAGGTGATCATTTTGAGGTTTAAAGCAGAAGAGGCAAAGTGGTAAAACTTGCTTTTTCTTTCATTCTTCAGGGCTGAGGTAGTGACACTCAGTGACTCCATTTGCAGGCTTGAATTCTCCTCCTAAATCCTGTCTCTTTATTTTTAGAGAGAATATATGGGCTGGTCTAACTGGCTCAGTTAATTATTCTGGGTTTAAACTGAATGGGCTGAACCTAAATGAGTAACTCTTGCTATGGCTTAGACAATTCATGTTCTGTACAAAGGCCAGTGCTCAATAATGGGAACATTATTCAATATAGTAATAACATTTTCTGCAGAGACATCATGCCCTTATTTATTCCAGTATGTTTTGGGGTTTCTTTTGTTCCTTTTGTATCTGAAAACTTAGAGATCAAATACAGCAAGCATATAAAATAAGGAAAACATAACTATTTTTTTAATTGCATTAATGACCACCAGAAACTCATGAAGAGTTGGAAGTTAAAAATCCTGCTTGAGGCACTTGTGCAGCTCAAACCCATTGAAATCAATGAATAAAATCAGAAATCTTTGGCATGAATCACATTTAGCTGAGTTTATAAATGGGTTCCTGGTGAAAATAAACATGTACCAACTGTTGTTTAAAAAATATTTAAACCTCAGCTAGGAGAAAAGTAAGTTGATAATTTCATAAAGGTTTGCCCTCAACCAAAATTTAGAAACACTTGAATTTAGGTAAGAAATGGATAGGAACATGGAAACTTCATCCTGGGTAAAATCAGGTAGTTCAATATCCTATCTCTAGAAGGGGCCAAAACCAGATGCTTTAGGTGGACCTATTGCAGGCAGATGTCCTGTGGTAGATCTTCACACATGCCTAATCCTGATCTCACTAGAGATGATGCTTCAGGGTCTAGTCAGGTTTCAGTCTTCCTTCCAAAATACATAGTTCTCTGTCAGTTGAGGCAGCTCTAGGTAAGTCTGCTACCCACATTCACACTCATAACCATTCTGAACCTTGGGGTTTATCTGCAGTAGCTTTCTCTAGTAGAATTTATAGCCCAGTTCTGTTTTCAGCGTTCTGTTTTGTCAACTTTTTTGGGTGCCTTTTCGTTGTTATAGATCTTTAAACAGATTTATTTTGTTCAGAAGTTTTGGATTAGTTGTTCTTTTACTGGGTAGTGCAGACCTCCTTTGTCCTCCCTGTTAAGAGACTAAATCCAGAATGTTTCTGATCTAAACAAACCAAGTCCAACCTAAAAAGGTAACAGCAACTTTTTGATGTCTCTCTTAAGGGCTGCCAGGATTGCATGAAGCATGTGTTGTCTGTTTTAATAGGGGAGATAATTGTTTAAAACTCCCAAAGTCTTCAGAAGCAATCAGCTGTAGAAAAGTTTGTCTTCATTTAGCAGAGCTGTGGAGAAGTCCTTTGGCACTTCTGTGGGAAGGAGCATAAATGTGCACACATGTGCTAAAGTCATTTGATGTAGAGCTCTGCAGATTGTATATTTTCCTCCACGCTCATCTCTTTCCAAGTCATTTTCCTCTCTTTGTTTTGCTCTCCAGTCTCCAAGCAATTTGATATTCCTCAGATTGTTAATGTCTTCATCCATCAGATGACTTTCTAAACACCATACAAGATTTGCTGTGTGAAGCATTCCAAGCAAAACAGAAAAGGAGCAAGGTTTCTACTTTCTCTCAGTTTTTGCCACGTGCTAGTACAAAGCAAAGCATAAGAATAATGATCAGCTGTACCTGGAACAATAAAATGGGACCTGAGGTAACCTAGGAGCATTCAGAGAGTGTCTTTCAGTACCAGCTGAACTGATTCCCCTTGCCACATGATGCACTGGGCTCTGTGTTGGGTTGGTTAGACTCTAACACAGCATGACACTATTTTTCAGGCAGAAACCAATTAACTCCTCACTGAGACTTAGGGGAAGTTCTAGTTAATAATCACTGGGACAATTGCTGCTAAATGTAGTCAATCAGAGAGCTGAATGCATTGAATCAGAAAGTCCAAAGAGCTCATTTTCAGCCCAGATAGCTCTCCCTCAAGTAGCATTAGGTTTGGAAAGGGAGAAGCATGCAATGACAAGGAGGTTTAAGGTGCCGCTAGACAGCATTTGATCCAGTATGAGCTGATCCAATACCTTAGTGCTGCAGAGAGAGGCAGTTAGGCTCATTTCTGACTGAAATATGGTCTCACTCACGGTGGAGCTCTGGCAGTCACGTGGCCTCACACTGAGTTTCTTCAACCCCCTAACTCAGTGAGAAAAATGAACTGTACAACAGGCTGCCCAGGAAGGTGGTGGAATCGCCATCCCTGGAAGTGTTAAAAACCAACCAACCAAAATCCCTTGTAGATATGATGTTTGGGGATATGGTTTAGTGAGATGGTAGAGTTGGGTGGATGGTTGGACTCTATGACCTCAGAGGTCTTTTCCAACAATAATGATTTTATAAAAGAATGCCTTCTGGCCATACAAGCTATTGGTTTTCCACACATCTTGCTCTGACCTCAGTAAATCTCTCATTTCTCTCTAGGTGAGTGGCTAGAAATGGAGTGCTTATCTATACCATGTTTGCTGAGCTAGCTCGAATCGGCAGCCCAGCTAGAGAAAACTGCTATTTTGAGCCTTTTAAAGCTGGTCAGTGATTGGTCCTAGCAAGCTTGATTACATCCATTTAGCTCACCAGTGCATACTGTTTGGGAGAGAAACATAAAACTGGGACTTAATGGCCAGCAGGAATGGGGAATCTTGCACACGGTGGATTGAGCAGTACTTACAAAAAATAATCTCATATGCAGAATGCAATCCCTGCACCATGATCTTAGTGCAGAGGCTGAGAACCCAATAAGATGTGGTTCTCTTTTATTTTTCTTTTTCCCCTCAAGCAATTCAGTAAAGAATGAAATATCCCCAGATTCCTCCTTACAGTCTGGGGAAAAAGTAAGAAATTATGATCAGGTTTTGCCCTGTTCTGCTGGAGCTTTACTGCTGTTCTGGTCTAACCACTGCAAGCAGCTCAGCTTCCCCTTTCAAGGCAAGAGTGACTCCTTTACAGCAACCAGATTCTACATGGGAGCAGAATATTCTGTACTGAATATCAAGAGCACTTGTTACTATTTGTTGGATGTGAACCTAATAGCTGAACAGCTAGAAATATCAAATGCTAACCAACAGCTTGCTGTAGTCCTGGCCTTGGCTTCTGTCACTAACCTGATTAGACCAGAATGACCTCTGATGTTCTTGGATGTTCTTTCCCTACTATTAGAAGGTCATTAAACAGTGGGCATCCAATTTGCAAGCTCCACTGGGTTTTCTTTTAATTTCCAACAGGTAGAGAGGGATTTCATGTTTCATTTTAAACTGTACATTCTTTTTATAAGAGTTGGCAGATTCTCAATATCAAGCAGAGAGCCTGAATTTGGCTGGATTGTATTATTAACCTTGTTGTTTTCAGTTTAATTGTTAAAATTATAGCAGGGTTAGTGAAATTGTTGTTTGGTTGGGAGGTTTTTCATTATTTTTGGTTTGGTTTGGCTTTTTGTTAAAGCACAAGATTCATCCTTTTAAGATCACTTGATCTGGTTATTTTTCCAGACATTTTGTTTGGCTTTAAGGACAAAGTGGCTTTAATCATAAGGGAAAACAATATTCATTCCATCAGATATCTGTTGTTCTGGTGTTTATTATTTATGTAAGCAGCTATATGATACTAGCTGTTTACTTTTACCTCATGACAAAACTCTTGAAGTATGGAAGAAAACAAAGTGCTGGAAGGTAGTTTATAGCAGGAATTGGTATAGCTCTAGAGAACGTATTTCCTCCCAGGGCAGTGGTGGAGTCACCATCCCTGCAGGGATGTAGCAGATGTGTAGATGTGATGCTGAGGGATATGGTTTAGTGGTGACCTGGCAGTGCTGGTTAATGGTTGGACTTCATGATCTAGAAGGTCTTTACCAACCAAAATGATTCAATGATTCTATGTGCTGGTTTTTTGTGGGTTTTAGTGGGTAAACTCTAGTCTCTCCCTTGACCATGGTTGTCTGTCTGCTTTATCTTACTCTAATAAAAGGAGGAGAGCCAACAGAAATGTGTTAGAAGTTCATAACTTGAGGGTTCAACTTCTAATAAAGAAATGAACTTTTAAGTTGTGTGCAGGTATTTTCCACCCCCTCCCTGTAACAGAGTCTGTCCAGATGTCTGTGCCTTAACACAAACGTTGTGTTTCTCAGGAATGCAAAACGTGCTATTGTACAAGTCCTAAATCTGGCAATTGCTTCTCTGCTGCTGTCGTCCAGCTTGTGTTATCCCAGCTCAGCATTTTTATTGTGCTTTGGCATTAGTCACCTTAACATTCCCAGTGATGAGAGATGACTTTCTCTCTCATCTCAGATTTTCCAGCAAACAGTCCTGTTAACTAAAGCTTCTCCAGCAGCCTCCCCTGTGGTCCTGGTTGGGTGCAGCTGTGGGGAGGTGTGGTGCTGAATTTCTCCTGTAAAATTCCAGTTGTTGGCAAAAGGTGTAAATGGAGGTGGGGGGAATAAAAGGTAGAAGGCTCAGATTGCTAGGAACCATCACAGAAAATCACTTTCTTTGGGTCCTGGTAGCTCTGTTCCCACGATGCTGCGGTGCTTATGGAAGAACTTTCCACCACTGGTGAGAATGCCACATCCGTGGATGGAGCAGCTCTTCCCATAATAATGCTTAGAGAGAAGGGGCAAAGTGATTTTTGTGATGTGTAGCTAATGAGGATATGCACAGGAGCCTCAGACTTAAAAAGACTTAGTTTTTTATTTTTTATTTCTCCATTTTTCTAGCCCTCTTGGTTGTGATGAGAAGTTATCATGATGTTATTTCCTCTGCCTCAGTATACAGGCAGCAGGAGGCTATTTTTAGGGCTGAGTAGTATGGACAGATGCATATGTTTAAACAATTTATTCTTTTTTTCCCCCCCAGGAAACCAGCTTTTACTACTTAAATATCCTTATTAACTATTTTACTGCCTTCATTTGTGGAAATTGAGCTAAGCAGCCTCTAACCCACAATCCCAAGCTGCCTCCAAGCTGACAACACCCTAGTAGTCTACTGTCAAAACCTTCACTTCCCCCTTGACAGTATCTAATGGCTTTTTAGGTGTCTTTTAGTACAGAATACCCCAGACTGCTGCATATCTAAAATAGGGAGTAAATAAAGTAGATATTGAGATGAAGTAATGTGATAGATTCTGAAGCGACTATTATTAAATATCATAAGAAATTCTATATGACTTGTGCTATTTTCATATTTAATTCAGTCAAAAATTTAATTATTCAGTAGTTAAAGATGCCACAGAATTTTCCACTCCAGTGCACTGGCATATCACAAAATCCAGTGCTCCGCTGCAAAGGAGCAGAGTCTCTTAGTCATCTAAATACTTGCAGAATGCAGTCAGCTCACTAAGTTAATCTGGGCAATTAATGGATCAAATGTGTTCTGAGACATCTTTGACCTCATTCACACGGGATCCTGGCTGTACAGCACCAGCATTTCTGCTGAATCCATTCAGGCTGCAAGTGAACAGTGGTTTATAAAATCATAGAAAAGTTAGAGGCAGAAGGGATCTTTAGAGATCATCTAGTCCAGCCTCCCTGCACTGAGCAGGGACATCTGCAGCTAGAGCAGGTTGCTCAGAACCTCAGACAACTTGACCTGGAATGGCTCCAGAGATGGGACATTTCCCAACTCTTTGAGCAGCCTGGGACAGGGTCTCACCACTCTGTGTGAAACATTTCCTCCTTGTATCTGGTCTAAAGAAACTGGAGAACATAGTCTCTAATATTTCTTAATTTCCTTCCCTTTCTCATGTCTTTTCTATACACTCTCCAATGTTTAGTTACAGTTTTGCAGGCAATAACTGAAATTAGCATCTACTGGTAATTACTTTGTGTGATCATAATACTTCCAAGATACATAGGAGTTTACTTTTGTGTCTGTTTAATTTTCTGTTCTGGAAATTATCTTAGAATGTATTAGATTACAGAAGAACTTCACTGAATTAACTAAATTCCACTCTCATTTATTCTTTTTCTTAATTGTAGCTTCTCACTGTGTCCATGTCACTTATGTGAAAATTGTATTTAAATAGCTAAGACAACTCCACAGTGTTTGAAGCATGGAGATGAATCAGCTTGTAGGAGATCAATGTTTATTGACACTTTGTAGAGAGATTTGCATGATGCAAAGCTGAAACATTTTGCTCAGATGATAACACCTGTCTCCAGGTGACCTTTCAGCAAGCTCCCCCTTTCCTCTGTTGTTGCTTAAAGTGGCTGTTGGATAAAACTCAGCAAAATGCCTCAGGACAAGTGACTTCTGAAAAAAACCCAACCCAAACTGAACCCATCAGATAAAGCCATCAGGGCTTGGGCTTTATCTAAGGCTGCACACTGGTTTATAAATTGATTCACTTTTCTGCCAGCCCAATGTATCCATGAAATAGCTTGGCTGACGCTGCTGGTACTGTTATTATTCCTCCTGAGGTGATTTGTGTGGTCTTAGAGCCCAGCAAACATCCACTTCTGCTCAAAGAGATGGTAGATAAAGCAGAGCAGACACCAGCCTGCACTCCAGGCAGGAGAGGGCTGGCAGCTTGGCCATAATTTGGTGGTTGCGGACTGATGGCAGATGGGAGCTAGCTACAGAGCCAGCAGAGCTGGGAACAGGCCTACCAGGAAAAGACATAACCCTGGTACCTTGCCACAAGCAAACCCTAAGCCAGAGGAATCAGTCTGGTGAGGGACTCTCTCAGGAAGATCATTCACGCTTACAGGGTGCCTTCATGCACATACAAAACTAAACGACAGGCTTCTTGAGTGATAGGACAAGAGGAAATGGCTTCAAGTTGTGCCAGGGGAGGTTCAGATTGGAAGAACTCACTGAGAGGGTTCTCAGGCATTGGCCCATGCTGCCCAAGGAGGGGCTGGAATCAAGAAAAGTGTGGATGTGGTGCTCAGGGCCATGGTGTAGTGGTGAGCATGGCAGTGTTGTGCGGATGGTTGGACTCTGATCTCAGAGGGCTTTTCCAACCATAATGATTCTGTGATTCTCTATCACAGATATACAGTTATGTGCATGTGTGTTATGATGTCTTTGTAACTGCAAGGCACTGTGTGCAACCCTGAACAAATGAAAACCAGTCATTTTTAATCAGGAAATGTTCTCTCTTTCTTTTCCCCCCCAAGAATTAATATTTAAGCTCATTTCTTTGTCAAAGTGGGGTAAAAGTGAACTTTTGGATGGACAGTGACTTCAAGAACAGACTTGGAAGTATTTAGAGCAGGTGACATCTTGGTGTCTGTGTTGTGGATCTTGTGTTTTCATTTCTTCCCTATGTAGCCCTGAATAGAATGACTATAACATAAGTCTCAATGTGCAACAGAGTATAGGATATGCCTTCATCTACTTAGCAAAACCCAGCAAGGATTAAACATAGAGTAATCTCAAAATGAAATGAGGAGAGAGAGAAATAAATTCACTATAGAGCCACAAAAGCAGCTATTAAATATAGGTGTAGGTGCAATGTCTGAAATTATTTGATTTTATTAAAAAGGAAAAACAAACAAAAAAACCCAAAGCAAACAAAAGCACAACCAAAAAAACCCAGACCTGGCAAGATTTCATTGTTAATGTCCATTCAATCCATTTTTGGGGGTTTTTGGTTGAAGAAAGAAATTGTAACCAATGCAGTAAGTGAGATAAAAATAAGTACAAATATGCCACCTTAAATGATCATTATAGGATGTTATCGTCTCACACAGAGAATTAGCTTGTCAGGTGGCAAATGGAATTACTTGCTGCTAAAATTTCCCTTCTGAAATTGAGGGTGATGTTGGATGGCTGTGTAAAATCATAGAATTACAGAATAGTGTGTGTGGGAAGGGACCTTTCAAGGTCATCCAGTCCCAACCCCCCTGAAGTTAGCAGGGACATCTGCAACTAAATCAGGTTGCTGGGAGCCCCAAACAACCTCACCTGGAATGGTTCCAGGGATGGGACATCTCCCACCTCTCTGGGTCCCCCTGGGTAAACAATTTCTTCCTTCTTTCTAGTGTAAGTACACAGCCTTCTATTAAAGCAGAAAAAAATTACCCTTGTGGGTAATCTTAGGTCAGTGCACAGCTGGCTAATAAAACTGGTTGTATTTCATTATGTTAGAATATTGATCTGCTCCAAATTTTCTATTAAAATAACTGTTTTTCCAAATAGAAAAATTCAAGAAAAATCCAGTGTGAGTTTCAATATTTCATAGAGAAGGAAGGGTTTATTTCTGCTTTTATTTTCAATGACAGGAAAACAAATGGCTTTTTTATCAGAGGGAATAAACTCAGGCTCCCTACTCCCTGCCCCAATAGCCTGGGGGGAAATAAATGTAATTGCTTTTAGAAAAACTTGTGGTCTAACAGGACTTTTAATTTAAACTCTCATGAAAATGCAGAAGAAAGAGTTCTCAGTGTTGGTTAGAAAGAATCAAGCTGTCTCTGGTCTGCTGATACTGGTGTTGAAGTGCAGCTGGATGAATCCCTTGAGTGAGATGATGCTGCTGCTTCAAAGGAGAGTCCTGAAAGTTGTTATTGTTTTGTTCTGCTGGAAAAAGATCCCAGAGATATTCCTATTAGTAACATTCTTTAAACAAGGACCTAAAGGTACTTTCTAAAGCCTTCTTTTAAATTAATTTGATTAAAGAAGAGTAAATAAATAGGGAAGGGTTCAGAGACCAGCAGCTCTTGATGAAGTCATGGAAAATGTGTTGACTAAGCATTTTTGGACAGTCAGTCATATACTGGAAAGCAGTTCATGTGATGCTAAGAGCAAAGGAAAATAAACATCTAGGCATTGGAAAACAGAGAGAATGGTTTCAAAGGGTATGGCAACAAGGGAAAAATTCTCTCTCTCCCCAGGCAAAGCTGTACCAGGGGGCAGAGCTGTGTTCCCAACCACCACCATCAGTGATTAGATGAAGTGTTTTGTGTGTTATTAATACAGTACTTCTTACTTGCTGTTCCTGTACTAGGCAGAAAGGCATGGTTTCAGCCTATGGAAAGCAACAGTATAGCTGAGCTTTATCATCTCAATAAATAGATAGATTCTAGTCTTATTTCTTAAAGACCTAAACCCCAAAATGAAGGATTTTTGGAGTACATGCCTGAAGTAATACAAAAATGTGTAAGAAGTGCAGAGCAATATCTGCATGCTATTTGTTAGCAATGTGCTTATAAACTGTGTTGAATTGTGGCCCAAAAGTTAGGGTTTTTTCCATACTAACATGATGATAAACCTTGTGATGAGTGAGTGAGTTTGCAGATGAAGACATTTCACAGGCTTTTGATCATCACACAAACACATGAAGCTCCTTTGAAAAGCCTGTGTCAGCTTTCCATGCTGGAAGCCTCTGGGAAAGGATATAAGTAAGGCATAGATAGTTTAATGCTTGATCTGCCTTTCAGGCTTCTAGTTGATGGTTTGGAGTGTAACTAAATGCATACAATAACCCAACCAGGTTTTGTTGAGGGGCTTTTGTTTTCACAATCAGCACAGCTCAATGCTCTTTAAAGTGTGAAAAGAGTTCTGCTGAGAGAAAGCGTGAAGTGGCAGAGCAAGAGCTTTCCCCAGAGAGGGAGAATGTGCAATAGCAAACACACAAACTGCAGGGTCCACTGAGTAAGAAAGGGTACAAGGAAAACTCATTTTGGAGAAGCAGAGATCAATATTTCCTACAGCTAATGCTGGCAAAAAAGTAGCATCAAGAAGCAAGATGCTGTCACATTAAAAGAAATAAGATTTACTATACTACTTGTGGCATAGAAAAGGGCTTGGGGTTTTCTATTTTAGATGATTAGTGGAGCAAATTCTGAGTTTTGGAAGATATGGTTGTACCAGCACCTTAATATTAACCTACAGATGAATGTTAGTCTCACAGTTTAGCTCAGCTCACTTGCTCTGGAGAACAAAATAGATCCATTGGTAATTAAATTAAAGTTGTTTCTTTCCTTCAGTGTTTGTTAGCTAGAAACCACTTTTTTTTTTTTAATACTTAGCAATAACATGTATTGATTTGTGTGCCTTGTAATCTCTTTGTACCTACATGCATCTCACCCACACACACCCACTCTGCTTCCAGCCATGACAATGCAACAGTGCTGGGGGGAGTGAACACAATTAATTTTGAGTGTGTAATCGCTGTGAGGAGGTCACAATCCCTCACTTTCCACCAGCTGTTGTCCCAATTTCACACTGGCAATTCTGGCACCATGAAGGAAATAGAGGAAAAATTGGCCTCTGTGAGAAATCCTTCCCATTAAGTTATTTGAAACTATATAATATGTAGAGACTGATTTATTGTCCCATGGAGCACATAGAGTTGTAGTTGATTTCACTTTGGGCAAAAATGTTTAGTGGATTAATTAAGGAATAAGCCCTTATTAAGGGTTTGGTGCTGCATCAGTAAGTAACTGATCTGCAGGTTCAGGTTTTAAACTGCCCATGGATAATTCTAATTCAATTTCCCTTCTAAAAACACACCAAAAATACCATATAAAATGCAAAGCATCTGACCCAGAAGAGCTGCTGAAGTGTGCTGCAGTGTGGTAGTCTCCTGAGAGAAATGGGAGCCCCCAGGGATCTTTCAGAGGGTTAAAACCCTCCTTCCACCTAAGGTAACAGAAAATCCCTGTCAGAGGCAGGAGTGTATCTGAGTACCTTGTCAGAATTGACAATATGTCCTTTCTTCAGACACCCCAAGGAATTGAAAGATTGCCCAGTACCATTTAAATATCGCTGTTTTAATATCCATTGATGTAAGGAAAGTTCCTAGGAGTCAGTGCAGGGAGCTCCTACCAGCTCCAGCAGAGAGGATCTTTTAAGTGACTGAATCGGGAATATGGACATCTTCCTGCAAGCATAATCCAAGGGGTTTTGTTGCTCTTGCTTCTTCCAAGGAGAATATAACACATCCTGGAGGCACTGATGCAGTACAGTTAATTTGGGGTGAAGACAAGTCCTTTTTACTACCATAATGTACCTTCCACTGTTAGATTCTTATCAAACCATGTGTATTTTTTCAGACATGAGCTTCTGCTTGCTGCCTGGGTGACACTGAAAGTGGTAGTTCACCAGAGTGAAGTATTTACCAGAGGAGTTAGCATTTAATCAAGAAATGCTTCAACCTTGGCAAACTGCAGAAAGGAGCCCACTGGTGTAGGTGTCTCTTTAATCCTGCTAAGGCATCCAACACCTGCCTCACTAATGGGGCAACTTAATTAGCAGAATGCTAATTACTTAGAGCTGTGGGATCTTCACAGCCTCTTAAAACAAGCTCCCTTTTCCAAAACCAAAAATAAAACAAGCACTAGTTCTTTGAATTGTCCTTACCCAGAAACCTCCTCTCTAAGTCCCACAGACTTTGGTTATGTTTTCTCCCCCCCTTTTTTTTGTATCTTCTGCAGACATAAGGAAAGTGAGGATTTCTTTATTTTTTTTCCCTATTTTGTCCTTCATTTCCTTGCCTATTAGTTTCTCCTGTGTGTCTAGGAAGCCATTAAAAGGACCTTGTTCATGTTTGTACATCCTGAACATGGCCATACCAACATCCAGTGTGAGGGGGCAATAAAAGAGGATGTTAAGAACCCAGTTCTGTTTGTTTCTGCTGCACACGATTTCCTCCTGCATCACACTTCTGATGAGGTTCCAGACTTGGGAAGCATGTGAAGTGTTTTCTTATTTACCCTTCCCTAGGAAAGCAGCTCAGTAGACGTAATCCATATATAACATCCTTCTGAATTTCGACAAAGCCAACCTCCACAAAGCCGCTGACCCCTACTGCTCCTGCGGGCTGGGACCGAAGGAATCTGCCCGCGCTGCAGTGGCTCCCCGGCCGATGAACCGCTGCTCGCGCCTCCTCCTGCGGCTTTGGCTCCCGGGCGGGCAGCACGGCACGCGGCCCGCGCCTCGCGCCCCCTCAGGCTGCGTAGCGGCCGCCGCGCGACTCCCCAGGCGGGCAAAGCAGGTAGGCGGGAGCGGCAGCGTCACCGGCTCACGGAGAAGCCTGAAATTCCACACTGAATTGATTTGCCTCCTCCACTGGTGAGGAAAACCTTAATAAATCCCAAATCCAATGAGTAAGGAAAGGGTAGAACACAGAGAAAAAAAGGTTGGGATTTTCTTCCTCCTTTCCCCCCCCCATTTTTTCCTTCCTGCATTTTTCCCACCCTTTTGTCTTCCTCCATTTTTCCCACTCTTTTGCCTTCCTCCATTTTTCTCACCCTTTTGCCGTCCTCTTTTTTTCCCCACCCTTTTGCCGTCCTCTTTTTTCCCCACCCTTTTGCCGTCCTCTTTTTTTCCCCACCCTTTTGCCGTCCTCTTTTTTTCCCACCCTTTTGCCGTCCTCTTTTTT